>CM057456.1:872072500-872680000 GCA_016271365.2 Neoceratodus forsteri
CCACTAACTCGCCACATCAAGCACAACAGTACCTTGGACAACACCTTGTGGTTTATAGTATACTTCATTGCCACTAGGAGCCACTTTAAAAACCTTGTGGATATATACATGGTACATGGCCAACTGGTGATGCCAGCAGATGAAACGTTACCACCCCATAATCAAACACAACAATATCACACAGAAAGCAGTAGCCTTCCTTCACAAAGATGGTTCTATAGCTCCCTGCAGCATAACAATACCATTAGCATATAGACAGTATCTAGGTGATCCATCCTCAGCAATGTAAATCAGTGTTATAAAAAACATATATACCTACTAAAAAGGTAAACTGCACCACTACAAACCTCTGGTTCACCAGTCTACTGACACACATAACTATTAAGAACAGAAACGGTACCATTGAGTCGCCACATAAAGCACACAAGTACCTATGATAACACTGCAGGGTACAAACTTTGGAGGGTTGTTTTCTTTTAATTTGTTGTAAGTTTAAAAAATAATTTTGGATCTGTTTTCTGAGTTGATTAATTTTGTATGGTTGTTAGGTTAGGTATGGGTAAGACTGAGTATTTTCGAGAAATAATTATCTTATCTGTAAATATTTTAAGAACACTTTCTTGGATAAGTTGTATTTAAGGTTTATTTGTTGGAAAAACATAAATATAGTGTTGTCATGTACAAAATCCTCCAATTGTGCAGTTCCACTTTTGATTCCTTTATTACACAGTATATACTGTTTTGCCCATGGCTACTTTATAGGAGAGTGAATAGTAATGGTTAGATTTTCCTTATTCACTTCATGAAACATCTGCCAGGTGTTTATTTTGGCTTTGGAAAAGGACTCACTAATTTTATCAAATCTCTTTCTGAATAATTCATATTGATGTGGTTTGTTTTGTTTATTTTGCAAATTTTCATGGTGGACCCACGATAAGGAATTGTCTTCATAGTATCTGGTAGTTTGGTTTGATAATGCTACTTGGAGGAACAAAGAATTGGTAACTTTAGTCCTGTTAATGCATGTGGTGCTTATAATTTGTCTGTCTTTAGTCTGTCTGACTTTCCTTTTATTCCAGAGAAACGTATTTATTGCCTTGTGTATTTCTTTCAAACCAAATGTTTTGATTGATAAAGGTATGGCACATGCCAAGAAATGGATTCTGGGTAGAAAATTCATTTTGATTATTTGTGTCCTTCTTGTCAATGTGAAAAGTAAATTAATCCATTTGTTTTGATCATTTTTTATGTTTTGCATAAGTGGTATACGATTGGCAGATAAGGGAGTCTGCTGATCCTGTAAGATTTATTCTAAATCACTTTATTTTATCTTTTACTATTCTGAATGCCATGGTTTTATTGCTGCATCAGGTGCAGCCCTGCAAACATTTTACTATTTCAGTAGAAAAAGGGAGCCCTCCAGATTCCTAATGGACTACATAAAGTTGAGGCTTTTGTGTTATTACTATGCTACTTAATTGAAGCAGTCTGCTAAGGAGTGTTTCAAAGCATTATTTTGTGTGCTAAGCTTCAATCTGGGTAGAATTATCTTTCAAGAAAGATTCATAGCTCATAAACATGTCAAGTCACTCAGCCTTTCTTGGGTATAAACGTTAATTGAGCATGAGGAAGGAGGTTTCAGATTTCAGATGCTATGGGGAAGGGCCTCAGACAGGCCAGAAAAAAAACCGAAGCATAAATGAGAAATCAGACCAGAGAGCTGCTTATAACAAAGAAACATAGATAATGAAGGCAGAAAAAGACCAGAGGTCCATCCAGTCTGCCCAAGTTCCCTATAATCCCTGGAACCTACTGTTCCTCCAGGATACCAACCCTCCCCATCCTCTCTCTGTTCTCCTCCTTTGTCCTGTCACCCCTGGTAACCACTATTTCCTTCATTATGTCCCATCCCTGTTTGAATCCCCTGACTGTTTTTGCTCCCTCCACTTCAGCCGACAGACTGTTCTAAGGTTGCACCACCCTTTCCACAAAGTAGTACTTCCTCACATCTCTCCTGAACCTAACTCCTGTTAATTGGTATTCAGGCTAAATAGTTCCCCACAGTTCACTTTTTTAATTCCTTTAAGAAACTTGAAAGTCTTTATCATATCTCCTCTCTCCCTGAAGTGCATAGTTTTACTTTTCATCAGCCAATATTCTTTATTACAAGCCATGAAACATTTTGAGATCATAAAGACTTCTTCATCAGGGAATTGGCTGAAATTCACATAATAATCATAGAATTAGTGTGTGATTGTGAACTGGTGTGGGACAGTGAAGACACTCAGACAAGATTAGCAGCAACAAAATTATATTTATTTTATACAGCGGACTTGAAAACGACAAAACAAACAAAAAATAAATAAACAGATGCAGAAATTCAAATCAAGAGCTAGAAATAGCTAACGCAAGTCAGGGTGTTGTCAGGTCCACACCCTTCTCCATACTAACTTGACTTGCATGGAACAACACTTTATATAGGGTTATCAAAACATGTGATTCAATAGCTCCGCCTTCATAAATATCCTTTTAAACATAAAATTCAAAGGAATCATCAAGTTCATTTATTTAAACAAATTAATAGGTTTAAACCTTAACATATACCTATGAAGTGCAGGCTCATGTGAAAATTTTCACAGACCATAAAAAGTTACAAAGCGTTAGGAAGGAACACCTCCTTAACTATCAGCATAAAAGGGGACTTTGGCGGCCGGCACATAAAGGATGCTGCACTAGGAGGAGGAGAGTCTCCCGGTACTGCAAAGCTTGTCACAGCAAACTAACAATGTCTTCAATTTGGAAGAGTTTCTAATAACTCTGAATAGTCATTTCAGTTCCCCATAATGAAGGAGGTATGTAGGACCTTTGCATTGAAAAAGAACATTTTATTAGAACAACTTACAGCGAAGAATACCCTTATGACAGTCGCACATTGACGGGGAGGGTTTCACTAGCGCTCGGCGTTCGCACTGTCATAAAAAACCCAAATAAAGAGACAACGTTTTCTTTCATTTCAGGCTGTACAGTTTTAAAGAAATTAACTCTAAACTTTTCGGTTTCCTAAACTCATACTGCTTACTTCTCAATAATTATCACTTCGGTTAGACAGTATTTCTATGTATGGGAACCGAACATATATTAATTCACTTCAGCTTTTACGCAAGGTTGCAATGAAGCACTTTAAAATAAGAAGGCATTTTCATGCAGAATTCCTGCAAACACAAAACCAGAGGGTTTTACATTCTAACCTTGCCTTAATCAATCGGGACTACTCTAGTAACCCTGCTCAGTACTCCCCATGCCTGAACCCTTTTTTTTCAGTGAAGCAGAAAACAATGTAGGAAGCACATCTAGCTTGCCCTGAGTACTACTACTGTGTGATTAGTGCTTCTTTACGGTAGTGCCAGTGTTCGCATGGAAATATACCGCAATTCTGGACTATCGCTAAAGCTGGTATTTGTTTTATTTTAATTACTCCTATTACTAGGCTGAATAAGGAGATAGCTTCGAGTTAGGATAATAAATACCTTTGTATAAGGCGTTCAGAATGATAGGAAGAGTTAAACAACAGACATGACATATTTTCCTTTTACAAAGTGGGTGGCCAGCCCAACAAACAAGACATACAAAAGACACTGACTACAGCAACAGAAAAGGGGGGGGGGGATGTATGTTCCAAACGTCCTCCAGCAAAGGAAGCACCTTACCTGGGGGGGGGGTTCACTACCACATTCCTCCCCACCCAAAACCAAACAGATCGAGTTTGGTTATTATATAAAGAATCATTATACCTGTCACCAGATCTCTTAAAACAAGAGATGGAGCCATAGCCCACCCTCACCAGGACTCCACCTTTGGGTCCCTAACAAATATAAGAACTAATATTAATGTGAACCTGGTTATTCACTAATGTACTGTACGTCATCACTCTTTACCCCGAGGTCTGTTGACAGGTAGAAATGTTTCCCGTACCATATCTGGACAAGAAATCAGCGTTATTATGAGCCGAACCTTTCCTATATTTTATGGTGAATCTATAAGGTTGCATTGTGAGGTACCATCGCATTATGCGGGGGTTTTTGTCCTTCATTACATGAAGCCAACATAAAGGGTTGTAATCTATCTATAGTTCAAACTCTCTACCCCATAAATAAAAGCGTAAAGCTTCTATTGACCATTTTATCGCTAGACATTCCTTTTCAATGACAGAATAGTGTTTTTCCCTTTCATGTAATTTTCGACTTATGAACACTATAGGGTGCTCTTCATTCTGTACTATCTGTGTGAGTACAGCCCCTATTCCACAGTTAGAGGCATCAGTTTGCAATATAAATGGTCGGGAAAAATCAGGAGTGTGTAAAACAGGTGAGGAACATATTCTAGCCTTTAGATTACAAAATGCCTCCTCACACTCAGGTGTCCATTTTACTTTGTCTGGTTTAGATTTTTTTGTTAGATCTGTTAGCAGTCTGGCTTTTGTAGAACAGTCAGGTATAAATCATCTATAATACCCGATGAGGCCTAGAAATGACCTAACATCTTTTTTTGTTATTGGACGGGGGCTATTGGCCATGGCCTCGACTTTAGTAATTTCTGGTTTTACTTTCCCATTACCAATTTGGAACCCTAGGTATTTTGTTTCCTGCATTGCCAAAGAACATTTGGAAGGATTTATTGTTAACCCAGCTTCGCATAGGGCTTACAATACAGCCCTTAGGTGTTTTATATGTTCTTCCCATGAGGGACTGAATATTACTACATCATCTAGATAGGCTGCGCTATACACTGTATGCGGTTGTAAGATGTTATCCATTACTCATTGGAACATAGCAGGAGCACCGTGTAGGCCAAAAGGCATTACCGTAAAATGGTATAGGCCGATAGGGGTACTAAACGCAGTTTTTTCTTTGTCCTTTGGATCTAGGGGAATTTGCCAATACCCCTTTGTGAGGTCTAGGGTACTGATGTACTGAGCTGCTCCTAAATGGTCTATGATGTCATCTATTCGTGACATTGGATAACAATCGAATTTAGAGACTGCATTCAAGTATCTGAAATCTAGACAAAGTCTGATTCCTCCTTCTTTTTTCTCTACTATAACCATAGGAAAGTTCCATTCACTACGGGAAGGCTCAATAATTCCCATCTTTGCATTTTTCTAATCTCTTGTATAACTTCCTCTCGTACTTTTTCTGGTATCCTATAAGCTTTTTGACGAATAGGTATGGCATCGGGAACCATGATATGATGAACAGCACCATTAACCCTTCCCGGTATGCCAGTAAATAAGGTTTGGAAGGAGTCTAACATCTTTTGTAAGGCAGAACTTTATTCAGTGGATAAAAGTGGATTGATTCGTACTTCTAAAAGATTACTCGTATTTTCTAGTCTTTCATAAGCTATGTCTAGTCCGGACTCAGTGGTTTCTGGGAAAATAAAACTACATATGGTAGGTGACTGTTCTACCCATGGTTTTAATAGATTTGCATGGTATACCTGTTTTTAATTTTCTTTTCTGGCAATTCGACTGAATAAGTTACAGGACCCAGGTTTTACTATTTTGTAGGGCCTTGCCACTTCATGAGTAACTTATTCTCAGAGGATGGCAGAAGTAGCAACACTTTATCACCTGTGGTGAATTCCTTAGATTTAGTTCCTTTATCATAGTACCCCTTTGTATTACTTGCTGCTAGGTTAGTCTTGGTGAGCCTTTTGACATAACCATTAACCTTGAGTGAAGTTGTTGCCAATATTCTAGGGGTTCCGATATATGTTTACTTTTCTTGCTTTCCCATTCCTCCTTTATAATATCTAAAGGACCTCTTGGGTTATGTCCGTATAGTAATTCAAACGGAGAAAACCCAGTAGATGCTTGTGGGACTTCCCTGTAAGCAAACATCAAATATGGTAGATAAGTGTCCCATTTATTACCTTCCTCTGATACATACCTTCTTAACATCTTTTTCAAGGTTTGGTTAAATCGCTCAACTAACCCATCAGTTTGGGGGTGATAGAGGGTAGTGAAAATGGCTTCAATACCTAACGCCTGGTATAACTGTTGAAGTAATTGTGAGCAGAAATTGGCACCCCTATCAGTTAGAATAGTTTTTGGAATCCCCATACGACTGAATATTTTTACCAACTCTTCTGCTATTCTGGGAGCAGTAACTGTACAAAGGGGAATTGCCTCAGGGTATTTTGTAGTGTAGTCTACTACCACTAATATGAAGCGGTTTCCCTACTTTTAGGTAGTGGCCCTATAATATCCATTGCAATCCTTTCAAATATATCACTAACTAAAGGCATTGGTATGAGGGGTACTTTATCTTTTCGGCCTACTGCTGCTACTTGTTGACATTCAGGGCAGCTTTTACAGTATTCAACCACCTGCTCATGTATACCAGGCCAGTAAAACCTGTATAGTAAGCGTTGCAACGTGCGGTCTTTACCTAAATGGCCTGCCATAGGTATGTCAAGGGCAATGGATCATAATCTTTTCTGGAACTGTGTAGGGACCATCAACTGCTCAACCATCTCCCCTGTATGTGAATTCGTACATACCCTGTACAATAAGTCATTCTTAATTATATAATTGGGTTGCTGAGGCCCAGTAGGAATGGTTGGCGTTACCTGTGAAAAAAAAACGGGTCAAGGTAACATCATTTTTTTGAATAGTTACAAATTCTTTGTTAGGTACTATACATTTTCCAGATAACATGTCCAGTCCAGTATCTCTTTTAATCCATGACTGTTTATCTTTTCTTTTTTGTGTTTTACTTTTTCTGTCTTTGCCAACAGTCCCAAATACTTCTTCCTCAAAAGGAAATAGATGTCCCAGCTCTTTCTCCTGCTTCCTTTGCACCCGGAGTGGTAACTGCTCCAACATTCATATTTAATAAAGAATCAAAATATGGATAATCATGCCAATTATTACTGGGACCGGCAAAGAAGGTACTATGCCTATTTTCATTCTGTGCATGGTCCCATTTATTTGAATCTTCATTTCTCTTAATGGGTAACAGTGGATGTCTCCATGTATACATTTAACCCCTGTAGTAGGTTCCCCCAGTTCTGGTTCTCCAACCAGAGAAGCATGTACCAGTGTCTGCTTGCTGCCAGAATCCACGAGACCCGCGACCACCCTTCCTCCAATCTCTACAGTAGTGACGTACTGACCCCAGTTAGTGAGGACTAGATGAATCGATTCTACTTTTTTCTTTGGGCAGAATCTAGCAATATGTCCTTTGGTTTTGCATTCATGACATATAATCTCGTGGCTGAATCCTTTACTTAGTTTACTATAGTCCTTACTCCCAGGAGCACCACTAGTTTGTGTCACTGGCATTGTAGGGGGTCTTATTACAGCTGATGAACTTCTAGTGTTCACAAATGTTCTAGGGCATTGAGGCCTAGCAGTCAGATAGTCCTCAGCGAGTCTTATAGCTGCCTCAGAAGTATCAGGGTGATGCTCTTTGACCAATAACTGTACATCCTGGGGTAAAACACGTATAAATTGTTCCAAAATAATACTTTCTGTAATCTGTACTATTGTTCTTGTGTTGGGTTGTAACCACTTATGACACAAGTCTTTTAAATGGGTGTATAAGTCTTGGGGGGGTATCAGCAGATTGAAATTTATAGGCTCTGAAACGTTGTCTATAGGTCTCAGGACTTATATCTTTTCAGAATGGCTTGCTTAATATAGTCATAATCATTTATATGTGTAAGATCCGTACGGCTATAAACTAGTTGAGCTTTCCCAGTCAAATAAGGGGCCAGCCTGACAACCCACTGGTCTCTAGGCCAAGCACAAGCAATAGCTACCCTTTCAAATGTCAAAAGATATGCTTCTATATCATCAGAATCAGCCATTTTAACCAATCTTATATCTTTTTGTCCTACCCCAGGTGTTGAAGGTGGTCTTGCCAAGCCCAAAACCTGTATAGCACGTAAGGTGTCAGTCCACCTAGCCGCATTCTCTGCATGATCTCTCTCTCTCTCTATGTGATCCTGCTCCCTTTGTCTCTCCAGCTCTACCTGTCGCAGGCACAGCCATCTGAGCAGTTCATGGGGATTCTCTGGAGGGTCTTCCCACTCAAGCTCAGCTGCTTGAGCTCCCTTTTCAACGGGTTTCACATCTTCCATGTCTCCAATCTCTCCTTCAGTCATCACCTTCGCCACCTTCCTCCATACCACTGGCTCCAGTCCGGGTAATAAGGATAATTTAGCAGCTTGTACGATGGACCTGGTGGCTGGTGTAGTCCGCTATCCTGCCTTGTCCGAATGCATACGAATCAGATCTGAACTCAGATCTAGTAGGTCCCTTCAGACCCACTATCCCACTTCTGACATCAAATGTGAACTGGTGTGGGATAGTGAAGACACTCAGACAAGGTGAGCAGCAACAAAATTATATTTATTTTATACAGCGGACTTGAAAACAACAAAACAAACAAAAAAAATAAACAGACGCAGAAATTCAAATCAAGAGCTAGAAACAGCTAACTTAAGTCAGGGTGTTGTCAGGTCCACACCCTTCTCCATACTAACTTGACTTGCATAGAACAACTCTTTATATAGGGTTATCAAAACATGTGATTCAATAGCTCCGCCTTCATAAATATCCTTTTAAACATAAAATTCAAAGGAATCATCAAGTTCATTTATTTAAACAAATTAATAGGTTTAAACCTTAACATATACCTATGAAGTGCAGGCTCATGTGAAAATTTTTCACAGACCATAAAAAAGTTACAAAAGCGTTAGGGAAGGAACACCTCCTTAACTATCAGCATAAAAAAGGGGGACTTTTGGCCGGCCGGCACATAAAGGATGCTGCACTAGGAGGAGGAGGAGTCTCCCCGGTACCGCAAAGCTTGTCACAGCAAACTAACAATGTCTTCAATTTGGAAGAGTTTCTAATAACTCTGAATAGTCGTTTCAGTTCCCCATAATGAAGGAGGGTATGTAGGACCTTTGCATTGACAAAAGAACATTTTATTAGAACAACTTACAGCGAAGAATACCCTTATGACAGTGCGCACGTTCAAGCGGGAGGTTTCACTACAAACGCTCGCGTTCGCACTGTCATAGAAAAACCCAAATAAAGAGACAATGTTTTTCTTTCATTTCAGGCTGTACAGTTTTAAAGAAATTAACTCTAAACTTCTCGGGTTCCTAAACTCATACTGCTTACTTCTCAATAATTATCACTTCGGTTAGACAGTATTTTCTATGTATGGGAACCGAACATATATTAATTCACTTCAGCTTTTACACAAGGTTGCAACGAAGCACTTTAAAATAAGAAGGCATTTTCATGCAGAATTCCTGCAAACACAAAACTGGAGGGTTTTACATTCTAACCTTGCCTTAATCAATCGGGACTACTCTAGTAACCCTGCTCAGTACACCCCATGCCTGAACCCTTTTTTTTCAGCGAAGCAGAAAACAATGTAGGAAGCACATCTAGCTTGCCCTGAGTACTACTACTGTGCGATTAGTGCTTCTTTGCGGTAGAGCGAGTGTTCGCACGGAAATATACTGCAACTCCGGACTATCGCTAAAGCTGGTATTTGTTTTATTTTAATTACTCCTATTACTAGGCTGAATAAGGAGATAGCTTCCCGAGGTTAGGATAATAAATACCTTTGTATAAAGGCATTCGGAATGTATGGGGAAGGGGGGGGATTAAACAACAGACATGACATATTTTCCTTTTACAAAGTGGGTGGCCAGCCCAACAAACAAGACATACAAAAGACACTGACTACAGCAACAGAAAAAGGGTGGGGGGGGAATGTACGTTCCGAACGTCCTCCAGCAAAGGTAGCGCCTTACCTGGGGGCATACCTCTCAACTGTCCCTGATTTTCAGGGATGTCCCTGATTTTGCCTCAAAAATTTACTCTGTCCCTCCTAAAAATTGTGTTTCCGTGACCAAACAGTGGGGGTTGTAAGTACAAAATAATGTCAAACATTAAAGCTGCAGACTTCTTGTTCCTTACAAAATACATTTTACACGAAGCCCCTTATTCTGCCACCTTCCTGAGTGGATAGCATCAATTTTGAAGATGTGTCCCTGATTTTGGTTCTTTGTCCCTGATTTTTTTAAGCCTTGTCCCTGATTTATGAGGCAGGAGGTTGAGAGGTATGCCTTGGGGGTGGGTTCACTACCACAGTGATATTTCACTGCTAACACTACCTCACAAAATAATTCATATAATCGTTTTTTATATTCTGTTGGTAACCGGATAAGGCCCACTAGGACAAGTGCCTGTTTTCAAGGGCAACCTGGGAGCACTAGGGTGGTTGAGTGACTTGCTGATAGTCACACAGTATGCAAGTGGAGGTTGAGGGAATCAAATTCAGGTCTGCTGGATGTACCAAACTCATTAACCTCTAGGCTATACTGCCAGCCTCAACTGTAATATGGAGTGGAATAGTGTCCACATTACCTTAATAGTTTCACAATGTATGCACTTCATTATCTGCTTTCTTTAAACATTAAAAAAAATCTGTGTACATAAACATATATTAACTTATGCTCCTTAATATCAGTATGGACACTGCAAAATCACTAAAACATGTTATTAAAACTTGTAATGGCCACACAATTGTCTACAAAATGAGTTCATTTTTAAATGCTATATCAAAACCTTCACCAGATACAGATACAAATACAAACAATTACCTGACCCAAATTTGCTAGGAAGTCACTATGTTATTATACTACATGCTATCACAAAAGAAAAACATGTTCTGTATCCATCATACCACTCTTTAAACATACAAAAAACATTTTCAATACAGAGTTAACCTAATTCACTTCACTTCTTAAATTCTGTGACCATTTTAGCTCCTACCACCCCGCTGGTAAGCTATTCCAGGTGTCCACCTCTCTGTGAAAAAATATTTTCTCACATTTCCACTGAGACCCCCCCCAACTTCATTCTGTTTTCCCTTGACTTGGAGCATCTATTACTTTGGAAGATGCTTCCTTCCTGTATTCCAGTGACGTATTTGTATGTCTCAGTCATGCCCCCCTTTCCTCCAGGGAATGCATATTTAGCTCCTTTAGTTTTTACTCATAGGTCTTATCCCACAGGCCCTGCACCATTTTAGTTGCCCTCCATTGCACCACCTCCACCCTCTCTATGTTCTTTCTCAGATGGGGCCTCCAGAACTGGACACAGAATTCCAGGTGTAGTCTCTCACAAGGGTCTTATACAGGGGCAAGATGACCTCCCTCTTTATACTCCTGATACCCCTCCCAATGCATCCAAGAATCTGGCTAGCCTTTCCAGCCACCTCACCGCACTGCCTAGTTTCTCTTAGGTCCTCCAAGATGATAACTCCCAGGTCTCTTTCCTGCTTTGTGACTGTCTGTACCTCCCCACCTAATTTGTATGTTAAACCTGGGTTCATGTGCCCTATGTGTATGATCCTGCACTTCTGTGCATTGAATCCCAGCTGTCATTCTTCAGACCATTTCTCCTTTTTTTTAAGATCTTCCCTCATTCTTTCAACATCCCCAGGCACATCTACTCAATTGCATGCCTTTCTATCATTTGCAAAGAGGCATGCCTTCCCTTCCAGTCCCTCTGCAGTATCCCCAATGAAGACATTGAAGAGGACCAGCCCCAACATCAACCCCTGCAGCACCTTGGTCATCACCTCTTCCTCTCCAGAATATTCCCTATTTACCACAACCCTCGGACTCCTGCCATTCAGCCAGCCCTCTTCCCACAGAACTATTTTAGGATCCACCCCAGGCTTCCCAGTTTGTTAGTCAGCTTTCTATGGCCTTCTATGGGGGTGGTGGTGGTGGTGTTGAAGGCCTTTCTGAAGTCCACATAGGCCACATCCACCTTACCTCCCTTGTCCACTACCTTAGTTACCCAGTCATGCTGTAGATTAGTACAATGAGTTAGTGCAAAACACAGTGCTTATCCTAAATACAGCAAAAGTTAGGGTTAGATGTACAAGTAAATTAATGCCATATAAGGCAGTGTATGTGTGTTAGTGTGTGTGTGTGTCAATGCCCTGTGTGTGTAGACAGTGCACTGCTATGTTATACTGCAATACATATGCATGAATGTGTATATGTATTAGTCAGTGTGTATGTATCACAACAATTAGAAAGTGCAGTTAGATAGCTCACTGGTTAGTGCAGATATTGTTAGTCTACATCCCCCCACTATCTAGATCAGTTTCAGCGCTATACAGTTCATTGCTGATTTACACGAGGTGTCTAGTGGCACCCCCCCACACCTTCCCTGTCTCTCAGAGCCTGAAAAGTAGAAAACGGTCCCGCAATGTATTTTTTTAATCTGTAAAAATGTGTTTAGACAGCACACTGCTGTGTTTTACTGGAATATGTATGCATATGTGTGTATATGTATTAGTTAGTTCGTTTGTGTCACAACCATTAGAAAGTACAGTTAGGTGGCTAAGTGGTTAGTGCAAAAATTGCTAGTCTACATTCCCCCACTATCTAGATCAGTTTCAGCCTTATGCATGTCATTGCTGATTTAAATGAGGTGGCTAGTGGCAAACCCCCACACTCCAATGTCCCCCAGAGCCTGAAAAGAAGAAAACAGACCCTAGATGTCTTTTTTTTTTAATCTGTAAAAATGTGTGTAGACAGTGCGCTGCTATGTTACACTGGAATATATATGCATATATGTGTATATGTACTAGTCAGTGTGTGTGTGTATCACAACAATTAGAAAGTGCAGTTAGGTTTCTCAGTGGTTAGTGCAAAAATTGCTAGTTTACACATTTCTCACTGTCCACAATACCATTATTTTGTAGCCGTATTGACTCTTGCTAGAGTTCATTTATAATAGGTGCTGTCTTCTCTGTGTTTGGAGCCAGTAATTCAGACTGTGTCCAGTTTATCTTGTAACCTGAGTTTTTTCCAGAATGTTCTTTAATTTTTAAGACTATTTCCAAAGATTCACTTGGGTTTGTTAGATACATGATGTTGTCTGCATAGAGTAAGATATTGAGGCATTTATTACTTTCCCCGATTCCCTCTATATCAATGTTTTCCCTCATTGTTGCCTATGAATCTGTTGCTATTGCAAATAGTTATGGCAACAGAGGGCAGCCCTGTCTGGTTCCTCTAGTGACCTGATAGGGGGTGAAGTCTCTTGGTTAGTTAATACTCTTGCTGTAGGATTTTTGTATATTCATTTTATACAATTAATGTAAGTAAGGCCCCTTGTTAATGTACAGAAATGTGGTGTTAAGGTTTCCAACCCTAACAACCCACTCCCTCAAGCAGGAAATGGAGAAAAACATTACAGCTTTCACTGTCCTGACTCTTGGCAAATTAGGGGTGGGATCTTCCTTGAGGTTCTCCACCCTAACACTCACTCCATTACATGACCAAATAAAGTGACATGTGATATATTTTCTTCAGGCAGGGCCTGTTGGTTGTTGGCAACATGTGGGGTACACAGTTCTGTACATTTGAAGGCTATATCACAATGTGATGAGTGTTAGGGTTGAGAACTCCTAGGAAGACCCCACCCTTGATTCACCAAGAGTCAGGACAGCAAAAACCATAATGTTTTGTATTTCCATTTTCCTGCTTAGGGGATGGGGGGAGTTAGGTTTTGAAATCCTAATACCACATTTCCCTGATTTTGTCAGTTTAATCTGAACTCTAACTGATAAATTAACACAGTTGTTTGCAAAGAATACACTTAGTGTGAGTAAGGCCCACTGTTACTGTGGCTCTGTGGCCATGGGAAAAAAATCACAGAATTTATGGCCCATCATGGAACACATGGCTGACCACGGAAGTTCTAGCTGCATGTTTAAACACGTGCATGCATGAGTTCTTCAGTTTGTAAGGAATTTTTTTTTAATATTAACAGAAAGCAGTCAGTATCATGATCAAAGAAAGTACATGCAAAGCCAAAATGAGGCAATGTAATACTGGGAAAATGTCTCTTGAAAACTAAAGTGTGAACCAGAAGCTATGAACCAGTGCTTGTGTATTACCATTGATGCTAATGCCCTTGCCCAGACTTAGGGTTTTTATTTTCAAAACACATTTTCACATTGTTACAATGCTTGTTTTGGCTTTATATTCAGTTCATTTTTTGTAGCTTTCCATTAATACTAATATTAAAAATATTGCTGAGCCCCCATGTAGTGTGACACCATTTAATTTGCGTGGACACCAAGGTGCCCACCCCCTGTGCTGCTGCACATCTGTGACACTCAGGGGCCCAGTCTCCAGTGTCATCATTGAACCTGTAACTGGGACCTGTAATGAAAAAACAATCCCTCCTACTCTTTTTGTTTTATACCTGAAAAGCAGAAAACCATCCACTGTTGTCTTTTGCAGCCTTCCCTGAGCCCCAACCCCCCACTCAGTACCCACTACCTTGTACCCCATACCCCTCACTCACATAAACCTCATCCAGTGCCATAGATCCACTCCGTAAGGAAAACACATTGTCCTCCTCCTGGAACTAATACTACAAACTGAGGAAACAAAGTAAGTGTGGCCAATGTATTGCCAATTTGTTTTGAACTTTTACTCATAATTTGTTTATTTCTTAATACATTTTCACTAATTTCCAACATGGCCTTTTTTTGGACCCCACCTCATGAACAAGGTAGGGCAAAGTTTTCAAATTTGGCCCAAAAGGCGATTTTGCCATAACTTAATGAAATTATCATTTGTGTGGGATTTGATCATTTTCACCTACTGGGTTAATGAAGTGGGGTCATAACAAGACAATGTTCAAAATTTGAGGTCAAAAGCTTAAAACATAACAACGTTATGGAGGTACAGTATGTTGACATTTTTCAATGGTCAGTCATATCTTTAGAAATTTGTAATATTTTGACCCCAAAGTTTCAGTGTAGTTGTTTTTTCATACCACCTCAAAAACATGACAACTGTCATTTTTCAAATACTGCAGAAATGTGCTTTCATAGCTCTGACACAAAATGACATTTTGGACAGTATTTTATGAATGACACCTGTCACGTTCAAAAGGCAAGTCATAAAAGGCTAGGATGAAAATTTAGGGTAAAAATGTCAAAAAAAAATTTATAAAGAAACATGTGTAGGGCCAGCTGTTGGCCCACTGAGTAACGTGTTTTGTTCAGATGCCAGCAACTCAAATTTGGGACATGAGCTTAATTAACTGGCAGGGTAGCACAAAGTTGGGAACTGCACTGTTGTGTGCCACCACTACTAGCCTTGAGAGATACTGTGTAGTGTTCAGTCCACTGGTGACAGCTTCTGGTGGGCTGGGAAGCCTTTCCTCACAAGAGGTTGATGTGCATGTCAAGGTCTGATGGGGCCATGTTCTGAATCAAGAGAAGTGGGTTGGCATTAAAAATGGGTCTTGAGATATCTCCACTGTTCTGAAGGCCAGCCTGCTGGTACAGTGGCAGTGCTGCCACTCATGAAGCAGGTTCAGCAGCAACCCTGGATAGTCACTTTATTTATGTGTCACAGAACTTTACCCATTGCCGTGGAAGTATGCCTAATGGTTGTGCAGAAATTCTGATTCCCTGCCACAGAACTTTGGTCTTCTGTGCCACAGAGAACAGAAGGTCTTAAATACATGTTTCTCATACATTCACTTTCTTCATAATATCAGTGAGATAGCCCCATTCCACCCTGTCAAATTATTTCTTGGTACTGAGTGATAATATATACAATAATGGATGGGGTGGTGAGTATAATGAGATTTTACACACACCCGAGTTGTGGGATGCTACATAAACCCTGAGGGTGAAGCCTGAGGGGTTTATGAAAGCATCCCACGATGAGGGTGTGTGTAAAATTGAGTTTTACACACCACCCCATCTCTTATTTGTTATAATTGCTGTTCAGCAATTTTTTACCTCAAGGGTTTTAATAGTTAGATGTGTTTTTGTAATTTATTTTGATTGTGGTTTGTCCCCTCCCATTGGCACTTACCTGGGAAGCGTGTCTGAGGTATTCCCCGGAGGCAGCAGTTTTTCTCCGGTGAAGGGTTGAAGTGTGCGGAGTAGGATTAAAATGCCAGGATTAGCCAGATACAATTATGGGAGTAAAACATGTTTAAAATTTAAATACATGTGCTCAGTGCTCTCGGTGTGGTGGCTCCTCGCTAAGCGGGACAGAGGAGTCACCATTTTTCAAAACTAGTAAACCCACCCAGGATGAGTAAACAGACAATTAGGATACAGCTCTTGTTCGACTGACGAGGCATGTGTTTGCAAATTACAACTGGGTCAGACAATGGGAAAAATTGCTGACCAGTTATTATACAGCTGTATTTATTTCTTTATAAGAATTAATTACATTAAGAGCATTCCTGATATTGTTGGTCCCTTTTCTCCAGTTCACAAATACTGCCTGATCCTGATGTATTGTGGTTGATAAAACTGGGTGTATTCCAAGTGTAATTATTTTAGCAAAAATTTTGTATTGGTGTTTAATAATGAAATAGGGTGACAGAATGTCAATGTTCTGGGTCTTTTCCCCTCTCTTAATGTAGCATTATTATTAAGGCTGCTTGAAAAGTTGGTAGGTTTGAACCTTAAATAGAAAATAAATTTAACAGATTTGTTAGAATAGATATTAGTTCTTGTTTGTAATAGTCTATGGGTAAACCATCTGGCCCTGGTGGTTTTCCCCTTTTTGATATTATCCATGGCCTTTTCCACTTCATATTGTGTAAATATTTGGCTTAATATCTCATTACTTATTGATTTTAGGTAACATTGAGTAAATAAGCAATAACACATGATAGGATGTGCAGTAATTGGGTAGTTATCGCATGCCCCCATCCCATCCATGGGAGGCATGAGATGTCAGCCAAGGGGGCCTTCAACCAGAGGTAGGGGCAAGTATAGTAATTACAAAATAACTGCAAGCCCTGAAGTGTGTTATTACAGTTATAGGCAGGTGTACCGGCCTAATCTTTCGATTTACGATGCAAAGGTTGGTATCTCTGCAGATTCCTGTGTAGATAGACCTCACCTTTCAGAATTTGCTTGTTACCCTCAAGACAATTGGTAGATAGCCCCTCAGGGGGCCTTTTTCTGATTTTGGACATTGTGGGCCCTCAAGGCCCCATACCTCAGCCTAGGAATGCACGATTTACAATTTTAAGGTGTCATTTTCTACATTTATTGCCATACCAAGTTGGATGGAACAACTTAGAAAATCCAGAATGGCCACCAAAATTCAATATGTCCACCATATCGCTAGTAAATACTTGATTCGCTAATAATTTCCAAATCCCTAGTTTCCAAGATACCGATTATCAATGATTCATGAACATCTATATATTGAACATTTATTCACGAACATTTATGATATCTATATATTACTTTGAGGTTCCCTGTTAGACACAGGACCAAATGCATAGATTAATACTACATAAAACAATTGAATTCACGAGGCAATTTATGGATAAAATAGTTTGAAGTATGTACAGTGATGCTTAAAATCTAAATGCTGTATGTGCTGATTTGTTGTTTAGAATTAAGTCATTTTATCAATGATTTGACCCAACACTATGAATATTTTGGGTCAACAGTATACCTTGGTTGTAATGTTCAGTTTTGAAGTCATTATATTGGAGTCCACTCTGGATCTGAACTGTCACATTCACTCGCAAAGCTTGAAGATTCGCCCACAGAGGTTTGTTCATTGGCTGCTGAAGTGTCATTTTCAGTGTCATCATCTCCTTTACAATCAGTCATTGGCGCTGTAGTCAAAGGTTTTTGTTTGGTCCTCTGTGTGTATTTTTGAGATGTTGACTCACCTTCCTTGTCTGCCTCAACTCCATCAGCTGCACATTGTCGGCCAGCTAACCTTCTGCCCTTTCTTCTATGACATAGAATGTCAGGTAACTGAAACCCAGTGAACCATACAAGTTTCAGTGTTTCATCCTCTCATTTCCATCCTGACAAACAAGGATCAACTTTTGGGGTTTCTGGCTCTGTGCAGTAGTGCCAATAGTAGGCTATGAGACTTGCTCTATTTGTGTGCTGACATAGGCTCGTTGTGTCTGGTAGAATCCTTTGTGTAGTCTTCACTTTCAGCTTATTGTATTGCCTTACTCATGTGTCTACTAGATCCTCTCCTCCTGTACCATTGTACATGCAGTGTTGAATGAAGGTCTTGTTGTTTTGTTCAGTGTCTTGCGAAGCATATGTGCTTTCCCCATGCTCTGAAAGAAGATTTATTCTTTCTTTGACCCTGTGTGAATGTTGAAAGACTAATTTCTTTGATACCTTGTAGAAGTAACTCGCTGCATCGCATCCAGAGACAGCATGATATGCCGACAAATTGAGACTTGCAGCATGTCCAATGTGATCATATATATCCTATGTTTGCAATTAAATCAGGGTCAATTTGGAGCATCCATGGTGAATCTGAAAGGGTCTTTGTAAAAGCATAAACCATCAGAAT
The DNA here is from genome assembly GCA_016271365.2 of Neoceratodus forsteri. Lineage (NCBI taxonomy): Eukaryota > Metazoa > Chordata > Ceratodontiformes > Ceratodontidae > Neoceratodus > Neoceratodus forsteri. Next base: position 872,090,948 of record CM057456.1, read on the forward strand.
GAGGATGTCTGTATATTTGGCTCAGGTGACAACTGGGCCTTTTGCAAGAGCACAATGCAGCACTATCCTCATCTCTGCCTCCTCATGGTTGCAGAAAAACAGGAATTCTTCTGAATTTAGGTATGTACTATATGTGCTTCTGCCATTGCTGATAGTAAGCGGGTATCATAAGTTTCTTTTGATATCCTCTTGTCTAACATACTCATTGAAAGCGCTGTATGAGATCAGTTTTGTTGTCATTGTTGTGAAGGTACTGCTGATATACCTTTCCCTGTGGCATCTCTTGCAAATCTGATCCAATGTAAAGTCGCATTCCTCCTGTTCCTACAGCTCACTCAGATCATTCTTGCTGTTTCAGCAAGAACTCCTGATCATCCTTATAATGATCAAAAACAATGATGACTTCCACTGGGTTTGCTGTAGATGAAGGTGTGAATGCGACAAGAAGTGCTTTCCAAAGGCTGTCCCATGTACCCTCTGCAGGAACTGCTGTGATCATCACCATGGCATTGTATATGTACACTGAGTGTAATGGAGGAGGGGAAGAACTTCGAGCTTCTGTTTCATTGATGAGATAATTTCTTAAGACATGTTTGGTATTAGGTTTGTAGAGGTTTCCATCTGGAGTTGCTATTGCAAGAGGATATGTTGTGAGTGGATGGGAAAATGCATCTTTCTTGTTGGGGCACTTTGCAAGAATGATACCCGAGAGCCTGACGGTCTTCTTTCAAGACTGATTCCACTTTGGGTTTCTTTTTCTTCTTGTCCATTCCCCTAGAAATTCTGCTGCATTTAATGGGCTCAAATAAACCAACTTTTCTTGATAGGAGGCAGTCATTTATAAATGCACTCAACATAACTTCCCCTGTAGCCCTTGCCTTCAAAAGGCCCTCTACTATTGCCAGCAGTATTTCAATGCCCATTGTGATGTGTCGTGTTACAACCTGATGTTCATCTGAATATGTGTGAAGTTTCTTCACTAGTTCTTTCACTTGACTATCATGTTTCTTCATGGCACCTAATGTCAACTCATTGTGTGTGGCAGATGTTTTCAGAAGCATCTTCTCCTTCAGCGACAAACAAATTTTAGCGATTTCATGGGAATTCAAAACAAAGTCACCAGCAGTTTCCTCAGGTGTACTGTAACTGCCTCGCATGGGTCCACCCCTCACCTTGACCTCTCTATTGATTGAAACCTCAGTCACTTGGTCACCAGGTATTGTGGAGAACACCCTCACCAGACAGACTAGCCCCAATGCCATATTCCTGCAATTCATTGTATGCATTCCCATTGACTGTTTTCAGATTGGTGAGGTCTACATGATGCCACGTCAAATACCGACAGTAGTTTTGATAGTTGAATGCAAACAGTAAAGGTAGAATATCTCATTGAGCCTGCAGGTGCAAATTCAGATTCTTGTCTCTGCATGCGGCGACCTGGGTAAGAGGAGAGCTGATGTCACCAATGTAGCCTGTCACCCACTGTCCCATGGTGCCAGAGGTTTCCAGCATTCATGACTGCACTTCAAGGAAAGATTCATCCAAGAGGACAAGATTCAGGGATTCTGCCAATTCAGATCTTCTCATGTTGATGAGCTTTTCTCGAAGTCCGTTTGTTAGTGAGCCGTGAATCTTGGATCCCATGAATCATACAAGAGCCTCAAGGGATTGTTTATGTAACCTCATGGCTCTAGAATAGTGGCGTCCTTCCAAGACTTGGTCAGCAGATCCATCCGCTATTACCCCCACCTCAACACACCAGTCACAAAGTCCCATAGCATCTTATCACTTGTAGAGGATCTTCTGCCTCACCATCAGTTCATGAAATCCTCCTATCAAATTAACCACTTTTGTATATTTTTCTTCTTTCCACATTATTTGTGCAATCTTGTAGAAAACTGCATGATTGCTATGGCTGAAGATGTGGTCAGTTTGTAGGTCATCCTTTAGATCCATGAGAAAGTCCAGGTAATATCTGCAAACTGCATTATCTGGTTCACGTAGTATAATGGGCAAGAAATCAGTTTCGGATTTGAAGGTAGTGGTCGATGTTGCTTTTTTATTGATAGTTGTCCATGATCCTAGAACTGGAAGAGATTCATCTTCTCTGGAAGATTCTATGCTTGCTGCCAGAGCCCAAATACAATCTTTGCTCAAACAAAGATCAAGCTTGGTCCTTCTTTCATCCTCATCATAGGATGGGATGATCGTTGGGGGTTTTCTCTTTCTTATTTTATAATCCACATAGTCAGCAGGTTCTGATCTCTCAAAGGTTTCCTGGACTTCTCTTCTTGAGCTGCTTGGAATGTTCTGTTCTAGTACTGGCAAATCACAGATGACAGCAGTACACGAAATTCGGAGTGCGTAAATCATTGAATTAGCGTCATGGGTTTTTGAGACTCCTGTTAATATCTGTTGCTTACCATCTAAGTTATCAATTGTGACATGAGTTGGCTGTCCAGGCGGAATTGTGTGCGATGCTTTTTTTCCCCTCAGATTTACTATCATGGGCTAATTTCTTGTTTTGTCTTCTGAAGTCTGTGTAAGAAATACCAGCCCCCGAACAATGTAGAAGATTGGCTGCTTCTTTACTTCTGGTGAGATGATGAATGACCATGGATAGAACTATTGACTCTGGAGAATATTCTCCGGGAATGAGGCATTGCCAATCACAAGCAATGGACCATGACTAGGTAGCATGAATTTCTGTTGGGATGGTCGCATAACCTAGAGCATTAATCTTCTTAGAAGGGCTTATAGAGACAGCTGTAGCATTGAAGATTTCCAGAATGGGTTCATAATTATCAAGCTCAGAAAGCAAGTCTTTGTATGCCATAGAAAACAGCGGTGACTCAATTTGTCTTTTCATTTCTGATTGATCATCTTTGCAAATTCCTTGATGATGTCACTGTCTCTGAGCCCAACTCCTCTCAAGTTTGCCAAAGAATAATCAAGTGGGTTTACTTTTGTCGAGTGAGGAATGAGAGGATTCCTGTGTATCCCCTTCCCTGCAGTAAAACCTCATTTCTGAATTCGTTGCTGATAAGATTCTTCAACTGAAATGCCTGATTTATTCCAGCATCTTGTTTGCATCCATGGAACTCTTAGAGGTTATGAAGATCCTCCCGTAGCTCTGGGAGTAAATAGCAACATTTCTGCTCAACAATCTTTCTTCTCATGATTTGAAGAAACTCTGTTTCAGCACTCTTTGTGTGAATGCTTTCCAATCCACCTGGTGTTTGTCTCTCTCATTTGCCGACACAAACACAAGTGTTGTAACAACTTTGATGGTAATTGACATCTGCAGCAAAGATGTCAACATTGATGGTAGTGACCTTCAAACGTTTGGCTGCACCAGACAAAAGAGCATTATCAGAATTTTCATTGTGTAACATGCTTTCATGCAATGTAATCTTTCCATCTTCAAGCTCAACTCTTTGGTATGTTCCCTTTCATATTTCCTCTCTTTTTCCTTTTCTTATCACAGATGAAGCAGGTCTCATTCTTCTTAAATTCCAATGATTTCCTTTTACATTGAGTTACGTGGACCGCTTCACTGCTACTGGACATCTGTGGGTTGGGTATGTAGGAGAATTCAGCTTCAGAAGATTGCTCCAAAGAAAGTTGTTTTGTTGAGTTGAAGTTTAATTTCCTTTCACTGGTGAAATTTTGGTGACACCTTATATTAACAGCTAGGCCTGTTTCTCCAGAGTCTGGGTGAAGTTGGTCACAAATTTTATTCCATACAAGGTTGAAGTTTCTGGCATACTTGGAAGTTGGTTTTGTGACTGACCATTTCTCTGCAAAAGCCTTGATGGTATTCATCCCATTCTGTCCTAATACTTGTTACAGTTCTGTATGTCTAATTTGGCTTTCAAAAAGAACACAGGTAGGCAAATTGGATGGATTGACTAATCCAACAGGTACAGATAGAGGGCTATCCATGTTTCTGAAACAGAAACTAAAATTAAAAACTAGACACTAGAATACAAACTAAACAGGCATGCAATGTACATGAACATGCCCGCAATCCTGTAAACAAAGTGGGAAATTCTCACAGAGTGGACGCAATTTTGGGTCAATGGCACAAACAAGCAGATTGATGCATTTTGCATCATTTATTTATATTTATGTTCTATTATATTAATATGTGTTTATATTAAATGTAATAATAATAAACACCCCCTATTCATGAATCATTGATAATCAGTATCTTGGAAGCTAGGGATTTGGAAATTATTAGCGCATCAAGTATTTACTAGCCATATGGTGGCCATATTGAATTTTGATGACCATTTTGGAATTTCTAAGTTGTTCCATCCAACTTGGCATGGTAATAAATGTAGAAAATGACACCTTGGAATTGTAAATCGGGCATTCCTAGGCTGAGCTTTGGGGCTCGGAGGGTCCACAATGTCCGGAATCAGAAATAGGCCCCCCAAGGGGCCATCTACCAATTTTCTTGGGGTAACAAGCACATTCTGAAAGGTGAGGTCTAGCTACACAGGAATCTGCAGAGATACCAATCTCGCTTCGTAAATTGAAAGATTAGGCCAGTACACCTGTCTATTATAAAAATGGCAACAAAACAATGACAAACACAAGACTAAATAAATCTTTAGATGGCAGAAACTGAGGTAGACCTGGTGGCCATCACAGAAACGTGGGCTTCAAAAAATGACTAGGAACTGACGTTGCATTCTAAGGTAACTGAGGAACAAAGAGGCAAAACTGCCAATGATTGTTCCTATTTCTTTATACTGCATCCTGCTTATACTGAGGTTAACTAGGGAACCGGGGGCAATGTGTCCTTTAAAGTTCCCATCAGGATCCTTGCTCACAAGAACACATCGAACTGAGTATCTGAGAGTCCAACCTGTTTTAATTTAAGTACCTGTAATATCTGAGATTACCTCCAGAGAGAATATATCTGTCCGGATATCATTTAAATTGATTTTTTGTTCTGCTTTTTACTACAGGTAAATTATTCCACGGATTGACATCTGTGTATTAAAGGGCCTAATGACTATTTGTAGTGGATGACCTCATATGTCCCTCACACTATCTTTGTATTCATTCCCCAGCTCACACATAAGGTATGGGTCGGTCATTTATGATGTCATACATAAAAAGTAAATCTCCCCTAAGCCTCCTGGTTTCTAGGGGCACGAGCTTCAATATGCCCAATCTTTGTTCATATGGTCTATTTTTTATTCCGCTGATGTTTTTATTATATCTCGTCTGTATCTTCGAGCAATTTATATTCCAATTTTTTTATACAGGCACCACACCTGAGATGCATATTCCAGGTGGGGCCTTACATATGCTGTAAACAGAGGCATCAATACTTTGGATTTTTTTAATGTTATTTTGCACCTTATTGACCAAATGACTTTATTATTTTTGCAAATAGCTGCAATAGCTTGTTGAGTGTGACCTAAAATCTTTTTCATTATTGATAATGCACAGGGTTTTACTTCTTATTTCATAAGTCAGTTTTTGGTTATGTTTTCCCAGATGCATAACCTTACATTTGCCTGTATTCAGCTTCATGCCTCACTTAGTGACACATTCCAGAGATTTTATCGAGATCCCTTTGTAGATCCTGGGCTTGCTGAGCAGTATTACATGGCCCGCTAATTTTCACATCATCTGCATTATTAACAGAGTAGTTCAAAGTATTCTTTGTCATGTCGGATATGAATATCTGAAAAAGAGATTGTCCCAAATCCTGCAGGACCCCACTAGTAGCCATACCCAAGCCTGACTGGTTGCCATTAATTATTGCACCTATCCATTTAATAATTGCAGAGTCAACATTATAATTCTTGATCCCTGGGTACGCAATGTTCAGGAGGGATAGAGGAACAGATAGAAGTGGTGGAGTAGCCCTTTTTTTTCAAGGAGAGCATTGAGGTGGCAGAAAATGGGTGCATCAGGGTAGTGAGAGTCACTGTGGTTGACACTCATGGCAACCTCTGGCAAGAAACTGTATTAAGGGATGATCTACAGACCTCAGGAGAAGGGCAGGAGACAGACAGAGTTCAGGGAAGAACTTGAGAAGAGGGGTGCAAAGGGGGAAGAAGTAGTGGCAGTGACCTGAACCTGCTGGACATCAACTGGGATGTTCCAGAGGCAAAGAGCAACAGAAGCCAGGCCTTGCTAGATGCATTCCTAAACTGTCCACTGGCACAGCTAGTTAAGGAATCCAACAGGCAGATACAGTTTTTTATGTGGTGATTACTAAGTCAGAGGTGGTAGGAGTTGTGGGAGTAGGGGAGCCATTGGAGAACAGTGACTATAACTCTGTTTGGTTCAAACTGGCCCTCGGGTCCGGTTAGCCACAGTCAAGAGATAAAATCCTGGATTTTAGAAAGGTGGCTTTCAATATGCTGAGAGAGCTGGTCAGTGGTAATTTTGTTGGGATTGATAACACATGTAGGGTGAAAAAGAGATGGGAAGCATTTAAAGGGGCCTTTATTGAGGCATCTAAGGTATGCTTGAAAATGGTAACCAAAAAGAACAGGTTCAATAAACTGTTATGGTTCTCAGCAAGGGTCAGGGAAGCAATGAGGACCAAGAAAATGGCCCCCTACAAATATAAAGAAAGAAAGGGAAAGGAAGAACGGGGAGAATATTTAATGTGAAATAAGGAGGAAAGAGGTGGTTAGGGAGGCAAAAGAAGACACAGAACTGTGTACTGCAGAGGGGGTCAAGAGCAGAGAAAAACAGTTCTGATATATTGGGGGAAAGGAGGAAAACAGGGAGAATCATAAGGCTAGCTGAGGGTGGTGTGGTGATACAGGAGGATGGGCAAAAGTCCACTGCCCAAAATGAGTACTTCTGCTTGGTTTTTACTAGGAAGGATGATGGGCCCTTGCCAGAGAGTGGCATCAAAGCAGCCACCAAAGGAGTCTCGTAGATGAGACAGCCAAGATTTATTGGCAACAGAGTCCTGAAAGGTCTGACAGCCCTAAAGACAGAAAAAGCCCTGGGACCAGATGGGTTATATCCAAGGATACTCAGGAAACTGGCAGCGGAACAGGCTAAGACCCTGGTATGTCTGTCCAATAGCTCACTAAGGATGGTGGTAGTTCCAAATGACTGTTGGGTGGTGAACATAGTTCTACTCCATAAGGCAGGGGGGGACAAGGAACAAGCAGGGAACTACAGACCTTTCAATCTTACCTCTATTGTGGGGAAGTTGATAGACTCACTGGTCAAGGAAGTCCTCATGGACTACTTGGAGAAAAATGGGTCCGGATTCACAAAGGTCAGCCACAAGCTGCGACAATGGCAGATTGCTCTGACCATCCCTGCAACCTGACCCTGCACCCGATTCAGTATTGGAGCTGGTCCAGTGGTCTGCACCCTGTGACTCATGGCATGGGTCACACAGCTGGTGCAACAACCCCAAATGCTGCAAGCCATGGGAAAGGTGGGAGACAGATGCACCCAAATCCCTGCATGCTCCCCCACCCGACAGTTGCAGCCCCCTATGCCTCCCCACCCATACTCCGCTGGTGACTGGCACAGCCCACCTCTCACCATCATGGCCGGCCGCCAATGGAGCATTGCATGGAGCGTGTACAGTTAATATATGCAATCAGAGAATGACAGCAGCTGTCATTCTCTGAGCACATATATCAACTGTGTGTGCTCTATGTGATGCTCCATTGGTGTCTGGCCATGGAGGGCATGGTGGGCTGCAACTATTGGGTGGGGGGGCACTGGAGCACCATGAATCTTTGGGACATTGCAGGGACAGTCAAGTAGTGTTCCAAAGGATGGCATTTTGGGTTCAGGGTTCAGGGAATGGCATTGGGGCTGGTGAGGGGGGTGTTCCAATAGCCCATGAGGGCTTTTACAGCTGTGCTATTGCAGTCAGAGGGGGGCATAGTTCACACTGGTGGACATGTATAGTACTAGTGGTGGCACATTGGGCATATGGGGGGCACTACCATGTGGGACTAGGGGTACAGACATTGGGGGCTGTAGCCCATGAGGGCTATCCATTGTGCAGCACTGGCTGCACATTGGCAACCCCTGGTGGATGGCAAAGACCACTTACACCACCTTTTAGCAGGCATAAGTGTTATTTGATGGATGTCCACTGAGGGTTCTTTCTGACTCCCGATTTGAAGACTTAGCAGCCTCCCTTCCTGAATAGGGTGCAAATGCTGCCATAAACCCCATTACGCCATGTAGCAAGGGGGTTTATGGCACATTGGTGCTGTTGGCCGCAGGCAGCCTGCAGCATGTTGCAGGCTGCCTTTGTGAATCCCAGCATGACACAACTCAGAACGCAAGTGCTACTTGCACCATCTTTGCCGACGCAAGTTGCCTTGCATCCTGAATTGCCTTTTGTGAATCCAGCCCATGGTCTCCAGGATAGTAAACAACACAGATAACGCAGCAGGGAGACCATGCCAGACTAACCTGATTATTTTCTCTGACTGGGCGATCAGGGAATTAGATAGGGGCCATGTTGTGGATTTGCTCTACTTTGACTTCAGCAAGGCTTTTGACTTGGTGCCTCACAGATGCTTGCTGAAAAAGATGGAGGATCTGGGTGCAGCTAAGGTCATAGTGAACTGGGTAGTTAGCTGGCTTAAGGGGGAGATAGCAGAGGGTTGTGGTCAATGTGGTTAAATCAGAAAGAGATGGAGGTCACGAGTGGGTTATCACAGGGATCGGTTCTGGATCTGGTCCTCTTCAGCATGTTCATCAGCAACATTGGTGAGAGAATCCAGGGCAAGCTGTGTCTCTTCACAGATGACATGAAGCTCTATGGGAGGGTGGATAGTGATGAGGGAATCAGAAATACAGAGTGACCTGCAAAGACCAGAGACATGGTCTGAGATTTGGCAGTTGAACTTTATCAATCAATCAATCAAAATCTTTATTTATCCAGGTGGGCACCATTGAGCAGCGCTCATTTGCAAGATGGACCTGGTCATACAAAAATCATAGTACAGTAACATGGTAAAACATGCAATATTATACAAAGTAGAAAAATATACATATGTATATCAACATTTGAGTGAGAGGGCCTTTACAACAGATAGGCTCATAACTGGGTACAGCCGGAATGTTCACTTAAAAGGAGAGAAAAAGGCAAGAAGAGGGATACCAGCTTAGGAAGAAATGACGAGACTGGAATAGTTAACTGGCATACTTCAGGGAAGGGGGTGGAACTTGGCCATGGCTAAAAAGAGGCAGAGAAGCCAATATTTTGGTAGGGAGAGAGAGGCAAGGGCAGAGGCAGAGTAGGAGGCAGGATGGGCAGGAGGGAAACTGGAAAATAGGCAAGCTAGCGATGTGGAAAACATTTTCAGGATTCTTTCATGGAACGGTCATAGAGCAACTTGATAATATTCAGGCTAACAGGATAGCTCAGCTTCAAGTTTTTTTGCATAATGTTCCACAAGGAAGGCAATGAGAAACTTATGGCAGCTCTGCCAAAATGAGATTTGACCTTAGGTAATTGCAAGGCAATTAGGGAATAGCTTCTTAGAGCATAGGCACCTATCACACTCAGGGGAATACCATCAGAGAAGTACAGGGGGAGCTTGTTGGTAACCACTCTGAAAGCCCATAGAGCGGCATTTCTATTTCTCCTATAATGAAGGGAAGTCCAGTCCACCACAGTGTACAAGGAGCAATGGTGTGTAGAAAGTGGAAGGCCCATTATGAACCTGATTGCACTGTGCTATAGGGTGTCCAACTTAGCCACGGCAGAAGCAGTACAATGGCTATAGAGAAGGTCCGCGTAATCTGTTAATGAAAGGAATGTGGCTTGAACCAGCTGCTGCTTGGCATCCCTAGTAAGGAAGTGGTTAATTCTATAGAATAGTCCTAGTCTTTGTCTTAGTTTCTTCTGCAGTTCTTCGAGATGTTCAGAGAAGGAGAGTTTGTGAGTGAGCCATACACCCAGATATTTGAATTTTGGCACATACTCTAGATTTTCTCCAAGTACTGTGGTAATCTGAGGGATAGTCCCAACGCAAGTGCGGTTCGCCGCATAGAAGGAAGGGGAAAAGAGCATTCACATTAAGCAGAAGCTTTTCGCTTATGAGCTGGTATTGCATTAGGTTAAATTCAGCTTGGAGGTCTTCACAGGCTGCTTCTGGCGTAGGACGACTCAAATAAAGTACTGTGTCATGAGCGAACAAGTGGATATTGGCTTTATTGATGTTGTCATCGATATTGTTAATGTAAACCGCAAACAACAGGGGACCAAGGATAGACCCCTGAGGCACACCTCTCTGTAGGGGTTTAAGTGGCGAAAGATCACCTTCAGCCTCAACCTGCTGTTTCCCTTCCACAAGGTAGTCGGCAAAGCAGCACATAGAGTTATGGTCCAGACCTAGGTTACATAGGGAGGAAAGAAGTAGGCTATGGTCGACTGTGTCGAAGGCCTTACTTAGATCTAAAAACGGCACAGACAAAATTCCTATTGTCAAGGTCAAGGAGCCAATCATTAGTCACTTTTCCTAGGGCAGTTATGGTGCTGTGCTTTGCTCTGAATCCAGACTGCACTGGGTTTAACAGACTCCTGGATTCAAGGTACGCCCTTAGCTGACCACTCACTATCTTTTCCAATAATTTAGACAGAATGGGGAGGAGGGAGATCGGTCTATAATTATTAAGGTCGCAAGGGTCATCTGATTTGAGCAGAGGGATGACATGGGCTACTTTCTATTGCAAGGGGAGGCTCCCCTGGGGTAGTGACAAGATGAAGAGGTGCGTGATTGGCACTACCAACACATGGTATGCCCATTTCAGAAAGTAAGGCTCTAGGGAGTCTGAACCTGCACCCTTCTTGATATCCAACTGCAGCAATAGATCTTCAACCTCTTTTAGAGAGGCAGGCAGGAAGGAGAAGGCCTCTTTGGTAGCGGGAGGCTTGTGAAACAATAATCCCTGCTGAGTGTGGATGGCATTAGCAGGGGATGTGTCAAATGCTAGCCCAGCAGTTGCAAAATGAATACTGAGGGCTTCCAGTATCTCTGATCAGTCTGAAATGGTGTTACTACCGGATATAATTTTTGATGGGAGGGAATTTCCAGGTGAATGACCAGACATATCCTTTATTATTTTCCAAAATTTTAAAGGATTCCTTGAGGCAGAGTCTAGCTCAGTGCGATAGAAAGTGGCCTTGGCTGCTCTGACTAGCTTGGTGCACTTATTGCGTGCCCTCCTAAACTGACACCATCCCAAGTCATTCTTGCTTCTGCGTGCTTTTTTCCAAAGTGTATCCCTATCTAGCATGGAAGCTTTGAGTTCTGGTGAAAACCAGTGGCAAGTGTTGCTCCTTACACGTACCTTTACCATGGGGGTATGCTTGTTTAAGGCCACAGTCAGTATTTCGTGAAAGATAGTAGATGCCTCATTAACCATTTTAGCTAAGTAGAAATCCTGCCATCGCAGGGAATGTTTCAATTCATCGAGGTAGGCAAACAAGTCGACGTTGCATTTACACCTCTTGATTGAGAACTTAGCTACAAACTGTGGATTATGCACAGATCTGATGCTGGCGATGAAACAGTGATCGCTGATGTCAGAGAAAAATGTTCTGACATGGGAGAACAGGTGTGGTTTGTTAACCAAAATTACATCTAAAAGGGTGCTGTTACTAGGGTTCTTTTTATTTGGGAGAGTGGGTTCACCAGTGAGTTGCACCCACCTCAAGGTGTTGCAAAAGGATTTCAAGGGAGCTGAGGCTTTTGATAACCAGTCATAGTTCAGATTGTCAAGAATAATAGTTTCCCGCGTACTAAGCCCCAGGGCAGAGCTTAGATGTGACAAGAGATGTGATCCTGCAGACTGGGGCCTGTAACAGCCTATTACACTGAGTGCACAAGAAGGTAATAGTTCAACCTTTAGGGACAAGTATTCAAATTCATTAGGGGAGGAGGAGGATTCTAGACATGATATAGAGAATTTGTCCCTGACATAAATCGCCACCCCTCCACCTCTCGATTGCCTATCAGCTCAGAAGAGCAAATAACCTTAGATGTTGATTTCCCTGTCAGGAGTGGCTGGTCTAAGCCTGGTCTCAGTGATCACCAGAACATCAGGTAGGGTGTGGCTAACCCAAGCCTGGATCAAGGCGATCTTTTCAAAAGGCTGCAAACATTGACATGCAGGAATGACATTCCTTAAATTCCAGCAAGGTCGGAGGGAGAAGCAAGGGTATCTAGAGGCCCCGGGTTGAGCTCGACATTGCCTGAGCACAATAGCAATAGCAGCAAAATCCTTTCTAAGACAGAAAAAGTTAATTTGTAGTCTTTGTTCTTTGAGTGTCTGGGAGGGCGGTGAAGTTGAACACAGTTATCTCCACTCCTGGTGCTATACTGACCTAGGGTTGCAGCCACTAGAATCCTGACAGAAACATGCCAGCAGAAGAAAGTATCTAGATGGAAGGGAGGAGTACCCTGCAATGGCAATTCAGGAGATGTCCCACTTCCAGGCAAATACAGCTGTATGATCCAGTAATCATGCAGAAATTCATGAGAGGATTTGTTGAGCATATAACAGGGAGAGGTGCAAACCTCATCCCCACCCTGAGAGGAATGTGAGGTCTGATACAGAGAGCAGGGCACTAGCAAGACAAGAGACATACAGAGGAGCCAACTGTTCCCTCCCATGATAAGGTCTTCCTATATGCCACAGAATAGGGCGATGAATGTCCCAGACCTAGTAACAGATACTATAACCTGTGGTTGTGCTGTTTTAATGCCAAAAAATGCAAGGTGATGCACCTAGGGAACAAGAACCCCAGGAAGGAGTATTCAATGGGTGGGGCAACACTCAGCACTATGGATGAGGAACAGGACCTAAGAGTTATCATCAGTGACACCCTCAAATAAGTGTAACAAAGCCTATAGTAAGGCAAACAGGATGCTGGTGAATGTCTGGCGGGGTACTGACAGCAGAAGGAAACGGGTAATTCTACCACTTTATAGATCTTTGGTGAGGCCTCATCTGGAGTACTACACTCAGTTTTGGAGCCCTCACCTCAGGAAAGATAAGGACAGCCTGGAGACAGTGCAGCAAAGGGAGACTAAAATGATTCAGGGCCAACAGGGGAGGTCTTACAAGGAGCACCTCAAAGTACAGAACTTGTACTTACTGGAGACAAGAAGGGAAAGGGGAAATATGATACATACCTTCAAGTTCCTAAATGGAATTAACAAGGTGAACTGTGAGGAACTTTTTAACTTGAATACTAGCTCACGGTCATGAGGACATGAGTGGAAACTAACCGGAGGGTGGCTCAGGAGGGACGTGAGGAAGTACTGTTTACAGAGAGGGTGGTGGAGCCATGGAATAGTCTGCCAGCTGAAGTGGTAGTTTCAAAAACCATTGGGGGCTTCAAGCATGGTTGGGACTGTATGAAGGGTATAGTGTTTGCTAAGGGTGGCAGAAGCAGGATGGAGATGGGGGGGGTGGAGACATCTAGGACTCTGGGAGGGAAAGTAGGTTCCCAGGGCTAAATAGGGTACTCACTCTGACTGAATGGATCTTTGGTCTTTTTCTGTTGTAACTGTGTATGTTTCTATGTTTAAATTAAGAAAAAGTAAATCAGGACATGGCTTGACCAGGCAAGATGGTGGTTGCCTTTTAGAGCTGCTCCCTAGGGTACCTACTAACTTCAGCTGTATCTCTGTCACAACTGAACTCTGGAAAATCTGCTTAAAACTGCTGTGCATCGGTGATTCATGGCTTCACAAAAACTGCAAAAGAAGCAGGCACTGCTGAATTTTGAAGATGCTGCCACGAAGAATTCCAGATGTGACACAGGAGGGCCGCACTTTTACTAGAGGAATGGCGACTGGAAGAAACCTGCCAGCAGAGCAATCCGATTGGCCGATCATCTCGTTAATTACCCTGCAAAATGAGATGAAGGCTGGGTTTGAAAATATCTCAGCACAAATCCTGCATGTTGAAAACATTGTAAAAATGTTGTCAGATACTGTGACCACACACTCTACATGGCTAAGGGAAGCCGAGCAAAGTATCAGTAATCTAGAAGATCAGTTAACTGTCATTTCTAAGGATTACAACAATCTGCAAACTTCTGTCACTGATCTGCAGGCTGCAGCTCAAGATAGATGAGCAGGAAAATCAAAACAGGTGCTCAAATCTTAGACTGGTAGGATTGCCTGAGGGTTAGAGGGAAAGAGCCCTGGCCCCATTGTTCAAAAATGGCTAAGAGAAACTGGGACTGGATGACAGAGCAGTGACATTTGAAATTGAATGCGCTCATTGGGTCAGCCCCCGACCCAGAAATGGAGAACAACCCTGACATTTCCTCCTAAAATACTTGTGATATAGATAAGGAGCTGGTGCTGAAGGCTGCAAAAACACATGGTCCCATACAAACGAATTTTGGCCATGTTAATATTTTTCAAGATTACAGCCGAGAGCTACAGAAGTGAAGACAGAAATGTAATGGGGTGACATCAACATTACATGAAAGAGGCTGGAAATATGCACATTTGTACCTCTCCTGTCCTCGGGTCAGCAGACCAGGTAAACCCCTTAGATTTGTTACTGACCCACAGGAGGCTGAAGCATTTTTCAATGCAGAAGAGGCTGCTGTAGAAGGAAGAAGGGGCACCAGAGCCATGGGACCAGTGACCTGAAATTCATTGGATTGCTCGCAGTGTGTACCCAAGAGGTACAGCCTCAGGGAAGGGGGTTGCTGATGCACAGTATCACACTGAAATATCTGGTATTTAGGCAGGTGTGAATTGATGCACAGTGACTGTATAGATTTTATCATTCCTTAAGCTATAACTTTCCCTTTAATAGGGTTCTGGGCTTCAAACTCCTGTCTGGCCTCCGGCTCGAATAACTGGATAGTGTTTTTTTTTTTGCTTGCTCATGGCACAAGTTTTATGTCAAATGAACCTGCTCCTTTGCTACGGACAATATAGTCATTGTGTGGCCACTCTCGCAGGAGCAAAACCACTGGCCAAACTGGAACTCCGTATTGTTCTGTGATCAGCACTTGTCATCGGCAGTTCAATGTTTGTGGAATAGCAATAAGGAGAGATGGGGTATATAGTGCTTGTGTAACTTGTAGTACTTTTTGTGGCTTTACTCTATTTCCACCCTTGAGCAGTAGGTATATAGGTAGTAATTCATAGGGAATAGAAGGCCCATGAGCAAGGGTGAGAAGAGCCCCGAAGAAGGAGGAGGAGGGGAAGGAGGTGAACAAAAAAACACTCCTTAAGCAAGGGAGGCATGTTAGAGGAGGGCTTATGAAGAGGTTGTGGGAGGAGCTATTCCCCACATAGAACCTGGGGCATGCCCTCCCATTCAATGTTTGTGGAATAGCAATAAGGAGAGATGGGATATATAGTGCTTGTGTAACTTGTAGTACTTTTTGTGGCTTTACTCTATTCCCACCCATGAGTAGTAGGTATGTAGGTAGTAGTTTGTAGGGAATAGAAGGTCCAAAAAGATACCTCCTCCAATACACAGAGAGTATGACCCATTGGCACTCAGGAGAGGAAAAAACCCTAGGTGGAGAAAACCTCTGAGGACCCATGGATGGAGGCCTGCCTGTCCTTCTGGGCATACAAAATGGAGAAAGATCTAGGTTCTAGTAACCTTAGCTAAATTAAGGTTGGTGAGTTGCTTGGAGAGACGATGATCCATCTTCGATCCATGGATGATGACAACCACATGATGATCCTGAGATTGAAGAGAGATCCGTTCTGAATAAGTAATAGAATCCTAAGTATGCAGTAAATCAGAGTGAAGAAGGATGAAGGAAATCCAAGTTTCCAAGATGATGAATGTTGCTTGTCTAATGGAAATGTAATAGGCAGAGAGACCATGATCGGATCAATAAGGTACTAAACTGGGAATGGTGGAATTGCAATGGTAGAAGAAGTCATTGGTGACTGATCCCACTTGTGAAAGGCTTGAATGCAAGATTATGGTCTGGAAGCTAGGAACTCTGTATGAACAAGATGTCGCTAAGGAAACATCCATAGAGCATAATTTGTTGCAGAGTCTTTGAGTGCCCTGGAGATGATGGTTTGTTCTCAATCCAAGGATGATACAGCCTGAATGATGCATGTCCAAGGGATTGTACAAATTTATGAGTCAAGAGAGCAGGTTTTAGGGATGCAAGACCTGACAGTACACTGTGGTAGTTGTGATGATTAATAAAGTTATAAGAGACTGCTCTAATTTATATAAGGTTTGATAGTCAATGTAGTCTGGAGATAAAGAATTAATTAGTGAGAAGAAGTAACTAAGTAAGCATCCGGTAAATTGAGTAGAAGAGAGTCTGAGTGCCTGATGAAAATTATGCTATAAGTGATTAGTACAGCACTAAAAGGTGAGTTGTGGAGCTGTCCAGATGGTAGCCTAATATATATGAGGAATGATTGGAATTCAGTATGAGGAATATATGGTTTCTTTGGTCATGATATTAGAGACTTCATGTTCAAATCCTCTGCTGGTGCACTGACTGAAATAAGTGTGGACATTCTTGTGGTGTGATCATTTTGGAGATGCACTCTGGTGGCATAAGTGGTTAAGTTCATGGGTAATCCTGCTGCTAAAGTACATGAGAGGAACTTGGGGCAGATGAGAAGAGTCTGTAGGCTGGATTAGTAGTGAGATTGAGTAGTACAGGATACCATAGGTTTTAGCGTTACTGCTGATTAATACCGAGTCGAATACAAGGCTGAGTTGGTGACCTTGTCTTGGCTGTTACAGATTGCCAGTGAGGATTGGAGGGAACCAGTTCTCGGTAATGGTCTTTGCTGTAGAGATAAACCAAGGTACTTCAAGAAGAAGAAACTGAAAGTTTGCTGGAGAGCGGCTGACCCGGTTTTAGGCATGAGGTGAAAAGGTGTGAATAATAATATAAGGAATAGCGATGCCCGGGAATGAAATCGAAGGTTGGATGGCATGAAGTCAATAATCAGCTAGCTGTGACTATCCCATGACGAATAGTCTGGACAATATCTACGCAATGCCTAGGAATAGCATGACTGTTGAGAAGTAGAAGTCAAGTAACTTGGTCATCAAAGTCATTGTTAAAATAAGAGGCGGCATAAGGTAAAATGGATGATGTCAATAGTTGAATGAGTTATCTTGTGATTTCTGGTGTTTGTAGAAGCAATACTGATTATGAAGTCTGAATAGAACAGAAGAATTTCAGTCCTTTCCATGTATGTGGATGGCCAATAAGACGAGGCATCTGAGGAGTCATGGTGATTGGATGAACAGGAATTGAAGGGTACGTCCGATAGAGATGGAGGAAATCTTCCTATTGTCCAAGGGAACAGAGTCCATGAATGATTGTGAAGAACTGCCCGGGCAGACTGAGCCTTCTATGAGAACGTAAGGATCTATGGGGCATGTAAGCTAAGGAATGTTTACTGGCAGTAGAAGTACACCACAGTAATGCGGTAATAATTGAATGAGTGGTGGAAGGGCACTGTTAGAAGAGCTGGAATAGAAGTAGGGGATGCATTGTATGCAAAGGCAGATGACTCACCAGGAGCACTGGTCAGAGATAGGCCCAAAAGAGCCACAGCAAACAGCAGGAAGCCCTAAGCCAGCAAGGCGAAGAGGAGAAGGCAACCAGACAATGGTAAAAAAGTCTGAAGGGGATCCTGAGGAATTGAAGGGAAGGGCAAGGAAGCCATGGCCAGGCAACACTGTATGACACGTAAGCGGGAAGGAGCAGAATGAGGTTAGTTCAATGGTGAACAGCTGTGAAGTGCAGGAAAGCTAAAGCAAGGCACCAAATGATGATCCAGGGAAGGCTGGGGAACCAAGCCAAGCACCAAACATAACAGGAGTCCCACATCCACTGAAGGCTGGAAATGATTAGAGACTGATGGAAGGTGCCATAGTGACAAAGGACAAGAGTCCAAACCTGCAAAGAAAACAAGGTCGTACAATGGCAGATATAGCAACTAGCAGCAAGCAGTCCAAGAGGCAGATAACCTAGAGTGAGAGAGGGACTGAACAAGGTGGCAGGAGCCATATGATGAGGGCAAGAAAGCGAAAGGGGCAAAAGAACGAAGGTCCATGACAGAGCGGCGAGTAGAGGCAGGTAAATGCACAGAAGTCCTGATATTGAGGAAAGTGTTAAACCAGCAGGATGGAGACAAACGGGTCAAAGAAGTGTAGGTTCCACAGGCGAAGTCACAGGCAGATCCCATTGCTAGCTTCCATGGCCGAGAGGAGGAAGATTTGAAGCTGGAAATAGAGAAGATAGAGAGGCAAGCTGGGCAAGGTCCTGGTCCTGAAGGAGTGGCATCCGGGAATCACACTGAGGATGGAGAAGAGAAAACAGCAAACAGGAGGCTCAGGCTACCTGCAGGAACTATCGATAGCTGGTAGGGACTTGAAGCACCATAAATACAACGGCGAAGGTAAGCAGATATTGATAGCTCTGGTTCTGTAGGGAAAGGGCAGCTGGATTAGGTAGAAATGGAATGGTAATAGGAGGCACGGTAAAAATCTGTAGAGTAGAGACACAGCTCCCATCCCTGGTAGTCATAGTGAACTAGCCTGCACTGTATGCCACCAAGCAGAGTTAGGGACAGAGAATGCCAAGTTGGTAAGTAGCAGGTAATTCCGTTTCTGAAGGGAAGCAGCAATAGGTATGAGGCAGGTAAGGTAAGGTAACGGTCTGGAAATCGTAGACATAACTCCCATCCTCAGTAGTCAGGATGAACTAACCTGCACTCGATGCTGCTAAGGAGAGTTAGGGACGGAGAATGTCAAGGTGGCAAGAAGGAGGAAGTCCCATTCCCGAAGGGAAGCGGCAACTGGTATAAGGCAGATAATCGGTATGAAGTAGAGAAGGTACAGTAACAATCCAAAAATTGCAGACATGAGTCCCATCCCTGGTAGTCAGGGCAAGCTGCCTACACTCAATGCTGCAGAGTAGAGCTAGGGACAGAGGATGTCAAAGAGGTAGTAGGAGGGAGTTCCATTCCTGAAGGGAAGCGGCAGCTGGGATGAAAGTAAGGTAACATTCTGAAGTGCTGCTGAGCATAGAGTAGTCTTCTTGTTGAAGCATGAATATCTGAGCAAAATGACAAAAAGTACATGAAAACAATGCAGGATTGAGTCAGGGAACCCCACGAATAGGGAAAACATTACCATAATGTCAGATGGAAATTGAGGCCTTTTCCAGCAGTCGAAGTGAGCTTCTGACAATGTTCAAGTGCTAAAGAGTAGGTCAGAGGTCATTATTATACCAGGAGAGCCTTTATTTGCAAATTAATGTAACCCCTAGATGGCGCTATCCCAGGGGCTACTACCCCTGCCTGATTTGCCACTAACAGGTTGAGGGGCCTGGATCCAATGGCGGGTGCCTCCACCCAGAGGTCAGGGTTTGCAATAGTTAAACTAACTTAGTCACAGCCCTCTGGGACACTGCAACCCCTTTCTTCCCACTAGTGGCCCACACAATATATCAGAATTACCTCCACAGTATACACTTACCCCCAGGACTGGTTCCGGCACTGGGACCTCCTGTGAAATAAGATACAGTGCAACAATCACAGTACAGTACTTTAACATAGACAAATACCTCAGGCAGTATAACTTTGCTGAAACAAGCAGCTCTGATTTATTTAGGGGGATATAACAAGGACAGGGGGAAATCAGGTTAATTAGCTTATCACTCTACTCATCTACCTATGGCTCTGTGCACAGGCCTATCCCTATCAGTTACTGTCCCTGGGTACCCAAGCCCTAGTGGCTAGTCCAAACTGTGGCAGCTGGTAGGGGCCCTTTCACACAGAGAAAAGAAAAATTAGTTTAAACAGTCAGCAGTACAGTGATTCCATTTGGATTTAATGTGTAATTCAACAGGGAGCGACCCTGAATTAGTACTCACGACCCTCCAAACAAGATAGGGTCCTTCAACGTCAGCAGGGCTAACTCTTGAGCTCCACGAGACTCCTACACATTTATATGGTAAACAGTCACAGGCAAAAAGTCACTTAATGGCAGCAGGATTCACTTGAGATACACAAACCTCTTCACACATTTATATGGTAAAAAGAAAGCACTATACCAGGCAGGCTGCATCTGTATCCCGATCGCAATTACTGCACAATACCCGAGAACACACAGCAGATTCAGTTCCTGGCCAGACCGAGTGCAATTCAGCAATTCCTCCAGTCTTCTACAGGGTGAGCCTGTTTCTACTCTTCAGATATCCTTGATTCTCTTCACAGGACGGATTCAGTCCTAACAAGCAGTTACACAAGCTGCAGACCGGAACTCAGGGCCTTCACACATTTCCGACTAAAACTGCACACTGAAAAAGCACAGGGCTCCTTCCCTCTTCACTGCCAGAGCTCAACTGAAACTCCAACAGACAAAACCAGGCACTTCCTTTGAGTTCCTCCCAGTTCTTGACTGGATTGGCTGTCACTCACAATAGACTGCTGTTGGTCCAAAAGGCGCCGAAGTCTAAACTACATCTCCCAGAGTCACTGCCCATACAATCCTCTTGTGGCTGGCTCAGATTATGAGTCCAAGTTCTGATTCGCTCCAAGGCACCATTTTAGAGCTAGCTTACCCCACACTGATTGGTCCAGTTCAGCAGTTCAAAACCAGAATGGGAACTAGGCAGACACAGTTCTGACTGCAAAGAAAGCAGGTTAGACAAACTGTCATTTCATTATTACTCTAAATGATTTCTGGCAAACAGGTACATCTTTCAGATAGGTTCCCTTTGCACTCCTAGTGACTGCAAAAATGGAGTGAATTGGCAGCAGCTCGAGTGGTACTCAAACAGAGAAGCACACAGTCCCCCCATACAAACTAATTATGTCTGCAAGCAGACAGCTCTTAAAGAGACAGTACCAGAGGCTCTAAAAACACTCACTGATAAATGGCTTAAACGCCAAACACCATTCAGGCTTGGAGCATTCAAGCAAGCTCCTGGAAGTCTTTTGGGAACTCCCATTTGCAGGGGGGTTACATTAACATATCTGTTGTACCTCAGTGGTCTAGTAAAGACACTCTAGATATACCCTGTGATTGTGGAAGTCCCCAATGGCTTTAATAAAGAATACCGGTTCATCTGTAAAGGACAAGCCCTTTCTGTCTGATTTTGAGAAAGTGAAGTAAGAAGTGGCTGTTTTGCAACTGTGAATCTGACAACACGTCTGCAGAATTGCAGGGAAATAATCATACAGCTCCAACACATGTGACATCATACAAGAAACATGCCGACTGTAACACAACAAAACAAGAGGAACCAGCACTGTACATTCTTGCAGTTCATATGGTTCCTGTTGTGCGTAGTGGGAGTCCCATTTTATTGTAATTCAATATTTTCCCTGCTCTAGTTCCTTCAACAGGCAATGGTACCCAGCTGTGAAAGCCAGGAGCTGCAACTCCCGGCCACTGATAGGAGTATCGGTGGGGTGGTTATCGACAGACACCATCAGTGGCGCTTCCAAGAATCCTGTGTAACCCCCCTGTTACCCTGGGTTACTAGAATCCCAGTAAGACCTAGTGGTAGGCAGGAAAGGCAGCTTGCAAAACTTCAGTTAAATGGATTTCACACTGTCTCACTCTGTTCTCAGTTTCAGCTGAGACTGAGGGATGACATCACTATAGAACTTTCACAGCTGTGTAAGCCACACTGGAATGTTGCAGTTGGAGGTTAGTGTAGAACGCTGGGGCTTTTGAATTCAGTCTGTGTGCAGTCTGAGTGAGAGACAGTAGTAGAGCTGAGTGTGTGCAGGGTCTCAGAGCTTTAAGCTCTGTTTTAGAGCTACTTTTGGAAGGTTAGAGTTTCCACCTGAAGAGGAACACAGGAACTGGTAATTGAAGTGGTGGAGACCGCTTTCAATGGTTCAAGAGCCCCATCCCTGAGGGGATGGGATAAGGTTTTTGCCTGTTTTCCAGGGTCAACCACTCTGTGTCCGGCTAAGGGAAAGAAGCTGCCTATTCAAGTTGTGCTGAGGCACCAGAAGCTCTGAGAGAGAAATTCCTTGTGGAGAAATTGCCTGTGGGGCACCTGCAACCAAAGGGTGAGTTTGCTCTGAAAAAGGGCCAAGTGTTTTTTCACCTGAGCAGTTGAAAAGTGGGGATTGGACTGCTTAACTCAGTGGGGCGGTCTAGAGAAATGGACAATGCTACTTAAAAGTATGTTCAAGTCCAGCACAAATGGGAAGCAAGACAAATAGATGGAATGTGACATTCATTTATCAAGAATCTACATTGCAAAGCTTTACAGGATGAGGTGTTTACTGTCCAGAGAAATGGCCGGTTATGAATTGTGGGAGCAAGAAGTGGGAGACCCCCCCATCAGTAGTAACCAAATTCACCTCTACAGGTTTGCTCTGAGACACCTTTTACTTTCTCTCAGGTACTTGGCCAGTGCCTGAGGAAAGTACCCAGACATGGGATTAAGAGGAAGAATTCCCTGATGGAGCTGTGGTGCTCTTAGGTGGTTTAGGGAGCCACCAGAAAATGTTTCCATGAAATATGGAAGGTGTCTGAGTGGCCGGCAAGGGAGCTGAGCCAGGGAAAACCCAGAACAGGATACATGTTCGGGCTGTGTAACCCAAAGCAGCATGCAAGTCCAGGCTGTGTGCCCAGTGGGTTCAGAGCCTGAGAGCTAAAGTGTTGAGGAAGTGTTCTTGTTTCCTTTAATCTGCATTACCAGCAATGTAGCCCCGTGGGGGTCCATCTATGCTTTGTTTATTCTGTTGGGATGTGAATAAAAAGCCACACTTTAGAATCCCACTTCTGGCATTGGACATTACAGTTATTGCTTCCTGTGTTTGGAATTACTTGGGTGCCCCTGTGCACAGCAGCCAAACGTAGCCTTTGTGCCGAGTGACCTATTTCTTCCCGAACCCAGCCCACCTGGTATTGCTGTCAGATTCAAACGGCATACCGGCCCTGGGTTACACCTGTCAATGTTATGGGTCCCATCGGCACCTTTAACATGTGGCTGCATGAGCCCCTGTGCCATGTAAAGGTAACTAACACATTCGGTACAATTACAGACAGGTGCAATGTTCGGGGGGCCGTACCTGGAAGGTGAAGGTCCATGTCGGCAATGGTGGCCATATGCTGGAAACGGAGCAGGAAGGTAATAAGCAAAGGACTGAAGCGGAGAAAAGGTGAAACAGCGTGGGGACACCTGAAGGCATTGGTGGGAGGTAGGAAATAGCTCAAAAAAGAAAAACAAAATGGGGAGGTAGGAACAGGCACCAAGATACGAACGCGAGCAGGAGCACAGAAAGCACAGCTGCACAAACGATGTGGGGAGCAACAAAAAACAGTCCCTAAGTGAGGGAGGTGTGTTAGAGGAGGGCTTATGAAGAGGTTGTGGGAGGAACTATTCCCCACATTGAACCTTAGGCCAGCCCTCCCATTCCTACGCAGCAAGAGTGTAGCCTGGATTATTGCCTTCTGGGAGCTGAGGACCATGTCCCAGGCAGCCAGTTTCATTGTTCCTCAACACTGCCCCCTGACCACAAGGATGTATTGATTCTGGTTTGTGGGTGTCAGTAAGGGTAAGTCCTTCAAGTACCTGAAATCAACAATGTACTGTTTTCCCAGAACAGTAGCATGACTGTTGTAAATGAGTGCTATGAATCTAGTAAATTTCTGAACAATGAGCTGCTACTGGTCCAAAATTCCAGCTAGGAAGTAAAAAAAAAAATACAATGCAGCACTCTGCCTGCATCTGTATTTTTATTTTATAATCCTCTATTTGGATGTATGTTTGAATAAAGGAATAATATATGACAGGGTGTGTGTCATGCTGGGATAACTCCATGCCTAGGGTGGTTGGGCACGAGGCCGCAGGCCAAGTGCGTCCAGCACCCTAGGCATGGCGTTATCCCAGCACGACACACACCCTGGAGTGCATTATTCCTATTATACAATGGCTCATTGTAAAACAAAAGTGAGAAAAATTATTAAAACCTTTACTTAACCTGCATTTTTTATGTTATTTATTGACAGGGTAGGTTTACTTATACAAAAAATAGTGTCTATTAGCTGTCCCTCCAATAAGATGTAGCACTGCCCGCTGACAACGAATGTTCCATGCCCGCCATCAGCACACTCAGGCACCAGGTATAAATCACAAAGAAAACTACTCATTTTACCTCACAGTCATTTTGTGTTTCTTGCCCAGTACTAAACAACTATACTGGGAGAATCAGAAGCACAATGCAGCTCGGTATAACTGAGCAAGGTGAGGCGGACTACTCATCACCGCATAAGTTTCAAAGTGGAAAAAAAAAACGTTAAGCATCGGAGCGGGATGGATAACAGACTTCTGTGGCTTCGAATTAGGAATAAAAGTATTGAAATAACACTTAGTATGAAAAACAGCAACGACGCTTAAAATTAATTTTTATACGGAGTGGGAGCGGGGCAGCAGGCTGTTTCCAGTTTCTCGGACAGTACTCGGGATGCTCTGTATTTATCTTGTCTGAAACAAGGAGGAAATACTGGGCATAAGTGAATTATGTGTAGCAGGTTGCTAAGAAGAAATCATAGTAAGTGTTATTTCGATACTTTTATTCCTAATTCGAAGCCACAGAAGTCTGTTGTCCATCCCGCTCCTATGTGTAACTTTTTTTTTCCACTTTGAAACTCATGCGGTGATGAGTCGTCCGCCTCACCTTGCTCAGTTATACCGAGCTGCATTGTGCTTCTGATTCTCCTGGTACAGTTGTTTGGTACTGGATGAGAAATACAAAATGACTGCGAAGGAAAATGAGTAGTTTTCTTTGTGATTTATACCTGGCGCCTGAGTGTGCTGATGGCGGGCGGGGAACATTCGTTGTCAGCGGGCAGTGCTACATCTTATTGGAGGGACAGCTGGGGTCTGAGGAGTAATTTTTTTTTAACATTTAATGCGGTCATAAGTGTGTTGGTACTAAACCCGTGGTGTTATGCCAGGATAACACCACGGGTCCAGTCCCATACTGACCAATCACAGTCCGAGATTTTTCTTTGTCATTGTATAATATGTAATAGCCTATGCTGCATTTTTTACCCTATGCATACAAAACATTAACTTGGGCTCTGACCTAAACGACGCAATGCAAGCACACAAAACTAATATAGCTATTAACTGTGCAGCACATGAATCTACTGAGTTGTGCTGAAGCTCTGTGGTGAAGGGTTTCTTCATTTTCTCACCAGCTCAACTTCATTTTTATAGCTGCAGGGGCGGAGCCTATAGTTGTCTTGAGAGTGCCTTAAAAATGACCCACCGTATCTGTCCAAACAACAAATTTGGAGTAGCAGCAGAATCATTCCACAACTGTAAAACACTCCACACACCACACCCCTGGGGGCTCACTATTTTTCTAGCCATCACCCATCATGCTCAAGATGCCTGGCAGAGCTCAGTGCAGCAAGCTGTTACGCGTGCGCAACTTCACTTCTGCAGTTCCGGTGAACTCGTGCATGCCCACTAAGCTCACACCTGAACAGTCCACCATAGCCAAGATGGACACCAGAGCTCAGTGCTCATGTACAGCTTCACTGCAACTGTGTAAGTGAAGTTGTACATACGCGACTGCTCGCGCATGCGTACTGAGCTCCAGTGGCTATCTTGGGCTCAGCAGACGTTTCTGCTGTGAGTTCAGCGAGCACAGCTGCAGCTGTGTCAGCTCTGGCCAGAGTTTGTTACAGTAGCAACTTCTCCCAGAAAGTTTTGCCTCACCCGAACCTCAGTACCTCTGGCCTTAGCATTAAAGCAAGAGCCATGCCAAGCCCTCCCCCCCAACATTTTGCAGTTTTGTGCATTTCACCTCCAGTCATATAGGTTTTCTACATTAATAATATGCCCCCTTTTAACTTCCAAATCCTGGTCTGTACTGTCTTACGTTTAACCACACTTTTTCACCCATTTACATTCCAGGTTAATATGTTAATTTTGTCAGCCATAGTTAGTAGTTTAGATTCCCTGTAAATTCCATGAGCCTGGTGCTCTCCCATACTAGTGCCATTGTAAATTGCTGCTGTAATTGTGTCTGTGCCATAAACCTCCACATTTTTTAAACTTTTTAACCACTGAAACTTGAGTTTCCCCCCACTTTCCCCTCCCTCACAACTTATAACACTTAACAAAAACAGACATATAATGAACAAGAAATTCTTACTTTACAACCCCCACCAACCCAAGCTGGGCACAATTTTGCCTGTGCCAGGTTCCCCATTAAACAGCTGTGGTGGATTTTTGTATCTTCCATTAGTTAGTGGGGCACCAAAATAAAAGTTACCATCCAACTTAATCAAAAGCTATATACAACGACTGTAAAAGAATTTCCACTCCCACTATGGGGGGGGGGAGGCATAACTTTAAACTGTGTTGAGATATTTT
The DNA here is from genome assembly GCA_016271365.2 of Neoceratodus forsteri. Taxonomy (NCBI): domain Eukaryota; kingdom Metazoa; phylum Chordata; order Ceratodontiformes; family Ceratodontidae; genus Neoceratodus; species Neoceratodus forsteri. Next base: position 872,117,334 of record CM057456.1, read on the forward strand.
CACATAAAAAGTCAAGGAAGAGTCCAATAGTAGGACATTCAGAAAAACTAAGCCTCAGTTCTAACTACCCCAGGTTATATTTGTATATACAAGCCCAACTGCCTTTGTGCTATTATCAGTTGAGAGGTTGCCACAATGACAGTGTGAACCAGGCGTTATCATAATCCCTTATGTACACTTCTTCCTTCAACAGCAGCCTCTTCTGTAAAAAATTACCCAATGGGGAGATATACTCTGGCCCACATCAAAATGCATGATGGCTCGGCCTTCCTGGTGGGCCAGTGTATGGGCCCAGTATTGATGACCCCTCTTTTTACCCCAAGCTGCAATTTGAGATGGTGGGATTGCTGGGGCTGTGGGTTCTGGGGGGACAGATTAACTGTGTCCTAGACACCACCCTTGATAGAACAAACCCCACTCCAGTACCATGGAGCAGATGCGCCAAGGTGCTGGAAGTTTTGATAAGCACATACTCGCTAACTTGACTGCTGGAGACATAGAAACTCCTTGTCCTGGGTCTATAGTTTTTCTTCACCTGCCCACGCCTCACATGCCTGAATTGACAGGTTATTGATGACTTCATCATTGTTGGGTACTGTTCTGGACATCCAGTATGAGCCGATTATAATATTGGATCATGCTCCACTACCTCTCCACCTATTTGGGAAGGGAGGCCACAACCACCAAAAGCTTGGCATTTAGATCCCTTTGAAACAACCAAAGTATCAGACGGCTATCCATAAAGGGATTACAGAATATTTAGTACACAACAAAACAGGTGATTCCTCCCACTCTGTATGGTGGGATGCCCTCAAAGCAGTCATCAGAGGGTTGACGATTGCCTTTGCTGGTCACCAGCAAAAAACACAACTGGCTGAACAAGAATCACTTGAAGCCAAAATTGTAACATAAAAAGATCACATGGAAAACCCCTCCAGGCCACTATACTATAGACTACAAAAATTGAAATGGCACTATAACAGTACTGCTACAGCGCAAATAGAGAGATCAATACTCCTCACGCAAGTGGGGCAGTATTTTGACAGGGACAGGGTGAAATTATTAGCATGGAAAATTAAAGAGCAAGAAGGGGCCAGGACTATTGCACAAATTCAAACAGATGGTGGGACCACTAGCACTGATCCCAAAGAGATAGGTGATGTTTTTTGTCAATTTTATTCAGACTTATACACACGAGACGCCTGCCCCACCCAGCAACAATTTGAGAACTTTTTCTCCAAAGCCCCAATTCATCCAGCAGATTGTGCTACAGAGGTTATGTTAAATAATCATATAAATGAGTCAGAAATCAAATGTGCCATACGGTCTCTTAAAGGAGGCAAGGCTCCAGGGCCTAATGGGCTCCCTATAGAATTTTATAAAACATTTATTACAGAGTTGATTGAACTTGTTTCCCATATGATTTATAAAAGCCTTGACACTGGTGCTTTGCACTCCTCCATGCAGTCTGCCACAATCACTGTACTTCAAAATCCAGGTAAGGACCCTTTGAGGTGTGCCTCCTACCGGCCAATCTCCCAGTTAATGGCTGATTACAAGATTATAGCAAAAATACTGGCATCCTAGACAGAGCCTGTGCTGCAACAAGCAATACACAATGACCAATCAGAATTTATTAAGGGCAGACAGGGAAAATGTAATGTCAGGCGAGCCTTAGATATTAGACACAGATAGTCCAGAATAGCAGCAGACCATGGAGCAGCAGTCCTTACCCTGGATGCAAAAAAGGCTTTTGACCATATAGAGTGGGGTACATGTTTGAGACACTAGGCCGATATCAGTCAGGCATGAAGTTCATAAAATGGGTGGGTTCCCTCTATCATGCTTCCAATGCTCACATTTTAATAAATGGAGGTTTGACATCAACCTTCCCCTTACTGATGGTACCCACTAGGGGTGCCCACTATCCTCTCCTCTCTTCTATAAGTACTTGCCCTCGAACCCCTTGCTGAAGCAATACAGCAATGCCAGGAGATCCAGGGCTTTGGGAGAGGAAGTCAGGGTGAACACAAAATAGCACTCTTGACTCATGATATCCTTTTATTTCTTCAAAACCCATTGTCTGATATAAATGATGCAAAGCATGACTTGCTCGAGGAGTATGGCCTTATAACAGGGCATAGGGTGAACTGGACGAAAAGTGAGCTTCTTCCGGTGGGGAAAAAGCAGCGAGATTTCCTTGCCAGTAACCCTATGGGTCTCCAAATAGTAAATGTTAGCAAATACATGAATCTCTTTCTTACATGCTCATTAGCAGCCCTCAATACAAATAATTATAAGCCACAGTTTGAAATTAGACTGTGCTAGGTGGCGTTAACTTACCCCTGTCTGTAATGGGAAGAATTAATGTGGTTAAAATGAGCATGTTACCTAAATGTTAGTATATGTTCCAAAACCTTCCCATCCATGTTCTATCAGCGTTCCTTAAATCTATTGATGCCTTGGTTCATCAGTTTGTATGGAGTCACAAGCCAGTGAGAATCGAAAGACCTACTTTACAGCAGCTGCTGAATCAGGATGGATGTGCCTTACCCCACTTCAGATTCTACTACTGGGCAGCACAGTTAGCTTTTTTGCCTCCTTCCTATAACTCTCAGTCCCTCTCATGGCTTTCTTTGGAAGAGGAAGACCTGGGAGTAATGCTACAAAAAGGGATTGTTATCCCCAGCATTGTTGTGTAAACCAAGATCTCAGATTGTTAATCCCTTTACATCTAATTTATTAAGAATCTGGCTCAAGGCTCACCAGCACATATATCATCCAAAGGGTGTATCCCCTTATGCTACTTTGATTAGCATTTGTAAAACTCAAAAGGATTACAATGTTTTCATACATCAAGCATTGCTATAATGCTTCCGTTTGGGTGTCCAGACAGTGCAGTGTCTCTGAACAGGCTCAGTTGTGTAGTTTTCAGGAACTGTGGGCTAAATATGACCTCCCCAAGGGAGATTTCTTTGTTTTCCTGTGGGCCAGGCACTAACTTGCTACTCTACACCCCCAGTGGGAGGATTGGTGTACGGCTCAGATCTGGAAAGGCTACTTCATCATACCTCCCATGGTTGTAAAATTATCACAGCATGCAACAACATTTTTCTATCACAGGCTCCATGACCAATGGAGGACATAAAAGTGAAATGAGGCAATGACCTGGGAATTCAAATCACTGATGGTATGTGGAAAAAAGCCTCGAGCCACTATAAGCAGGAGCCTGATCTAATCGCCTTCACCAGATTAAATTTTTTATGCATCATGCATAACCAACCCCCTATAGACTGAACAAATTTGATCCCAACAAATCACAGATTTGTCCCAAGTGTGGAATTGAGATAGGCAACTTCATACATATGTCCCTATCTTACAATCATGTTTCTAGATTCTGGGCAGAGGTTCATAAAATTATGCAGATAGTTTTAAAACATCCTCTGTCATATTCACTCTTGGAGATGTTGCTAGGTGCAGATACTGACACCCAGTGGCCCTTACAGCTAAGAAGATTATGGGACTTGACCCTTCTCAATACAAAGAAGACAATAGATTAAAACTGGCTTTGCCAGAGCCCACTGACTGTAGCTCAATGGAGCAATAACTTATATAGCTGTCTAATACGTAAAAAGGTGCAGAGCAAATGGGAACTACTTATCATACCAGTCAACCTAGAAGCCACTTGAAAAAGCCATAGAGCAGGGAATATTCCCAGTATAGTCCCCTAAAACTGCTAATCTGCGTGTTTTGGGCTGCTTATTGGCACTTGCTTTACAGGTTGTCTACAGGCCTCCAGACCAGGGGGAGGACATAGACACATTACTGTTAGAAGATATACAAAACATGGCAGCTAAAGGGGAGGTTCTGCTAATGGGAGACTTCAACATGCCAGATACAGATTGGTCAATACCAGTTAGAACATCTGCCAGAACTAGGCACATAGTGGATTCCCTGCAGGGGGAGGGCCTCAAACAATTGGTACAACAACCCACAAGAGACAGGGTTATCCTAGATCTAGTGTAATTTGTGTATGCATATTTGTTTTGGTTTCTCTTATGTAATATCAAACTGTGATTGTTCTTGGTTGTCTCTAAATGTATGTTAGATTTTTAGGCTGGACCTCCTTGGAAATTAGTTTTTTCTACTCAGTGGAGCTTATCTTATTTTTGTTCATATTGTATGAATACGAATAACATTTTTACTACTAGTACTGACTAACGGGGAAAGGATCACAGATCTCCAGGTAGAAGGTCATCTGGGTGATCAGTGACCATCACGTGGTATGGTTTAATTTGGCCACTAGAACTCAATCATCCCATTACAAGGCAAAATACGGGACTTCAGAGGAGCTGACTTTGATAAGATGGCCAGCAAAGTTAAGCTAGCCCTGCCAAGAAGAAATACAGTTGAGGGGGTACAGGTAAAGTAGGCAAGCATTAAGGATGTAATACTTGAAGCAACATCCCATTGTGTTAGGGAGAAAAGCAAGAGCAAAAGAAGAAGGAAATCACTTTGGTTCTCTAAACAAGTAGCAGAAAAGGTCAGAGCCAAAAGGTTGGCCTTCAGGAAATGTAAGGGAACGCAGTGGGACGAAGATAGGGAGGAATACCAAACTTCCCTAAGGGAAACAGGGAAGGCAGTAAGGCAGGCAAAGGCCCAAACTGAGGAAACACTAGCACAAACAGTAAATAAAGGCGACAAGACTTTCTATAGATACATTAGTGAAAGGAGAATGTCCAGAGGGGTATTACTAAGATCAAAGGGGATAAGGGGAAGTGTGTGGAGGAGAACCAAGGAAAAGCATATATCCTAAATAAGTACTTCTGCTCAGTATTTACTGAGGAGAAGGTAGGGCAGGGCCCACAGCTCAGCACCATGGACACAAGGGAGATGGAGGAGTGCACAAGTCCCTTCACAAAAGAAAGGGTCCTACAACAGATCACTAAACTCGGGTTGGACAAGGCAATGGAACCTGATGGCATACATCCCAGGGTACTAAAGGAGCTAAGGATGGAACTAGCAGAGCCATTAACTGAACTGTTTAGTGAGTCTCTGAGCACAGGTGAGGTCCCAGAAGACAGGAGAAAGGCTCATGTGAGCCCACTCCACAAGAGTGGTAGCAGGGAGGAGGCAAGGAACTACAGACCAGTCAGTCTTACCTCAGTAGTGGGCAAGATTATGGAGGCACTCCTTAAGGAAAGGATAGTGCAACACCCGGAATCCATAGGAGCACAGGATCCAAGACAACATGGGTTGACAACAGGAAGGTCCTGTCAAACTAATCTCACAGATTTCTTTGACTGGGTAACCAGAGTGGTGGACCAAGGGGGTGCAGTTGATGTCACTTACCTTGACTTCAGCAAAGCTTTCAATACTATTCCACGTAGAATATTGATTAATAAGCTGGGTAGGCTCAGAGTGGGTCAGAAGTTGGTCAACTGGATGGCTAACTGTTTGGCAAGCAGAACACAGAGAGTGGTGGTAAATGGTATACAGTCAGAAGAGATTCAAGTCACAAGTGAGGTACCTCAGGGATCAATCCTGAGGCCAGCCCTCTTCAATGTCTTCATCAGTGACATTGCAGATAGACTGGAGGGTATGGTTTGCCTGTTTGCAGATGACACCAAGATCTGCAGAAGAGTAGATGATCCAGATGGAGTGGGCAGAATGAGAAGAGATCTGGAAAAACTGGCAAAATGGTCTGAAGAGTGGCAACTTGGGTTTAATGTAAAGAAGTGCAAGATCATGCACATAGGGAAGAGAAACCCTGAAGCTACCTATAGATTGGGAGGGGAGTTGCTGGCAATCACAAAAGAAGAAAGAGAGTTGGGCATCATCATCACAGATGACCTGAAATCACCCAAGCAGACCACTAAAGCAGTAGGTAAGGATAGAGAGATGTTGGCGTGTATTAGTAGGGGTATCACAAGTCATAAGAGGGAGGTAATAACCCCTCTTTACAAGACACTGGTTAGGCCTCATCTGAAGTACTGTGTGCAGTACTGGAGGCCGCACCTGCACAAGGACATTAACAAAATGGAGGCAGTTCAGAGAAGGGCAACCAAAATGGTGCAGGGACTGCATCAGAAAACATATGAGGACAGATTAATGGAGCTCAGTATATACACCCTAGAGCAAAGGAGGGAGAGGGGTGATATGATCGAAACATTCAAACATCTTAAGGGCATTAACAAGGTGAAAGAGTCTGACACGTTTCAATATAAGAAAAATAGCAGGAGAAGAGGACACAGCATAAGATTAGAGGGAGGTCGATTAAGGGGTAATGTGAGGAAGTTCTTTTTCATAGAAAGGGTGGTGGATACATGGAATGGCCTTCCTCAGGAAGTGGTGGATATGAGGGCTTCAAACAGACATTGGATAGGCATAAGGGAGCAATAGAGATGAGTAAGAATAGATAGGCCATTGACAGAGTAAAGGCTTATGGCACATTCATAAGGTAGAAAAAAATGGGCAGACTAGATGGGCCTTGCGGTCCTTATCTGCTGTCAACTTCTATGTTTCTATAAATAGAGGAATCACCCCTGGTTTTACAGCAGCTCTTCATCTCATATTCCTGGCCTCTGAGTCTATAAAGTTAGAACTGTTATTAATTTACTGTGTTCAGTTGTTACCTCATGCTTTTTACGTAATCTAGTGTGTGCATTTCTGAGCTTCTGAGTAGCCAGAGTTATTGTATATGCTGTAAAGAACACCAAAGCTGTATATAGAATGTATTATTGATGTCTGTAATGTTACCTCCTAATTATAAATACAGTTTACAAAAAAAGGATAAATACATTTTCATTACTGGTAAATTGGCTAGGTTTGCCCCATCAAAGAGGTCAAATTGGCTGGCAGGCAAGTCACTCATGCTGTTACTTTAATCTTTTTTCTTCCCAGCTATCAGTTACCAAAAATTCCAAAACAGTGTAATTCCGAGACTTAGCCAAAACAAAAAAAAAAGCCGGGAATCTTGCATTTTTTCTCTCTTAGCATCAATAAACTCTTCAGGCATACTATTTGACATTGTTCTAGCCTCTACTTTTTTTCTGAACGCAACCTTTCCCTACAGGGAAACCTTGTTTGCAAGACACTTTCCAGATCTGTGCAGTTATTGGTCAGTCACGGGTCTGGAAAGCTATTGACCAATCAAATCACTGTATTTTGCTTGCCCATTTTATGATGCATTTTCCTGTAGCTGGCCGAAGATTTCAGAAGTACATAGTTTTTCATTATATTTTTTTTAAACTCATTATCAAACTTCCTTGGACTTGTCACTATCTTATCCTCTGCCTGAAGTTGTTTCATTTCTCTTTTTAGAGTTGGTATGCTAAGCTGTTCCTTGATTTGTCCACTTGGTGGTAGTCTTTTGCTCTAGTTTTCAAGTTTAAGTTTACTTGGGGTTAAGTCACTGAGTCAAGGCTCTTTTACAGTGACATCTCTACACACATTCGCACCAATGTTACATCATAAAAATTTTAATACAGTTAAAAGTAAATAAAAAAATTCTCAGTACAATATACAGTATATACTTCTCCTAAAAGGAGACATTATCGAATTACATTAACAAATATGCAATACAGATGGATAATGGTACAGTACAGTTTTAAGTATTGGGCTCTGTTTTTCATTAATGATGCTATTGTGTTATACTGTTGAGTTTAAGAACATAAAAGCTGCCTGTGTTCTTCTGTAAATATGGTCCTGTTCTGCTCTTATTTCCTGTTCTAATTTGGCAAGTTTTTCAGCCCTATTCCTGTTTTGTTAATCACTGAGATTATAATTAAGCAATAATGCACGACAGGGTGTGGTATATCATGAGATATCATCACACCTCGGGTGGTTGGGCATGAGGCTGCAGGCCGAGTGCGTCTAATGACCCGAGAAGTGACAATATCCCATGATATACCACACCCTGGAACGCATTATTGCTATTATGAACTGGTCTAAATGTTTTTATAAGTTAAAAATAAAAAAAAAACATTTTTTTAAATCTTTAAAAAAAATTTGGGTGTATTGGAGGAACACCTTTTAAGAAAATAGTACTTCAGTGGTTGTGGGCAGCAGGTGGCGCTGTTGAAATGAAACTTATAGAAACTTTTGTGATTGTGTGAACTCTGCTACCACCACTCTCAGATGTGAAATACAGTATAGAACAGACAGACAGAACACCAGGAGGAAGGAGCTACTGGCATAACTAAAACTTCTCTGCTGGGACTAAGATCTAGAACTTTTGTACTGGGACCTTCAATTTAGGGTAAAAAAAAAAGAGTTAGTGTGTTTTTCAGAGGTAGTTGAAGTAAACTGTTATCTGTTATCTGTGTACTTATCTAGCTGCTTGTCACAGGTCTCAGAAGGGAATTGTTATCTGTGAAATTAACTAAGTGTAGAAAGATTTGCAAAGTAGGGGGAGTGGCTTAGCTAGAAGGAGCCAGGTTAAAACCAGATTTAAACACTGCCCTAGATAGCTTCTGCCAGAGAACAGACAGAAAACCAGGAGGAAGGAGCTACTGGTATAACTAAAACTTCTCTACTGGGACTAAGAACTAGAACTTTTGTACTAGGACCTTCAATTTAGGGTAAAAAAAAAGAGTTAGTGTGTTTGTCAGAGGTAGTTGAAGTAAATTGTCATCTGTTATCTGTGTTATCTGTGTACTTATCTAGGTGCTTGTCACAGGTGTCAGAAGGGAATTGTTATCTGTGAAATTAACTAAGTGTAGAAAGATTTACAAAGTAGGGGGAGTGGCTTAGCTAGAAGGAGCCATGTTAAAACCAGATTTAAACACTGCCCTAGATAGCTTCTGCCAGAGAACAGACAGAACACCAGGAGGAAGGAGCTACTGGTATAACTAAAACTTCTCTGCTGGGACTAAGATCTAGAACTTTTGTACTGGGACCTTCAATTTAGGGTAAAAAAAAAGAGTTAGTGTGTTTTTCAGAGGTAGTTGAAGTAAACTGTTATCTGTTATCTGTGTACTTATCTAGGTGCTTGTCACAGGTCTCAGAAGGGAATTGTTATCTGTGAAATTAACTAAGTGTAGAAAGATTTGCAAAGTAGGGGGAGTGGCTTAGCTAGAAGGAGCCAGGTTAAAACCAGATTTAAACACTGCCCTAGATAGCTTCTGCCAGAGAACAGACAGAAAACCAGGAGGAAGGAGCTACTGGTATAACTAAAACTTCTCTACTGGGACTAAGAACTAGAACTTTTGTACTAGGACCTTCAATTTAGGGTAAAAAAAAAAGAGTTAGTGTGTTTGTCAGAGGTAGTTGAAGTAAATTGTCATCTGTTATCTGTGTTATCTGTGTACTTATCTAGGTGCTTGTCACAGGTGTCAGAAGGGAATTGTTATCTGTGAAATTAACTAAGTGTAGAAAGATTTACAAAGTAGGGGGAGTGGCTTAGCTAGAAGGAGCCATGTTAAAACCAGATTTAAACACTGCCCTAGATAGCTTCTGCCAGAGAACAGACAGAACACCAGGAGGAAGGAGCTACTGGTATAACTAAAACTTTTCTACTGGGACTATATTGCCCTCCTTCCCTCCCTCCACCCCCCCACCCTAAACCAGTTCTACTTTTATAGGCACAGGATTTGACTGACAACAGGAACTTCCTGTTTGGGAGCAGGAAGTGAGTGATCACAGAGCCACCAAAGACTCACCATCCTAGAAGGGCAAGAGTAGTTCTCCATCCCCCCAGCTGCTGGAGGTCTGGCTCTGGGTAAGTAAGGAGACTACTGAGAAATATAGAAACTTCTTGTCTCAGAACAGGAAGATCAGGAGCTAAAAGGGCACACAGGCAATAAGCAAGTAGGGAGAGAAAGAAAAAAAATAAATAAACAAACAGAGGAAAGAGTAAGTATTCCAAACAACAGTTAGGGGGCCAGAAAAAAGACATGATGGGAGTGGTGCAGTGCAGTGGCTGTGGAGCAGCAGTCTTCCGGGAGATGTTCTGCAGGATGCAATGTTGTCCCATCTGCAGGCACCTCTCTGGGCTGAGGGAGGAGGTTGCTCATCTCCAGGCTGAGTTGGCCAGGATTTGTGGGACCTCCTCTCCCACCCAGAGACCACCAGGGTCACTGCCGTTGCCCCAGAGGTTGCCAAGAAAGAGGAGTGGTTGGACCACAGTGGGCTCAGGGAGGGTGAGGGTGGTGGAACAGAGGCACATCCCTCCAGTTGTACCTCACCACAATTTCTATGCCATTCTGGAAAAGTGTGGTTGCTCTATGGAGGCACCCACAGTGGAGACCAAGGAGGATCATGGGAACCTCCACAAAGGAGACCCACAGGAGGGTGGCATGAGACCCCACAGGGGAAGGAAACAACTGCTGGTGGGGGACTCCATTGTTAGGAAGGTAGAACTGGGTGAGGAAGGGGAGAGGAAGGTAAGGTGCCTGCCTGGTGCCATGGCTTGGAGGGACAGGGTGCGAATCCTCAGGATCACAGGAGCAGCTGCACAGGGGAGGGAGTTGGATGTCATTGTCCACCTAGGGACAAATGACCTGGCTAAGAAAGGGATCAGAGCAGTGCAAGAAGCGTTTGTGGAGATGGGGAGGGCCTTAAACAAATGGCACACATGATAACCTTCTCAGAGGTGCTGCTTGTCTATGGCACAGGTGAGGTTAGGATGCTCCACACCATGGGATTCAATCAGTGGTTGAAAAACTGGTGTGGAGCTCAGGGATTTGGCTTCATTGGGGACTGGGGATCCACCTGGAGGGATGCAGGCCTATACTGGCATGATGGTTTGCATCTGTCCAGGAGGGGAACCAGGATCCTAGGCGATAGGTTTAAATACCTCATTGGCAAGCATTTAAACTAGCCAAGGGGGGGGAGGCACTGGAAAGGAGCAGGGAAATCCTAGCCCCCCCCAAAAAAAATCATAGAGATGTCAATAGGGAGAAGTGCCGGGGTAAATGGAGAAAGTGACAAATGCAATAAGGGCAGGGATGGGGCAAAAAGGGGTAAGGCCATCAAGAAATGGAGGGTAATGAGTACCAACACCCATAGTCTGGGCAACAAGCTCCCTGAACTGGTGGCCTTATTGGAAGAGGGATGCCTGGATATCATAGCAGTCACAGAAACATAGTACACAGAGAACCATGACTCGGATGTTAACATTCCAGGGTACACAACCTACAGGAGAGACAGGGAGGGCAGAAGAGGGGGGGTGTAGCTCTCTATGTATGGGAAGGGATAAAAGCAACTGAACAAAAGAGTAAACAGGGAGGTGAGGAGGCACTGTGGGTCACCTTAGAGAGTGGAAATGGCACCACAATCTGCACAGGGGTTGTATAGAGACCCCCATGTCAGGGGGAGGGAATGGACAAGGATATGATAGAAGGCATACTTAGGATGGCAGAGAAAGGGGAGATACTGTTGATGGGGGACCTTAATATGCCAGATGATAACTGGAGCACCTTTGCTGCAGCCACACCCAAAAGCAGGGCCATTCTTGATGCCCTTCAGGTGGCATGCCTCAGACAGCTAGTTTTGGAACCTACTAGTGAGGGAGCAATCTTAGACCTTGTACTCTCAAATGGGGACAGTGAGAGGATCTCGGATCTGGAAGTGGGTAGCCATTTGGGAACAAGTGACCACCAAACAGTGTGGTTCACGATAAACTCAGCTACAGAGTCAAGCCATACAAAAGTGAGGGTTCTGGACTTCAGGAGGGCTGACTTTGGCAAGATGGGAGAGTGCCTTAGAAAAGCACTAGCAAACAAGCTAGAAGGAGGAGTGGAGCAACAATGGGGAAATATCAAGACTGCCATCACAGAGGCAACAAGCCTTTGTGTGAAGCAAATAAACAAATCAAAATGAAAGAAAAAGCCACTATGGTTCTCAAAAGAAGTAGCAGTGAAGGTTAGGGAGAAAAAAGATAGCATTTAGGAAGTATAAGGAAACACAGAAGGAGCAGGACAGAGAACTGTACCAGTTAAGGCAGAAGGAAGCAGGGAGGGTAGTCAGGATAGCAAAGGCACAAACTGAGGAAAAGATAGCCAACTTGGTTAAGAAAGGGGATAAAACCTTTTATAGGTATATCAGGGAGCACAGAAAGACAAAGGGAGGGATAGTGAGGCTGAATAGAATGGAAGGTGGGTGTGCACAGAGTGACAGTGAAAAAGCAGGGACACTGAATGAATACTTCTGTTCAGTATTCACAAAAGAGGAAGTGGGAGAGGTGCCTAATCCAATTAACAGAAGCACTCTGGAGAGAGGGGTTGATCCCAGTCCTTTCACAGAAGAAAGGGTTCTGAAAGAACTCTTAAAACTGAAGGTGGACAAAGCAATGGGACCAGATGAAATTCACCCCAGAATTCTAAAATAATTAAGCAGAGAACTAGTGACACCACTAACTACCCTTTTTAACAAATCATTGGAGGATGGTGTGGTACCTGAGGATTGGAAGGCTGATGTGATTCTCCTTCACAAAAGTGGGACCAAGACAGAGGCAGGAAACTACAGACCTGTCAGTTTGACCTCTGTGGTAGGGAAAATGATGGAATCACTTCTGAAGGAAAGAATTGTTGAGTACCTAGAGGTCAGTTGGGCACAGAACCCAAGGCAGCATGGGTTCACAGAGGGAAGGTCATGTCAGACAAATCTAATTGATTTCTTTGACTGGGTGACCAAAGTAGTAGACCAGGTAGGGGCTGTGGACATGGCCTACCTAGACTTTAGCAAGGCATTTGACACAGTCCCACACAAAAGATTAGTAGTCAAATTAACCAGCCTGGGAGTGGGTCCCAGGGTGGTAGCCTGGGTAAAACATTGGCTGAACAACAGGACACAGAAGATAATTGTAAATGGAGTCCACTCTGAAGAAAGAGGGGTTACTAGTGGGGTACCGAGGGTTCAGTACTGGTTCAGTCCTTTTAATGTCTTTATAAGTGACATTGCAGAGGACTGGAAGGAAAAGTAGCCTCTTTGCAGATGACACAAAGATCTGCAACAGGGTTGATACACAAGGAGGTGTGGAAAGGATGAGAAGGGACTTGGCAAGGTTGGAGGAATGGTCAGAAGTATGGCAGCTTGGATTCAATGCAAAGAAGTGCAAAGTAATGCACCTGGGAAACAAAAACCAAGGGGAAGATTACACAATGGGGGGGAGGTAGTAACAACAACAAACATGGAAAGGGACCTGGGGGTAATCATATCAGATGACCTTAAGGTTGGCAAGCAATGTGAGAAGGCATTGGGGAGGGCTGGGAGGATCCTGAGATGTATAGGGAGAGGTATCACCAGCAGAAAACAGGAAGTTGTTATCCCCCTGTACAGACAGTTGGTGAGACCCCATCTGGAGTACTGCATCCAGTTCTGGAGACCCCATCTCTGCAAGGACATAGACAGGATGGAGGCAGTTCAGAGGAGGGCAACTAAAATGGTGCAGGGTCTGCAAGAGAAGCCATACGAGGAGAGACTAAAGGAACTTAATATGTATACCCTTGAGGAAAGGAGGGAGAGGGGGTACATGATAGAAACATTTAAGTACCTCAGTGGAATCAACAAAGTCCAAGAGGGTAGCATCTTTCAGAAAAAGAGAAGTGCAAGAACAAGGGGGCACAATTTGAAGATAGAGAGGGGACGGCTCAGGGGCAATGTGAGGAAGTATTTTTTCACAGAGAGGGTGGTGGACGCATTTCCCATTCCCGGTACCCCAGGTCTTCCATTCCCAGGAGGAAAAATGGATTTCCTCTCAGTGGTAAGAGTACAGTATCCTCCTGTCCCACTTTTTTATGTTTAATCATTCCTTTCCAACTTTCTAACACTGCCTTAACCAGAGGATTAGAATCCAGCAGATTAAGATAGGCCTTCCACCCTCTGACTGATAAATAGGAGGAGATCCTACTGCTGTGACATCCTTTTTAGAAATATTCTCTACTACTTTCCCACTTCTCTCTCTGTCTGCTTGGTGTCCGTATGTACTGGGTGGCGGGGCCGCGTGACAGATGTGTTTTTCCTTTTTTTCGATGCCGTGATGCATGGAAATGCAGTTTGTGGAAGCAGGGTTTTGAATGATGTGCAGCAGTTTGCTGCAAGCAGCTGTTGTGGTGGTCGGGGGGCCTCTAGAGATGAGTCTGACACTTGCCCTTGCAAGTTGAGTGGGATTGAAGAGGTCTTGCTACCCTGGGTGTTACAGGTCAAAATGTCCCCATTGGATGGATTTATTCTGGGTCAGAAGGCTGGTGGCTGGAGGTTTTTTGAAGCCGTGATGATGTAGCCTGATATCATCATGGCTTCAAATACCTCTTGTCCAATCAGCTTTCTTTATTTAGAAAATGGGCAAAGACAATTCTCTCTTGTGATTGGCTGAGACACTTATTTAGGTGGGCATCTATCAGACAATAGATGCCCACCAAATAAAAAGTCCCAGCCCAATCCTGCCTCATGCCCAGCTAAGTATCCTTGTGCCCAGCCTGCTTCATCATTGGCTGAAGCACTGGGCACACAATTTCAAACAGCCGCCATTTTATTAATCCCTTAGCGAGAGGTGCCACCCCCCACCCACGCACACACACACACTCAGTAATCAAACCAGTTTCTACAATTAAAATAATAACAGCACACAGAGCAAAATTGTTTTTCCTTTTATTAAGGCCACTGTAAAATTGTGACATAGCTAGTCGTGACTCAGCTCCCTCAAAGCTTACAGCCATGGTGGACTAGTGGGCTACCACACTGGGACTGTCGCTAATTTAAAATAAATGAATTGTCTTTCTTGGGGTCTGATGTGGGGCTCCCTGAGTTCTTGAATTATGTGCTACTGATCTCGGACAGTGGCAGGTGGAGATTATGCTGAGGCTGCAGCGAGCCGCGCTGCGAGATCGCCCTGAAGTGAAAGTGCCTGCGGGGCATTTCTAACTCCCAGCCCGTACGGAGCTCAGGCGCTGGCCTGCTCCACATGGGTGGGACAGGGAAAGGAAACTGAACCATCGGGAGCAGGCAGCAGCCACAGTCCAAAATGCTCTTGTTTCCCAACCAGGCTCTGCATCGCTTTTATTCAATACCCCCTTTTTTATAATGTCAACAGTTTGTATTTTTTAAACTTGTAGCGCCACCATTCCAACTCATCTCGCTCCACTCCCAGGAGTCTCTCCACCCACCCCACTTCGCAAAAGCAGAAAACTACCAACAAACAAACAAAAAACAAATATTTTCTGTAAAAGCTTTCACGCCACCGCTCAGCAAAGTACTGTTCTCAAACACAGTACCGGAGCCCCTCACTGTCACAAATGCTTGCTAATCTGTAAGATCGAGTGCTGCCACCATGTCTACCCGGACAATTACCCCCCCGCTCAAAAGACCACAGCAAAGGCACTAATCAGTGTAACAATCTACCTTCTTTTATTTGTTTCCATTTTTTTTCTTCCTCCAAACTCACTCAAAATCCGATGCACCGAAGCCCTGAATCTTTTCGCTCCTCTAACTGAGACACTGTACCATTTCTAATTCACTGCTGAGACGACCGCTCACATTATGTGCCAAAACCCACTTTGAAATTAATATAAAAAAAACGTTTCCACAGTAATCCTATTACTAAACTTATTTGGGGGGAGCAGATAATATAGAAAGCTAAGAGAGACACAGTAGACAGATATAAACGGCTTGTCATATGCAGCAGCTCCCTCTAGTGGAACAGGGACTATTTTGCAGAAGCTGCTCTTTCTGATCATTCTTATAATTATTTTTCTTTTTTTTTTAATACAATCATTACACAAAAGTACAATTAAGCTAATACCCATTTTCTAAGCGCAATAATACCCTCCAGGGTGGGCGGTATGGGCAATACTGGACCGTCCAGGGGCTATAAGGCCCTCCGCCTGCGGCGTCGGGCCCCATTACGCCCCTGGGCGGTCCGGTGTTGCCCAATACCGCCCACCCTGTTGGGTATTATTGCTTGCTTTTGGTCCCTAGTTCATAGTTTTGCATCTTGCTACAGCCTTAGTTACATTCCAGATGGTGTTAGGAGAGGCTTCCACTATTTGGTTAAATTGTAAGTAGGATTTTATTTCTTCCTTTATATATCCTTTACAATTGTTGCCCTTAATTAATAGATGATCCATAACCCATCTTCTATTTTTAATTTCTTCTTTCTGTTGATAGTGCATATAAGCAGGTTCGTTTGATATCTTGTTCACATACCCTATCAGTCTTATATGAACATAGAATCCAATCTGTTATGGAGTATGCCTGATGCCTGTGTGAGTAAAATGAAAATTTGTGCTCGTGCTAATTTTCATATCTCCTGAAGTCTATCAGCCCCAGTGTTTCCATGTTTTTAAAAATAGAAGCCATTTTTGACAAAGTGGAATTGGAGCCTTTTCTGTCCTTATCTGGGTCAAGTACAGTATTATAGTAACAGTCTCAGTGGCTCAGCAGGTAGCACACTTGCTTCTGAAGCCAGGAGATCAGAAGGCTGTGTGTTCTATCCCCACACCCGGCACTTGGTATAAATCCCAGTACTAACACTGTAGTGCAGCATGAGGGGATGCTGCACTCCTGAGGTGCCACCTTTTGGATGAGATGTTAAATCGAAGTCCCATCTGCCTGTTCTGGTGGTAGTTCATGCGGATGTTAAAGAACCCATGGCACTTGTAGAGTAAAGGAATTTCCACGGTGCCCTAGCCAAATTTCCCCCCTTTCACTAAAAGTACCACCAACAGCTTAATCTGGTTCAAGGTCAGTTGGCATTCATCTGCATCCCCCTCTCCTGGGTCATGCCGGAAAATAGGCAGAATTTGTCCAGTAAATTAATAATAAAGTCATCCCCTATTATTGGGTTGTGGATACTGGACAAGCAGCAGGAAAAAAATCTGAAAAAAAGCTTGGTGAGTCCTCATCAGGACCATAACCATAAATACTAGTAAATGAAATGACTACATCATTTTTTATTTTAGTCTTTGGTAACCGGGTAAGGCCCACTAGGCACAAGTGCCTGTTTTCAGGGGTGACATGTGAGCACTGGGTGGTTAAATGATTTGCTCAGAGTCACACAGTATGCAAGTGGAGGTTGTGAGAATCAAACCAAGGCCTGGTCTGCTAGGTGTACCAAGCTTGTTCACAGATCATTACTCTAACCTCTAGGCTATACTGCCAGAGAACATAAATAATGTTGTTTACATTTTTAATATAATTGTAAATGTTGGCTTGTGTGAAGTCTGTCTTATCACCCCAGTGTGCTGTTTTATATTTTTGTTTTGAAATAGTCCCATTTTTTCACATTTAGGGCCCCATAATAATGAAGCCTTTATCCTGCCAAATATTTATTTCTTAATTAAATATTACATTTTTAATTACTTAGCAGTTCCAGAACCTGGTGACATCAACTGAGCTGAAGACTACATTGAAGCAGAAAACAGTGGCATTGTTTGAGATTATTTTACTATGTTCCACTTCACTGTAGTCTTCAGTGAGACCATACCAAGGATGCTGGATCTGGACTCCCCCTGGTTCCACCACAGGGGTAAGCCATGGGACACTTCTGAGGTAAATAATCATGGGGGGAACTGGTAGCCATTCAGATGAGTGAGCAGGAGCTGAGAGCCCAGCCAGCTCCTTGGGGGCAAAAAGCTCTACAGAAAATGTTTTATTGGGTGGGGAAAAGACTGCATTAATATGGGACCCTAAATAAGGAAAAAATAGGACTGTTTCAAAACAAACACACAAAACAATACACTAGGGTGATAAAACAGACTCCATGTGTGCCCAAATTTACAATTACATTAAAATATGTAAACAACATCATTTATGTTCCCTTTAAGTTTAATTTCACACATGGCAAATCACCCGTGTGTATCTCTCATAGAGTCTTCTATATTATTATTATTATTATTATTACTGTTTTTATTAAAAATGATTGCAAAAAAACTATGTTCATGAAGATCAGGGTTACTACCAGAACCCCCAAAGTTTGGAAATGCTGTTATAGTTTCAACCCAATGCCCACAAAGTTTGAAAATGTGCTATTAGGGTTGTGAAGCCTAACTCCCACCCCTCCACCACCCCTTTTTGTCCAAAGCCAAGCTTCAAGTATGGGGCCATGTATCAATTATGCGGTACCTCATATAGGGCCAACATATTCAGCATTTGAAAACAGCAACCCTATTCCCAACCCCCTCCCTATCACCTACCCTCATGATCCAAGGCCTAGCTACCAGTCTGTAGTCATGCCATATAGATCTGCTGTTTCATGCACACCCTACTCATTTTAGGTCTGTAATTAGAATTCTTGTGGAGCACAGCTAGAGAAATTTACATCCATTTTTGATGTGGCTTACTTTGCACACACTACTGTGGATCCTGTGAAAAGCAGCAGACTTGTTGCAGATTTGTAAGTGCAGTGCTATACATATTGCACACTTGTAACTTTCTTTCTTTTGAACACATACTTAGAACTACTCAAGGCATGATTTGCGTCTAGGACATGTATACTATTTATGCAGGGTCTTGTGAAGCTGTATGAAACAAATTACAAGTGGCTGGCACTTAGCCTACTAGGCAATTTGTTAAACAAAATGCTGCTGTTAAATGTATGTTATAGTACACACAAGATTCCCTAGGCCACATTCCGTCAAACACACAACTGTGCAGTAACTGTGCAACTTGGCATTGGACCAAAAGAGGCTCACATGAACCAGCACAGCCTTGTAGCATGGAGCTGAATACTTAGCTTGTACTTAGGTCATGAGGGTAGGGGATGTGGAAGGAGGTGGGGATTAGAACTGCTATTTACAAATTGTGAATATGTTGGCCATGTATGAGGTACCACACCATTACTGTATGGCCCCAGTCCTGTAGCTTGGCATTGGATAAAAAGGGAAGGGGAAGCAGAGGGAGTTGGATTTAAACTTGGTAATCCTAAGAAAAAAATACTGTAGTAATGTTGTTTCTTCTCAGGGATCCATCAGTGAGCCTTACAAATTGTATCAGTTTGCAGGTGTGTGCTACCCTGGAGTGGGACTTCATGCTACAGTAATTATAGAATTTAGAATGCAAGTTCAAACTCTGCACCACTCCAATCTGTCAAGATAGCCTCATGGTTCCATAGGATATGGCTGACAATGGAAACATCAACATTTCATGCAAGCCCTGAAGCAGCAGCATGGTCGAGGAGCTTCACTTTCTACTCCAAAATGAACACATTTCCTTCAATGGAAGTTTTCAGTTCCATACTTGTAACTCAGTGATTAAGTTATGGTTTATGTAATGGTCTGCTAATCACCAAATACATACTGAGTGATGACAGCTGAGCCAAGGTAAGCTGTCAATGTGACCCAAGCTATAGAAGCAGCCTAATCTGCTTCTAAAACTGTGCACACAACTGAAAATGCAAGGCACTTAAGCAGACTTTTTTAAACAGGTTTGAACAGGTGTGAATCCAGACCGGGGGTTTTGTGCACACATGCAAATTGTCCACACATCCAAAAGGCACACAAGTGAAATTGACTATAATTATAGAGTTTGGAATACAAGTTTGAACTCTGCACTGTGGTCAAGCTCCCCCTGATTTTCTAATGTCAGATTTGTTTCTATATTCCCTGCCTTTTGGATCAGCATCAGGCCCTCCTATCCTCTCCGATCACCTTGTCCAAAGTGGAAGAGGCCATCAATAGTCTAGCCTTAGATAAATCTACTGGGCCGGATGGTTTCCCATCCAACTTTTACAAACTCTTCATTAAAGAGTTATCTCCCCTCTTACTACACATTTTCCAATTCATGTTCTCAGCTGATTCATTGGATTCTTCTCTCCTAGAGGCGACAATTGTACTTCTTCTCAAACTGGACAAACCCCATTCTCAGAAAACCAGTTATCGCCCCATTTCCTTTCTAAATGGTGACCTTAAAATTCTTACAATAATTCTGGTCATGAGGCTTAGGAAAGTCTGGTCCCATCTACTTATCCTGGAACAGGTAGGTTTTGTTCCTGGCAAATCCTCAGCTGATCATCTACGCAAACTGACCCACATTTTTCTAACCGCCAAGCTCTCCCCTACCCCATGGCCCTAATCTCTCTTGACGCCAAAAAGGCTTTTGATAGAGTTGATTGGGCCTTTCTGTGGTCAACTCTTCAGAAAATGGGCTTACCTCCTTTATTCCTATGATGGCTCCAAACGATTTACTCCTCGCCGTCAGCCAAGATATATTGTAATGGTGTGTTTTCTTCTCATTTCCCCCTTTACTCTGGCACTCATCAAGGCTGCCCTCTATCCCCCTTTCTCTTCAACCTCTATCTACAACCCTTAATCAGGCAACTGAAATCTTTTCCTAATATACTCAGTATACCGGTGGGAGGTACAGCACTATCTCTCTCAGTATAGGAGGACGATATCCTTCTACATCTTTCGCACCCCTCTGCTTCTCTTGCTGAAACTCTTAAAGTGATTGATCAACATAGCCTTTTCTCCAACTACAAGCTGAACTGTAACAAAACAGAAATTTTCCCCCTTAAACATTTTACTTATAGAGCTGACTTTACCCATTTTGGGATGCACTGGTCCCCTAAGTCCATCAAATATCTGGGTATCTCTCTATCCACTGACCCTTCCCTTATGAGGAAACTCAACCTTGATGACCTTGTCACTACTATCCAGCAAGACACTCTGAGATGGAAACCTCTCCCAGTCTCCCTATGGGGCCAGATCAATATTGTTAAAATGAACATCTTATCCAGAATCTTCTATCCTTTAAATATGTTAAACATTTGGCTTCCTCTCTCTTTCTTTCAATGTATCCATTCCCTTATTACCAAATATATCTGGCTAGACAAGTCTGCTAGATGTTCTTATCTCAAACTAGGACTACCCAAGGAGTCCGGTGGTCTTAGACTTCCGAATTTCTTGTTTTATTACTGGGCCAGCCATCTCTACAAATGTGAGAAATGGCTCTCCTTACACCAAATGCACACTGAGGAGGAATACATCCCTCCCTGGTTACAGATAGAATCTCACTTACTGCATACCTCCAACCTTTCTACATCCTCCATCTTCTTTTCCCTGGAAGGCTCTACCAGCATCTTTCCGAAACTCGGTAACTGGCACTTTCGTTAAGGTTTTCTCGCAACTATGTGCCTCCCTTAAAAAGTCCTCTTCTAAAGATTCTTCTCAGATGATATTGTCTAACCCAAATATTACAATTGGAGATAGTACTCTTTCTTCTGGTTGGCTTCCCCAACTACATGGGGTTAGGGTATCGGATTTCTACTCTCAGGATTCTCTGCTTTTCTCTCCAGAGATTTTGGCGAAGCTCCACTTGGGTCAATCTCACATCTTTAAGATCTTTCAATTAAGACATCTGCTATTGCAACATTTTGGCCCCACCCCAGTGCCCTCAGATTTAGATGGTCTATTAGGACAGATACAGGACTTGGCAATTCAGCCCCACACAATGACTCTGTTATACTCACTCCTCCTTACTATGCTTCATCCCACTCACCCAGAGGGCTCCAAGGTCTGGGAGGTCATGATGCCAGATACTACTCTCAGTTGGGTTTGAATTTGGAAAGTCCCACTCAGGACAGGCTAAGATTCACCCAATACCACATTTTAAATAACATGTACTATACACCTGTCAAATTGGCTAAGCTGGATCGTCTTCCTTCTCCTTCCTGCACTAGATGTAACTATGCAGAGGGAACACTCATACATATCTTTTGGTCTTGTGAGAAGATCTCACCCCTTTGGGATATGATTGAAACCTGTATCGATCCACTTCTGGGGTTGGAAGGGCTCTTCACTCTGGAAATATGTATTATAGGGGACTATACTCAGATTGAGGTTAAAGAGAGGAGATACCATGTTGCACTCATCTCCATGGCGGTTAAAAAGTTGGTCCTTAAACATTGGCTAGACCAATCATCCATTTCCTACCGTGAATGGCAACATGAGCTCTCTTTTTGTTGCTGGATAGAGCATCTGATTGCCAGTACTTGACACAGGTTACACCTTTTCAACAAAAAATGGGGGCAAGCTTTATGCTTTGTACCTGAATTAACTCTCCTTGAGGCTCCTCTGGTTCCCCTTGTGTACACACCCTCCATAGGACTTGTTGCTTCTTTGACACTCTACTATTGGGCTAACTGGCACACTCCGGGGAGGGGTTCTTGGGGGAGAATGGGTGGGAGGGGGATTGGGGCATGGTTTTGTCTGGACAGATTTCATGCTCTATGTACTCTATTGGTGTTTGTAACCTGAAAAATTAATAAAGTTGACTTAATTTCAAAAAAGATTTGTTTCTATAGCCAGGGGAGCAGTGATCACTAAAACTAGCTAAATGGCTACTAAAATATTTCTAAAAAGTTCTTTAACATTTTGAAAAACTCCAACCAAATTGAACCAGACAAGAAGTAAAATTAAAATGATCACACTGTAAAAATTGTTAAGGAATTACAATAAGCAATGCTCAAGCAACCTTAAGATAAGAACTGATTCTTGTGTGAACTTATTTTCAGGTTCTAAAAGGAGAGGCCGGGTCAGGGTTTGTAAGGTTCATTAACATAACTGTGGTCATTTTTTTTCTTCAAACAACAGGAATTTATCAACAAGATGCCGTACATGTGGCAGACTTACTAGCAGTACTTTGGGAAGATGGGTCTGGACCCTATTTAAGAAAAAGGTTCTGCAAGACAGCAGCTCCAAAACTGATATCCCTTCTGGACCGAAGGCTTTTCCAGGTAGCTGCTTTACAGATTTCTTGAAGGGGATACTCTTTGTGCTGTCACAGAAGTAGAGGTGCCCCTTTTGGAATGTGCTCGTAGGCCTCTGGGGGAAATCTTGCCAGCTGTATGCAGGAAACTATCCAGTGAGAGATAGTTTTCCTAGCTGCTGGCTTACCTTTGCCAGCCTCTCCACAGGTAACAAAAAGCTGTGTGCTCTAGGACCTGACATCCCTTGTCAGGTCCATGTAGTGACCTAGTGCCCCTTTTATATTCAGAGAGTGCAATTCTTGCTCACCTGTACTGGAATGTTCAGGACCGAGTATAGAAAGGGTAACTGACTGGTTTAAGTGGAATATCTGACACCACCTTAGGTAGGAACTTCTTACTAGGCCTAAGGACTACCTTATCCATGTGGCAGATTATGTAATTTGGATCTTTACAGAAGGCTTGCAGTTCTCTTACCCTCATGGCAGATGTCATGGCTATAAGAAAAACTGTTTTCCATATGACATATTTTAAATCAGCTGTAGCCATAGGCTCAAAAGGAGACTCAATCAGTTGGGCAATATTTAAGTCCCATGGAGGAAATGAGTCCCTTACGGGGGGGGGGGTACAGGTGACTGAGCCTTTAAATAATCTTTTAAAATCAGGTTGAGGCCAAAGTCTTATCTTTACCTGCTGATGTGTAGGCTGACACAGCTGCCAGGTGTACCTTCAAGGTTGAAGGTCTCAGACCTAAGGACACTAAGTGTTCCAGGTAGTCCAGAACTGTAGGCAGCCCTGTCTGCATTGTGATGGTCATCCAGGGGGGCACACCAGTATGAGGCTCTCTCCCACTTAGGGGAGTAGGCTTTCTTCCTTACTGGTTTTCTGGAAGCCTTCAGCATGCTCAGCACTGCCTCTGACAGATTCAAACGACAGAATTCTAGCTTTTCAAGAACTATGCCCTCAGATGTATCATTCCACATATGGATCTAGGAATGCAGCCACAGATGGATGCAGAGCAGAAATGGGACATCATAAGGGAAGGGCTGGCGAACGCAATGGAGTCTTACACTAGAAAGAAAAGCAAGAAGGGAAGGGCAAAGGAACCAAGTTGGCTGACACATGAGGTTATGGAAAGGGTAAGGGCCAAGAGGGCAGCTTTTCAAAAGTACAGGAAATTGGGGAGGGGTGAAGATAAGGATATATACATGGAGAAGATCAGGGAGGTTACCAGACTGGTCAGGGTGGTCAAGGTGTCCAGGGAGCTAAGACTGGTGCAGAGAATTAAAAGTGGAGAAAAAGACTTCTTCTGCTACATAAGAGAGAGAAGAAAGAGCAAGGATCAGCTGGTGAAGATTAAGAAGGATCGGGGGGGTGGAGAAAGGGGCGAAGCAGGCAGAGGCACTGAACAAATACTTCTGCTCAGTATTCATGCAAGAGAAGGGGGCAGATACTCCAGAGGGGTGGGTGGGTGGGGGAAGGGACAACAGATGCAGGGATTACAGAGAGAAGGGTACTAGATGGGTTGAGGACATTAAGGGTGGACAAAGCACCTGGACCTGATGGTATTCACCCTAGGGTACTAAGGGAGTTGGCAGAGGTCCTGGTGGGGCCACTGGCCGACCTGTTCAATACCTCTCTGGACACGGGATGTGTACCACAGGACTGGAGAATGGCTCATGTGGTGCCCATCTACAAAACTGGCACAATGAATGAACCAGGAAACTACAGGCCAGCAAGCCTCACATCAATCATGAGAAAGCTCATGGAGATATTACTAAAAGAGAGGCTAGTGAGCTCCTTAGAGGAAAAGGTCTCCAGGATGGTCAACAGCATGGGTTTATAGTGGCCAAATCCTACCAGACAAACCCTGTAGAGTACCATGACCGGGTGATGTGGGAACTGGATAAGGGCCATGCAGTGGATGTCCTGTAATTGGACTTCAGCAAGGCCTTTGATTCAGTGCCGCATAGGAGGTTGGGGGGAAACTGGAATATGTGGGGGTGGGACCAAAAATGGTGAAATGGATCACAAACTGGCTAAAAGCAAGGCAGCAAAGGGTGGTGGTGCGGGGGAACCTCTCATCACTGTGAGTGGTGATGAGCGGGGTACCACAAGGATCAGTACTGGGACCGGTTCTATTTGGGAGTTTTATTGCAGATATCTCACATAGGATCTGGAGCAAGATCAGCCTGTTTGCAGATGATAACAAGATGGGAGCTGTGATTGATGACACAGAGAGGTGGAAGGGGTTGCAGGAGGACCTGACTAAGCTGCAGGAGTGGGTGGAAACATGGCAGTTGGGGTTCAATGCCAAGAAGTGCAATGTTCTGCACTTCAGAATCAGGAACCAGGGGAGGGATGATGACTTAAATGGGGTACAGTTGGGGAGTGCCATAGAGGAGAAGGACCTAGGAGTGATCATTACGGGGAGCATGAACAACTCTGCTCAGTGCAGGAAGGTGGCAGCAAAAGCCAACAAAATGCTGGGGTGTATTGCAAGAGAGATCTCCTCCAGAAGGAGGGAGGTTATCCTGCCCCTGTATAGGTCATTGGTCAGGCCCCACCTGGAATACTGCATGCAGTACTGGTGCCCATTCCTGAGGAAGGACATCAGATTGTTGGAGGGGGTGGCAAAGAGCCACAAAGATGATCCAGGGATTGGAGAGCAATCCCTGTGAGGACAGGCTGGGAGAGTTGAATATGTATTCACTGGAGGAGAGGAGGGATGGACTGAGATTGAAGGAGGGGAAGATTCAGGAGGGAGATGAGGAGACATTTCTTCACAGAAAGAGTGGTGGACAAATGGAACACCTTACCAGATGAGATAGTGTCCTGTAAGATGGGTGGCAGTTTCAAGAGGGGTTGGGACAGGGTAAGGGATACTGGAAAGAGGAGGTGGGAGGGGCAGCTGCATGAAGAAGAGCTAGCTGCACACTCGAGCAGACTCGCTAGACCTTGAGGCCTGTTTCTGCTGGCAATTTCGTATGTTCGTATTCCGAGGTCTGAGAATATTATTCTCCCTCAGGATAGAGTTGTCAGGTTGTATCTCAGCAGCAGATTGATTGGAATCCTGGATAGGGTCAGAAGCACTGAGTACCAAGCCTGTCTGGCCCAGTCTGGGACTACCAGGATCATTGTTGCTGGCTGTCTCCTGAGCTTTATGGGTACTCTTCATATGAGTAGAAATGGTAGGATCCTCCCTGCCAATTCCAGAGCTAAAGCATCCTCTGGGACTGCACCCCTTGCTGGTGACCTGCAACAAAACTCTGTGAGCTGACTGTTCTCCCAAGAGGTAAACAGATCTATTTCTGGAGTACCCCATCTTCTGAAGATTGAAGCCAGTACTTTCTGGTTCAGAATCTACTCAAGATTTCCCTGGGTGATTCTGCTTGGGGAGTCTTGCCTGACAGATGTACTGCAGAAATCTGTGTGCCCAGGAAATATGACAGATCGCAGATCCTCATAACTTCTATGCATGGTCTTGAAGATCTTGTTCCTCCCTGCTTGTTTATGTAGTATACTGTAGTATTGTCTTTCTGAATTTGGACAGACTGACCCTGTAGCTCAGAGAAAATGGACTGCATTCATCAGTACTGCCCTGGGCTTGAGGAAATTTATGTGCTCCTGAATCTCCCAAGGGCTCTAGATGCCACTTACCATGAGATCCTCCAGATGGGTGCCCCACCCTAGCAAGAAGCATGTGTGTGAGAACTCTTGCACTGGATTGAAGGGAATTACCTCTCTGAGGTTGCTTTCCTCCTTCCACCACCCTAGTTCTTGCACAAATGCCTTTGTAACTGACACCAGCTTGGACAGTGAATCTAGCCTTTCAGACCAGCGATCTCTTAGATGGTACTGAATGTCTGTCATCTGAAATCTGGCCCATGGCACCACAGTTGTGGATGAGGCCATGTGACCCAGTAGCTGCAGAAAATCCTTTGTATGCCTTGGGTTGCTCAGTGTGAAGGATTTGGTACTGACAATCAGGTTTGAAACCCTTTCCTGTGGAAGGAAAGCCTTCCCCTACAGGGTATCCAGCCCTGATCCTGTGAAATCCAGCACCATCACTGGTCCTGTCTGAGACTTCTGCAGCAGTATGAGGACTCCCAGGCTGACTAGGGGCTCCTAACCTGCTGTATGGAGCATGGTGCCTCTTGTTCTGCTTTCCTGGAAACTAGCCTGTTGTCTAATTAGGGAAAACCCACCACACCTTGTTTTCCTGGGTGAGCTGCCACCACAGTTAGGTGCTTTGTGAATAGCACTGGTGCTGAGGTGAGACTGAAGAGAAGGGCTGAAAACCGATACTGGCAGTTTCTAAGTCTGAAACCGTGATATTTTGTTTGGATGGGTCTGAATGCAATGTCG
The DNA here is from genome assembly GCA_016271365.2 of Neoceratodus forsteri. Taxonomy (NCBI): domain Eukaryota; kingdom Metazoa; phylum Chordata; order Ceratodontiformes; family Ceratodontidae; genus Neoceratodus; species Neoceratodus forsteri. The sequence goes on from CM057456.1 coordinate 872,144,344, forward strand.
AAGTAGGTGTCTTTCAGATCCAGTAACCTCATTCATGAAGTAGAAAACAATTGGGCACACATCACGGCTAAAGTTAAATCAAGATGCTTTGTTATTTTATTTAATAGTATAAAAATAAAACACCAGTGCTAACCTGATGTTAGTACTGGTGTTTGACAAGCTTTGCCTTAAATAAAAATAACAAAGCATCTTGATTTAACTTCAACCTTGGTGTGTGCTCAGTTTTTTTCTACTTCATGCTCTATATTTTTGGGACTGGAACATCTTTATGGCAGCTGATGTGTGTTCCCCCAATTATTTTCTCCAGTAACTTCATCCAACCTGCTGACTGTAGCGATGGTATCACTGTGTCCAGTGTGACCATCTTGCATCTTTCCTTTTTGATATGCTTAAGATATCTTAGATCTAAAATGTTTCACCTCTCTGCATTTTTTTTGTGGGGCAGGAAGTACCTTGAAACAAGCCCTTGCCCAATTGTAAGGGTGGGGACCTTTTACTGCTTTTGCCTGCAGTAGTTTCTTTACATCTATTTCCAGCAGAATTCTTTCTGTTGCTGAATGAGCTGGAAAATGTTTTGATCTCCAAGGTTTTGGAAACCTTTTGAATTGTAGGGGCAATCCCAAACCACTATTTCCAGAACTCACTTGCCTGTAATAATTTTTACCTCATCTTGAAGGTAATGGGTCAGCTTTACCTCCAGTAGCAATGGTTGACTGGCAACCTAGGCAGAAATGTCAGGGAGTTGTTTTGGTTGTGACTTGGGAGCTGGTGCTAAAGTACACCTGGAGCCCCTCCTGCCTCTACCCCTGTAGCAACCTCTTCGATGCTGGTACTCATGGGATGTGTAGGGTCTTGGATAGTAACCCCTGCACCTGCCTTCCCTTCCATAAGGCCTGTAGGAATTGGAGGCCTTTTCTTTCTCAGTGTGACATTTAAAAGTGGACTTGTATTTGTCCACTTTGTTCATGTCACCAAATAGGAAATTTCCCTCAAAGGGGAAATCAATTGTTTTAGCCTGAGTGTCCTGGGTAAGGATGGTAGTCCTTAGCCAGGCAAACCTCCTCAATGCCACTGCATGAGCCAAGGTTCATTAAGTAGAGTCATTAGGAGTCTACAGCCATGTGGAACTGGTATTTAGTGACATCCAGGGCTGACTCTGCTGTGGCAGACAGATTCTGTGCCACTTCAATATCCACCTTATCACTGAGTGCCAGTACCGCATTCCACAATGCTTTATGGTACTGTGGTGTACAAGCCAAATAAGCTGCCTGCCTCAGAAGCAGGGAGACTATCATGTACACTTTTTTTGGCAATGGTATCCAGTTTCCTGGAGTCCTCTTCAGGAAGCTGTGTAGAGAAAGGCACCTTGGCCTGATCACAAGCAGCTACCTATACTACTCCTGCATGATCAGGATGAGCATACAGGTATTCCACCCCGTCTGTCCACCTGATACTTCTTTCAACATTTGTTATCAATGTCAGGAGCTGAACTGGGTGTTGACATGATTTTTGATGTGGTCTTTTGAAGGGAGTTGTGGATGGGGACTAGTAGTCTCCTTGTAGGGGCTAGCCCTATCATAACAATGAACTCCATTTCCTCTTCATCCTCCTCTGTTTCATGAGAGGGGATGTTAAGGCTGCTTGATAAGCATGGAGTAGTTATAGTTAAAAGGTTTCATTGATCGACATGTACAGTCATTGCAGTGTAAACAAGCACACTATGACACAAATAAGTTACACAATAAAATGTCTGTTTGAAAAAGAAACACATATGGCCTTGGTTAAAATGCTGCAAAACAAAATCTTAATTAGTACAACAGTCAATCTGCTCCGATTACAGTACATTAAGTCACAGTCGCAAGGTTGCCACTTAGTGGGCTGGATATTCAAACTGCGCCATTCTGTGGCGCAAGCCCTTGCGCTGCTCAAAAAAGTTGCGCTGGGGTGTGGCCGGGGCGATATTCAACGGAGTTGCGCTATTGAGCAACTCCTTTGAATATCACCCCGGCCACAGCCACTGTGCATGGTGCACTGAAACTTGTGCCACCGCAAGGGTCAGAGTGGAGTATTCAAGATGCGATGGCGAAGTTCCATTGTGCCATGCGAACTTTCCGATATTCAAAGGTGACATGCAAATGGTGCCATAATTCATACGAGCACCAGGGGCCATTTGCATCTACTTATGGCCCCATTTGCATGCCTATTAGCATCAGGTGCGCGATCCTGACAACTTGCGCCTGGCGCCCTGCCAGGCAGCAGCCGTTGAGGACCGATGCCCCTGCAGCCCGATCGCGGGCATGAAGTAAATCTCCTCCGACTTGCCCGATCAAGGCATAATGTGAAAGAACTCCCACTGGCCTAATCGCTGGCATAATAGTAGTGAACCCCCACTGGCCGATTGCAGGCATAACTGTACTGAACTCCCCACTGGCCCGATTGCGGCATAAGATCAACCTCCCCAAGTCCAATATCCCTGGTGGTCCAGTGGACCGTGAAGCCCGATTTGGCTATAAGGTCAAACCCCCAAGTCCAATTTCCCTGGTGATCTAGTGGCCCCCACCCCACCCACTCATGAAGTCCTACACCACCCGCCTCCCCGCCAGCTGGCGGGTGGGTGGGGTGGGGGCCACCAGATCACTCAGGAAATTGGACTTGGGTTGATCTTATGCCCGCGATCAGGCTTCGCGTCCACTGGACCACCAGGGATATTGGACTTGGGGGTTGATCTTATGCCCTGTGATCGGGCCAGTCGGGGTTCACTACTGTTAGGCCCGCGATTGGGGCCAGTGGGGGGTTTCAGTATGCTTATGCCCGCGATCGGGCCAGTGGGGGTTTCACCACTGTTATGCCCGTGATTGGGCCAGTCGGGGAGTGAGATCTGCCTGTGATCGGGCTGCAGGGGGGCACAGGAACAAGGGCCACCCACAGGTGGCAGCTGCTGTGTTGCGCCCTGCAATGCGGCAGCTCACCCTGTGGTGGCCCTCGACTTGATCCTTTTTTTTTTTTGCTCAAAGTCATGCAGGCGCAGGTTAGGGGTTGCGCCTGCACAACTCTGCACAGCCCTGCTGAATATCAGGCTGTGCATTTTATGCATGGTTCCTCCCCCTCCGGTTGAGCATGCCTTCATTAGCATTGCGCTGTTGCTCAGCATGACTTGGGGGGCGCAACTGCGTCCTGCTGAATATGGCAGAATGGCACAATTTCGGACTTGCGCATGGCGCAACCCTTTTGAATATCCAGCCCAGTATCTAAAGATGTTAAGAGAGCCACTTCTAGGAACAAATAAAAATTGAACCAGGTGGTGCAGTGTTCCTCAGCCTGCTTAAACTGTCTGTTTCTCTGTAATCCTTTTCCTGATTTTATAAATTACATTAAAATAGTTAGCTAGTCTCATGACAGACCACTCAGCTTCAATGTGTAACACAATTGATATAAGTTCTAATTTTTTTACATTATTCCCAGAAAGCATAAATGGACCAAGCCAATAGCTCTTATGTCTGTCATACCAGGAACAGAACCATAACACATGAATTAGGTCCTCCTTGCCTCGGTGTTGGCATTTACAGTTTTGGTCAGTGGATGGTAGTTTGTTATACCCAGCCCTCCAAATATTACTATCAAATTGCTATAATTTAGGTTTAATAAAAGCACTTCTTAGGAGAGAATCTTTGAGCACATCAAGATAGTATTTGTACCCCCAAATAATAATTAACTGCGAACCATTGTGAGAATTTCAAAGTTGCAATCTTTTCCAGGTCCATTTTGGTTGAGTAGTTACATGTCTTTGTTTTGATATACTTTTTATATTTTAAACTTAGAGTTACATTTTTTTTAAGTACTTATTCAAGACAGCCAGATCGTATGTGTCTAAATTATGATGTAACTCTTTTAGCCAGCTCAGGCTCCCACATCCAAACTGAATCCAAGATTCTTTTTCACGCAGACACTTATAAAGAAGCCTCTCCTGTGGTAACCTAGTAAGGTGAAGCCAGTGATTGATTCTTCTTTAATCCATATTTGCATTGATGTTAATAAGGCCTAATTCTGATCTTAAATAAATTGCCGAGCAGGGGAAAGCCATCCCTAGTGCTGACCTCAAGAGCTTGTAAAGAGGTATTATATGTTTTTCCCTGTTTTTTTAGATCCCATATCTCTGAGCCGTATAATATCTGCTAGAAGTGCCTAGGTTTCACTACATTAACAAGTGGCTTAACTGTTAAACCACCATAGCTGTAGTTAAACTTTCTGAGGCCCAATACTGTTTTATTTGTATTATCCATCATTTCATGAATATGTTTTGCCTAAAGACCACTCGGTGAAAAAGTTAGTCCCAAGTAAACATAAGAATCTGTGCAGTCTAATTTCTGCTTTCCAATGGCTCAAAAACTCTTAGCAATATTCTGACCAAAATCATTGTTTTCGTTTTAGAATAGTTAATCTGTAATTTTAGACCTTTGGCACTTGTCTTAAGTAAAATCAAGCTTTTTTTGCAAGCCCTTTCTAGACAACGGAAGTAAAATCAAATCATTTGCGTAGGCCAAAGCTGGGCAGATTAAGTCAAGAGTCTTAGGTGAATCAGTCTGCAAGGGCTCCAAATCCCTCAAAAATTTATCTATGTAGAGGCAGAAGAGTGAAGGAGCCAAAACACAGCCCTGCCCAACTCCCTTGTTCGTTGGAAAAATACAGGAGAGTTGGCCCCTTGACTCCATTCTGATGGAGGCCAATGTATCACTATACAGATTCGATATTATTCGAGTCAAGGCATGGTCTATGCCGCGTTGTAACATCCAAGACCATAATATATCTCTAGAGACAGTGTCAAAAGCAGCAGAAAAATCAGTAAAATCTTCAAAAAGCTTCTATTTTCTTAGGAATACATATTTCTCTAGTAAATGTCTTAGGGCAAAACAATTATCAGTTGTGGAGTAGCCATTTTTGAAAATGGCTTGCAATTCACTTAGACCACCAGTAATATTTATTTACTGTAAAGGATGTTCCAATATGATTTCAGAAAATGTTTCTGATTAATATCTAACAAACAAATAGGTCTGTAGATTGCCGGATCTGAAATATTACCCTTTTTGTGAATTGGGATTATTTCTGCCCCCCTTTCCAAGAGGGTGGCACAAAATCATTTTCAATGCATTTGTTATAAAAAAGTGCCAGTGGTCTGTACCATTCAGATGTATTACATAAGAAGGCTTCCACAGGAATTTTATCTGGACCTGGAGCATTTTTAGGTTTTAAGGAGTTTATTGCAAGACAAAAATCTTTGAGATCAGCTTATTTGGATGGCATACAGCTAATGGAGAAATTACAGCTGTTGGATCAAAAAATATCCCCATAAAATATTGAACCCATTGAGAATTAGAAATGTATGAATCAATGCCATCTATAAAATTGTTTGTGCCCCGAGCAACTAACTGCCAAAAATCCTTGGAGTCTTTTTCAATTATGATGTTCAGCATTCTATTCCATTGAGCATGTTGAAACTTCAATTTTTTTCCTTTTAAAAAACTTTTATATTTCTTTCTTTCTTGGTTTAGGGCTTGAAATTGATTTCTATCCGTAGGGGATTTGATGTACTTTGCCAGTCTTCTTGTCCTGGCCTTATAAGCTTTACAGTTGGAATCAAACCACCTAAGACTTCCGGTAATGGTACAAAGAAAGATGTAGCATACTACAACAGGCTCTGCACCCCCTTCAATTAAATAAAGCTCACATCCTCAACAAATGCTAAATTCCTACATCAAATATTATCAGAAAAGAGCTTACTTTAATAGATGGGTAGGAGGAGATGGGTGGTGGCGGCAAACGAGGCATCAGCAGCTGAGGATACACACTCATCGAGCTGACACACCACAACACCCGCCACAGAAATGGCCGCAGAACAGCCACCCACAATACAACCGTCAAATGCAACAATACTGTCTGAGTTAAAAGACTTTCCCTTGGAAGTGAGAGAATTTAAACAGGACTTAAAAGCTGATCTTGCAAAAATAGAAACCAAAGTCCAAGATCTTGAGACACAGTTGGGAGCCACAGATTCAAGAACTGACCAACTTGAACAACTGGTGGCACATAAACATACACTACAAGAATGTCAAATCTGACATGATAAATGCGAGGACCTGGAGAACAGGTCTTGCCGCAATAACATGCAAATTATGGCCTACCAGAGGAGGTTGAGGGCCAGGACATGGAAGCCTTTACTAAAGGTTTGTTCCTCGACTTGCTACAGCTCGACCCAGAATACCTACTTGATACAGAAAGGGCCCATTGTGTCTTACAGCCTAAGTCTATGAAACCAACAGATTGTCCCCATCAGTGATTATAAATTATTTTTTTTTTATATATAGGTTTTTCTGGGGTTTCTTGGGTTTTTCTCCCATTCCCCCTTAGAGCCCCAGCACATGGCCATATGTGCACATGGAGGTGAGCACGCACACTGGAAGCCAGCTCAGCTTCTTCCACCTACCCATACTGCTGCCCTACCCATCTAAGTTACCCCACTGGACTTCCACCCGGTGGGGACAGGACTACGGGAGGGTCAACAACCCACCCCCACCACCCTCGGGAGAGGAGAGCAGCCTAACTGCATGCTCAATCCCGTTCCCCCCATGCCAGCACCCCGATGATCTGAGGTCGTTCTAACCCGAGTCGCTGGCGTAGCATGAGGTGTGGCATCCAGCGCCTCAACCCTCAGTGACACTGGGCCGATACTGATTTTAAAATTTCTTAGTTACACCATGAAACAAGACCTACTCCTCAGGGCCTGGAGAATTAAACAAGTGAAATACCGCAACGTGCATCTCTACTTTGACAATGATTACTCACCTGGGGTGATGGCCAGACAGAGAGCATGTTCCTCCATCCTCAGAGCTCTGTGCACCCAGCACCTGAAATTCCAAACCCCCTATCCTGCGAGGCTGATCATTATGTTTCCCAGATGGTCCGAAGACTTTTGCCAATCTAGAGGAAGCCACAAAGGAAATGGGGACCAGAGGCATGGAGGTCCTGCTAATAGAATACCAGCCTGAGCAGTCTGAGGTGAGCACCCTTCGCAACACACTTTGGTCCACACCCACTTCAGGGAAAGAACGCCATCAATAGAGCCTGACAACAATGTTCAAAATGCAGCAGCTCCTGCAGTCATTTACTAGATCAGCACCTCCCAGAATGGGAGTTTTGCAACGCATACAAAGTTTTAACTTTCTCCCTCCTACTTTTACAGGGAGCACTTCTCCTGTGACAACTGGTCTTCTGAACATTAGGTATGCTACCCTTTATTGACGAGAGTAATTCTTTAATCTTCGGCCACGGGGTCCCCCCTTTTAAGACACAGAGACTGTGGTATGTGACTGGGGTTCCAGTGAGCAACGAGGGGCACTTTGTGACCTGAAGCCTTCTGTCACACAGCCGCTGCTAAATATTGAATCCATGGATTTTCTCCCCCTGCTTGCTCCCTGTTACTACATCCGTGCTGGTATTGAGACCTTCCCAGCAGGAGAATTAAACCATCACAATCTGTAGGCATGGGGCCACAATAATATTCTGCTTCAGCCTCAGGTGCCTTTGGTTCCAATTGTTAAATGAATGGGCTGTGTTCTTAACAGTCCCCTTCTGCATCCCTTCCCAGTTTTTCACAGGGGCATATGGTAGATTTGAATAATTGGCAATCGCGTTTCTGCCTATGTTAGCTAGGTGCCCCTTCCCCCCGATTCTGTTGACTTCATGCTGCATATATCTCCATATGGTTCAATGTGCTTATGCAACTAGGTGAGATTAGATGAAATGATGCTTGTGTGACTTGATTTACTTTTGTGGCTTTCCACCTCTCTATCCGTGGGATATACCACCCTGTAGGGGTACAATGCAAGGAACCCTAGAAGAGGGCTTGTCGTAGGGTGCAGGTATATGTGGGCAATCAGGTAACATGACACCATAGCAGTATGATATATGCTTCAAATATTTATTAATTAACAAAGAAGTTCCTCATATTAGCAGAGGGCATTTTCTTTCAATGATCATCAGTAGTGCTCCAAACAGTCTGAAGACAGTCATTACACAGCAGGCTTCTTCATCAAATAGCAATGCATTCCAGACCTCAGTCACATTTTATCTTCTTAGAATCAAGATCTGCACCTTTAATCTTCCATCTAGTAATATGTACAGTCTCACTCCTGAGAGCACTTCACATAGGCACTTTAATAGCATTCCCCGGAGTTCACCTCCAGATCCAAAGTTAATCTAATCTAACTGAACCATATGTTCAACCTTTATACCCTGAAGGGGTCAGGTGACCTTAAAAACCCACCCCTACCTGAGATCTTTAACTATATTTCTTTATACTCTAATTATTTATTTTATTTAAAGAAGTTATACCCTTTTAAGTTCATATAACAACATACTCTCCAACTCAGAAGTGATTTATATCCTTTTCTAAACGTTTTCAACTTCATTTCTGGCATCAGGAAAGCACCACCCCTTCCTAATAATATTTAAGAATGTAAAAATTGGCCGGCCGGCTCTTAAGAGCAAGCTACAGACACAACTGAAGGAATTCTAGGCTTCCAAAATGCCTAAGAGACACCGCAAATCCCTCATTTTATGCCCAACACCAGATCAACTTCAAACCACAAGAATTCGCCTCCGAAGGGTAAGAAGTGCGATCCTATCTGTTTTAAAAAACAAAAGGTTCAAGTTTCTAAAAACTAGAGGGCTAAATACCTTTGTGACTATACGCACTAACGAGAAGGAACAGCCGCTCAAATACTCATACTGACACATTCAATCGGAAGCTGAAACCGGCTCTCACAGCCGCACAGCCCCAACCAAAACATCCTACAGCTATGCCACAGCATATCTCATTTAATAACCCGAGGACACTAAATATATATACTTTTACATGAGGATCCACCGCAATTCCAAACTCTGCAGTGAATCCTAAAAGCCAAAAAGCCGAATACTATTCATTCGGGGGTCCTTCCTCCCTTTAACCAAAATCAATACAGCTAGAAGAAGGAATACCTTCACAAAGGTGCACACACTAACACAATAATCTCTCTGGCACTTCATTGCCGTACAAAACCTCAGCGGCATACCTACGTACAAACAATCGCATTCTTCCGTGTATTTACTAATAAAGGCTAACAAAGTAAAACTAAAGAACCAGGAGGTTCTTTTCATATGTTCAAGATCTCTATAATATGGTATCTTTTACGGAGCATAATTCTAAAGACCTTAAGCACAGCACCCTGAAACTTTTACAAAGTCCCTTCTATTTTAGTTTTGGCTGCAATACCAACAGAATATTTAGCTTTGAAATGCATGCAACAAAACGTTATCTCTTCTATAAGATTAAGCCATCGGCTGAACGTTTTTACTACTGAAATGGGGCTAATTTCAAAAGGTAACTACACTCTCCTTAAAAAGGGAATATCTACGATTTTAGGAGAACATTTACCTTTAGGACACAAAGGGAAAGCTACTGCTTTTAAACATAAAAACCGGAACAACATTTTAAGCTGCACGAACGTGCGCATGATCGCACAGTCGTGCCGTTTTACCGATCGTTCAAACAGCGAACAATAAACCTGAATATCTACTCGCAGGGTCCAAACAAATAAGAATCTTTCACTGACACTTCCCAAGAACCACACCAAGGGGAAATATCTTGCAAATAAAAGAAAGCAATATTACCAACTCCAAATTTAACTAACTTTCTCTCTTTAAAGGGAGAGCTTCCAAATACACCAATACAAACAGAAAACAAACATCTAGCCCCATATGTTATTATATTTTTGCATTTTAAATCTCACAGAGCCACTCTGTGACATTCCTCCCCACCCAAGAGGGCAACCATATCTTTGGTTGTCCGAATTCATTAAAGCTCTTTAGCTTAGGAAAGTGAAAGGGGGGGACCTACCAGAGCTCTGGTCCACCCACATCTTAGAGCTCTATCCCTAGAGTCCCTTAGCACATCAATTATACTACCTCAATGAACACTCAAAAATATTTTACTCTGCGCCTTGCACTAAATACCCCATATCCATATTCTATATCCCAAACTATGAACCATATTTAATTTTGTTTTATATATCATCTACCTTGGCCAGTGTTTGGATAATCTGTAACACCATAAGATACCATGTCCAAATCATTTTACATGAGTTTGATTTCTTTGCCCACATGGCCTTATCCACTAAACTCTATGTACTATGTACCAATAAAATGTTAAGATTTTGTTTGAGAAATATTTTCTTCATATTTATGAAAAGTATTTTTCAAGCCAGCAGTTCCATTCTCTGAACTGTTATTGTGGCCTATACCTCATTCATATTCTAGAACACATAATTTATCTTATCTCACATCTTAACTTCAATTTCACTACTGACAGAAATAAGACAGCAGTTCAAATAACACTCACTGAATATCATCTCTTGAGCAAACAAACTATTATTTTGTCTATCTCAAAACAGAACACAGAAAAACTAAAACAAATGCAAGAAAGGACAAAAAAAAATATAAGAAAACAGAATAAAGTTAACTGCAGGTGGCCAACCCCCCAGTCGTTAGAGAGAATGAAAGAGATAGTGCTTGGTTTAACAAATCTAGACTTAAATATGGCTTATGGATATATTCCTTCACTGAATTGAACTCAGGTTTTTACCCTTAATGAGGCTGTCCCAATCAATTACCCTGGACCCAGGATAATGGATACCCCATTATACTCACTCTTTCTTCAAACAGTTATTCCATGACATAAACATTCCTATTTCTCAAACAATTTATCTAAATACTTTATTTTGGGGCCTTCCATCTAGTACCCCTTTTAACTAGTAACCCTTTCATTACTCTCAGTACCTAAAACATACTGGGATTGGAGGACTTAACAGGAAGCCACTTAGATACACAACCTACATAGGGCTATTCCTCTAGTCATCTCACCTATGGTATAACTCTTTGTGAAACATATAGTAACGGCAGTACCCAATATGTACAATTACCATTCTATTAGTATTTAAGGCACCTAAATTAGCATACTACTTTCCTACCATCTAGAACTATGAGCTTCTACCATCTATTGCTCATATCCCTTTGAATCACCCTCCCCTTTTTCCAAGGGAGCCAACTATTAGAGTTTTTTCCCTTCTGAGCTATACTCACTTCAGTTTGCCATGTCTGTCTTTTCTGAGTGGCTGCAAATCTCCTTAAATAAAGAGCCACTTGACTATACATCCCAGGCCAATGAAAAGAAGGAATGAGACGCCCCAACATTTCCTCTTGATTCATGTGTTTAGTGTTTATACATAATGCATCTAAGACATCCTTTCTATATCTATGAGGTACCACCACCCTAGAATCTATCTGCTTTGTACGGGGATTTGGTCTCATGTGATACAATACCTCATCCTTCATTTCGTACCACCATAACTGCCCTTTTCCCCCATCCATACCTGTTCTATCCTTATTCAGGGTAACATGGCTACTTATCTGCTGAATTTCAGGATCCTCTGCCTGTACAGTTTTCCAGTAAGCAGCAGAAAAATTAATAGCATTTTTGTTTTTAACATTATCACATGTCAATAAACAAGTCCCTTCGGCAACTACTGCCTTTTCTGTTTTGCTTGCATCCTTCACCCCAGATACCAAAACAGTCTCACCTGGGGACTTGTCTGACGTCGATCTTCCATCATCTCCAACCCAATACATTCCCTGGAACATGGGCAGAACAGGAAGCTGATCCTCAACACAGTCCACACAATCCACACAGGACATCTTTTCAACCATCTTCATAGGTCTTTGAAGAACCGAATTGTCCCTTATTACCGTCAATTGACTTGACACCTCCTGGTACCTTCGTTCTGCTTCTTTACACCGACTCTCCTCCTCCATCCAGCGATTAAATAACCATTGTATTACATCCATCCGATCACTGTGGTCACTCTTCTGGTCAAACAAAATTTCACCATTGCTCCTCATTTTCATTTAGCTTGTTCAAACAAGGCCTCACCACCATCACAGAACCATCACTCAGCTGGCTTTATCCACGGGACAAAAGTCACTCACCGATAACCAATAGAGAGGAGCTAGTTCAAAGTACCATCTTGTTAGGCTCTCTGCCCACCAGACCTTATGCAGATCGCAAATATCCCACCACTGCCACCAAATGTCATAGGGCACAGGTATATGTGGGCAATCAGGTAACACAACACCATAGCAGTATGATATATGCTTCAAATATTTATTAATTAACAAAGAAGTTCTTCATATTAGCAGAGGGCATTTTCTTTCAATGATGATCAGTAGCGCTCCAAACAGTCTGAAGACAGTCATTATACAGCAGGCTTCTTCATCAAATAGCAATGCATTCCAGACCTCAGTCACATTTTATCTTCTTAGAATCAAGATCTGCACCTTTAATCTTCCATCTAGTAATACATACAGTCTCACTCCTGAGAGCACTTCACATAGGCACTTTAATAGCATTCCCCGGAGTTCACCTCCAGACCCAAAGTTAATCTAATCTAACTGAACCATATGTTCAACCTTTATACCCTGAAGGGGTCAGGTGACCTTAAAACCCCACCCCTACCTGAGATCTTTAACTATATTTCTTTATACTCTAATTATTTATTCTATTTAAAGAAGTTATACCCTTGTAAGTTCATATAACAACATACTCTCCAACTCAGAAGTGATTTATATCCTTTTCTAAACGTTTTCAACTTCATTTCTGGCGTCAGGGAAGCACCACCCCTTCCTAATAATATTTAAGAATGTAAAAAATGTCCGGCCGGTTCTTAAGAGCAAGCTACAGCCACAACTGAAGGAATTCTAGACTTCCAAAATGCCTAAGAGACACCGCAAATCCCTCGTTTTATGCCCAACACCAGATCAACTTCAAACCACAAGAATTCGCCTCCGAAGGGTAAGAAGTGCGATCCTATCTGTTTTAAAAAACAAAAGGTTCAAGTTTCTAAAAACTAGAGGGCTAAATACCCTCGCGACTATGCGCACTAACGAGAAGGAACAGCGGCTCGAATACTCATACTGACACATTCAATCGGAAGCCGAAAACCGGCTCACAGCTGCACAGCCCCAACCAAAACATCCTACAGCTATGCCACAGCATATCTCATTTAATAACCCGAGGACACTAAATATATATACTTTTACATGAGGATCCACCGCAATTCCAAACTCTGCAGTGAATCCTAAAAGCCAAAAAGCCGAATACTATTCATGGGGGGGGGGGGTCCTTCCTCCCTTTAACCAAAATCAATACAGCTAGAAGAAGGAATACCTTCACAAAGGTGCAACACTAACACAATAATCTCTTCTGGCACTTCACATTGCCGATAAAACCTCAGCGCATACCTACATACAAACAATCACATTCTTTCCGTATTTACTAATAAAGGCCAACAAGTAAAACTAAAGAACCTGGAGGTTCTTTTCATATGTTCAAGATCTCTATAATATGGTATCTTTTACGGAGCATAATTCTAAAGACCTTAAGCACAGCACCCTGAAACTTTTACAAAGTCCCTTCTATTTTAGTTTTGGCTGCAATACCAACAGAATATTTAGCTTTGAAATGCGTGCAAACAAAACGTTATCTCTTCTATAAGATTAAGCCATCGGCTGAACATTTTTACTACTGAAATGGGGCTCATTTCAAAAGGTAACTAACTCTCCTTAAAAGGAATATCTACGATTTTAGGAGAACATTTACCTTTCAGGACACAAAGGAAAGCTACTGCTTTTAAACACAAAAACTTGAACAACATTTTTAAGCTGCTGCAATGCTTGCAATCGCCTAGTCGTGTTGCTTACCGATCGCTCAAACAGCTTAACAATAAACCTGAATATCTACTCGCAGGGTCCAAACAAATAAGAATCTTTCACTGACACTTCCCAAGAACCACACCAAGGGGAAATATCTTGCAAATAAAAGAAAGCAATATTACCAACTATAAATTTAACTAACTTTCTCTCTTTAAAGGGAGAGCTTCCAAATACACCAATACAAACAGAAAACAAACATCTAGCCCCATATGTTATTATATTTTTGCATTTTAAATCTCACAGAGCCGATCTGTGACAGGGCTCCCCCCCTTACAGGTGCCACAAGAATGATTGCGTCAGGTAAAGGTAGGTTAGGAAGAAGTCAAAAAGAATACCCAATTGGGTGTCGAGCATCGAAGAGGCAAAAATTATGAATGAATGAATTCTGAGAATATAAGGGTGGACTTCCTAAGGAGAGAGGGGAAAGCTGGGGCCACCATCTGCCTCCATCCAACAGTGGAACCTAACTAATTAACCTAAGAAAGCACTAACTCTAACTAATATTATGACCATTGGCATGGAGGAGAGGAAAAAAACCCTTTGAGGAGGAAACCTCTGGGGATCCAAGGCCTAGGTCACCTTCCCTCCAGGCTGACAACATTTGATTTGAGGATGTATGTCGTTAAAGAGAAGGATATGAGTAGGGAAGATGATGATGGGATGGGGGAAAAACCCCAAAAGAATGCACAGATCAAAGAAGGAACATGAGGCAATGATGAAGACGTATGATGATGATTACCACCGGAGGGCAGCAGGTCGATGACATAGCATAAGACCCAATGAGAGATATGCTTGATTGAGCGATGCGATGAACCAGACACTGAGGCCAAAAAGGCATGCTTGATTATGCGATTGTGAACGAGTAGACCCTGAGGTCGGAGTCAAGGTAGCATAAGATTCAATGATAGGAATGCTCGAGTAAGCGATGTAAAGAGATAAACCTTGAGGTAAGGATGAATGAATGATGACCGGAGGTATGAACCTGATACATGCGGCTGGATGGCCGTGGGTTGATGAGGTGGTATAAGAGTCACGATAGGTATACCCAAAAGAAATATCGATTGTAAACCTCGATTGGATTGAATCTGTGATGTCCTGTGAATGAACTTGAAATGAACTTGTATGAAGGTAGCATTCTCAATAGAGTGCTGTAAGTAGGCTCCTCGAAGGAGGTAGATTTCGAGGCCAAGAAGGCATGTCTGGAATCAGAGGGTATGTGAACTGAGGGCACGCTCAGGTCAAGTGATCAAGAGGAGCAAAATCAGATGATGTACGATGAGGAGTGAAGTCATGAGTGGAGGGAATCCATGATAGCTGGGATGACAAACGGCGCGCTAGGATGAGGAAGGTAAAATAGGAAATGGATGAGGTACAATGATGGATGGAAGCCATGGAGGCTGGTACAGGAAAACAAGGTATGAAAGGACAAAGGATGGAATGATGGTGGAGAGCTTGATAGAGCAATGTGACTAAGTAGACTCCTCAAAAGGAGGTAGAGTCGGAAATGAACTTGAAAAGGGACTTGAAAGATGATGGAGAGCCTCCAGCCAGCCCTTAGCGAGGATGATGGACAGGAAGGCATGGCTGTGAGTGGAGATAAATGTGGAGTGAAGCCATGAGCGAAGTGAATCCTTGACGGCTGATGATGGTTTAACGCCGTGATTGGAGGCTTGAGCATATGAGCCATGATAGGTAAGCCCAAAAGAAATATCAAGTGCAGGCCAGATGGAGCCAGGCAAGGCATACTGACTGACCGTGAGTGGAGTGAATCCTTGATGGCCGGTACGGGACAAGAACTGCAGGGCCAGACAAAGGCATTGGGTGATGGAAGTAGATGACCAGGTCAAGGTGAGGTATTGGGGACCCGAAGGGTGATAAAGACATGATGATGATGATGAGTGCTGCAAGAATGCAGCAGGTCAATGAGTTCAAATGATTGATTTGAATAAGGAGATTCTGAGGCCAATCACACATGCAGGGAACCATACGCTCGATTGAGCGATGCGATCAACTAGCCCATAGAACTAGTACATATGCGGTTCACTTAGTAAGTACTGTACCTCAGAATTCATGAAGTCTTCATTAGGTGAATGCAGATGGAGTTATCACAGCGCATGACTCTGAATGAATTGTCCCTGGGCTGATGAGGAAGATGTATGACCCTAGTTGCTGGACATTCTGACTACTAATGATGATGGCACACAATATTCAAGAAGGTTTTTATGAAAGCCATAATCAGGATACACAGCTAAGAAGCTGGGAAGGAGAGACAGCATCGAGGAAGAGCCAAGCACGAAAGCAGGACGCCGGACATCGAGGAAGATGACATGCTCAGAAGTGGTGCAGGAGGATTAGTAAGGAAGTCAAGGATTGCCAAATGATGCAATGCAAAGTATAATAGGGGCTAAAACAATAAAGGGCAATTCCGGGTTGCTACGCATGGTGAGACAAACCTGCTGTCAGGATCAGCCTCCAATGTGCGCGGTATGGCAGTAGCCAAACCACTGGTTCAATTGTTGGTACAAAAGACAGATGGCATTTGGAAAATAACACGAGGTCCATTGGCTGCACAATGGGATGGCAGCCCGATTCTGATTCCCTGGATGCGCTGCCGCTTAGAAAACATAAAATCACCCAACAATCAGAGTACGGTGGCAAGCGCACTGGCTTGAAAGAGCTATTGAAACTGAGGTGACTGGCCAGCCTAGCCAGCAGCCACAGGAGACGAGCTGAAACAAAACCCAGAGGAGCAGCACTAAGAGGCCTGGAGGTAGGCAAAGCCTGAAATGGGAGGGTAGGATGGGTGATCCGAAGTGAGGGAAATCATGATTGATTCAGCACGGTGAAGAAGAGGAAAGCCAAGGTGCCGAGACGGGGAGGGAGGTAACTGGAATGAGCAGCAGCAGAAAAATCAGCAATCAGGTGAGGAATGAAGGCAAGCTCAAGCTGGGAGAGAATGGGGTGGGGGGGAGTGAAGATAAATGAGATGACAGCTGCAGAGTGAGCGGCACAATGAGAGAGGAACAGGAGAGAAACTAGGGAATGGCAGCAGAGAACAATGCAGATGCCATCCCAGACAAATAGCTAGGGGCAAAAGAAAAGGACGGAACTAGAAAAAACAGATGAAATGATCCTGCAGCCGGAGGCAGCTGCCATATCAAAGTGACACAAATGATGCAGGATGCCAGACAGAGGGCAGAAGAGCAGCGCCTTCAGCTGCAACAAGAAACGAATCCTGGAGAGCCCCAGGATGCGTGACCTTTTAAGCCCGATGGGGGAGTGATGTAGTTTTATTTATTTATTTACTGAGGATTTGGAAAGTACCTTTGAGTCAAAGACTCCTTTTCAAAGGTTTCACGTCAGTACAGGTAAAACATGGTACAGAGCAATGCAGAAATGGGACACAAGCAAACATGCATGATACAAGAGATATGGTAATAGGCTAACATTTACATATTAGTAAATTCATGGTATTAGACTTAATGTACAGATACATATATAAGCTCCAGAAAGGAGCTAGTTCAGAGAGTTTCAGGTTGGGGGGGTTAGCCAGCGAGAAACCTTAGTCAAAGGATCGAGGGGGCAGGGCAGGGGTCAGTGGCAATCACAGGGACTAGAGGTCAGTAGATGGTTCCTAAGGTAAGCTTTGTAGGGGCCAATTCTATTCACATTCATGAGAACTTTAGGCAGGTTATTTACCCAGGAAGGGGCTCAGTAGCTAAAGGACCTTTGGAACTGGGAGGTGCGGCAGCAGGGGACCATGAGGAGTTGCCTGCTTGAGCTATGGGTGCGCTGGTGTGACGGGGCCCATTGTATTAGGGATGAGAGACCGGGGTTGGGGGTTGGGGCGAGACCGAGGGTAATCTTTTAGGCTATGAGGCAGGTATGAAACCTGATTCTGTTATCAAGGTTGAGCCAGTTTGTGGCATTATAAAGGGAGCATGTGTGGGTTAGACGATCACCGCCCAGGATGAGGCGACAGGCTTTGTTAAGGGAGAGTCACAGTCTAGATAAGGCCGAGGAGCTGGCAATGCTACAGATTAGCATGCGATAGTCTAGAAGGGAGAGGACCGAGGAGGAGACCGCTAGACGAAGGGCATCAGGAGTAAGACAATGTTTAAACTGGTAGAGGATGCCAAGCCAGATGCTGAGGGCTGTAGACAGTTGGTGAATGTGTTGGTGGAAGTTAAGGGCCAGGTCAAGTGTGATGCCCAGGCGCTTATAGGAGTCCACTTGTTCAAGTGGGGTCTGGTTGTAGTTAGAACTGGGAGGCAGTGATCCTTCCTGGAGTTTAGTGGGTGTGAGAGGTACATAACTTTAGTCTTCTTATAGTTTAGAATAAGGTGCTGTGTTTTGAACCATTTTTCAGCCTCACTGATGGAGGATTGGAGGGAGAGGTGAAGCTGAGCGGGGTCAGGATTGGAGGAGTACAGGACAGCGTCGTCCGCGTAGAGTAGGATGTTGCCTGGGCAGGACTGGGGGACGGAGTTAAGGAAGAGACTGAATAATAAAGGTCCGAGGATGGACCCTTGTGGGACACCGGAGCGGACAGACAGCCTACTGGAAAAGGTGGTGCCACTTCTGACTTTCTGGAAGTGATCTGCCAGGTAGTCAGTGAACCAGCAGAGGGCATCTTGAGAGAGACCAAGTTTGGATAGTATAGTTAGAAGGAGGGGGTGGTTGACGGTGTCAAACATCTTAGTTGCTCCGCCCATCGAACCTTGGGCTTAAAGCCCTCCCATTACCATCTCCTATAACATGGCCTCAGACATTGAGGTTGATGGCACAGTTTTTCGTGAGTTGGAGCCATGAGAAGAGTGGTGCTGAGCTACCATTCAGCAGTTTCCCACCTCAGATGCCTATCTCTTGCCACCTTACCGAGGGAGACGGCGAGACGGAAGGAGATGCAGACATGAGGAGTTTTACAATTGCTTGCAGTGGCTAATTAATCCTGCTGAGTGACAACACTTGCACATAGACCTCCCTCTGTTACAAGAATGACCCCAGGGTCCTCATATACAGTAGATACATGGCCATGAGCCAGATGCTATTTAGGGATGGCCGCTCAGAAAACAAATTTAACCCAGGTTTATTTAAAGATCTGAGTAAAACCCAAAGACTAGGCATCATTTTCCCCTCTTTTGTTTTTTGAATCCCGCTGGAGCAACCCACTGACGCAGTGTACTGGGCCCCTTTTACAATAAGAGAGTTGCCTTCTGAGTGTAAAAGCTCTCTCTTCATTATTACGTTGGTGTTTGTATGTGTCCCCCTCTAGAGATAGCACAGAGGGAGGCTTGTTTACACCATTTAACTTAGGGATTTCCATGTTTGTACCTTTAATTTTGGTAAGTGCAACTTTAGCACTGTGTGTAAGAGTCAGCAGGTACTGGAGTCTTTGAGGCTGGGTTAGGAGTGTGGAAGCTGAAATCGCACTGTGTGCTTTTTGCAATTTATATTTTTGTAAGGACCTTCAACTTAGCTTAATTGGATTCTACAATAAAAGAATACTCTCACCAAATTTTTTGAAGCCTGAGGTGTTGGTTTCTCTCATTCACTGGAGTCTTTAAGTCTGATTTGTGAGGCTTTGCTGCCCCCCAGTGGCTGATGATGATATCCCCATTCAGAAGCACCAGGCAGCACAAAATAAAGATGAGCTGCATATTTTATCCTCTTAGAGGGCTTTACCCCCGTCTGGATTAGCAGATAACACTAAACACTGAGGCAAGCCCTACTCATACCTCCCTTTCTCAAGTCAAAACAGCACTTCATGGAACAAAGGGCGATTAGCCCCTATCAAGAATGGTTGCGGGCACTTGCCCGCAGGAAGTTTGGTAGTACTTTCCCCTCTGTAGAGGGTGATATTAACTATATAGTTCTTCATTTTGGCAATGAAGAAAGCTGCACATAGTAAAGAGGACCCGCTCCTATAGTGGGGAATGGAGGTGAGTATGGAGTCAAACATGGGGATAGGAAATTACATTAATACATGCCATAAAACCCAGCCTGGCATTATGCTGATATAGGAGTTGGTGACTTAAAGAATCCTCATTATGGCAACTTGAGGCTCTTTCTTAAGTGTCACTCCACTGAAAAGTGGGACATGACGGACCCCCCTGTGCCTCATGGTGGCCCCTCACCTACCAACTCAGAGCTTTTTAAGGGGGAGGATCCCTTCATAACATACCCTAATCCTACGAGTACCTTCCTACCTCAATATGAGTAGGGTTCATGGAGGGGAAATAGTCCCCTTTAACTCCTCCCTTCCTTCAAATTTGCTGGGGGACCCCTCCACTCTCTTAGAAGGAGCAGGTTACCTGCAAGCGGAGTGAGGACTATCAGCATTAGTGAAAGTTACATTCCCCCAGATACCCTCCCCTAGAGAGAGCTTGAGCATGACAGTAGTGAAACACATGGCTACCTGCTCTACAGCATAACAGGTGGAAACCAGATTTTAGGTCCTTGGTGCTGCCCTGTCCTGGGACTCCTAACCCCACACCAATACAAAAGGCAGGGGATTAGGCCCACGACAGCTTGTTTGTCACATACCCTCCTGTACCGGTTGATTGTAAAGTAGGAGAATTGTGAGGGCTAGGTAGTCCCTGCCCTCCCTCCCTACTTAGTAGCAGCTTGCTTCTACAGGGTCTCACAGCAGCGGCTGTGATACACCCCCAAGGGAAGAGGCCCACCATCCTATTTGAAGGAGTTTACGAATCCCCCTGCCTAGGAAGTACTTTTCATTATTATTCTTGCCCTCCTGTTGGAAGGCAGAGCAGATTCTTGAAAACTCTGTTATGGTTACATTTTATGAATTTTGCCCTGTTGGCACTTGTTCTTATTCTTATGGTTGTCACTACTGTTGTAGTATATTGTTTGCACGGTTTACCAGTGAACAATGGTGATATCTATCTTGTCCCACATCTGATACCTCTTCTCTGGATATTACTTTCTTTTCCTTTTCCTTTTCAAGTTCCTTTCCTTTTCTCTACTCCTCTTGTTGAACTGCACAGCTGTTACAGGGGTCAGGGGAGACCTGATCATAGATACTCTACCCTTGATGCTTACCTTTACCCGTGGATAAGTCTTCTATAGTAATATCCTTAAATATTACCAGAATACAAAGTCTGGTCAAGAGATATCGCTCACTGCATCAGTTAAAGAGAGATCAGCTGGATATAGTACTACTTCCTGAGACACATCTCTCAGATGCAGAACATGCGAAATTCTCTTCAAGAGATAGGAAGTGGCAATCTGGATTCCCAGGGGGATACCATTTACATTAGCATAAAAAGTCACGGATCCAGAGAGTTGCTTTGCAATAGCTATTGGACAACTAAATAGTAAACCGGTAACCCTGGTCTCCCTATATCTACTACCGGGTTCCAGCAAAACTGTTTACCAACACTTTTTTAATAAGCTGTTACCAGTAACGAAAGGCCAATTAATTATGGGTGGCTACCTAAATGTTACCCTGTCCCCAGAGCTCAGTTCATCAGGTACAACAGCCTACTGCACAACACCCCTCCAGAAATATTTAAAACATACTCTGGCTCATCTAGGCCTTGTCGATCTGTGGAGGCATTTTTTTCTAACAACTAGAGATTATACACACTATACTCCATGTACCGGTTTGGCGTTGCATATTGATTACATTTTCACGACGGCAAAACATTTAGACTCAGTCAGAGATTTAAGTCATGGAATGACGCTTGAGGAAGGTGGGCCCCACCTCCTCTTGGAAGTATGCAACTCTTGCAGCAATCCTGAAACCCCAGAAAGACCCCCGACTCCCTGCCTCTTATAGACCAATATCAATGCTCACCTGTGACTATAAGGTCTATATGGCCATTACGGCTAGGTGACTCTAACACCTTCTTCCTCACCTGATCAATCCAGACCAAGTAAGTTTTATTCGCTACAGACAGGCACATGATAGCGTCAGATGAAACCTGCTTTTAATTGGTTATGTGAACACCCAGTAAATCCCCTTCGCTTTATTAAGACTTAATGCAGAAAAAGCGTTTGATCGGGTTGCCTGATCTTATCTGTTGGCAACCCTGGCATGCTTTGTACTGCTGCTGAACTTTATACAAACTTTACAGGCCACATATAGCCCAGCGCAAGTGTACTTAAAATTAGATGGCTCACTTTCTGACTTCTTCTTTCTTTCTAGAGGGACTCGACAGAGTTGCCCACTGTCCCCGCTCCTATTTGCCCTGTATCTGGAACCATTGACAGAAACAATCCGTTAAAATCCCATGATTGAGGGGACTCCTACTGGAGGTTGACAATATAAAATATCGCTGTTTACTGATGACGTGTTACTAACAGTAGCCTCTCCTGAGGACTTCATCCCTGCAGTGTGGAACACCTGAGGGAATTTGGTCTGTTGGCAGGCTATAAATTGAACACACTCATCAGTAAACAGCGATATTTTATATTGTCGGCCTCCAATAGGAGTCCCCTCAATCATGGGATCTTATCACACCTATCCATAAAGGTGGTGACCGAACGTCCACAAATAACTACCGTCCCATCTCAATCCTACCCACCCGTCGAAGGCACTAGAATGCATAGTAGCTGACCAACTCACTGAACACCTGAATAAATATAACCTTCTAACCAAACAGCAACATGGTTTTCGAAAAGGCCACAGCACTACTACCGCCCTCCTTCAATTTACCTCCCATGTCCACTCTGACCTGGACCAAGGCCACCTCACAGGTGCCATCTTCGTGGACCTATCTAAAGCGCTTGACACAGTCAACCATGCCCTATTGCTAAATACCCTGGCCCACAAGGGTCTCTCCAATGACTCATAAAATGGTTCGCTAGTTATCTCTCAGACAGAACCCAGAGAGTCAAGGTAGGCCATGTCCTATCACCCTGCCTCCCCATCCGATCTGGTGTTCCACAGGGCTCCATACTTGGCCCCCTACTTTTCAGCCTTTACCTCAAATCCCTCCCATCCTCCTGCTCGGGAAATCTGCTCCTTTATGCAGATGATGCGGTCTTGTTCACTTCCAGCCCGGCTCCCCTCATACTCCACCAAACCCTCCAGCATTCTTTGCATGAAATTGAAGATTGGCTCACCTCCTACCATCTTATTATCAACTATAATAAGACTAAAGTCATGATATTCGCCCATCCTCAAAACCCACATAAAACCCTGTACCCATACTTCCTCACGGCAAACCAGACCCCCTTAGAACAAGTATACAACTTTAAATACTTAGGGATCACTCTAGACCCCGCCCTCAGCTTTAATCAACACATCCTACACCTAACAAATGCTCTTAGCTCCAGACTAGGCGCATTTCTACTGTATAAACACTGCCTCACCCCTAAGGCACTACAACTCTTACGTAAACTCCTCGATCCTCTCCCTGCTAGACTATGGTATACTAATTTACAGTGCTGCGCCATACAACCCTAAGCAGACTCCGCTAGTGCTCAACAGAGCCTGCCGCCTAGTCCTAGGATGTGATCGCCTCACTCACTCATGCTCCTATACAGCAGCACAAATTGGCTAAATCTGATAACAGAATCAGGTACCACACCTGCCTTATAACCAAAAAGGTGCTACTAGGCCTCACTCCACCCTCCCTACTCCAAATAATACTCCCAGCCCCACTAGCAAAACAACTCAAGCTCAAACAAGCAGCTTCTATGGGTACCCCATGGCTGGACCTCCCAATACCAACGAGACCTTCAACTACAGGGCCCCTTCCTGGACAAACTCCCCCCCAAATCATATAACTGAGGAAAAAAGGCTGGGCCCATTTAAATCAATGCTAAGGGAATACCTGCAGGTCTCAAATAGATGTGACTGCCCTTGACACCTGACCTGCCTTGCCTCCTTACTAGCAAGTTATAAGCAGCAAATGTGCCTCAATTGCATTTATGAAACGTGACAATCAGCCACTTTCTGAATCTCTCTGACGCTTTTCTTTCTCCTCACACCTGGCTGTGCTAAATTACCTAAAATTCTCTGTTAGCCTACTATGTAACAACAATGTAACCTGTGCATCTTATCCTTTATGTTACTTCTTGTTATTATGTAATGTGCTGTTCTTTTTCTGTATGCTAATGTCCCGCCCCCTGTACAATGTATGTATGACGTGGAACATTTGTAAATGAGTCTCTGACTCAAAGGTCTTTCTGAATATCAAATAAATAAATAAATAAAAATAAAAATAAAAATTACTCCCCATACCCCCAGTTGAAACAAGCCTTTCCATTTAACCGGCATAAACAAGTGATCAGATATCTTGGTACAAAACTCACTAAAAATTTAGATAATCTGGAACTATTTAATTATGAACCCTTGACTCAGCAAATCTTAGTAGATCTCTCCAGTTGGACATCCCTCACGTTAGGGCTTTTTAATCACATAGAAGTAATTAGGCAGAATATCCTACCTAGAATATTATACTTTCTTCAAATCCTTCCAATCATGCCAGGTAGACTTTACTTCAAGGCATGGGATAAAGCCATATTCAGATTTATTTGGCAAGGCAAATCACCGAGGATTCACTACCTGATACTACAATTGCCCAGAGACAAAGGTGGTATCACTCTACCGAATCTTACCTGGTATGCCTTGGTAGTGCAATTTCACATAGTGTGTCTGTGGATTGCTCCGGCATACCAGTCATATTGGAAGAGAACAGAACACACATTGAACGACACTCAGGATCATGCTATGATTCCACCAAGCCACAACGACAGGAATGTCGTCGACTTCCCCTACAGCGAAGCATGGTCGCCGACATCCCCGACGCCGCGGACCCCAGCCCTGACTGGAGTCGGCAGTGACAGCTGCTGTTGTTCATGCGGGGTGCTGCTTTGGCCCTGCCCCCTCTGGACTTAAGGAGTCCAACTCTGAGGGGGGGGGCAGATGTCGGGGGAGGGCGGTCACACTCTGGAGTTGATGACTTGGTCATCGCTCCGGCAACCTGGTCGACACTACAGGTGTCGCTGTAACAGTGTTGCTGTGAAAGCGTCACTGTTACTATGGTACACCTCATGCTACATATCTTTTTGGGAACCCTCCAGCCTGTACACCCCTCCAACGATTCCACCACTTTACAATGGAAACATTACGGCAATGGCTCTAAATTCAGAAACATTTCTTTTCCCCCTCTGACCAACTCTACTTGCGGGGTATAGCCTATGGTCAAGCCTTTCTCCCTAACAAGATCGACAAGACATTTACAACATGACAGAACTACAGCATTACATATGCTTTTCAATTGGTTTCTCCCACAGGGATCCAACCTTTCGTATCCATCCAGGCCTCCTATAAGCTCTCCCCATCGGAATTTCATAAATACCTACAACTTTGGTACTACCTACGAACAACTGAAGATGGCCTCTCACAGGTGGCAGAAAAACCCTTCCAGTTGGTCTGTCTCCTTAAAATGTATACAATGGGTAATACAGGGGCACACCTCATAAGTACTCTTTACAAAGCCATCCAAGCCAACACCATGGTGTCGACGGCTCCAATCCTTCACCACTGGAATGTGGAGCTGGATACTGCCCAACACCTGGAGCAATGACACAGGTACGCCCCCCACACACACACACACATATAGAGTTTTGTAATAGCAAAAGTCATAGGCCCTCAAGCAGTGGACTGCTGGCATAAATGCGGCTCAAAACAGGCAGACCATTCCCATATTATTGGTCTGGAAAAAGCATCAGGGCGACACAAAACATCAACCGCGTGACAGTGAGGGGGTACACTTCTGTGTTTAAATTTGTATTCTTATTCAAAGATTTATTGTGTCCAAGAACAGTGGACAGTATTTTCTATAATGAAGCCGAGTTTTCTTTGTTTTTTCACGATTCCCATATTTTGCTTATCTGCCCTGCACTGCAGCATTTCTGGCAGGAGGTAATTCAAGAAGACATTTATGATTGTCTGGACAAAATAACTCTTGAATTTATACTTATGGCCATTCCAGAAGCATCCCTTACTCTCAGCCTTCCTACCATGAAAATCATGATCCTACTAATTATAGCAGCCAGTGCTTAATTTGTACTGGTGCTTTCTGGGGCTCAGCCCCGGCACCTCTTTTCATGCCGGGGCTCAGCACCTCTTTTCCAAGTTAAGTTCTTCTTCTCCTCCTTCTCCTGGACCCTGACACTAACTGCATTTGGTCTATCAAGTCTGCTCGTGCTGCAGGGTTCACAACTTGAGCTACTGTCCCTGCCCCCTCTCCCCACTCCTTCCATCCTCCCTACCCATGACCCTTACTCTCCACCTATACATATCCCAGCCTTTCTTAAAGCTGCCCTCTGTCTTCAATGAGATGACCTCTTTTGACAGTGCATTCCAAGTGTCCACCACCCTCTCTGTGAAGAAGTGCTTCCTGACCTCCCTCCTAAACCTCCCACCATCCGGCTTAAGACAGTGCCCCCTCATGTTATGGTTGCCACTCAGCTTAACTCATTCTATCCTGTTGTCACTTAGAATGTTCAGATACCCTCTGCCTGCTGCTAGAACACCTGTGTGCCTGAAGGGGTTTTAGATCTGCAGCATTCATACAAACGCACTGTGCTTAAACCTACACATCTTAAAAACCATACATCCAATTTTAAAACTGTAAAAAGAAAAGTTTTTCAGGACAAAAAGTTTTTGAAAATGAGCGAGGTTTGGTAATGTCTATTTAACTGGATTTATTGTTGTGTAAGGTTGTTTTCATATTTTAATAAATTCTGATGATTTTATCTAAATATAATTATGCTCTGTTTAGTTAGTCATGCAAAAATATTACATTTCTGTAAAATTGTTGATTAAAATTGTTAAAAATATACAATAAACATCTGTAACTGTCTAAGTATAAATTTTGCAAGTTTTTTACAATTTTTTTTTAGTCAGAAATCAATATCTGAATCACTGGTTATTACAGTTTGAGTTTTTTTGTTCCACTCCACTGGTTGGAATTTTTGCAGTGTTTAATTCTTCTTACCACTGATTTTAGTTTATGAATCTGATTATCATTTTTTTTGTTTTCCCCCCAGTTTAGTAAGAACATATTTACACATTACCTTAGAAAGACATATCAGGAAGTGATGCAGGAAGGAAGTGCTTTGTGAGGTCAAGTGATGTAAATAGGAAGAACACCTGCAGTGTAGGTCAGTGAGCTGACACAGGAAATGGAGACATTTGTTAGTGCTGGAGGTCTCTATGATTAATTGCATATTTGCTGTAGTTAAATGTATAATTTAATTGAAATAAACTATTTTATTTTATTTTGTAATAAAATCCCATAATAAGAATAGGAAACTGTATTTTATTTGTGCTGTTTGCTTTATCATACTGTAAATGAAGCATGATGCTGTTCATGTAAAGGTTCGCAGTCTTTCAGTAAACATCATGCTACATAAATCTGTGTATTTAATTTCCTGGTATAGTTTATTTTTGGGGGTTGTATTATGGGATGGTTTAAGGTGAGGGAATGACTGTATGATGTAGCACCGTGTGTTAGTGGTGGGGGGGGTCCTGCATTCATAATACAGGCTCAGATGCACTTCATATGTTCTGGGGAAATGAGAGGGCTGTATGCCTGTAATAATGGTGCTAATATACACTGTAGATACATTATGGGTATACGTATAGGATGATGAAATTGCTGAAAAGGCACTGGTAATTTGGAGTATACTGTATCATGGGGAAGGGGGTGGGTGTGCCTGTACCAAGGAATGATGCTCATAAGCACTGCAGTCATTTTGCGTCATGAATTGGCACCTGTCCTTGGGGTATACTCAATTGTAGGGAAGCAGGTGGGGCTGCCTGCACCTGGTAAAGGTGTTCATATGCCATGCAGAAACATTGTGGGTACACATACAGGGTGATGACATGGGCATCTGTAAAGGTTGTGTACTATGTGCTGTGTCACGTGGTTTGCCTGCACACACATGTGATATGTTGCAACATTCAGTATGGCGCACTGTGTTGGTGGGAAGGAGTGTGGGTATGCCTGCACCATGGAATAATACTCATTGGTGCACATGTGTACTGTGTGCTGTGTTTCATTTGAATGGACTGTATAAGTCATACACTGGCACTGATCACATCACAGTGCATCAGAGGTAAGGACTGGTCTGAAGCATTATGAGCACAAGGGACTAAAGTGGTTGTGGAATGATTCAAACTTGAATAGAACATTACAGTGCATCTGAGGGCAGTGTTGGAATGAATCTTGATGTGCACAATGGACTACACCATGGTGACTGAGGAGGGATCCATATCAGTAATGCACATCACAGAGTGTCAGAGATAAAGGTTGGACTGAAGACTGATGAACAGATGGACTAAATCAGTGACTCTGGTGGGATTTGAACCTGGACAGCACTTTACAGTGCAGTAGAGGTTGGGGCTGGACTGACACCAGATCAGTCAATGGACAACACCATTGGCTCTGGAGGGATCTGAACCTGAAATACACTTCACTGTTCACTACATTTGGGGCTCGATGAATGCATGATAAGGAGATAGATTTTACAAGTGGCTGTGGAGGGATGTGAGCCTGAAGAATACTTTACAGTGCATCAGAGATTGGGGCTGAACTTATGTCATATGAATTGATAGGCTACACCAGTGGATGTGAAGGGTTTTGAACATCAAATGCATTTCACAGTGCATTATGGGATTGATCTGGACTGATACATGGTAAGTCAATGGACAACACCATCAGCTGAGGAGGGATCTGAACCTGGAATGCACTTCACTGTTCACTACAGTTTGGGGCTCGACTGATGCATGATAAGGAGCTAGAACCTACAAGTGGTTGTGGAGGTATTTTAACCTGAAGAACACTTTACAGTGCATCAGAGGTTGAGGGTGGACTGACGTCATACGAGTTGATGGACAACACCAGTGACTGTGGAGGGATTCAAAACTGATTTGGCCTTTACAATGCATCAGAGATTGGGGCTGGACTGATGCCAGATAAGTTGAAGGCAAGACCATTATTTTTTCATTTTAAAGAATCAGCAACTGCGTATTAGGGAGAGAACTCAAGTACAGAGCATGAGACAAACATGCTACTGACCCTAACCCACTTATCATCCATAACGCAGGGAGCAACATGCCACATAGATTTTAACATAGCTATAATCCGAACATAAACTCTTTAAAAAGTAACAAAAGGCGCTGAATTTACGTGACCTCATCTAGTACATGCATAAGAAACACTCTCTCCCATCAGGAATGCCAGCCGGATCCATAAGATGTGATCACACAGGATGACCAGAAATTATCCCAAAATGAACAAAGTAACAACTATGAAAACTTATAAATAAAAATAAAAACAAATAAAGTAAATACAGATTACAAATCGAGGTTTTGGTACCAAAATGAAGTGAGTATTTTAGGGTAAGAGCAACACCTCCATCTTGAAACTATGTTTTCAGTCACCATGCTCTTCCTGCCCCAGCGTGCACTCTGACTGGTTAGTGGAAATAGTGATGTGTGCAATAAGCATAGAGCAAGCATGGCAACAGTGAGGATCAATATGACCAGATGGTGATGCACTACAGAGCTAGGGCAGGTGCAAGTGAGGGCTGTGACCCCTAAATGAAACATTAAAAAAAAAAAATCACTGTACACTCCAGAGCCCAGAGTGCCACTTTCCCTCCAGTGACGGTTGTAAAAAAAAATGAGTCCTTGCTTGAATGCTAAATAAGGATTTAGTCTAACATTTCAGGCTCACACATTGATAGAATAGTGGAAGGCACAACAAAAGATCTGCATGCAGGTTCCCTGGTGCTTTGACAACTAAGACTTCATCAGGGGGATGGTGCCTGCATCTAAGACAATCCCTTTATACAAATTTAATTCAGAATTGGTGATGTCAGAAAATCTGACCAATCACAGAGCTCGATTTTTAAATACAGAAATATTCAGCTCACTTAGTGGTATAAATGGACTAATAGTTATAACAATCATGATATCAGTTACAACATGTTATTGTAGAAAAATACCCCAAAAGACAAACAAATACATCGAAGTGGTGAGGGCCAATCGGATTGCTCGAATAAAAAAAAATATAAGTAATGAAATTATAGTGTCAACCTGATCAGCTTAACATGATACACTAAAATAAGATGATTTGTTGTTACAATACAAGCTAATGGCAGAATGAACATAATACATCTTACACAGCACATGCAAAAAATAGTAAATTTATTTTTTTATGTACTAAGGCTTGTTTTCTCAAAAATAGCCAATGGGAATGCATATTATATTAGGTAAAATCAGTAAGGGTACGATGTCCCCTAATAGCTGGTACAACTCAATTCATCAGATGTAAACAAATGCTTGAGCTGCACCAAGAGAAAGATATGGACGCCAATCAGCGTCATCAGGCACTACAGCACATGATTTAGGACGCCATATGGCGTCATCAGGAAAAAGAGGTATTTTTGTTGTGACGCCATATGGCGTCATCAGGAAGGAATGAGTTAAAGAAACTCTCCTTATCAACCTTATTTATCCTTTTCAAGTACTTGAAGATTGCAATCATGTCCCCCCTCTCTCTCCCCTGTCATCCAGGGAGTACAATTCAGTGCCCTCAACCTCTCCTCATATGCCTTACCCTGCTGACCAGCTATCATCTTTGTAGCCCTCCTCTGGACCTTCTCCAGCAGGTTAATGTCCTTTCTGAGGTCTGGGCACCAGTATTGAACTCCATACTCTAGATGCGGCTTTACCAGTGACCTGTACAAGGGCAGTACAACCTCCTCTCTCCTACTACTGATCCCCCTATATATGTATCCCAGCAGCTTGTTTGCCTCTGCTGCTGCTTTCTTGCACTGTGTGGAGTGCTTCAGGTCACTGGTGATCATCACTCCCAGGTCCTTCTCCTCATCTGATGCAGATACTCGGACTCCACCCAGGTAGTACTCTGTCCTAGGATTCTTGGCTCCAATATGCATAACTTTGCATTTCTTGGCATTGAAGCCAAGCTGCCAGATCCTGGACCACCTTCCTATATTTTCCAGATCTTCCTGTAGGTCCTGTATCCCTTCAGCTGTGTCCACTCTCCCACAGAGCTTAGTGTCATCCGCAAAAATAAGCAAATTTTTCCCTTAATGCCCTCTCCAATGTCATTGATGAAGACATTGAACAACACTGGCCCCAGCACCGAGCTCTTCGGGACTCCACTGGTTACCTGTCTTGTGCCAGATAACACTCCCCCCACAACCACCCTCTGGGTTCTGTCCTTCAGCCAGTTTTCCACCCATCTGGCCTTCTTTTCCCCAACCCCAAGATCCACCAACTTCCTGATCAACCTTTTGTGAGGCACAGAGTCAAAGGCCTTGCTAAAATCAAGATAGAGGACATCTACACTTGGCCCCTGTCTACTGTCTTAGTGACACAGTCAAAGAAGTCAATCAGATTTGTTTGACATGATCCCCCCCCCTCCCATGAACCCATGCTGCCTCACATCCTGGAGACCATGCTTCTCTAGACATTCCATCAATCTTTCCTTTAGTATGTTCTCCATGAGCTTGCCCACAACTTGCTGTGTGGGGAGGGGTTTGGGTTTCTTTGCTGGTGCTGCATGACCTTCCATTTTTGCATGCTCCAAGCCATTCCGGACATGCTGCTTGCTCAGAGGGAGGGGTCAGGTTTCTTTGCTGCAGGCATGCCACCATCCTTTTTGCATGCTCATGCTCCACTGCCAGACACTGAGAAGGATCACCTGACCATCCGTTCTGTGGTCAGGTGATCATGGAATGGAACTTGCATGGCAGTGCACTCTTAATGTCGAGGGAGGAGTTAGCTGTCCCATTGCCATCTCACCGACATTTGCAGGATGAGGCTGTATTGATTATTTTCTCATTGTGTGGAGACTAACACAAACCTGTGTGTGCTACATTTCTTATCCAAAAAAGTGTTAAGCTAACTATAACATTTTACACAGTGTGTATTGAGATTGCGGAGTCGTTCGGGCCGGGGCTTGTGAAAAGGCAAGGCAGGGAGGAAGTGTGACCAACAACTAGGGGCCTCCAGGCTAATTAACTAAGACAGGCAGAGGAGCAGGTTAGTTTTGTGTTCATTTTGGTGACAGTTGAGACATCATAAATCTGATAAAATGTCTCAAGGTCAAAAGAAAATGTGATCATATTTTTCTAAGCCAGGAGGTAGTGCGAATGAGGCTGGGCCAGTCACTATGTGGAAGACAAAGAAGACTGATGAAAACCACAGAAAAGAATTAGAAGATGTACTGGGTGCCATTGTTACATGTGTCAGTGGCCTCAGCCCTACAAAAGAAAAGCACATTCATGATTATGAAGGGAAGAGTGGTGCGGAAAGCATTTATGCTGATAGTGATTCTGAATCACAGAGCTTGGGTAATGAAGACAAATTACCTGAACATGTTGCGGCTCACAACAAAGATTTACTTCCTGCAGGATGGAAGCGTGAACAAAAACAATTTTTCAAAAGCAAATACCGATGGTTAGTTATCAATGGATCAAATTTCGGTTGCAGTGTGTGTCAGCAGGACACTAACTTGGGTCCTGAAAACTCTGCCGGAATTAAGAATGGACGGAAGCTAGTGTTACTTCCTATGGTATCAATAAAACAAAGTAACAGAAATCACTATGGAAAAAGATAGGAGAACATGCACAAACTAAGTCACATGTCACGGCTTCTCGCATTCTGGAGCAGTCAAAGAAAGTCACATTGCTGCAATTAGCTGCAAATGCACAGTCTGCCCAAATTGCTTCTACGGCCAGAATCTTCAGAACTGCTTACAAAGAAGTGAAGCATAACAGGCTGTCTTATGGTTTTGAAGTAGAAATCGACTGTCAGCAGTTGAATGGACTGGACATGGGGTGGATTTTGCATTCTAACGTGGCATGTTCAAACATCCAACATCACATTTCCTTTGAAATGAAGAAAAAGTTGCCCAAATCATAGCAATTGCTCCTAAAGTGAGTCTTTTACTTGATGAAGCTACTGCTTTAAACAAGAAGAGTGCTTTAATTGTGTACATGTGATTGATGTTACCTGGTATGGAGTCTCCTGCTAATTTATTTGTCGACCTTTTGGAGCTACATATTCTGACTTCTGAGGGAATAGTGAACAGTTTATTGTCTGCACTCAAAAGATTAGCATAACTGAAAACTTTCGTCACGTGCCTGGTAGCGGTTGCTTCATGGGGAGCTTCAGTGATGTTTGGACACAGTACGGGTGTTGTGAAGCGGTTGCAAGACATGTTTTCAAATATTAAAATTGCCTTCAAAATGTACTGAAGGCGAGGGTAGGGAAGCACATTGAGAAGCATTTAAACTAGAAGGGGGGGGTTGCAGGAGGGATAGTGATGTTAAGAGGCCTAGTGATGTGAAACCAAATGGGCTTACCCCCCATGATAGCTCATGAATGCAGCTAGCTCTCTATTCAGCAACTGCCCTACCCCCCCCTTACCTCCCTTTACCCTCCCCTATGCCCAGCCGATGGACCGAGGGTTCAGGAAAAAAGGCAGGCAGTGGGAAAGAATTAAAGAAGGGTAGCTGAGCTCAGGGGCTGAGGGACTGGGCTGGGAGTAATTATTATTGAGTATGTGCCACCATACCTGCCTGGTGGAGTGATTAGGTGACATTTTCAGACATGGAGGGAGGGAGGCTCTCAAGCTGGAAGAAGCACTGTGAGGAGACAGAGTCTGGCAGAACTAGGAGTTAGACCGGAACACAAGGGGAAGTAGTGAAGGAAAGCAGGTCAGAAGGCAGCACAGAAGCCTGTTTCAGCCTAAGCCAGCCCAGGGCTGATTGTATGAGTGAGGGAAGCTTTTCCTTCACCACCAGAGTCAGACTAGTCCTACTTGGAACAGTAACAGTAAAAAAATAAATAAATCTTGGGTGTTGCCACAGGCAGAACTAGGAGCCATGCCAGAATCAGTGTTGGGTAAGTTATTTTCCTATTACTATTTCTTTTGAAAACTTGTTCCAGGAAGCTCTGTGCAGTCACTAGCAAGGATGGATAAGTACTAGAAAAAGTAATACCCCTTACAGTTAGTTACGTATTTCATTCCATACAAAAACAATATAAAAGTAATAAAAAACTAACAGATTACATTTTTTGAGAGTCATAGTTTAGTTACTAGTTACTTTCAAATAAAATGTAATCAGTTACAGTTACGTATTGCTTTTGTATAAAAAGACATAAGTAACTGTAACTGTAAGGTGTGTTACCTGCTCTAGTACTTCTCTGTCCTTGCTAGTGACTGCACAGAGCTTCCTGGAACAAGTTTCCAAAAGTTATAGAAAAAGTAACTTACCCAACACTGCCCAGAACACAGGGGGAAGTAGTGAAGAAGTGCAGGGCAGAAGGCAGCACTAGTCCTGAGTTAATACTTGGAACAGGAACTGGAAGTTGAAATCGAAAATAAGTAAAAAAAAAATTAAAACCTTGGGCACTGTTTTCAAACAAAACAAAGTAAAAGACTGAGCAGACTGCACTGAGGTTGAGTGCTGACAGTCTGGTTTTGTAGTCGGAGCTGATAACTTATCAGCTCAGCTCTGTTTTGTATGAACTTTACGTTTAGCCAGGGACTGCGTGGGTTTCATTAAAGTTCTCACTCCACAAGCTGAAATAAAAACTATACCCCTAAACAGTAGTCCCCCCCCCAAGAAAAAAATTCCTAACTGTAAAAGTAGAGGAGCTGTGTCTCTGAGTTTGTTTTCCAGCAGACTGACTGAGTATAAGAGGAGCAGCAGTGTGTGAGCTTGGTACATACAGCAGACTGTCTGGGGTTCATTAATTCTTACTCTTTCAGAAAGTTTCATGTTCCCACTCCACCAGGTGAAAAAAAATATATTAAACCCCATGGCTATATAAAGGCTGAGATTGGAAGCCGTGTGAGACTGGTGTAGTACTAAATCTAACGATTAAACCAGGAAAGCAGAGAAGCTGTGTGAACATATTACAACCAGTAGACTGAATGGGTTTGATTCCCACAAGTTCCACTTACATACAGCACACATTATTGTGTTCGAGTATCTGTCTGTAAAGGGGCTGTAAAAAAAAAAGGCTACCTAAGACAAGCAGAGGAGCAAGTGTGTGAGCTTGGATTTGAGTCACACAGGTTCTACTTACATACAGGCTCAGCACATTACTGTGTTCTGAGCGACTGTCTCTGAAGGGGCTGTAAAAAAATAAGGCTAACTAAGACAGGCAGAGGAGCAGGTTAGTTTTGTGTTCATTTTGGTGACAGTTGAGACATCATAAATCAGATAAAATGTCTCAAGGTCAAAAGAAAATATGGTCATATTTTTCTTAGCCAGGAGGTAGTGCAAATGAGGCTGAGCCAGTCACTATGTGGAAGACAAAAGAGACTGATGAAAACCACAGAAAGAATTAGAAGATGTACCGGATGCCATTGTTACATGTGTCAGTGGCCTCAGCCCTACAAAAGAAAAGCACGTTCATGATTATGAAGGGAAGAGTGGTGCGGAAAGCATTTATGCTGATAGTGATTCTGAATCACAGAGCTCGGGTAATGAAGACAAATTACCTGAACATGTTGCGGCTCACAACAAAGATTTACT
This sequence comes from Neoceratodus forsteri, assembly GCA_016271365.2. Lineage (NCBI taxonomy): Eukaryota > Metazoa > Chordata > Ceratodontiformes > Ceratodontidae > Neoceratodus > Neoceratodus forsteri. The sequence goes on from CM057456.1 coordinate 872,179,765, forward strand.
TCCTGCAGGATGGAAGCGTGAACAAAAACAATTTTTCAAAAGCAAATACCGATGGTTAGTTATCAATGGATCAAATCTCGGTAGCAGTGTGTGTCAGCAGGACAGTAACTTGGGTCCTGAAAAATCTGCTGGAATTAAGTTGTCTAAAGAATGGACGGAAGCTAGTGTTACTTCTTATGGTATCAATAAAACAAAGTAACAGAAATCACTATGGAAAAAGATAGGAGAACATGCACAAACTAAGTCACATGTCACGACTTCGCGCATTCTGGAGCAGTCAAAGAAAGACACATTGCTGCAATTAGCTGCAAATGCACAGTCTGCCCAAATTGCTTCTACGGCCAGAATCTTCAGAACTGCTTACAAAGAAGTGAAGCGTAACAGGCAGTCATATGGTTTTGAAGTAGAAATCGACTGTCAGCAGTTGAATGGACTGGACATGGGTCAGATTTAAGCAATATACCATGAGAGGGTATTGGTGATGCAAGGATTTACCCACGCCCTGGGGTGTTGTTCGGTCATGAGGCGTAGCCGAGAGTGACTAACAACACCCCAGGCGTAATCCTAGCATCACCAACACCCTCGAGTGGGATATTGCTATTATACAATGTTTATATTTTGTGTTAAGTAAATTTTTATTTTAAGTAATTTATTTTTTATTTTAAATAGGAGAAATAGTGAAAGTGTTAGTACGCCAGAGAAAATAGTCCATTTTGTTGTAAATGGAGTTTATTGAACAATAAGATGGTAACAGTTAATAGGATTGCAGACATATCTAGAAACATATGAAGTAAATGTTGAATGTTTAATGTAACTTTTTTGGTTTTTAATGAGGAACACAAGTGCTTTTATTAAAGTATTAGTGAATGAATAACTGTTTTGTCCATTATATAGTTGTTTTTTGATGCTGAGAGTCTTGGTGGTGATTGTCGTCTGTGAATTAGCATAACTTTTTCTTCTGAGGAGATTTTTATTTTCTGTAGAGAGAGAAGAGAAAGGTTTAAGTAAGATTTATTGGGGAGGGAAGGGTGGTAGTGTTGAATTAATTTGGGTTTACCTGTTGGTGGAGGTAGTTGGGTATGTTGCAGATCATTTCCGTGCAGTAGACATATGTAAAGTTAATGGAGCCATAATTTATAAAATGACTCATGCTTGGTGCAGGATATTGATGATCTGCAGGATGTTTTGTAGTCATTTCTGTGGTTTCCATAGATGGTGTTTCAGTGGCTTGAGTTTTGTGTATTAGTTGTGTTGTTCGTAATATATCTGGAGAGCTTTGTAAGTGGGATATTGTTGTTGGAGTTTTGACAGCGTCTAGCAGGATTTGTTCTTGAAGGAACTGGATTTGGCTTGATGGTAGCTCATATATGTCTGGATGTAGACTTTCTGATTGCATGGATTGAGTTTCTTGCTGACAAATGTAGGTTGTGTGTTTCAGTTTGGCAGTTCTTTTTTTGGGAGGTGGGCTGCAGCTGTGCAATATTTGATTTTGTGTAAGTACTGGGTTTTGGTTTGTTGGGTTGAAGTTTGTACTTGTTGATGCTTCTTGGTAGTCTTTGAGAAAGTAAAGTTCTTTTTCAGTGGATGTGACTGTGGTCTTCTGTTGTGTGAGAGCTGCTGATGTGGTGGGCTTGCCGCCTGCAATAATGTCTCCCCATGTCTGGTGGTGTTGTGGGTTAGGTCTCCAATAGCTTCTTAATGAAGATTCATTTTTATGTCCTGTGATGGACATTATTTGATGGGCTTCTAATCCTGCTTCTGATAATAATGTTACTGCCGTTGCTCGAAGAGAATGGTTAGTATAGATTTGTTGGAGGCCTGCTTCGCTGCATATTTTGGGTAGCATTTTTCCCAGTGTGTTTACTCCTAGTGGCTCTCGTGTGTACCATGTTGAGGAATTATCCAGGATATGTTGTGGTTGTTTTTTTGGATGGCAGAAGAGCGCTGGAGCATTTTCTGGAAGTTTTGATATGTATTTGATGAAGCTTTGGACAGGACAGAGGGGGTCGTTAGGTTGCTCATACATGAAGCCTCGGTGTGATTGTCTGGTTGGGTCATTGTATGTTTTATGATTTTTTGTTTGTTCGTTGTATGTCTTTGTGACATATTTTTTGCCTTCAGTGTCTATTTTTATTTCAAATGATGATGGGGTGAAATGTCGAACTCCTTCATTTCCTCTTCTTGCTAGGTGTAGCTGGAGGTCTAGCCAGACTTTATTGAGTAGTCCTTTGATGTGTTTGGAGACAAAGCTTCAGAATTTCTTAGAAAATCAGTTCATTGTGAGTTAGTGAAAGTGGTGAGATTGTTGATCTTTTCCTTGTTTTCGATATGTTTTGACAACACCTTTAAATACATTGTTAGATGTTGTAAATTCAGTATCTGTGATAATGTTTATATTACTGACTTATGGGGGTCATTCAGAAATCTGTTGATTCCTGCCCTGAGACCTACATAGCTGCTAAGAACATATTGTTGTCCAGATGAATTTCTGACAGAGCTATAAAACATTCTCAGTATAGAGTTTAATTCCGGTAGTGGTATAGTTTGAAAGTTGATTTGTACCTTGTTTTCTGAAAGCCAGTCTTGGAATACATTTATTGCCCACCTTGTTTGTTTTAAAGTTGTTTCTTCATTTCAATTAATTTCTAGAGCTGTTAGGGTGGTTTCATTGACATTTAAATGTCTTTTCTTTTCTGTGACTTTAAATGTGGGTGGCCTGGTTGCTGTGACGTGAGCAGAGGGAGTCTGTTGAAAGAATGCCGGTGAGGAAGTGCTTTCAGCACGGTTTCTTTGATCTGGAAGGGCGGAGTGGAGTTCTGAGTGAGGAGCCTGTTTAGATGCTGAAGAGCTGGAGAGTATCTTTCGGGTAAAACTTTGTTGTGGTGGAGATTCGGTAGTTTGGCTTTCTAAGATGGTGAGCATTTTCTTCTAGCTCCATTTCGCCTATTAAGACAAATGTAGTATCCATTTTATTTTTTCCTGGTACTGGCGTTTTGTGTTCGAGGTGTTTGTTCGAGAGGTGAAGTGTCGGTGGCTGGAGCACGAGATGGAGTAACAGTGATTTTTGCGTGCTACGTCGAGCAGCTGTTTGGCATGTGGTATAATGGGGCAAGCTGAAGAGAATGAGATGCATTTTATTTGGTATGTTTGGATGGCTGTGTAACAGAAACTGGTTTAGGAGTAGGTTTTTGCGATTGTACAGTGTTTTTGGTTTTTATATTGGTAAACCGGAATGGATATCTGAGTTTTCCAGCGGTCGGACGTAATGTCTGTATGAGTTTGAGCAGTGAGGGCACGACAGTAATCATCTGCAATGTAGGATTTTATTCAAAAGGCAGTTTGAGAAACGATGAAATGTGTGGAGATGGAGCAAAAGAAGTAAATGTAGGAAGGAGGATGGAGGGGAGCAACTTATTTTTGATATTTCCTAGTCGAGGTTTCGAGAAGTAAATATGTGGCGAAATGACTGTTGCGGTAGTGGAGTTTTGGACGGGTGTTTAGCATCTATTTTAGTGGTATAGATGTAGGGCTGGTGATGGTTGGAATGATATTCAGAGTATTTGTTAATGTGGCTGAAGGGTGGCTGGTACCTCTTCCCGTGGGGTGATGCTGGATTTTACAACGGGAGAGGGGTACGTGTCAGCCAATCAGGATAGCGTATTTACGTTATGTTTTTCTGCCCATTGTATAATTTACATTCTAACGTGGCATGTTCCAACATCCAACATCACATTTCCTTTGAAATGAAGAAAAAGTCGTTTGCCCAAATCATAGCAATTGCTCCTAAAGTGAGTCTTTTACTTGATGAAGCTACTGCTTTAAACAAGAAGAGTGCTTTAATTGTGTACATGTGATTGATGTTACCTGGTATGGAGTCTCCTGCTAATTTATTTGTCGACCTTTTGGAGCTACATATTCTGACTTCTGAGGGAATAGTGAACAGTTTATTGTCTGCACTCAAAAAGATTAGCATAACTGAAAACTTTCTCGTCACGTGCCTGGTAGCGGTTGCTTGCGATGGAGCTTCAGTGATGTTTGAACACAGTATGGGTGTTGTGAAGCGGTTGCAAGACATGTTTTCAAGTATTAAAATTGCCTTCAAAATGTACTGAAGGCGAGGGTAGGGAAGCACATTGAGAAGCATTTAAGCTAGAAGAGGGGGGGTTGCAGGAGGGATAGTGATGTTAAGAGGCCTAGTGATGTGAAACCAAATGGGCTTACCCCCCTTGATAGCAAGGTAAGGAGGATGCCAACTACTAAGGGAGCGGACATAAGGGGAGAGAGGTGGGGGGAGGGTAGAGACAAGGGCTGGAGGGTGGTAACACTAAATGCTAGGAGTCGGGGGAATAAGGGGGGCGGAACTACAGCTCTTTTGGAGGAGGGGGTGTGGACCTGGTGGCTGTAACCAAGATATGGGCCACCCAAATCCACGACTGGGACATGATGGTTCCAGGGTACAGATTACACCGGAAGGATAGGGAAAGGGGGTGGTGGTGCTGTATGTAAAGGAGGAGTTAAAATGCATAAGGGAGGAGGGAGACGAGAGAGATACAGAAGCACTGTGGGTGCAACTACAGGATCCCAAAAATGGTTCACTAAGACTGGGGTGGTGTACAGGCCACCCTCTCAAACTGAAGGGATGGACAGGGTACTGGCAGAACAGATCAGGGAACTGCAGGAAGGAAGGGGTGGTGATAGTAGGGGACTTCAACCTGCCGGGGCGGAGTGGAACACACCTACCACAAAGTGCAGAAGGGAGCAGGTAATGCTGGACGCCGCCCAGGAAAGCTTTCTAGTACAGTTCATCAAGGAACCAACTAGGGAAAGGAACACCCATGACCTCATACTGATGAATGGGGAGTGGGTGAGGGATGTGAGGGTGAAGGAACCACTCGGGGGGGGGGGAGTGACCACCAGACAGTATGGTTCCAGTTACAGATGGCTAAACAGAGGATGGCATCTGGCACAAGGGTGCTGGATTTCAGGAATGCCAACTTTAAGATGATGAGGGAAGTGGTACAGTTCAAGTTCAAGTTCAAGTTTATTGCAGGAATGACTCCGTTGAGCAAGCTCATTCACAAGGAGGTCCTGAGGCACATACTCATACAGTTCACAGTTACATAGACAGGAGATATAAAATGTAGAACAACAAAGAAAAAAAACTATATAATACAAGAGGTATACACAATAGAAGTCCTTATGCTATATATGCAGTACATTCCAGCTTTAACCTTGCCCTAAATTATGAAACACATTTCAGCTTAATAAGTAGAGGGCCAGTTGGTACCTAGGAAGTTGACTTGGCGTTGGGGGCCTAGTAGCACCTACATATGTCTTTTAATTTAGAGATAGCTAGTGTTTTGTAGGAGTTAATTGATACGATGCTGGTTAGCTGCAGCATGGCTTGTTGTTGGTTCCAAATGTTTGGGAGGGCGTATGAGACAGCTCTTTGGCCAGCTGTGGTACATGTCCTGGGAACATCTAGTAGGATAAGGTCGGATTTCCTTAGGGAGTAGGCGCTATGCGAAATGTGTATGAGAGATGTTAAATAAACAGGCAGTTTGTGGAGTAGTTATTTGAGGGTCCAAATGCCAGCATGCAGGCGTCATCTGGTGGCAAGAGAGGTCCACCCAACTGCTGCATAAAGATCACAGTGATGGGTCCTGTGCGCAGAGTTAGTAATGAAGCGAAGAGCACGCGATAGAGTACATCCAGTTTATAGATAGGCTCAAGGTTGGAGGAGATAAAGATAATGTCTCCGTAGTCAAGCAAGGAAGGAATGTTGCTTGGACAAGTCTTTTAGGGTCACGAGAGAAAAGTGGTCCTATTTCTAAAGAAGAAACCCAAGTGTGCTTTAAGCCTCTTTGATAGATCCTCGATGTGGTCGTTGAAGGAAAGCTTGTTGTCTATCCACATACCTAGATATTTAAATTTAGGTACGACTTGCAAGGGTTCACCTAGGGAGGTAACTATGAAGTTTTTAGGTGGGTAGGTAGGGCCTAGACAAGGCAAGTCTTGAGAAAATCATTGTCTTGGTTTTTTGGCATTTAAGAAGCTTGGCATTGATAAGGTTGCTTTCTAACTGGATAAAGTCAGCTTGGAGTGCTTCCTGACTTCAAGTTAAGGAAGAACCCTGATCGATACAAAACACGTATCGTCTGCAAAGAAATGTATGCTAGAGTTCTTTATGTAGGAATCAAGGTTGTGGATGTACAGGGAAAAAGGATTGGTCCTAGGATGGAGCCTTGAGGACTCCTCTGGCAATTGGAAGGGGCAGATAGTAGGCCATCAGCTTTGACAAGGAAGGTAAAGGAGGGGGTAGGGCAGTTGCTGAACAGGGAGCGAGCTGCATTCACAAGCAGCCTAGATAGACCATGATGGCCTTTTGCTGCTGGCAATGTTTGTATGTCCTTATGTTCGTATAATAGCATGGCACTGCTCTTATCAATGCCTAGAGCTTGCAGTCGGTGATGTTATGAAAGACAGAGCTACGAATCACTTTAAAAGTTTGCTAGACAAGCTATATTCTCTTTATAGCACATCTGGGAAAAAATAGTTTAGAGCTGAAAGAGTGCACTAAAGCTCTTGACATTCAGCTTTGCAAGGTAGGTAAAGTGAGGGAAATTTTCGGCACAGTGTGAGAAAACCATAGAAGAAAGGATGTTTCAGGGGAATCCATGTCATAATGGCGAAAGCCTGAAGGTGATCACCATTATGCAGAAGCCAAGAGTGCTGAAAATTTATTTTGGCACTCTGACACCCCAGCGCACAGCAAAAGGTTGCCGGGGACATAATTTTTAATGTTTTCTGTGGTGGGCTGTGCACCCACACACACACACGCAGTAGGCTTCACCCTCCGCACCCCCCTACTAAAGGATTCTCAACTCCAGGGGGTGCATGTCGGGAGAGTGAAAACACACAAAAAAAAGGTTTGGGCCAGGCACAACAAAAACGCACCAGCACCTGGACCCAAACCTAGTACCCTGCCGACCGACGCTGACAACCCACCCACCATGCCACGGGGGTCAGCATGGCAACTGATCGTGGCAACACCCACACATCCCTCACTGTGCATGCCCACTCCCCCCCACATGCATACATATAGCGACAGGATGTCGCTATAATCGCCCACCCCCCCATCCGGCCGCCGTATCCCCTGTGTGCCATTGCTGCAATGCGCTGGGGAGAGGGTCACCATTATTGTCAGTGCCCTTTCCCAAGTGCCCTCATCACAGACACCCTTTCAGGGTGTTCACTTACATGAAGGAAATGTTTGCGACAAGAAGATTCACCCGGGACAATTTTTCCACAGCTTAGAGGACAATTTACAAAAAACGTATACTGTCTACAGGAGGCACTGCTAGTGGCAGGAGTGGATACGAAAATCTGATCACCAAAATGAAAGTTCTATATAAGCAGTACTGGCCTGGTGAGCTACCTACACTGTACGGAGAAAGTGAGATTGAGTCTATTTGCAAAAGGTTTGACATTGGTAACACTCGTGAAACCATTCGGGCATACAGGGTGTACAAGGAGTCGGGTGGTAAAGAAATTCAGGAGCAGTATAAGGACCTCTTGACAGCTGTGAGCACTAATTGCTACCTCCAGTGCTGAGTGTGAGTGAGGCTTTCCCCAAATGAATCTCATATGCACATCAACACGAGCATCAATGCTTATTGAAACTATTTCATCATTACTACTCGTCAATCTAGTCAGCCTGTCGTTGAAGAAATTCAATCTCATCCCTTATGTTTGGTCATGGCTTGCCAAAGGGCACAGAGCAGACAATGACACACAAAGTAAGGAAAGAAAACACGAGAATAAGCAGAGAAATATGGAAATTCTATGGTCTTTTCTTGATAAGTAGAGCACAAACCAAACCAAGCTCCGAATTTATTTATGCAACCTATAAAACTGGTGTAGCAATCTGGATACTTAATGTTATTTGTAGCATAATACAGGAAACTGTATTTTGGCTAGCAGCAGCTTAAACACTGCTTCATATACTCTCCTCTTTATGCTATACTTCCATCATAGATTAAGCTACACACACACACACCAAATTACTGTAGCATTTTGGTAAGCATTCTTCATTCAGTAACGGTGGCCCACCACCACCACCACCATTTCTTTATGATGGATGCTTACACAAAATTATATGGTACATTTTGTTAAGGAACAGTAGTGTCTCTTACCTGGCCAATCCAAGTTGGGGATAGCTGTTCATCAAAACTGTTCCTGTGGAATGCCTGAAAAAGGAAAACAATAAATTTAAACAGGACACAAGGAACAAGGGTTGGATTTAAACCACATGCAAATCTTAAGATTAAAAAATGTGTATACTCATCTGATAGGGCAACTGTAAGTCATGTCAAGACCTGTAAAATAAATGAAGGTAATTAAACAAAACCTTCTAGAAAATAGATTTTTTTTGAATAAAAAGGCAGATGGTGCAAAGCTAGACATTTTAGTAACCTGTTCTGACAGGCCCCATAAACTCTTGGGTTTTAGATGATCTGTTTTGAGTAGTGAGGATTTTATTGAAGATAAAACACACTTCTATTACAGGTTCCCTACCCCTGACTCCTGGGGAAGAAATATTTATTTTTCACCTGGACGGAGTCAGGTTATTGGAGACTCTCACTGACCTTATTAAGCAACAACAATATGTACCACAGAGCATCTAGAAGGGTACAGCTTTGACTGCTATTGTATGGTGCACGGTGGCCTGGGGTTCAATAAGTCTTAGACCCTGTAATATTATGAAATGTTGTTCTTACTTGAGCAGCTAACCTCCCGTTGTAACAATTGCAGTAGCATAGTTATAATGTTATAATCAAAATGCTGTAATATTCCAGTCCAATTGCATACCTGCTGTATTAACTGGATTGTTTATTAAGAACCTGGATAAACTATAAAGTAAAATCTTTGTTACTTTACCTTCTGCTATTTTTTCATCAATTTAAATATAAATTATATTCCGTTTTCTTTTTTATCGGCCACTTATTGCTGCTGCTTAAATTTATTTTGATAATTACTGATCAGTTTATGAACTGCAAGCTCACAGTAAGGTTCCATTGCAGGGCCACACACTCTGATGCTATGGAGTCCAGTGGGCCCCAGCACCTTGCCATTGCATTCTACATGCCCACGCTCCTTTACCTATAGAAAACCTTTCATGCCTCAGTTTGAATGGCTTTTACGGCCACCAACTAAAAATTCGACCCTGCTAGATGCATGGTGGTACATTTTGTTGCTTAATAAGGTTAGCCAGAGTCTCAAATACCCTGACTCCAGGAGGAAAAAAATATTCTTCCCCTGGATTCAGGGGTCCAGAAGCTCTTGGGTTAGATGCTCTATAGTGAGTTTGGGGGCTTTTATTGAAGATAAAGCACATTTCTGTTACAGTTTCCCTAGTAGAGAACCTGTAACAGAAGTGTGCTTTATCTTCAGTAAAGGACCCAAACTCACCACAGAGCATCTAAAACCCAAAAGCTTCTGGGGGCCAACCGGCCCCCACACCCCTGGCCTTTGGGTCACAGCATCTTGCCGTTGCTTCTACATGCCCATGGGAACCTGTAACAGAAGTGTGCTTTATCTTCAATAAAACTCCCAAAACTCACCACAGAGTATCTAAAACCCAAGAGCTTCTGGGGTCCTACTGGCCCCCACACTACTAGCCTTTGGGTCATAGCACCTTGATATGGCTTCCACATGCCCATAATCCTTTACCTATAAAACCTTTTCATGCTTCAGTTTTAATTACTTCTTCTACTACTTGTACCATGCTAGATGCTATGTGGTACATTGTGTTGCTTAGTAAGGTCAGCCAGTCTCCAATACCCTAACTCTCCCCCCAAAAAAATCTTCCCCTGGATTCAGGGGTAGGTAATCTGTAACAGATGTGTACTTTATCTTCAACAAAGGCCCCCAAACTCACCACAGAGCATCTAAAAATCAAAGAACATCTGGGGGCCTGCCAGCCCCCAGACCCCTGGCCTTTGGGTCAAATCACAGCATCTTGCAATTGCATTCTACATGCCCACAATCCCTTACTGGCAGTCAATCAGACTATCCAATACCCTGACTCCCCCTCAAAAAAAAAAATTCTTCCCCTGGATTCAGGGGTAAGGAACCTGACACAGAAGTGTGTTTTAACTGCAATATAACCCTCAAAACTCACCACAGAACATCTAAAAAACCCACAGTTTCTGGGGGCCTTGTGGCCCCCGGCCTTTGGAGTTTTTACTCAGAGCCCTGATACCTCTCTTTTTACACACTAAGCAGTGATAGCAGCTAAAAAAGCCATCATGTGAATGTGGTGCATGGACAAAGTCCCCGCACTGGGGATTTGAAGAGCCCTCAGGCATGACATTCATGCACTGGAGAAAATTTCTGCAAGACTCACCAACAGTATTTCATCCTTTGAAATTTAATGGAGAAACTGGGTAATGTATCAACTAGAAAAGTACTCAGATTTCATACAATATGATCAGATCTCTTCCCCCTCCTCCCCCAACATATTAACCTTTTATCTTACTGATTAGAGGATAAATACAATAAACTTTTTCATGTCTCTGGAACCATCTCTAACCTTTTCTTCTTTATGACTTTTCTCTCTCCTTCCTTCCTGTATACCCTCCCGGCAGTGACACCAATAAAGTGACCTACGTCGCTGTAACACAATCGACAGTTCGTCGACAGGTTGCTGTATTGGTGAGCCAGAGACAGGGACATACTGTCTCCCGGTCCTGCGCTCCCTCCCCGAATCAACTCCGACTCGGAGTTGATTATAATTAGAACGAGGGGTGCGGGGGGCAGAGCTCCCCACATGGGGTGTTTTGGGGGCAAAGCCCTCCCCCGATAGAAAAACAGACCAGGAGTCCATCAGAATTTATATCAACCACAACTTGCGGTCGACATAAATTCCGTTGCTGTGATGCCGGTCGATGAAATTGTTGTCAAACCGTCATCATAGAACCCTTTCTTTCCCATCCAGACTAAAGAGCATAACAAATAACAATATATAATGGTTTTACATCTAGAGCATGTGTTGAATTGCTTTCCTCAGCAGCCTATGGCATTTTCAAGGCCAGTCTATAACCTGGCCGTTCATATGTTAAGCCTGCTTCATAATAGTGTACGCAACTTCTTTGGAGAATTTAGTAAACTCTGATTATTTTGAAGCTGTTAACTAATGGAGAGATATGAGCTACTTTGTATTTTCTGGGTAAGGAGAAATATTTTACTTATATAGATGACCATTACTTGTGCATGATTACAAACTATACCTGTGAATTATTATTTTTTTTTTTTTGCAGTTAATCTTTTTATTAATGTTTCAGCACACCTGTCACAGCAGGTCATACACCAAGCAATAACAGTAAACTAATACAGTATTACTAACAATATCTAATAGACTGGTTGTTAACCAATATACTTATTCAGGCACCACAGTGTTTCAGTCCGTAAGTGATAGGCTATTTACTTCAGCGGGGGCTTTAATAACTCTTTTACATTCGGTACCAATGGTACAAATTGGGATTGTGTAACCTGACCTATATATGGCGCCCATATTTCCATAAACGCTGCACTCATTTTTTTTGCATAATGAATAAGGCGAGTGTGGGCAACTAATGATTCCATTGCGGCTAGCCAGTCTTGGAGTGATGGGAGGTATGATATTCTCCAATTCCTAAGAATAAGCCGAAAAAGCTCGACCGATGCTTGGGTGAGCTATAACAATTGAGCTTGGGACAATGACCTTACCGCCGATGTTATACCCAGAAACCAGAAAGAAGGTGAGTGAGGTAAGTAAATGGCTAGGGTACTAGAGCAAAAATGTATTACTTTTCCCCATCAGGGTTGAAGGGGTTTACAACTCGACAAAATGTGAAGTAAATCTGCTGCAGGTGACTGGCATCTCCAGCAAAGGTCGTGAGGTGTCAATCCCATTTTGTAAAGTTGTAAAGGGGTTCTATACCACAGATGAATGATTTTATTTTTAATAAGGAGACTTCTCTGATCTATACAGGCCTTATGGGCAATCTTCCAACAATTGGACCACTCGTGTAGAGTGACTGTAATACCCAATATCTTTTCCCATCTTATCTTGGCCGCTAGAGAGGGGTTTGGTAAAACATCCCTGATCCAACCTTGGATCCTGCCCGCTAACCCCTTAGTTTGACGTGACCACAGGGATAGTGGAAGCTTTTCCTTAAGGGGCCCAACCCATGTCCCACACATCACACGTGAACACTTAGATCTCATCCAAGTATTGTATAAACTACGAATTTGCAAGTACTGCCAAAAGCAATCACATGGCAGAGAGTGGGAGTCTCTCAACTGTTGAAAGGACACAAACGTCTTCTCATCGTCCAGAAGTAGATCATGAAATGTGAATATCTGACAGTTTCTCCAAACTGGCCAGTCAAAGGGTTCTGATCTATTTTTAGGTAAGGATTGTTCCACAATGGGGTATGTAGCCCAATACTCAAGCACCTGTGACTGCTTTTCCCTAAGGACTGCCAAGCTTGAAGGCTGGATTTAATAGTTAACCATTCCTGCGCAGCACTAGGACAAGAGTGACCCAGAAAGCAAAGGGGGGAGATATTCTCCAGAGCAGCCCTTTCTATTTCTACCCATGCAGGAAAGGACTGGGAGTACCTATTTAGACTCTTACAAACTTTGGCTATCTGGAAAGCCTGTAAGCATCTATTAAAATCGGGAAGATTCCATCCTCCTCTATTCCAATGGGCTCCCAGCTTAGCTTTGCTATAATGGGGTTTTTTGGTCCTCCATAGAAAACGACTCATAAGTGTGTGAAGCTTCTGTATCCAAATTTTGGGGATATTTATGGGGAGGTGGGCTAGCAGATAAAACACTTTGGGGGCCAACATCATTTTTAGGGCTGCAATCTTCCCTGCCATCGATAAGTATAACCGCTCCCACCGTGTGATACTGCTGCACAGATGCATCCATATTGGCATGAAGTTTTTATGTGTCATGGAGGAGACATCGGCTGATAAAATAATCCCTAAATATTTAATATCTTGATCAGCCCACTTTAAACCTAGGTTTTTAATTTTCTCGCTGGATGTGAGGGAGTTAAGCTGTAACACCTTCGACTTTGATTTGTTGATCTGGAGACCAGATATGTTGCCAAATTCTGTAAGGGTGTCCATAATAAATGGCATACTCTCATGTGCATTTCCTGTTAGAATCAAACAATCATCCGCATATGCTTTTGTGAAATACTCCTGGTCTCCCATTTTAATGCCATGTATTTTAGTGTGAATGCGTAAAGCAGCTGACAGGGGTTCCATCGCCAAAACAAAGAGTAGAGGCGAGAGGGGGCAGCCCTGTCTGGTGCCCCTATAGAGCCGAAAAGGGCCGGACAGAGTAGAATTAGTAAGTATTTTGCCTACTGGTGCTTGATATAAGGTACGTATCCAGGAGGAGAAATATGGCCCTATGTTAAACTGCTTCAAGACCGTGTGCAAAAATTCCAACTCTACTGAATCGAACGCTTTCTCAAAATCAGTCATAATTAATGCGGCTGGAGTGGGGAGTTTTGATGCTGCTTGAATCAGTGTAGCCAAGGCTCTAACATGATCTGAGTTGTGACGACCCTTAATGAATCCCACTTGAGAAGGATGTACAATTTCCGGTAATACCTTCTCCAGTCTTGCTGCCAGTGCCTTGGTCAAAATTTTTGCTTCCGCATTAATTAATGAGATTGGTCGATAATTACTGGGAAATGAAGGGTCCTTTCCCTCTTTCGGGAGGACAGTAATCATCACCTCTTTCATGGATTGGGGGAGTTCACCCTTACCCTGGGCTTCATTTAACATATCCATGAAAGGGGTTATTATTTCGTGGTGTACTATTTTATAATAATCAGCCAGGTATCCATCACCAAACGAAGCCTTGTTGGGGGCCATGCTCAGAATTGCCCTACTCACCTCCTCCTTAGAGAGCGGGGCATCTAAGTCTAGTTTATGGGACTCCGTCAGGGTGGGCAGTGGCAAGCGATCCATTAATTTATGATATTTTTCCTGATCCCATTTCACATGAGATGTATATAAATTTTGATCGAATTGAACCATGGATTCATTAATTTCTTTTTGAGAGTATACCATTGACCCCCCCTAAGTTATGAAGACCCAAAATATGCCTATCCCCCTGCCTTCTCTTTAATCTATAGGCAAGAAGCTTGCCTGCTTTCTCTCACTCCACTTGATATTGGTGTTGAGCCTGTCTTATATTCAGTTCAGCCCTTCTGGACATTAACATATTAAGTTGTAGCCTAACCATGGTCAGTTCTGCCCGTAAGCAGTTGCTCTTGAGCCTCCCTGGGTTTCTCTTATATTCTGCCTCCAGTTGCTTCAACTTTCCTTCTAACTGTACCATCTCACCTTTGTTTTCTGCGATAATTGGCAAAACTTATAATTTGACCCCTCATGGTGACTTTATATGCCTCCCATATCATTGCTGCTGAGGAGGACCCCGGTGGATTTGACTGAAAAAGACGTCCTTGTTTCATCACGGACTAAAATTTGGAAATCTGCATCAGCCAAAAGGAGGGGATCCAACCGCCAAGTAGCAGATTTGGCTGAGGTGGATGGGGACATATTTACCTTTAAAAGCAGTGGCGCATGGTCAGACAAATATAAGGGCTCTATGTGAGTGTCTATAGTCCATGCTGACAACGTTTCAGACGTGAACCAGTAGTTCAGTCTACTTGCCATGACTTTAGCTGCCGAAAAGTAGGTGTATTCCCTACCTGTTGGGTGCTGTAACCTCCAGATATCGGCTAGACTATGTTTATTTATTTTATTTATTTATTTTAGCATCAGTTTAACAACCTTTGAGCCAGGGGCTCATTTACAAAGGTACCTCATCACATAGAGGACAAAAACAGGGTACAATAGACAACAGATAATCAGCAATACAGGTTCACAATAGGTGTCAGTCAAAGTTACAGGCATTTCTGAGACATAAATAATGTATACTGGTGAGTTAGGGGTAAAAGACAGTGGATAAAGGAAGACCGATTAAGAAGACGGATAGCAGAGGATGAGAGGAGGACACCAGAGAGAGAGAGAGAGGAGAGTAGCCAAGTGAGGGTGGCCTAGTAGGGAGGAAGAGAGCTGCTCAAGGAACATTGTCAGGGGGAGGAGAAGATTAAGGGCAGCAACAGCTGCGTGAGGTGAGCAGGTGATTTCTGAGGCTGTATTTAAAGCATGATAATGAGGGAGCTTCAGAGATTCCAGCAGGGAGGGTGTTATATCAGGAGGGGGCTCTGTAGGGGTATGCCCTTTGACCTTGTGAGGTCCTCGCCCTCGGTATGACCAGTGTGGTTTTGCAGGAGCTGCGGGTGTGCACTGTGGGGTTAGCCCGGTGGATTGAGTCAGACAGGCCTGGGGGGGATTGGCCATGTAGAGCTTTATAGGTAAGTTGGCAGGTTTGGTACATGAGGCGCTCATCCAGATTGAGTAGATTGGCCATGGAATAAAGAAGACAGGTATGGGTAAGTCTATGAGCACCGATTATAAGTCTACAGGCTTTGTTAAGAGTAAGGCGTACCTTGCGCAGGGCCGTCTGGTCAGCCGCACCATAGACAGGAAGGCCATAGTCGATTAGGGATATAGCAGAGGAGGTGACTGCCAGGCGGAGGGCATCAGTGGGGAGGCAGTTTTTATGATGGTAAAGGATACCCAGCCGTGTGTTGGAGGCAGAGGTCAGAGCAGAGATGTGGTCATGAAAGGAGAGGGCTGGGTCAAAGGTTATACCAAGGTATTTATAGGAGTGAACAAGTTCAATAGGGAGATTGAAGGTGTAGTGGACAGAGAGAGGAAAGTTGCAGGACTTATTTTGGGGGTGGGCAAAGAGCATGACTTTGGTTTTCTTTAGGTTGATGACGAGTCGGTGCTCAGTGAACCAGGTTTCAGTGGCATTGTAGGCTTGCTGAAGAGAGTTCTGGAGTGAGATGGGGTTACTATCAGAGGCAAAGAGTACCGTGTCATCAGCGTAGAGTAGGATTTTCTGGTACATTCACTGGGCAGGAGTTGAGGAAGGAGAAAGAGCAAGAGTCGAGAATAGAGCCCTGAGGGATTCCAGAGCGGATAGGGCAGGTGCTGGAAAGTGTTCCACTAACTTTCACATTGCGAGCAGGCTGACAAGTAGCTGGAGCACCAGGAGACTGGTCCAACGGCAAAGCCTAGATGCCCAAGGGTAGCTAACAAGAGGGGATGTGAGACAGTGTCAAAGGCTTTTGATAAGTCAATGAACACAGCACCAGCCAAGGAGCCAGAGTCCAGAGAGGTGTGCAGAAAGTTAGTAAACTCCAGGAGTGTAGTATTGGTGCTATGGCCGGCTCTGAACCCATGTTACTCAGGGCAAAGGACATCATATTTAGAGAGGTAGTCAGAGATTTGGGTGGCCACGATTTTCTCTAAGGCCTTAGAGAGAGGAGAGAGGATTGAAATAGGCCGGTAGTTGCCTGGATGCATCCTATCACCACCCTTGTGGATAGGGGTAACAGTAGCGACCCTCCAGACAGAGGAGAATTGCCCTAGGCAGAGGGACTTATTAAAGAGGCAGGTGATAGGAGAGATGACCTGGTCCAGGACCTGACATAGAAGACATGGATCAAGGGAGTCATTACAATAGTGTTGCTCTTTAAGGCTTTAAGTAAGTATGGTCTGACTTCCTGGGCAGTGACCCAACGCAGGTGGAACAGGGGCCGAGAGATGGTAGGGACAGTCCTGGTGGGAGGGGGATTGAAGAAATTATCTGGGAGCACTGAGCTATGGTCAGTGAAGGAATTATTGAGGTGAGTGGCAATGAGGACAGGGTCTGAGGAGACTGTACCATTAATGTTAATAAGCGAGGGTTGGGGGGAGCGTGTGCCACCATTCAGCAGCTTGATGTTGTCCCAGAAGGACCTGGGGTTCCCTCATGAGGAGGTGAGGGAAGCTTGATAATACTCAGCCTTTGCTTTGCAGGTGGCCCAAGTACACTTGTTCGGGCAGCAGCATAGGCCTGTCTGTCCGCTGGGCGGCCAGTTTCAACAGCGGTGCCATAGGTTATCCCGCTGCTTAAAAATAGGCGCCAAGGCAGGGGTGACCCAGGGGGCATGCCTTACTTTGGACCTACGAGCAGTTATGGGTGCAAAGATGTCGCAAGCAGAGTTGAAGGTGCGGATAAAGAAGGCCAGGGCCTTGTCAATGTCAGGGGTGCTTTGTAACGGGGACCAGTCCGTGTGGGCTAGGTAAAGCTTTAGGTCTTTCAACCCACCAGGTCTAAGCTGTCGCCGAAGGGTAGTTTGTACAGTGGGCTTGGGCAGAGAGGTTGACCAGTTGAAGAGAACAGGGGAGTGGTCACTAAGGCACTAAGGCAGTCAGGGAGAATTTGGATATTGTGGACGCGGCCAGGCCGGTTAGTGAGGACCACATCCAGGAGAGTGCTAGAGCCCCTTCTGGGATTTATTCTAGTAGGCTGGGAGACTAGTTGGGTTAGATCAATAGCAGCAAAAGCCTCACGAGAGGAAGAGGACGTGGGACAAAGACTCAGTGAGGGGTTGGGTAAGGAGGTAAGATAGTCAATTAACGGGCCTAGTGCCTGTGCTTGATTTTTAGGAGGCATGTATGCCGTAGTCAGGAAGATGGGGCCCCTAGAGGGGTCGGGAGATAGTTTTAGTGTTAGGGCCTGGGCCTTGTGGTCAAGGTCAGGAGGAGGGAGGGCTAGTCCAATAAGAGGGTCTTTGACATAAATGGCACATCCCCCACCTCTCCTACCGACTTGGTCCAGCCGGTGGAGGGAGTAGCCAGGGAGTGAGACTAGGGAGTCAGGGGTGGAGTCAGATAGCCAGGTTTCGACCAAGGCAATCACATCCAGTTTATGAACCATCACCCAGCAATGTAGTGAGTCCAGTTTTTTAAGGAGGCTACATATGTTCATAGATGCAATACGTAGTCCAGAGGATTTCCATGGGGAACCATTGTTGCCAGGCCCAGGATTGGGATGAATGTTACCAGACAGGAGCAAGAGGAGGAGAGCCGCCCTTGAAAGCGGGTGGCAGAAGGAGAGTTTACGCCGATTGGGATAGGAGGGATGGGGGGGTTTAGTAGCACAGGGGATAGGTAGGGCAGCACAGACTGGGAATGCAAGTGTGATAAGATGCATGAGGGAGCAAGGGGGGTGGGAGAGGAGGTGCCCAGATGGAAGGTGGTGTAGAGAGGAGCAAATTGGATGTGTGGAGGAGGAGGGGGGCCAGGAGCAGAAAAGGGGGGGAGAGCAGGAGGGCAACTGGGGGTGCAAGAGTAGCTAGTCTGCGGGCATACAGTGACCCTAGGGAAGGCAAGGGACATTAGTAGGAGGGGAAGGAGAGAGAGAGAGACAAGCAGGAAGGGGGATGACAGGCATGATAGGAGCGGGGCGAGAATTGTAGGGAGTAAGATGGGGAGCTTGGATGGCAGCGAGTGGGTGGACAGCAGTGGGAGATGCAGGAGGTGAGGTAGGGAGACAGACACAGGGATAGAATAGGTAGGAGCAAGACAGATAAGCAGGGGCACAGTGCCCTCTGGTGGCCAGCAGGTATAACCTGCAAATGGGAAAGTGGGGACTTAGAATTTGGCACACAGGAAGTGATGTAACAGGAAATGACGCACTCAGTGTGGGCCAATAAATCAAGGGCCGCCCTTTGGGTGGGTGGGTGGTTGGGGGGTGGGGCAGGCGACGCAGCATCATCAGGCTAGCACCCGACAGCCGAAGTCTGCAAAACAATCAGTGGGCTGTGGGGCAGAGAAGCCGAGTCCGTGGGTTACCTGACCCGGCGCCCCAACAACCCGTCTAAGGACGAGTCAGGTGCAGAATGCCTTTATCTGGAAATCGCAGCAGGTGGCTCACAAGAGAAGCTCCAGGTAGGAGCTGCTTTCTTCCTTTCCTGCCACGGTCAGCAGCGTTCTGTGGGGGGGGGGAGTGCCCGCCTGTAAAATCGTTGGAAGCAGGGAATTAGTATGCAGCGGGAGGATTTAAATGTGGTTAGCTCAGGTGACACACTGCGAATGCGCAGATACGAGAGCTTTACCCCAAACTCAAGTCACAAGTAGACCCTTTTTTTTTTATATTTTTACTTTATACTTCACTTTAAACTCTAAACAGCACAAGGAAAGGGCTACAGAAATAGGCTTGTTGCACACGAAAGAGTAGCGTTGCAGTTACGTACACAGGTTCCAACAGCTAACCCTAGATCAAGCAATACACTGAATAAAACAAGACATTCCTGGCATGCTAGTTGCTAAGGTTTTACAACAGGAGTCCACACCAGTACTGCTCTAAGCACTACGTGGCAAACCCATATTGTAAATAGCATTTTCAATCCATAGTGTGCAGGTACAAACATTCAGGTCCCACTGTAACTTTGCCTATGCTTAGACTGACCAAAAGTCCCACACTACCCTCTCAGGTAGCACCCCACAGCCGAAGTCTGCAGAAACAATCAGTGGGCTGTGGGGCAGAGAAGCCAAGAGTCTGTAGGTTGCAGCAAGCGCTAGCGAACCGTCTAAGGCAGGAGTCGAATTGCAGAATGCCTTTACCTGGAAATCGCAGCCAGTGGTTCACAAGAGAAGCTCCAGGTAGGAGCTGCTTTCTTCCTTTCCTGCCGTGGTCAGCAGCGTTCTGGGGGGGGGGGGTGCCCACCTGGAAATCACAGCCGGTGGCTCACAAGAGAAGCTCCAGGTAGGAGCTGCTTTCTTCCTTTCCTGCCGCGATCGGCAATGTATGTAATGAGAGCATGTCTTGAAGGGCTTTATGAGCTCTAGTGTGGGTTTCTTGTTTGTGATTTGAGCGATCTAGGAGGTAATCCATTGTTAAATTATAGTCCCCCCCAATTATTATCCCTGGATTATCCATAGTCAGATCCAGTATTTGTTGGGATATCGCATTGAAGAACTCTGGGACGTCCTCATTGGGGCAAAAATATATTAACTAGTAAGATGGGACCCACTGGTGTTGCCATCTTAACCAGGACCCATCTGCCTTCTTTGTCTGATTTCTGGAGTGTTATTTCCCATTTCAGTAGTTTGTGAAATAGGATAGATATCCCTCTTTTAGCCTTCCCTGAGATACTATGAACTTCCCTTCCCACCCATTCTCTAACTAGTTTCTTGGATTCTTTGTGACTTAGTTTGGTCTCCTGAAGAAACACTATATGGCTCTTAATTTTTCCGAAGTCTTGTCAAAATCTTACTTCTTTTCATTGGAGAATGTAGTACCCTAACATTCCAAGAGGTCAGGGTAATATCCACTAAACTATCCATTTTCCTTGTATTTATCCCAGATACTGAAATTTATGGTCACCAAATAGCCCACCAAACTGACTAACACCAAAAACACCCTGCCCCTTCCATACAGAGCTTTCCCTTCTGTGTGTGCCTTTATAGATTCAAATCCCTGCTGCTGCTTGTTGTCATTTAGTTTTTGTTCCTCCTTAACTACAGAGAGGCCCTCCCCTATTCTTATGCCCCTCCACAGTCCCCCACTGTTCCTGCACAATTTAATGACACCAGTAGATAATTTGTGATGAGGTACTTTCCAAGGCACCATTGTGCCGTTTGAAGCCTATAATGGATGTGGTGCACTGTATCTGGAGCAGGAAGACATCAAGTGTCCCAAGTTCACAGAACACCCCTCTGGAGGCTATGCCAAAAGCAGCATCATCTCAGCAATTTCTACAGGAGAGAAAAAAGAAAAAACAAAACCTACTGTGCTCCAGTCTCACTTGGGGGGGTATCCCCTTTTTATCAGGATTTCAACTACTCATCCCCAACATCAGATACATAAGAGATCCTAATTAACAACTACATCAGAAGTCAGAACCAGCTTTCCCCTGTATTAAAGCCTGGTACACAGTTTGCATACAAGTAGAATCTAAACATTGTCTACAACATTTAAACATTAAGAAAGAAGTGTATATAGTAAACATTAAACATCCAACTTGAACTTAGGACCAGTACCCATAGTCATTCATTGGACTTTATATATAATCCTGGCAAGCAGCTGCGAACAGGAACCCAGGTGGGTGCCCTGCCATATTATACATTTTACAGTCATGGGTAACATTTGTATATGAAATGTGCCAAGCTGCCCTAATGAACCTCCTCAGGCACCTATAGCACGCCTGCTGAGACAGAGAGGTCAGCCCCATCTCCTTTCGAACCCAGCATCCACCTCAAATACCCCTAATGGTATCCAATCTAGATTAGTTTTACCCTTCCCAGTTCAATATTCTAAGAGGGTGTTACAGTACCAATAGGGTCATCTGAGTCTGCAAACAGGGCCTCCAGGCTTTCGACGGAGTTTTCAGCCACCTCGTTCTCCACAATAGGAATGCAATCAGCCTATTCACCTGACAATGGGGGGCAATCCTCGGAGTCGTCTTGAGTCTCTCCAGATTGTTGGGGTGCCTCAGAAATGTCCACCTCGGAAGGAAGGAGATCAGTTAATGGCTCATACCTATTACTCAATTTAACTGGTGTGTCCCCCAGAGAGGAGCTGCTCATGTCTGACTGTAAATATCGCCTCTGCCAGCTCCTCGACACATCTCTCATCGTAGAAGACTTCTCACCTGTTGTTGGCTTCTTCTTTGATCAGGCCCTCGATATCTGGTACCAGGTCTGATTGCTGTTCTTGTCAGAGGGATTTGGCTTATCATCCTGCTTTTGACCTTCCTGGCTCACTTCCATTTTGGATGGAAGGTCCCCTGCCGATTGAGAGGTATGTTGAACAGTGGGCTCCTGAATGCGTTGAATATCTTTTAGAAACTGCTCCACTGCAGTAGGGCTTTCAAATTAAATATATTCACCTTTATAGAAAATCCATAGCGTTGTAGGATAGTGCAGTGATGTTGGTATGTTCAGCTTATAGAGCTGCTGCTGCTTCACCCCTCTGTAAGCCCTTCTACAGTTGGAGAGATCTTGGGAGAAGTCCTGATATATCTGAATGCGCAAGCCATGCCACAAGAAGGAACCTTGCTCCCTTGCCCTTCATAAATAGTACTCCTTTTTGAGAAACCTTAAAAATTTGCACAACATAGGCCTGGGTCTCTCCCCTTGTTTGGGGCGGGGGGCCAGTGAGCAGTGTGCCCGTTCGATCTCCGGAGGGCCGCAGTTGTTATCTTGAATGAGCTCTGGAAGGAATACTTGGAGAAACATGCTCATATCTTTGCCTTCGGCCCCCTCCAGCACCCCCACAATTCATAAATTCTTCTTTCTAGCCCTGTTTTCTAAGTCGTCCACTTTGTTCAATAAATATTCAAGCTTTTAATGATGGTCTTGCAGAGTTTTCTCCTGGTCCTGTACTATAGTGTGCCAATGTTGATTCTGATGTTCTGTGTGGGCCACCCGAGTAGCTAGGTCAGAGAGATCTTGGCGGGTTTCATTTGCAGTTTGCTTTAGATCTGCAGTGTCCAGTAATATTTGATTGAGTTTGGCCATTACCACAGCCATATTAAGGTCCGTGTTACTCATCCTCGTATCTTTTGGTTCTGTTCACACTAAGCTCTTCAAACCCCTCTTTTGGCCACAATTCCCCTGGAATGAACTACCACCAGTGCAGGATTCACGAGGCCTGCCCTCCCTGGATGCGCAGCTTCTATATGGTTCAGCGATTCTCCTTTAGACACTAACCGGAATAACCAACGCCCAGTCTTGTCGCTTAGCTCACCGATATCAGCCGATCTGACATTGCTGTGTATTTTCGGCACTCTTGAGCCGACTGGCATTACCAGCACCGTGTCCTTGTTTCGCTTTTCCCCGAGGGAGGACTACTGCTAGAGCTGGATACATAGGGCTCTGTCGATTAGAGGTAGGTAGACTCTTTTGGTTCGTCTTTACTCTCAGGCAGCACCAACCAGGGTAAAAGTCATACCGGATGAAAGATCAGGCTCTCCTCTTTCACTCATGCCTATTCACGATCTCTTTCTTCGGCCATGAATAATCGGATTCAGAAAAAACAAATACCCCCGAGAGAGAGCTGAAAACTTATGCTACCACCATCATGCCAGTAGGCTCCCCCCACCTGTGAATTATTAGTTATTTACAAAGTGTTCAATGAAGAATGTACTTCTGTAAACTCTGGCTGAAAATGAATAAAAACTAATTAAAAATAAAAAAAAGAATCAATCCATCCTTGCTGATTTCTACAATAATTCTTTACATAAGCAACTTTGTACAGACTCTATCTCAGTGTTTCAAAGGTGTGTGGTAAGAGGTGTAATCCTCTGTGGGCCTAGGAAGGGAACCAAACTCTTGGTCAGGTGAGCCATCAGGTTTTATGGGTTCACCTTCCTCCTCCTCTTTGTAATACACATCCCGCTCCTATATAGTCAGGTGGTCTAGAACTGGAGCTTGGGAAGGGGGGCAGGCATATTAAACACATTTTCCATAAACTGGAAGGCTTGGAAAAACTGTAATACCTTAGTCATGTCCTCTGTTGAGGGTATTTATTTCTGATCCATTGCCTGCTCTTCTTCCTCTACTGGAGGAGTGACATGGACAAGTTTTCCTTTTTTTTTCTTGGCAGACACCGGTATCAATTTCTGCTCTGAGGCTCATTTATTTGTATTTCTGTCATCACTGAAATCAGTATTGTCCCTTTTGGACACCCTGGTGTCTTTCCCATGCTTGTCTAATGGCTGCACAGCTTTATCTTTTTTGTCCCTTTGACGGGGACTGCTGCTTATGAGGAGAAGAACCCTCTGATGCATGCTTTCCACCATCATTAGAAGCTCCCCCTGAGCCTTTATTGTGCTTTAGTGACATAGAGGTAGACTGAGAAGCCATAAATTCTTCTCTTGTTAAAGCCCCTTTTTTCCTTAAACTTTGTGTTTATTGATTATTTAATGAAAGATGTACAACATATAC
Organism: Neoceratodus forsteri; assembly: GCA_016271365.2. Taxonomy (NCBI): domain Eukaryota; kingdom Metazoa; phylum Chordata; order Ceratodontiformes; family Ceratodontidae; genus Neoceratodus; species Neoceratodus forsteri. The sequence goes on from CM057456.1 coordinate 872,203,692, forward strand.
TTCCAAGGTTCTGAGGCATAGTAATCAATCAGCAGAAAGTCTAAACACAGGGTATAGTATTCTTATCATCCTTTGTTACACATAGGAGGGTATCTCATCTTCAGTTAACAATGCATCAAAACATCTGTAACCAATAATGTTCCAAAATGGTCATCTGCACCATGACCACAGACTAGAGTCCAGTAATAGTAGACAGCAAGAAGTCCCTGAATGAAACATTCTTGAAGTGGTCTTGATGACCAGTCAAAAGTCCAGGTTGTTGATAATATGTCCCAATAAGTGCAGATAACATTTTTCACATAACCACTCTTGCCTCAGCTTGATCAATGAAAAAGATACATTTCAAAATAGCAACACAGTTAAGAAGCCACTAAACAAGTCTTTCTTAAGGCTAAGATTGTTTTACTTAAGAGGGACTCCTATTGGCTGTCTTAATTCAAACTGAGCCCTTGTGAATTTTATAAGTGTGACAAAAGAACCAGGTTGTAAAATCAGTACCTCCTAGAGCAATTGGTTCTTCCTCAGAAGTAACAGCCTACTTTAAACTTGTACATCAGGCCAGGAGGCAGACCGTGATGACAAAGACTCAGTGAGGGGTATGGTAGTGAAAGTGCAAATTGTGACTCCTAAATGCGACCATGAAGTCACCACCATCTTGGAGCTGCCTATCTCCATCGATGGTACCAAGAAGCACCCTAAAGTTTACGGAATTAAAACCCCTAAATAAAACCACCAACCAAACCTGACATCGGAGAGCATCACCTCTGATCACAAAAACAAACCACCAGTCAGCCCCTGGGCAGAGTGCTAAGGGCTGCTGTTACCTAATTATATTGGATAGGAACACAGAAAAAGGCACATGGGAAATACAAGACAACAGCAACAGCTTTAGCCCCAGAAATCATTCCCCCTCTCCCTCAATATCCTAGCTGACATATTTACTTGCAAGGTCTGCTTTCATTTTTAAAAAGTCTCTTCCCTGCCTCATCAAGGTCATTATATATGTAGTCCCTCTCTGGTGCCATCCTAGAGAGGGCTACTACCCCTGCCTGGGTGGCCACTAGCCAGGTTAATTTATTTATTTATTCTTTCATAACCAGGTAAGTGCACTGGTCCAAGGGAACCTTTTCAGGCACAACCCGGGCCAGCTTGTGACAACAAGTACATAGGCATAATTAATAGTAACAATACAAAATCAGTACATGTAATTAATACAATACAAAATCAGTACATGTAATTAACACCATACAATATCAGTACATGTAATAGTAGCAATACAAAATCAGTACATGTAATTAACACAATACAAAATCAGTACACATAATTAATACAATACAAAATCAGTACATGTAATTAATACAATACAATAGAAATAAACTGGTAGCATACCCAGAAATACAGTGCAGTACAGGTAGAAGTAAGTTTAAGTCACAATGAGGTACAGACATGTAACAAATTGTAGTAAACAAGTAAATAAATAGTCCTATTCCATATGAGTGTAAGCAGACAGTGAGAAACTGAGGTAGAGGTTTCAGATGGAGGAAGCTGGGAAGGGATAAGATAGAAGAGATGGATAATGTGGTGTGTCAAAGGGAGGTGGGGAGGTAGGGAGGGTGAAAAATGTCCAAAGGAGCATTTCAGGCAAGATGAGTGCTAACGGGAGGGGCAGTGACAGTTGTATTTGTCCAGGAGCCAGGATTTGAGGTTGCATTTGAAAATTTGGTGAGTGTCTGATATTCTAATGGGGGTTAGCAGACCGTTCCACAAAGAGGGGGCCACACTAGACAGAGCTAGAGCAGGTTAAGGGGCCTGGGTTCCTATCAGCTGTTACGTGGGGGTCCTTTCCCAAGGTTATAAATAGAAATGCTGGTGCCTCCACCCAGAGTACAAAAGAATGAGTCTGGTCTCTATTAGTACAACCCCCTGGGATTTCCTACTAACCCACCTTCCCAAACAGTTACCCCAGACATGGACTTACCAGGGCTCAAACCTCCTCACCACCATTTCCATTTCATCTAATAACAGGCTCACTAAACTCAGGCTCTGGAGTCAGCTCTTTCTGAAACAACAACATCTTAATGTATTTATACAGGGAGGGTTAGGATGGGGGAAGTGGAATAGAGGTTATACAAAACATGTCAAAGATTTGAATTTGCATTTAGAGATGAAACACGGAAACATAGAATTTGACGGCAGATAAGGACCGCTTGGCCAACCCAGTCTGCCCATTTCCCTACCTAATGGATAAGCTGCAGATCCTAGTTAACCAACAGCCTACTTCTTCCTACCCCAACCCCCTAGAATTGCCTTATGACTGTCCCATGCATGCTTGAATTCCACCACTGTTTATGACTCCACAACCTCCTCCGGAAGGCCGCTCCATGCATCCACAATCCTCTCTGTGAAAAATACTTCCTTACATTACCTCTGAGCCACCCCATCTTCAAATTGTGCCCCTTGTTCATGCACACCTCTCTTTCTGAAAGATGCTACCTCTTGGACTTTGTTGATTCCCTTGAGGTACTTGAAAGTTTCGATCATGTCCCCCCTCTCCCTTCTTTCCTCGAGGCTATACATATTAAGCTCCTTAAGTCTCTCTTCATATGTCTTCTGGTGCAGACCCTGCACCATTTTAGTTGCCCTCTTCTGGACTGCCTCCATCCTGTTTATGTCTTTGCGGAGATTGGGTCTCCAGAACTGCAAGCAGTACTCCGGATGGGGTCTCACCAGCTGAAGCATTTTGAAACAATAATTTTTCCCTTTTATTCTCAGAACCCCACTTCGATCAATGCAGCCACCATTCTATCTACCTAACTGCTCCAGATCTTCCCCAATAATCCAGGCACACAGGCCCCAGTCCAGAATACCACCCCAAATTCTGTCCCTGGGTACCCAGATGTTAGATGCAGGCCTGAGGTGCAGCTGGTCGGCTGGCACTGGTGCGCGTTGCTGAATTAAATAACTTTTCACATTTCTTTCTCTGGACTATCTGTACTGGCTTCCTATGCCCGTGAGCACACTTGCTTGAATAATAACTAGGTACAGTCGCAAGGACATTGCAGGGCAATTCCTGCTGCTACTCACAGTTCTTTTGAATCAGTCCTTGGATGGCACAGTTGTTTGAAGTCCTGAGGTGGATAAAAAACGCACTTGTAGAATCGGGCATAATGCTTGAATTTGAAGGGGCAAAGAAACTGCAACATGGGTCTTCAGGCTTGATTGAAGGTTTTACATCTTGTCCCCTTTGGCCTTCTGTGGCCCGTTGCAGGGCACAGGCACAGAGCCTACCAGCCACAGAGGACCCAGACCTGGGAGTGGCCCCATGGCCCAGCTCCCTCACAGGTCAGAGTGCCCTAGCACTCTGGTACAAGACCCGTGGCCCCTGCAGCCAGCTGACCCCACTTGATGGGAGTTAGTGAGTTCCCAACCTTGCTCTGAGCTTCGGATGGAACCTTTAGATTATTTTTCTCTGTTTCTTCATAATCTGCCATGGTGTGTAGCCTAGCAGTCTCTCTTACCTTCCCTGTCTCCAGACTCCAGGGAGTGCAGAGCCTGAAAATCCAGGGTTACCACAACAGTCTCTTTTTTTGCTGTATCTCAGGAGCAGACAGCAGATACCTGACCCCAAAAGGCACCTGCCCATCCTTTTGCTTTTTACAGTCTCTCAAATTTAATACAGCTGCATTCTCACTCTGGCTCACACACAATTCCAGAACTCTGTCTCAGAAAACATTCTGATAGTCTCTTTTCTCACTGTGCAGGTGCATAGCAATTCTCTGATCTGAAGAGGCTTTCTCTCTTCACAATTCTCTCAGCACATTTCTCCTCTCACTTGTCTCACTGATGAAGTGCCGACAAAAGTACCTGTCTTTTCCCAGGCTCAGACGCAACCTTTGTCCTTTTTCCAAGCTCAGGACACAACCTTTGTCTTTTTCCTAGGCTCAAGACAACTTCTTCATCTCACCGCTGTGGTGCATCTCTCTGCCACAGCAGACTTTTCCCAGGAACCTGCAGCTTCATCTCTCTTTCAGCAAAGCTGTTCACTTCTCTTTCCCTCTAGATGAGGGAAGGCATGACCAGCCCTGGGGGACAGATGGTTGGCAGCCCCCAGGCAAGGCCCTCTCCAAGCACTGCAACTCCATTTCCTCACAGGAGCAAGAGCCCCCCTTCCAGTGGAGGCGCTTTCCCCAGACTGACTCAAAATCCAAAAGTTCTGCCCTTTTGGGATCTTATTGACAGCTCCCCATTGGCTGGAGTCACTGTCCTTAAGAAAAATTAATATGTATGAGGCTCCCTCGATGCCTTACTGGTTGGAAGAAAAGCACCTAGATTTTCCCCAACTTTTTCCCCAAGAGTCTTTGCACACAGTCACAGAGTCCTCCTTGCAAATCCTGGTTTTGTGGTTGGTTGGCTGGAGTCACAAGGTTGCTAGCATGGCTGCTATGTAAACAGTTCTCGTACAATTTGCACAGTATCCCTGGAGTATAAACTATTTTTGCAGTCAAGCCATTTACTTTTACTGGATTGTTTCCCCACACATTTGTAGCCACCCATGCCTATTAGGTGACTACCACATTTAACTTATTAGATAATTCCTTTCCCAGTCACTGCTGCCATTCTGCTGTTCCAATAGGCAGCCAGCACATGATTCCATTACGATTTGTTTACTTTCCCAGCTTGTGCACACTAGTGCAGCCACATCAACTGCTCTTATTTATTTTATTTCCTCCAGACTGCCGTACTTCCCTTTTCACTCCACTGTCACACATTTAATATTTTATACTTTCTCACTGCCTGACACTAGCGCTAACTCTTCCTCTGTGCTAGCCAGGATCCCGTGCATGAATTATTCATGAGCCGCCTCATTAATATTCAGGGAGGTGGCCCTCCGATTCTCAAGCACGATTGGCGCTCACAAGAAATGCTCCTGCCGCTTCCCTGACAGCCTCTCTGGTTCTGCCCACATCTCCGGTCCCTCTCTTGCTTTTCCCTGGGGCTGGGACCACTGGAAAGGCAAACTGAAAGGCTGCGGAAACAGCCCCAATAAAATGCTCTTCTGCCCATGTGCGGAGCTCGCCCGGGACAGGAGTGCAGTTCATGGGTGGCAGCTCCATTTCTCTAGCTCCTCTGGCCCTGCTCTCTCAGAATATCAATCCGGGGGCCGGTGGGAGGATCAGGGGCTACAGAGGGGAAACCGCCAGGACCAGGACATTCAAGGGACCAGCAGGAAATGGAGAAAAAGGAAATAGGGGGTGGAAACAGACCCCAATGCAAAACAGGAGCCCCAGAAGGGGCAGACAGGTAAGCCCCCAGGATGGGGGGTTACACATAAGTAGGTCTTACTAGCATATGACAAATGTATGTAACCCCTTTGCTCCCAGGGGTTACTAGAATCCCAGTTAGATCAGTGGCAGGCAGGGAAGGCAGCTTGTGAAATGCCAGGTAAATGGGTTTCACACTGTTACACTCTGTTTTCAGTCTCAGCTGAGCTGGAGTGATGATGTAATCATGGAACTCTCACAGCAGCATAAGCCACATTGTTCAGCTGGCTTTAGAATGAATTGGAATGTTGAATTAGGAGTCTTAGAGTGGAGTTATAGGAGGAGGCTGCAGCTGCTGGGCAGCTCCTCAGTTTAGCTTTGATAAAGAGCTGACCCTTTTGTTTTTGTGGTAGTTTGTTCACACCCTAGAAGAAGAACAAAGAAGACAGTTTTTCTGAAGTGGTGGAGACCTCTTCCAGTAAGGTTTCCTTTGCCCCATCACAGGAGGGATGGGGCAAACTACAGGATTCAGGGGCAATCCCCTTGATCCACTTGTTTGGTGAAGCTGCCTTGGACATCTTCATTTGTTGTGAGTACATTCTTTCTCTGTGTAAGCCCAGGTGAATCTGCAAAACCTAGGGGTGAATTGCTCTGCCAAAGGGACTCTGTCACCTAGACTTTCTGTTTTAAAAGTGTCTGCCTATGTTGGCATCCAGTATGTGACCGTCCAAGTACAGAACTTTTAATTTTCTGACACCTCTGGGAGGTGTGTGAAAGTGTATGTTAAGTGTGATATACATTTCAAGACAGCATCTACAGTGTTTCTACAGTGGCGTGGTGTTACTAACCAGATGAATGGCAGAGTATAAGCTTGGAAACAAAAGGTGGGAGACCCCCCACCTGGAGTAACCAGTATACCTCTATGGGTTCTGAAGGGCACCTATTACTTTTTCTTCAGTACAATTAGCCAATGCCTGAGAAAAGTGTTTACCCCTGTATAGTGGGTTCTGAAAGTCCTGAGCCTGGATGTGCTCCTTTGTGGTTGTGTGTACCACCTTCATTCCTCATGAAATATGGGAAAGTGTCCTAGTACTGGCTGTGTGTGCCTAATCAATGGGAAATGTACTACGTCTGGCTGTGTGTGCTGATCTCCATTTCAGAACCTCAGTGTTCGCTGTTTTGTGTTTCTTCTGCCTATACTAAATAGGAATTCAGGAATTTCTGTACCCTGGAGAATCTGCAATACCAGTATGTGTAGTCTTATGGGAGTCCATCTTCACTTTGTGATTATTCCTACTTTGTTACGTGAATAAAAGCCACAATCTAGAATCCCAACCTGGATTGGACAGTATTGTTGTTGCTTCATTGTGTCTGGATTTATTTGGGTGCCCTTGTCCAGAAGTGCAAACCTAGCATAATTGTGAGCAAATGTTTTCTCCCAGGGACCTGGGTTGCTGGCCATGGTAATTGGTCCCACCAGGTGTGTGCCAGGTAGTTGCCACTCTCGGTTAACTGTTTTTGTATAACAGTCCGGTCCATCGAGTCTAATGGTGGCCATTTCTTTCTCCTTTTATGTCTAGTACTAGTATGTAAACCCCAACCCCTCTCTGTTGCCCCTAGATGTTTGGGGTGAGAGGAGAAGCCCTGCTTGTTAAACAAGGGGGGGCCGGTGGGGGGGGGTTACATGTAGTTTAGCAGGGAAGAGTAGAGCACGTGAGATACTCAACTGTTTAAGTTCAGATCACACCACATCGAAAGATTTTCTCCTTTGCCTGGTTACAAATGACAAATCAGGAAATCAGAAAATGTGAGTCCCATCTGAAAGCTGCAATTGTACCCGTTCCCTTGCTGCCTGTAGGATCTGCTCCTTCACCATAGGTCTGACCATTACATTACAATACGAATAGTCTGAGGCATCTCCTTCTGCGCGGGTCTCCTGGGATTGATCTGGTATGCTTGAAGTAAGGTCCATTCCCACTGGAAACCAAGGCTCGCATGGAGAGTCGAGTACACAAAGGCCAGTAGATCAGGATCCTCTCATTCTTCCGGTACCCCTAGCAGCCTGATGTTTTCAGGATGAGCACCATTTTCGAGATGCTAAAGGTGAAGACGCAACAGTTTGTTTTCCTGCATCAGGTATGCCTCAGAAATCACAGCTTTCTCCATCAGTGTTTTTGATTGCTGGGAGTCCATGGCAACAAGATCCAGTTTAGTTTCTTTGACTGTGGTTATTCTCGCATTAAATTTGTCAACCTTTTTATCCAGTGCTTAAACGAAGGCTTCAAGGTCTTTTGCCACCTTCAGAACAGCTCTGTTCACCTTCAGTGCCACGCAACTGGCCCTCCCCTTGCTCCTTCTCTTGCATTCGTTTAGGATTCCCCATATTTCAGTCTCAAATCAATGAGTGAAAAAGTAAAGGTTGGCCCTCTTAGCAAACTGGTAATGGAGAAAATGAAGGAATTTCCAGTTTCTACAAATTTCTCAATTTATCAGCTAATTATTCAAAAAAATAGCTGAGGCAACTTGGAGCTGAATTGAAAAGTGTGTAGTGCAGTCAGCAGCTAGCCACGCACCCCCACCCTTGTGGATTTTAGGGCAAACATTTTTGCAAAGCTCACAGTTAATAAAATCATGACCCAGACCCAAGCACCTTAGAAGAAACTCATGGCAGTCTGTCTTTGCTAGGAACTGAAAGCAGTTTATTCAGTTTTTACAACCTGCAGGTCCTGTTCTCTTTTTAGCTTTATCAGTCATGCCAAACATTGATAAGTGTATACTGTGATGATAGCGACTGCATATGGGCAACTGTCATAATGGCGACCCATATGATGGTGCTATCATTGTGGGTGACTGTAGGGGGACAGCGAACGTTGCGACCATGAGGTTAGGGTGGGCGAAAGGAAGGGAGGGTGGGAAACAGGACGTGGAGGGATGGGGAACAGGGATGTGACCCTGTGGTTAGCCTGCTTCCACTGAGCCAACTGTGTGGTGTGGTGGGTAAGGTGGTTGGCTCTGATGGAGCAGGTCCTGGGTTCAGGACTGGGGGTGGGTGTTTCTTTTGCACTTCCCTCAACTGCGGGACTTAGATTTTTTTTTGAACCGGGATGTGCCTCCCTCCCGACATGCACCCCCTGGGTTGAGAATCTTTATTTAGGGGGTGCGGGTGGTGGGGCACTGCATCACCCAGCGTGCACAATTCCTGGTAACCTTTTTTCTGCATATCTCCGAAAATGTTTTCGGCAATAATGCAGGTCGCGATAATAGTGATCGCCTTTGTGCAGTCGCTATTATCACACAGAACTCTGATAAGACCTGTGAAATAAAATATTTAGTTCCTAGTCACAAATGTGGTAAAAAAATAACATTTTATCTGAAAATGTATTTAGAAAGTGCTTTAAATAGTATAAAACATACTGTAATTCATTTAAAGTTTTTTCTCAAAATGCAGACATGTCAAGGAGCTCATACTGTATACATTACACACTCATCGAGAGCTCAGTTTGTGGCCAGCCGTGGTGGTGAGAGGAAGACTGTGCTGGTCACCGGCCTGGTTTCAGGATGGGGGGAAGCGGGGTGGTGGGACACTACCAACCGGGCTGGGGGTCCACTACACATGGAAAATCTCTACTTTTCAAATAGGGGCAGATCAGGGATGGGATGGGGGGCTGCTAGACCACTGGGGGTCACCTTTTAAAGTCAGGTGGGGGACCACTAAGCCACTGAGATCAGTCTTCTAACAACTGGCCTACAATCATTGAAAGGGAGACAGGGAGGGACCACTGGACTATCAGGGATACTTATATTTTCATATGGAACGGCGATCGGCAAACGGGGAAGGGACCACTAGACTATCAGGGTCAATTGTTTTTTCATACAGGATGGTGATCAGAGAATGGGGGAGGGGAGAGACCATTAGACTACCGGGGACAATTATTTTTTATACGAGGTGGTGATCGGAGAACGGGGGGAGAGGGACCACTAAACTACTAGGGACAATTATTTTGTCATACAGGATGCTGATCAGAGAATCGGGGGAAGGGACCACTAGACTACCAAGGATAATTATTTTTTGATACCAGATGGCTATCGGAGGATGGGGGAGGAGGAGGGACCACTAGTCTATCAGGGACTGATTTTTTTCATATCAGAACGACGACTGGACATCAGGGAAGGGGCAGGACCACAGGACTACCAGGAACATAGTGGTTGTGGGTAGGAGGGGTGCCTTGCACTGCCTCCAACAACCACTAGGGTTGCACAGAGTTAAGAAGAGGTTTTCCTTGGCGGTATTTTCTCCAAGCAAGGGAACCCTGCAAAAGGCCCTTGCATGGAGAAAATGCTTGGTGAATGGGAATGTGTCAATCTGCAGGTCCCCTCCTCCTCATTCGCATTGCAGCCCCCTCAAAACTTTGCCCCAGCACAAACCCAGTTTGCAGGTGCTAACTTTCGGAATACCACTTTGCAGCAAAACCTGGTTTGTATGGCACAAACTTGGTTTGTGCCAGGGCAAAGTTTTTTGAATCTGGCCCACACTCTATAAAGCTGAAATGGACAGATTTCTATAAAACGTTTCAAATTAGTAGATCTTAGGATTGTGATGATGCCTACCAAATTTTACAGTCCAAGAATTTGAAAATGGCTTTTTTTTTTAAAAGAAACCCGGATGCATCCCTGATGTACAAGCATTACCATGCCTGTATAATATTACTTATCATATGCAGCTAGATAAATTCCTCCAGGATGATTCTAAGAGAAAAAGGGAAATAGCTAGGGCAGGGGCGTAGTTTGTTATTTTTACAGGGGGGGCAAAGTAACAAAAAAGTACTGATTTTCGCGTATCACGACAGTGAAGAGGGCAGGTGCCTTGCGTAATGCAAACAAATCAACCAGCATCAAATAATGCCCAAAAAACATTTAAGACTACAGCTAAATAACTCCTGGGAGGGACCAGCCCAGGCCAAGTCAGAGAACTTCCCCACCCCACCAGTTTTACTGCAGCCTGCTCTCGGCCCAACTCCTCCTGAGATCAAAGTCGAAAAACTGACCGAGATCTGTTTTGTATTCAGTTCTTCGTTCTTCTGCCTTGGGAGTGAGGACTTACTTGTAAAGTTGAAAACATGTAAGGAACTTAACTTCCTTCTCAAGAGGACAGGACCTCACCTCAGCTTCAATTCAAATCAGACTTGACCTAATTTTGCCCCCACCTGAACCTCCAGGTGGATAGCTCACTAGTCTCTCATCCCCCCTTTGCTGCTTACATAACCCTTCCAAGTCCAGCCCTCATAGTGGATCCTGAACTTCTTGAAATTTCTGCTTCAGCTAGCCCTCCCACCCTTGAGGAGTGCAAAAAGCATGTTTCAAGGAAGTGCAGCAAATGGCTGTGTCACCTCAGTATATCTATAAACATGTGTAACCCCTTGTTACCCGGGGTTACTAGAATCCCAGTAAGATCTAGTGGTAGGCAGGGAAGGCAGCTTGTGAAACTCCAGTTAAATGGGTTTCACACTGTCTCACTCTGTTCTCAGTCTCAGCTGAGACTGAGGGATGACATCACCAATAGAACTTTCGCAGCTGCATAAGCCATATTGGAATCTGCAGCAGAGGGAGTGAGATAGAACGTTGGGAGTTTTCAAAGTTGAGTTCCAGTTTGCCTTCAGTAAGAAGGAGGCAGTGTCCAGTTTGTCTTGAGTAAGTGAAGGTGTGCTCAAGTGGTGGAGACCGCTGTTCGGGTCTCAGTGCCCCCTCCCTCTGGGGGGTGGTAAAGATCCCCATGCAGATTCCTGGGACAATCCCCTTAATTCTGCCAAAAGGAAGAAAAGCTGCCATTTCAGTTCAGCCTTTGTTTGGAAAGTTGGAAGATTTGTGATTCGCCTGTGGGGCATCTGCAACTAAAGGGTGAGTGTTTGCTCTAACATGAGAGGGCAAAATGTTTTCTTCACCCTGGGACATGTGTGGGAATCTAGGAATTGAGCTACATTTTGGGAAGCCTATAGGACTAGGCCAAACAAGTGGAGTAGTGTCAAATGCTAGACTGCTGTGTGATTTCAAGTACTATGTAGAGGAGATGTGCCAGTTCATCTACCCTTTAATCTACATTCAGAAGTTCAGAAAAAGAAATGGTTCAGTGTTCCCAGGGAAATGGCCGGGTATGGGCTGTGGAAGCTGGAGGTGGGAAAACCCCATCTTTGTAACCAGGTCCACCTCTACGGATTTCTGCTGTGGTTGTTACTTGCCTCACAAAGCACTTGGCCAGTGTGATGAGGGAAGTACCCAGAAGTGGGGGCTGCAAAAGGGAAAATCTCTCTAGGAGTTGCAGACTCTAAGTGGTGTGGGGAGCCACAACAAGTATAAAGAAAAATTCTCTTTGTGAGATGGGGAGTCATAACAAGTAAGGAAGAAATCTCTCTAGGAGTCATAGACTCCAAGTGGTGTGGGGAGCCATGACAGGATAATTGGTTCATTCTTCCAATGGACCGTGGGGAGAACCCAAGTGTGTACAAGTCGGGCAGTGTACCCAAAGCGCGTGCAAGTCTGGGCTGTGTGCCTGGTGGGTCCAGAGCCTGAAGGCTGAAAATAGTGATAAAGTGTTCTGTAGTCTCTAATCTGCATTACCAGGAAATGTAGCCCCATGGGGGTCCGTCTATGCTTTGTTTTGTTCAGCTAGTTTGTGAATAAAAGCCACACTGAAGAATCCCTTTCCTGGTTCTGGACATTACAGTTATTGCTTCCTGTGTTCGGATTTACTTGGGTGCCCCTGTGCAGAGTAGCCAAACCTAGGTCCCCCTGTGACGAGTAACCTCATCCTCCCTGAACCCAGGTCCCCACCAGGTACTGCTGTCAGCTTCAACAGCATGCCACCTGTCGTTTTGGTAAAAAGGCAGGGGTGAGGGGTTACACATGGATGGTATGGGAAACATCTCAGCATGTGCATCCTCACAGCATGAGCCCTTATTTACATAGATTACATAAAAAAAATGTGATTATACAATGACAAGAATGAATGCTGGCCTCTGATTGGTCAGTCTTGGGCTAGACCCATGATGTTATCCCAATACATCCGATTCATCACAGGTCTAGTCTCAGCCTCTCCGTGAACCTCTTGATGATTGTTAGCATTAGTGTGTTTTTGTATCTTCTCTTAAAAATATTTTTCCACACCAAATAAAACATCTTTAAAATTATTTTTTTTAATTCTGTATAACAACACGCCATTGTATAATAGCAATAATGCCCTCCAGGGTGTGTGTGTCATGGTAGGATAACGTCATGCCTTATATATTGGATGCACTCGTGCCCAACCACCTGAGGCGTGACATTATCCCAGCATGAGGTAGCAAGCACGTAACCTTCTCAGAGGTGCTGCCAGTCTATGGAAGGGGTGAGGCTAGGGTACTGCACACCATGTGGTTTAATGAATGGTTGCAAAACTGGTGCAGAGCACAGGGCTTTGGCTTCATTGGGGACTGGGGGTCCACCTGGAGAGATGAAGGTCTATACTGGCATGATGGTCTGCATCTGTCCAGGAAGGGAAACACGCTCCTAGGTGACAGGTTTATAGGCTTCCTTGGCAAGCTTTTAAACTAGCCAAGGGGGGAGGTGCTGATAGGAAACAGGAAAGTTCAAGCCTCCCCCCGCAAAGCATGGCAGGTAGTAGGGTAAACACTGAGGTACAGAGCTTGACAGAGGGCAGGACAGGGGTAAATGGAAAAATGGACAAGGGCACTAAGAGCAGGGATGGGGTAAAAAAGGATAAAGCCAACATTAAATGGAGGGCAATGAGTACCAATGCCTGTAGTCTGGGAAACAAGCCCAGAGCTAGTAGCCCTGATGGAAGTGGAACACTTGGATATTGTGGCAGTCACAGAAACATGGTACACAGAGAACCATGACTGGGATGTCAACATACCAGGGTACACAATCTACAGAAGGGACAGGGAGGGTAAAAGAGGAGGTGGAGTAGATCTCTACATAAGGGAAGGGATCAAAGTAACAGAACTAAAAAGTAAAGGGGGAGGACAAGAGGAACTCTGGGTCACATTGGAGACAGGGAATGGCATCACAATCCGCACAGGGGTTGTATACAGACCCCTGTCTCAAGGGGAGGAAATGGACAAGAAAATGACAGAGGGCATTCTCAAAATGGCTGAAAAAGGGGAGATACTGTTGATGGGGGACCTGAATATGCCAGATGTTAACTGGGCAACATGGACTGCAGCCACATCCAAGAGCAGGGTCATTCTCGATGCCCTACAGGGAGCATGCCTTAGACAGCTAGTGGTGGAACCCACTCGGAAGGAAGCAATATTAGACCTGGTACTATCAAATGGAGAGAGGATCACAAACTTAGAAGTCAGTAGACACCTGGGAACAAGCGACCACTGCACAGTGTGCTTCACAATAAACACAACCATGGAGACAAGATCACAAATACAAGGATACTGGACTTTAGAAGGGCTGACTTTGGCATAATGGGTGAATACCTGAGGAATACATTAGCAAATGGCCAGAAAGGAGGGGTGGAAGAACAATGGGAAAAAATCAAAACTGCCATCATGGAGGCAACAAGCCTTTGTGTGAAACAAATAAAGAAAACAAAGCGGAATGAAAAAACACTATGGCTCTCAAAAGAAGTGTCAGGGAAGGTTAAGGAGAAAAAGGATGCATTCAAAAAGTATAAGGAATCACAGACTGAGCACGACAGGGAACTGTATCAATTAAAGCAGAAAGAAGTGGTGAAGGCAGTCAGAAAAGCAAAGGTCCAAACCGAGGAAAGGATAGCCAACTCAGTTAAGAAGGGGGATAAAACCTTTTATAGGTACATTAGGGAACATAGAAAGGTTAAGGGAGGGATAGGGAAGATTAATAAAAGAGAGGGGAGGTGGGCAGAGGGAGACAGTGAAAAGGCAGAGATAATGAATGAATACTTTTGCTCAGTATTCACAAAAGAAGAAGAGGGGAGTTACCTAAACCAAACAGTAGAAGCACTCTGGATAGTGGGTTGATACCAGTCCATTTAAAGAGGAAAGAGTACTGAAAGAACTTCAAAACTCAAGGTGGACAAAGCAATGGGGCCTGACGGATTCACCCTAGAATCCTAAAAGAGCTAAGGGAGGACCTAGTGACACCACTAACCACACTTTTAACAAATCATGGGAAGATGGGAGTGGTACCTGAGGACTGGAGGAGGGCAGATGTGATTCCCTTCACAAAAGTGGGAGCAAGGCAGAAGCAGGAAACTACAGACCTGTTAGTTTGACCTCAGTGGTAGGGAAAATGATGGAATCACTTCTGAAAGAAAGAATTGTTGAGTACCTAGAGGCCAGCGGGCACTGGACCCAAAGCAGCATGGATTCACAGCAGGAAGGTCATGTCAGACAAATCTAATCGATTTCTTTGACTGGGTGACCAAAGTAATAGACCAGGAGGGCTGTGGATATGGCCTACCTAGACTTTAGCAAGGCATTTGACACAGTCTTGCACAAAGATTAATAATCAAGTTAGCCAGCCTGGGGAGTGGGTCCCAGGGTGGTAGCTGTGAAAACTGGCTGCACAACAGACACAGAAGGTAATAGTGAATGGAACACATTCTGAAGAAGGGGATTACTAGTGGAGTACCTCAGGGCTCAGTACTGGGTCCAGTCCTCTTTAACGTCTTTATAGGTGACATTGCAGAGGGTCTGGAAGGAAAGGTATGCCTCTTTGTGGATGACACAAAGATCTGTAACAGAGTTGATACACAAGGGGGTAGAAAGGATGAGAAGGGACTTGGCAAGGTTGGAGGAATGGTCAGACATATGGCAACTTAGATTCAATGCAAAGAAGTGCAAAGTAATGCACCTGGGAAAAAAAAATCCAGGAGAAGAGTACACAATAGCAGGGGAGGTACTAACAACAACAATAATGGAAAGGGATCTGGGTGTAGTCATATCAGATGACCTAAAGGTGGGTATGCAATGTGAGAAGTCAGTAAGGAAAGCCAGGGGATACTGGGATGCATGGGAGGGCATCACAAGTAGAAAAGGAAGTGGTTATCCTCTATACAGACAGTTGGTGAGACCCCATCTGGAGTACTGCATGCAGTTTTGGAGACCTCATCTACACAAGGACATAGACAGGGTGGAAGCAGTCCAGAGGAGGGCAACTAAAATGGTGCAGGGTCTACATCAGAAACCATATGAAGAGAGACTGAGAGAGCTTAATATGTATACCCTTGATGAAAGGAGGACGGGGGACATGATAGAAACTTTTAAGTACCTCAAGGGAATCAACAAAGTCCAGGAGGTAGCATATTTCAGAAAAAGATGTGTAAGAACAAGGGGCACAATTTAAAGTTAGAGGGGGACGCCCAGGGGTAATGTAGGAAATTCTTTTCACGGAGAGAGTGGTGGAGCGATGGAACCACCTTCCTGGAGAGGTTGTGGGGTCTAAAACAGTGGAGGAATTCAAACATGCATGGGACAGACATAAGGCAATTATAGTGGGGGGTTGCAGGAAATAGGCTGTTGGTTAACTAAAATCTGCAGCTTATCCAGTAGGTAGGGAAATGGGCAGACTGGGTGGGCCAAGTGGTCCTTATCTGCCGTCAAAGTCTTATGTTTCTATGACACACGCCCTGTCGGGCATTATTGCATACTTGCACCCAGTGTTAACACTTTTCTTTGTTATAACCAAGTTAATTCATTAGTCTCCCATCCCATTCCATATTATTCAATGTCACATGCCTGAATCTGGTTAGGTAAGGTAAACGAAGAGGATAATGCTCTCCTCAAGCAAGCAAGCACTGCATACATAAGCATGGGACTTGCTGATATCCCTTAGGCGGTGCCCTTAACAAGCATGCTGATGTACCTGGGACAGTGCAACAGAACAATGTAAATCCCCTAATTGTTCAAGATGATCATGGGCATGGTGTGGTCACACCACAACCCCTACCACTCTCCTCCCCATGGGCTCCTAAGGAATATGCATCTCTGTCCATGCCCAGGGTAACACAACCCCATCCAAGCAAACATAAACTGCCCTGGCACAAAAGTGGTCACATCACATAACCTAAGAGAACAGGCATACAGGAAGTTTGCTGGAACAGACGACTCCAGATACCTGTGCACAGCCTCGCAGGACCCACCCTGAAAGGTAAGTACTTGGTTGGTGGTTTTTATTAGCATCACCTATGACAGTGTGTGGTGGGCCGGTTGTGGTAGCCCTGGTTGCCGTGGATGCTTCCCCCCCTCCACAGACTACTTCAAAATCGTCTCATCTGACAGTTTTGAAGGGCACAAATGAAACATGGTGCTTCAGTTTGATGTAGTTTAATACAGTTTTTTTTGTCCGAGCGTGTGTCTCTATTCTTCTACACACAGACACAGACAGACACACACACCACCAAAAAATGAACTTTTTTTATGCCATGTTTACATTCAGGATAGAGACAGGGTAAAGCAGGTCCAGGCAGTAAAACACAGTAAATGAAACAATGCATTTTACAATGCCCAACAAACCACCAAAAGACCACAAAACAGCGGACCTTCCCCCTGCCCTGGTGGGGGGGGGATGGCTAGGTCACAGGTCAGGGTGCTAAATGGGGAGGAGAGACCACAGAACATCTTGTCGAACCACACAGTAAGGTGAAACTACATTAACATGCACAATTTTTATACTGTAGGATTTCTTACTTTCCAACAGTTCCTAATTTTGACACAGAAACTTATCTTTAGGGCTCAGAAACCCCTTGTACGAGGGAGGTAAGCATGGCATGGACCCAGCAGACTGGCATACATGTTGAAAAAAATATTTCTGTGCCAGTATGCCCATCCACCCCTCTCTCCTCCATCACCAGTGGCCAGAACCATTTTTTTCAGCATGTGTACCAGTCCGCCCTGGTCAGCACAGCAGCACAAAGCTGGCAGGGCAGCAGAAGGCACAGCAAGCAACACTGAATTAAATGTCCATGCAAAAAGCTACAGCCCACTCTCCCCACCCCAGACCTGCAAGGCCTCTATCTCCACCCAGACTGGCCAGCTCAGCTACTCTGCACCCGATGGACTGCACAGCCACTCCCACACTCTGTGTCCACCCACCAGCACAGCCACTCTCCCACCGCACCAGCACAGCCACGCCCCCACCCCACCCAACCAACACCATTTCCAGCTCCATTTATCTGGTATCTGCTCCAGGCATCCAGGTCTGTGCCTCCCATCACAAGCACACAAAATAAATAAACCACATTTTATACTGCATTTTGTTTATGTTTCTTTCTTTGTCTGGAAAGAGATGTTGAGCTACCGGTCACACAGTTTGCCTGGTATACAATTACAACCCCGCCCACCGACACAATGCCATTGCCTCCACCCCACCACACAACAGTGCCCCCACCACACCCACACAAAGTCTGTATCCCCAACCCCACCCACACAAATGACCAGTGTCCGCAACACCACACACACAGACATGACCAGCAGTGTCCCCAATCCCCCACACACATGACCAGCAGTGTCCCCAACCCCACACATACATGATCAGCAGTGTCCCCAACCACACACACACACACACAACCAGCAGTGTCCGCAACACCACCCACACACACGACCAGTGTTCCAACCCCCCCAAAAAAATCATGGCCAGTCAGTAGTCACTATAACAATAGCCAGGTAGTAGTATAATCATTTCTTTAGGGTGCATGTTTTAGTGCAAGATTTTTTTTGCTAGTCTTGTAACACTGTATGGGGGAGAACACAAAAAGCTACCCCTTTGGTTGTGTTTGCCAGGCAATGAAGACAGAGACAGCAAGGCCAAGGAATCTGTCTGTTTCACCCCTCCACAGTGGACGATCGGAGAAATCAAAAAAGTGAAAGATTACTTTTACAGCCAGGTAAAGGATGAGGGGGGGAATAATGTTTCAACATTTACTAATGTTGGTAATAGCTGTGGGCAGGGTCAGTGAGATACATCCCTAGACAGGAAAGGATGAGGTGGAAATTACGTTTAACATTTACTTCTGTTTATATGCTAACACCCAGTCAGCAAGCACAGAATGTCCCCTCCTCAACCAACACGGACAGTCCACCAGAAACCCAGTCAGCAAACATGGACAGTCCCCTTCACCCCACCCACAAGGACAGTCCCCAGAAACCCGAACAGTCCCCCTCCCCACCAGACACCGGGCCAGCGAGCATAGAATGCCCCTCCCAACCAACAAGGACAGTCCCACAGACACCCAGGCAGCCAGCAAACATGGACGGTCCCCCATATCCCACCAAGGACAGTCCCACCCCTGACACACAGCTAGCAAACACAGAATTTCCCCGCCCCACAACACGAACAATCCCCCAAACACCTGGTTAGCAAACACGGAGAATTCTCCCCAACAACATTGATAGTCCGTCTAGACACCTGATCAGCAATCACTGACATTCACCCCCCATAAGCCAACATGGAAAGATTCCCCAGACACCGTCCAGCAAATAGTCCCCCTCCCCACAAGACACCCGGCAGGCAAACATGGACAGTCTCCCTTTTCCACCATCATGGACAGTCCCCCCAGACAAATGGCCAGCCAACTCCACCAAACAATGGCTAGTGTCACCACCCCACCATCACAGCCAGTGTCCCCACATCACCATGGCCTGTGTCTCCACCCCACCAGACCCCAGGATAGAAAACACACTGTCCCCCCAGCCCCACCAAACACTGACCACCCTCCCAGTAACAAACACTAACCACCCCAGCCCCAAACACTGATCGTCCCCCCCAGCCCCACCAAACGCAGGCCCTCCCCCAGCACCAAACACTGACCATCCTCTCAGTGAGTCAACCCCAAAACACACAGACTGTCTCCCCCGACCCCAACCCCATAAAACAGACCATCCTCCCAGCCCCACCAAACACAGACCCTCAGTGAGATTCCCCAACAAACCCCACCACACCAGTAGCACAGTAAGTGGTGTCCCCACCCACCAACATGACCAGTGTCCACACCATACCAAACCAATAGGCCCCACCCACCCCACCAACATGGACAGCCTCAACAGCCAGCAAATCCTCCCACCCAAAGAAACACAAGCTGACAGCAAACCTTCCACCCACCCCCAGACACATGGCCATGGCCAAGACAACCCACCCAAAAAAAAAACACATTTCTGGGATGTGAATGGTATTAATTTCCAACAACCAGCTTGCAGCAAGTTACTCACCAAATCAGTGAGGCACAGACAGGGCAGCATGCAGCAGGGCACAGCAAGGCCAAGAAGGCAGGTCAGGTAGCCGAGTCTCTCCAACAGTCGTTCCTCTCCGATTAATCCCGGCGAGACAGTAACTCATTTTTCTGACACCAGATGAACGTGTCGCATTATGGGTCTGCTATAGCCTACATGACCACTGGCTTCTTCACTGTTCTGGGCCTGGCTGTTCACTGACCTGAATAATCCCTCTCGGTGGACCGTGGAACTGGTGGGCAATGGGCGTGGTATGGGACTCACCGACAACACGGTAAATCTTTTTCTGGCCTGCTGGACACAGGAGCTGGGTGTGCAGGCAAGCCTGGCTGTGCCTCAGACTCACTGCAATTGTACTACTCGCTCCTCCGCCTGGTCTTTCCAGTGGTAGAGGCCTTGTGGCCACAGGCCTCCTAGGCTCTTGGGGATGGGAGGCTCAGGTGGCAGTGAGAGAGCCCACAGCACAGCTGGCTGCACTGAGAAACAGAGAGTAGGTAGTCGGATGACTCGGGTGAGGTATATTTAAACTGGGCTGTTCAGGACAGGAGGAGGGTGGGAACACTAGACTGACTGAGACACTGGTGACACCTGACAGACAACTGTAACCCCTAGATGGCGCTATCCCAGGGGCTACTACCCCTGCCTGATTTGCCACTAACAGGTTGAGGGGCCTGGATCCAATGGCAGGTGCCTCCACCCAGAGGTCAGGGCTTGCAATAGTTAAACTAACTTGGTCACAGCCCTCTGGGACACTGCAACCCCCCTTTCTTCCCACTAGTGGCCCACACAATATATCAGAATTACCTTCACAGTATACACTTACCCCAGGTCTGGTTCCGCACTGGGACCTCCTGTGAAATGAGATACAGTGCAACAATCACAGTACAGTACTTAACATAGACAAATACCTCAGGCAGTATAACTTTGCTGAAACAAGCAGCTCTGATTTATTTAGGGGATATAACAAGGACAAGGGAAATCAGGTTAATTAGCTTATCACTCTAATAATCTACCTATGGCTCTGTGCACAGGCCTATCCTATCAGTTACTGTCTCTGGGTACCCAAGCCCTAGTGGCTAGTCCAAACCATGGCAGCTGGTAGGGCTCTTTCACACAGAGAAAAGGAGAATTAAACAGTC
Source organism: Neoceratodus forsteri (assembly GCA_016271365.2). Classification (NCBI taxonomy): domain Eukaryota; kingdom Metazoa; phylum Chordata; order Ceratodontiformes; family Ceratodontidae; genus Neoceratodus; species Neoceratodus forsteri. The sequence continues at coordinate 872,224,302 of CM057456.1, forward strand.
AGCAGTACAGTAATTCCATTTGGATTTAATGTGGCAATTCAACAGGGAGCACCCTGAATTAGTACTCACGACCTCAAATAAGATAGGGTCCTTCAATGTCACAGGGCTCACTTGAGGTACACAACCTCTTCACACATCCATATAAAAAAGCACTATACCAGGCAGGCTGCATCTGTATCCCGATCGCAATTACTGCACAATACCGGGAGAACACACAGCAGATTCAGTTCCTGACAGACCGAGTGCAATTTTCAGCAATTCCTCCAGTCTTCTACAGGATGAGCCTGGTTTCTACTCTTCAGAGATCCTTTGATTCTTTTCACAGGACGGATTCAGTCCTAACAAGCTGCAGACCGGAACTCTGGGCCTTACACACGTTTTTGACTAAAACTGCACACTGAAAAAGCACAGGGCTCCTTCCTTCTTCACTGCCAAAGCTCAACTGAAACTCCAACCCGACAAAACGGGCACTTCCTTTGAGTTCCTCCCAGTTCTTGACTGGATTGGCTGTCACTCACAATAGACTGCTGCTGTTGGTCCAAAAAGGCACTGAAGTCTAAACTACATCTCCCAGAGTCACTGCCCATACAATCCTCTTGTGGCTGGCTCAGATTATGAGTCCAAGTTCTGATTAGTCAAGGCACCATTTAGAGCTAGCTTACCCCACACTGATTGGTCCAGTTCAGCAGTTCAAAACTAGAATGGGAACTAGCAGACACAGTTCTGACTGCAAAGAAAGCAGGTTAGACAAACTGTAATTTCATTATTACTCTAAATAATTTCTGGCAAACAGTTACATCTTTCAGATAGGTTCCTTTGCACTCCCTAGTGACTGCAAAATGAAGTGAATTAGCAGCAGCTCGAGTGGTACTCAGAAGCACACAGTCCCCCATACAAACTAATTATGTCTGCAAGCAGACAGCTCTTAAAGAGACAGTACCAGAGGCTCTAAAACACTCACTGATAAATGGCTTAAATGCCAAACACCATTCAGGCTTGGAGCATTCAAGCAAGCTCCTGGAAGTCTTTTGGGAACCCCATTTGCAGAGGGGTTACACCCTTCCTGGCCTGGGAAAGCTTGGCGTCCGCGTCAAGCAAAGTACCTATAAGTTTCAACTGCAACCATATACATTTGCATTAGGCTCGCACATGTAATCATCAGTCAATATATCATTTTACCAAGAACACATTTCTGAAACATTGCAGTCGTCACTCTTTACACAGTATTACATACACATTGTACCATAACTCAAGTTATTACCTCTTGTACATGAAACCTGAAGAGGGGCCCTTCCTATCAGTTACCTTGGGGCTGGATGGGGCAAGGGCACCATACTTAGAGGGCAACACAAGTAACTTGGAGTTAGCACTGATGCTCAGTTTGGGCAATGAGCTCGGGGACACATACACTCCTTTATGGACAACATTGAGAGGCAAGTCCACAGGCCTCCCAAGTGAATCATAACTGGGTGCACCACGGGCTTTACAGCTCGACCAGTCTTTCTAGGGGAACTGTTATAGTCTCTGCACTCTGAGCCTCATTTTCAGCATTGTCCTCACTTGTCAGGGAGTCTCCATGGGGGTAGAGGCTAGAACTTGGGGCACTTTCAGCTCCAGGAGTTACAGTTTCTGAGTCCACAACATTTGGCTCGCATGGAGAGCTTTCGGACACTAGCAGTGGACTGTCAGGGCACTCAAAATACTCTTCTTGTTCGGGTGTACCATGGTCTGCCCCAATCTATCATTTTCCTCCTGAAGCTCAAACAGTTCAACCATGCACAATGATTCCATTTCATCTGATCTGATGCTTTGCACTTCACTTTCTGGGAGCATTGGCTCCAGGGATGAAGCTGAGGGCTTAGACAGTCCAGAAGGCCCAGCTTCATCTCCAGTAGTTGACTAGGGATTGCCCGAAACAATTGACTCAGCTCGTAGAAGGATAGTATTCAAAGTCACTCTCACTTTCTTCCGATATGGACTGACAGTCATGCTCAACTGGGACTTGTGGAGAGACATTTAACTTTGCTTATGAGTGCAGACTTTCTTGATCTTTTCTTAGCAGCAGCTCTAGTCACTGGTCAGCAGAGGCATCTTCTAGGGCTCAGACTCAATTAAGATTTGTCCAATGGGCAGTAAATGATTTCTATGCATTGTTTTTACATCTTTTGAATTATTCTCAGGCCTTACTTTGTACACTGGCAGATCATCTAGTTTGCCCACTACAATGTGAGGGAGATGGTGCCATCTGTCAGCAATCTTGTGCTTGCCATGCAGTCCCAGATTTCTTAGTAACACCCAATCTCCTCCTGGAGTTCCTGTGCTTTCACCTTTATCATACCTTTCTTTGTTGGCAGATTTCTTTTGGCAGCCATGGTTTGAGCCAGTTGGTACACATGAGTTAGCTGGGCCTTTAACTTTTGCACATACTGTAAATAGTTGTCAGCTTGAACCCATCATCGGAGAGACCCCAAAACACACATCTACTGGTAGTCGAGCTTCTCTTCCAAACATCAGGCGGTGGGGGAGAATCCAGTGGCATCACTTTTGGTGCAGTTATAAGCATGTAGCAGGGTGCTAATTTGTTGGCTCCATCTAGGCTTGTCCTTTGGGTGCAGGGTGCCTAGCATATCTAGCAAAGTCACGGTTGGCAAACGTTCAGGCTGTGGGTCCCCCTGGGGTAGTAAGGAGTGGTTCTGGACTTTCGCACTCCCCACAGAAAAGCATCTCTTTGATCAGACGACTCTCAAAGTCTCTCCCTTGATCAGAATGGATTCTTTGTGGAGCCCATAGTGAACAAAAAGTTTTCTACAAGTACTTTGGCCACAGTGGATGCTTTCTGGTCTTTGGTGGGAAAGCTTGGGCATATCTCGTGAAATGGTCAGTGACCACCAGCACATTACTGATATTTCTTTGATCTGACTCCAAACTCAGAAAATCAATACAGACCAGCTCCATGGGTGCACTGGTGGTGATGTTAACAAGGGGGCAGCCCTCTGGGGCAAAGCTTTCCTCTGTAAGCAGCGACTACAAGTTCGAATGTGTTGCTCCACATCAGCCCCCCATCTTAGGCCAATAGAATCTGGATCTCACCAAGTCAAGTGTTCTGTCTATACCAAGGTCCCCATGTGTTGTGCAAGGACCTCAGTACTGAGTCTCGAAAGGCAGTGGGCAGCACTAGTTGTTGTTTGTCTACTTGTCCCCTCTGTCTACTGTTTCTCTGTATAACAGTTTATTGATCAGTTTCAACTTAGGACCTTCTTTGTATAACAGTGCAGTTCTCAAATCAGTGGGCGTAATTTGGACACATCTTTTCCTGCATAGAGGGCTTCTAAAGCTGCTTTGATCATGGGATCGGGGATTGAGCCGCCGAATACTGTCATTGTCCAGCTGAGGCAGTGCACCAATGTCTATTGCAGAAAAGTGGCAATAAGCAGCAGGTATGCAATTCTCAGAGGCTCCCAAGCAATCCACCATGCAGTCCACTGCGTCCGTGGACATTTGTTCCTCCCTGTCAAACTTCCGGCAGAGTGCCCGAATGTCAGGTTCTGCCAATCGGACCCAATCATTCTGGGGAACAGGCCTCCGGAGAAGCATCAGCATCTATGTGGTTCCAGACCTGCTCGGTATTCGAGAGCATAGTCATATGTAGATAATGCAGAAAGCCACCTATGGCCAGTAGCATCCAACAGCTGAGGTCTGCACATAGGTCAAAGGACTATTGTCAGTTTTACTAGTATTTTTAGCCCCATACAAGTACTCATGGAATTGGTCAACAATAGCCCACTTCAAAGCTAGGAACTCTAACTTATGTACAGGATAGTTCTTTTCGGATGGGGTCAGGCTTCTACTGGCAAAGGCCACTGGTCTCAGGCCATTCTCGTGCTCTTGGTACAACACAGCCCCAACCCTTGCAAGCTAGCATCAGTGTGCAGGACGAAGGTTTTCTTGGATCGGCATAGGCCAGCACTGGAGCATGGGTAAGTTGATATATGATCTCATGAAAAGCAGTCTTCACATCAGGAGTCCAGCGGCTCAAATACTTCACTCGGATGAAAATACACTCTTTCAGTCTTGAGGCGCTGACTTTTGGTATTTTTGTGGGTTGGGGATACCCTTGAGTAAGGTTAAGTAAAGGCGGATCACTCTTGAATAGTCCTTGATGGCGCCGACAATAACCACAGAATCCAGGAATCTTTGCAGTTCTTTTAGATTTTGGGCTGTGGCCAGGTGGTCAAGGCCTCAACTTTACTTGGGTCGGTCTCTATTCCTCGGTGGATACTATGTGATCCCATATACTTTACTGATGTCTGAAAGAATTGACACTTATCAATGGACAGTTTAAGGCCAAAGTCCTCCAGTCGGTCCAATACCCTAAATAATCTGCTCTCATGTTCCTCCAGTGAGCTGCCAAACACAATAACATCATCTAGGTATGCCAGGCACTCTAGTAAGTTCATGTCCCCCACTGCACGCTCCATCAATCGTTGAAAAGTGGCTGGGGCACCTGAAATCCCCTGAGGCATCCTCATGAATTCATAGAAGCCAAGCGGACAGATAAAGGCCGTCTTCTCACGGTCCTCTGGGGCCATCGGATCTGGTAGTACCCACTGCGGAGATCCAGCACAGAGAACCACCTGCTCCCGCTTAGGCAGTCCAAAGCATCCTGAATCGCGGGCATTGTGTACTGATCAGGGATGAGTCCGCCCGGTTTAAGGTGCGATAATCCACACACATCCTTACTGTTCCATTCTTTTCCTCACCACCACAATGGGGAAGCATAAGGGCTTCTGGATTCTTGTATTACACCAGCAGCTAACATCTCTTGCAGATGCCGCTCACATCATCTATGTCAGCAGGTGCCAGGCGTCGAGACCTCTCACGAAATGGTCTTTACGTCATGCAGTCGGATATTGTGCTCAGCTCCTTGCATGCATCCTACATCCCATTCCTTCAAAGAAAACACCTGGTCTCTCTGGGCAAGCTTCTCACTGATCCTCACTTTCCATTCAGCTGGCAGCGGGAGTCATTGAAATCAAACAAGTCAGGCGTTACTCTGTCATTCTTCCTTGAACTCTTGCTGCTGGGTAGCACTGCAGTGTCTGCACAATGCACGTAAGCCAGATGCAACCTCTGTTTACTCGAATGTCTCTTTCAGACACATTATGAACTTGGACCATTACCCTTCTGGCATAAGCATGGGCTCTAGCGGGCAAAATACTAGGCTTGACCAGCCTATGTACAGCTGCTGTTGTGGGGAGGTGCTGGGAGCTACTTGGGTACTGTGTACAGCTGCTGTTGTGGGGAGGTGGCTGGGGCCACTTGAGGTACTGTGTACAGCTGCTGTTGTGGGGAGGTGGCTGGGGGCTACTTGGGTACTGTGTACAGCTGCTGTTGTGGGGAGGTGGCTGGGGGCTACTTGGGTACTGTGTACAGCTGCTGTTGTGGGAGGTGGCTGGGGGCACTTGGGTACTGTGTACAGCTGCTGTTGTGGGGAGTGGCTGGGGGCTACTTGGGTACTGTGTACAGCTGCTGTTGTGGGGAGGTGGCTGGGGGCTACTTGGGTACTGTGTACAGCTGCTGTTGTGGGGAGGTGGCTGGGGAGCCACTTGGGTACTGTGTACAGCTGCTGTTGTGGGGAGGTGGTGGGGGGCTACTTGGGTACTGTGTACAGCTGCTGTTGTTGGAGGTGGCTGGGGCCACTTGGTGCTAATATGTACAGCTGCTGTTGTGGGAGGTGGCTGGGGCTACTTGGGTACTGTGTACAGCTGCTGTTGTGGGAAGGTGGCTGGGGTGCTACTTGGGTACTGTGTACAGCTGCTGTTGTGGGAGGTGGCTGGGGGCCTACTTGGGTACTGTGTACAGCTGCTGTTTGGGGAGGTGGCTGGGGGCTACTTGAGTACTGTGTACAGCTGCTGTTGTGGGAGGTGGCTGGGGGCTACTTGGGTACTGTGTACAGCTGCTGTTGTGAGGAGGTGGCTGGGGGGGCCACTTGGGTACTGTGTACAGCTGCTGTTGTGGGGAGGTGGCTGGGGGCCCACTTGGATCAAATTGCTTACTGAAATTGCAGATGTTGTATACATCTGTTGTTGTGGTGAGAAGGGCGGGGGTCTACTGGGACTAAATTGCTTACTGTCGATGAATTGTACAGCTATTTGTTGAGGGGGATGGTACAGGGAGGTTGTTGTCCACTTGGGTTAATTTGCTGAATTGTTTAAAGCTGTTAATAGAAGGGGAAACAGTTAGGTTGGGGTGTACTTGGGACTGAATTGCTTAGGGGGCTAAAGTGTGTGCATAGCCAGGTTTTCGCTAGTAATTGAAAACACTGTGATCAGGCATAACTAGAAAGGAAGCGAACACATCGAAGGGCATCTCATGAGGGAAAGGTAACTACCTGAGGGACCAAATGGGTGGGCACAGATGGGGGAACTTCAATGGAAGAGGGTGGCGGGGAGGAAGGGGGAAATGGCAGGAGAAGGGGACACAGGCAGAGAAGGCTAACAGGAGTGGTTGGGTTGTACATGGTTGCTGCTCGGCAGGTGTGAAGACTGCTGGTGTACTGTGTACAGCTGCTATTGTGGGGAGGTGGCTGGGGAGCCACTTGGGTACTGTGTACAGCTGCTGTTGTTGGGAGGTGGCTGGGAGCCACTTGCGTACTGTGTACAGCTGCTGTTGTGGGGAGGTGGCTGGGGGCCACTTGGGTACTGTGTACAGCTGCTGTTGTGGGGAGGTGGCTGGGGAGCCACTTGGGTACTGTGTACAGCTGCTGTTGTGGGGAGGTGGCTGGGGGTCACTTGGGTGCTGTTTTCAGCTGCTGTTTTGGGGAAGTGGCTGGGGGCTACATGGTGCGTTACTGTACAGCTGCTGTTGTGGGGAGGTGGCTGGGGGCTACTTGGGTACTGTGTACAGCTGCTGTTGTGGGGAGGTGGCTGGGGGCCACTTGGGTACTGTGTACAGCTGCTGTTGTGGGAGGTGGCTGGGGGCCACTTGGGTACTGTGTACAGCTGCTGTTGTGGGGAGGTGGCTGGGGGCACTTGGGTTCTGTGTACAGCTGCTGTTGTGGGAGGTGGGGGGGCCACTTGGTACTGTGTACAGCTGCTGTTGTGGGGAGGTGGCTGGGGAGCTACTTGGGTACTGTGCAGCTGCTGTTGTGGGGAGGTGGCTGGGGGGCTACTTGGGTACTGTGTACAGCTGCTGTTGTGGGGGAGGTGGCTGGGGGGCTACTTGGGTACTGTGCAGCTGCTGTTGTGGGGAGTTGGCTGGGGGGCTACTTGGGTACTGTGTACAGCTGCTGTTGTGGGAAGTGGCTGGGAGGCCACTTGGGTACTGTGTACAGCTGCTGTTGTGGGGAGGTGGCTGGGGGCTACTTGGGTACTGTGTACAGCTGCTGTTGTGGGGAGGTGGCTGGGGGCTACTTGGGTACTGTGTACAGCTGCTGTTGTGGGGAGGTGGCTGGGGGGCTACTTGGGTACTGTGTAAAGCTGCTGTTGTGGGGAGGTAGCTGGGGGGCCACTTGGGTACTGTGTACAGCTGCTGTTGTGGGGAGGTGGCTGGGGAGCCATGGGTACTGTGTACAGCTGCTGTTGTGGGGAGGTGGCTGGGGGCTACTTGGGTACTGTGTACAGCTGCTGTTGTGGGGAGGTGGCTGGGGGGCCACTTGGGTACTGTGTACAGCTGCTGTTGTGGGGAGGTGGCTGGGGAGCTAGTTGGGTACTGTGTACAGCTGTTGTTGAGGGGAGGTGGCTGAGGGGCTACTCGGTTACTTTGTACAGCTGCTGTTGTGGGGAGGTGGCTGGGGGCTACTTGGGTACTGTGTACAGCTGCTGTTGTGTGGAGGTGGCTGGGGTCACTTGGGTACTGTGTACAGCTGCTGTTGTGGGGAGGTGGCTGGGGGGTACTTGGGTACTGTGTACAGCTGCTGTTGTGGGGAGGTGGCTGGGGAGCCACTTGGGTACATGTGACAGCTGCTGTTGTGGGAGGTGGCTGGGGGCTACTTGGGTACTGTACAGCTGCTGTTGTGGGGAGGTGGCTGGGGGCTACTTGGGTACTGTGTACAGCTGCTGTTGTGGGAGGTGGCTGGGAGCCACTTGGGTACTGTGTACAGCTGCTGTTGTGGGGAGGTGGCTGGGGGCTACTTGGGTACTGTGTACAGCTGCTGTTGTGGGGAGGTGGCTGGGGAGCTACTTGGGTACTGTGTACAGCTGCTGTTGTGGGGAGGTGGCTGGGGGCTACTTGGGTACTGTGTACAGCTGCTGTTGTGGGGAGGTGGCTGGGGGGCTACTTGGGTACTGTGTACAGCTGCTGTTGTGGGGAGGTGGCTGGGGCCACTTGGGTACTGTGTACAGCTGCTGTTGTGGGGAGGTGGCTGGGAGCCACTTGGGTACTGTGTGCAGCTGCTGTTGTGGGAGGTGGCTGGGGGCTACTTGGGTACTGTGTACAGCTGCTGTTGTGGGGGAGGGTGGCTGCGTGCTGCTGTTGTGGGGAGGTGGCTGGAGGGCCACTTGGTACTGTGTATCAGCTGCTGTTGTGGGGAGGTGGCTGGGGCTACTTGGGTACTGTGTACAGCTTGCTGTTGTGGGAGGTGGCTGGGGGCTACTTGGGTACTGTGTACAGCTGCTGTTGTGGGAGGTGGCTGGGGGCCACTTGAGTACTGTGTACAGCTGCTGTTGTGGGGAGGTGGCTGGGGGCTACTTGGGTACTGTGTACAGCTGCTGTTGTGGGGAGGTGGCTGGGGGCCACTTGGGTGACTGTGTACAGCTGCTGTTGTGGGGAGGTGGCTGGGGGCTACTTGGGTACTGTGTACAGCTGCTGTTGTTGAGGAGGTGGCTGGGAGCCACTTGGGTACTGTGTACAGCTGCTGTTGTGGGGAGGTGGCTGGGGGCTACTTGGGTACTTGTACAGCTGCTGTTGTGGGGAGGTGGCTGGGGGCCACTTGGGTACTGTGTACAGCTGCTGTTGTGGGGTGGCTGAGGCCACTTGGGTACTGTGTACAGCTGCTGTTTTTGTGGAGGTGGATGGGGCCACTTGGGTACTGTGTACAGCTGTTGTTGTGGGGAGGTGGCTGGGGGGGCTAATTGGGTACTGTGTACAGCTGCTGTTGTGGGGAGGTGGATGGGGGCTACTGGGTACTGTGTACAGCTGCTGTTGTGGGGAGGTGGCTGGAGGGCCACTTGAGTACTGTGTACAGCTGCTGTTGTGGGGAGGTGGCTGAGGGCTACTTGGGTACTGTGTACAGCTGCTGTTGTGGGGAGGTGGCTGGGGGCTACTTGGGTACTGTGTACAGCTGCTGTTGTGGGGAGGTGGCTGGGGGGCCACTTGGGTACTGTGTACAGCTGCTGTTGTGGGGAGGTGGCTGGGGGCCACTTGGATCAAGTGCTTACTGAAATTGCTGAGTTGTATACATCTGTTGTTGTGGGGAGAAGGGCGGGGTCTACTGGGACTAAATTGCTTACTGTGGATGAATGTACACTATTTGTTGAGAGGGATGGTACAGGAGGTTGTTGTCTACTTGGGTTAATTTGCTGAATTGTTTAAAGCTGTTAATAGAAGGGGAACAGGGAGGTTAGGGTGTACTTGGGACTGAATTGCTTAGGGGGCTAAAGTGTGTGCATAGCCAGGTTTTCGCAGTAATTGAAAACACTGTGATGAGGCATAACTAGAAGAGCGAACACATCGAAGGGCATCTCATGAGGGAAGGTAACTACTTGAGGGACCAAATGGATGGGAACAGATGGGGAACTTCAATGGAAGAGGGTGGCGGGAGGGATGGGGCAGTGGCAGGAGAGGGACACAGGCAGAGAAGGCTAACAGGAGTGGTTGGGTTGTACATGGTTGCTGCTGGGCAGGCGTGAAGACTGCTGGTGCACTGTGTACAGCTGCTATTGTGGGGAGGTGGCTGGGGAGCCACTTGGGTACTGTGTACAGCTGCAGTTGTGGGGAGGTGGCTGGGGAGCCACTTGGGTGCTGTGTACAGCTGCTGTTGTGGGGAGGTGGCTGGGGGCCACTTGGGTACTGTGTACAGCTGCTGTTGTGGGGAGGTGGCTGGGGGCCACTTGGGTACTGTGCAGCTGCTGTTGTGGGGAGGTGGCTGGGGGCCACTTGGGTACTGTGTACAGCTGCTGTTGTGGGGAGGTGGCTGGGGGCCACTTGGGTACTGTGTACAGCTGCTGTTGTGGGGAGGTGGCTGGGGGCTACTTGGGTACTGTGTACAGCTGCTGTTGTGGGGAGGTGGCTGGGGGCTACTTGGGTACTGTGTACAGCTGCTGTTGTGGGGAGGTGGCTGGGGAGCACTTGGGTACTGTACAGCTGCTGTTGTGGGAGGTGGCTGAGGCCACTTGGGTACTGTGTACAGCTGCTGTTGTGGGGAGGTGGCTGGGGGCTACTTGGGTACTGTGTACAGCTGCTGTTGTGGGGAGGTGGCTGGGGGCCACTTGGGTACTGTGTACAGCTGCTGTTGTGGGGAGGTGGCTGGGGGCTACTTGGGTACTGTGTACAGCTGCTGTTGTGGGGAGGTGGCTGGGGGCTACTTGGGTACTGTGTACAGCTGCTGTTGTGGGGAGGTGGCTGGGGCCACTTGAGTACTGTGTACAGCTGCTGTTGTGGGGAGGTGGCTGGGGGGGCTACTTGGGTACTGTGTACAGCTGCTGTTGTGGGGAGGTGGCTGGGGTCACTTGGTACTGTATTACAGCTGCTGTTGTGGGGAGGTGGCTGGGGGCTACTTGGTGTACTGTGTACAGCTGCTGTTGTGGGGAGGTGGCTGGGGGCCACTTGGGTACTGTGTACAGCTGCTGTTGTGGGGAGGTGGCTGGGGGCTACTTGGGTACTGTGTACAGCTGCTGTTGTGGGGAGGTGGCTGGGGGCCACTTGGGTACTGTGTACAGCTGCTGTTGTGGGGAGGTGGCTGGGGAGCCACTTGGGTACTGTGTACAGCTGCTGTTGTGGGGAGGTGGCGGGGGGCTACTTGGGTACTGTGTACAGCTGCTGTTGTGTGGGAGGTGGCTGGGGCCACTTGGTACTGTGTACAGCTGCTGTTGTGGGGAGGTGGCTGGGGGCTACTTGGGTACTGTGTACAGCTGCTGTTGTGGGGAGGTGGCTGGGGGCTACTGGGTACTGTGTACAGCTGCTGTTGTGGAGGTGGCTGGGGCCACTTGGGTACTGTGTACAGCTGCTGTTGGGGTGGCTGGGGCCACTTGGTGCTGTACAGCTGCTGTTGTGGGAGGTGGCTGGGAGCTACTTGGGTACTGTGTGCAGCTGCTGTTGTGGGGAGGTGGCTGGGGAGGCTACTTGGGTACTGTGTACAGCTGCTGTTGTGGGAGGTGGCTGGGGGCTACTTGGGTACTGTTGTACATGCTGCTGTTGTGGGGAGGTGGCTGGGGGCTACTTGGGTACTGTGTACAGCTGCTGTTGTGGGGAGGTGGCTGGGGCCACTTGGGTCCTGTGCAGCTGCTGTTGTGGGAGGTGGCTGGGGCCACTTGGTACTGTGTACAGCTGCTGTTGTGGGGAGGTGGCTGGGGGCTACTTGGGTACTGTGTACAGCTGCTGTTGTGGGAGGTGGCTGGGGGCCACTTGGGTGCTGTGTACAGCTGCTGTTGTGGGAGGTGGCTGGGGGCCACTTGGGTACTGTGCAGCTGCTGTTGTGGGGAGTGGCTGGGGGCCACTTGGGTACTGTGTACAGCTGCTGTTGTGGGAGGTGGCTGGGGGCTACTTGGGTACTGTGTACAGCTGCTGTTGTGGGGAGGTGGCTGGGGGCCTTGGGTGCTGTGTGCAGCTGCTGTTGTGGGGAGGTGGCTGGGGGGCCACTTGGGTGCTGTGTACAGCTGCTGTTGTGGGGAGGTGGCTGGGGGCTACTTGGGTACTGTGTACAGCTGCTGTTGTGGGAGGTGGCTGGGGGCCACTTGGGTACTTGTACAGCTGCTGTTGTGGGAGGTGGCTGGGGGCTACTTGGGTACTGTGTACAGCTGCTGTTGTGGGAGGGTGGCTGGGGGCCACTTGGGTACTGTGTACAGCTGCTGTTGTGGGGAGGTGGCTGGGAGCTCACTTGGGTACTGTGTCAGCTGCTGTTTGTGGGAGGTGGCTGGGGGCTACTTGGGTACTGTGTGCAGCTGCTGTTGTGGGGAGGTGGCTGGGGGCTACTTGGGTACTGTGTACAGCTGCTGTTGTGGGAGGTGGCTGTGGAGCTACTTGGGTACTGTGTACAGCTGCTGTTGTGGGGAGGTGGCTGGGGGCTACTTGGGTACTGTGTACAGCTGCTGTTGTGGGGAGTGGCTGGGGGCACTTGGGTGCTGTGTACAGCTGCTGTTGTGGGGAGGTGGCTGGGGGCTACTTGGGTACTGTGTACAGCTGCTGTTGTGGGAGGTGGCTGGGGCCACTTGGGTGCTGTGTACAGCTGCTGTTGTGGGAGGTGGCTGAGAGCCACTTGGGTACTATGTACAGCTGCTGTTGTGGGGAGGTGGCTGGGGGCTACTTGGTTACTGTGTACAGCTGCTGTTGTGGGGAGGTGGCTGGGGGCCACTTGGGTACTGTGTACAGCTGCAGTTGTGGGGAGGTGGCTGGGGGCCACTTGGGTACTGTGTGCTGTTGTTGTGGGGAGGTGGCTGGGGAGACTCTGGGTGCTGTGTACAGCTGCTGTTGTGGGGAGGTGGCTGGGGGCTACTTGGGTACTGTGTACAGCTGCTGTTGTGGGAGGTGGCTGGGGAGCCACTTGGGTACTGTGTACAGCTGCTGTTGTGGGGAGGTGGCTGGGGGCTACTTGGGTACTGTGTACAGCTGCTGTTGTGGGGAGGTGGCTGGGGAGCCACTTGGGTACTCTGTACAGCTGCTGTTGTGGGGAGGTGGCTGGGGGCCACTTGGGTACTGTGTACAGCTGCTGTTGTGGGGAGGTGGCTGGGGCTACTTGGGTACTGTGTGACAGCTGCTGTTGTGGGGAGGTGGCTGGGGGCTACTTGGGTACTGTGTACAGCTGCTGTTGTGGGGAGGTGGCTGGGGGCCACTTGGGTACTGTGTACAGCTGCTGTTGTGGGGAGGTGGCTGGGGGCTACTTGGGTACTGTGTACAGCTGCTGTTGTGGGAGGTGGCTGGGGGCCACTTGGGTACTGTGTACAGCTGCTGTTGTGGGGAGGTGGCTGGGGGCTACTTGGGTACTGTGTACAGCTGCTGTTGTGGGGAGGTGGCTGGGGGCCACTTGGGTACTGTGTACAGCTGCTGTTGTGAGGAGGTGGCTGGGGGGCCACTTGGGTACTGTGTACAGCTGCTGTTGTGGGGAGGTGGCTGGGGGGGCTACTTGGGTACTGTGTACAGCTGCTGTTGTGGGGAGGTGGCAGGGGGCTACTTGGGTACTGTGTACAGCTGCTGTTTGTGGGAGGTGGCTGGGCCACTTGGGTACTGTGTACAGCTGCTGTTGTGGGGAGGTGGCTGGGGGCTACTTGGGTACTGTGTACAGCTGCTGTTGTGGGGAGGTGGCTGGGGGCTACTTGGGTACTGTGTACAGCTGCTGTTGTGGGGAGGTGGCTGGGGGCCACTTGGGTACTGTGTACAGCTGCTGTTGTGGGGAGGTGGCTGGGGGCTACTTGGGTACTGTGTACAGCTGCTGTTGTGGGGAGGTGGCTGGGGTACTTGGGTACTGTGTACAGCTGCTGTTGTGGGAGGTGGCTGGGGGCCACTTGGGTACTGTGTACAGCTGCTGTTGTGGGGAGGTGGCTGGGGACCACTTGGATAAATTGCTTACTGAAATTGCTGAGTTGTATACATCTGTTGTTGTGGGGAGAAGGGCGGGGTCTACTGGGACTAAATTGCTTACTGTGGATGAATAGTACAGCTATTTGTTGAGGGGGATGGTACAGGGAGGTTGTTGTCTACTTGGGTTAATTTGCTGAATTGTTTAAAGCTGTTAATAGAAGGGGGAACAGGGAGGTTGGGGTGTACTTGGGACTGAATTGCTTAGGGGGCTAAAGTGTGTGCATAGCCAGGTTTTCACTAGTAATTGAAAACACTGTGATGAGGCATAACTAGAAAGGAAGCGAACACATCGAAGGGCATCTCATGAGGGAAAGGTAACTACTTGAGGGACCAAATGGATGGGAACAGATGGGGGAAATTCAATGGAAGAGGGTGGCGGGAGGGGGGGGGGGCAGTGGCAGGAGAAGGGGACACAGGCAGAGAAGGCTAACAGGAGTGGTTGGGTTGTACATGGTTGCTGCTGGGCAGGCGTGAAGACTGCTGGTGCACTGTGTACAGCTGCTATTGTGGGGAGGTGACTGGGGAACCACTTGGGTACTGATTACAGCTGCAGTTGTGGGGGAGGTGGCTGGGGCCACTTGGGTGCTGTGTACAGCTGCTGTTGTGGGAGGTGGCTGGGGGCCACTTGGGTACTGTGTACAGCTGCTGTTGTGGGGAGGTGGCTGGGGGGCTACTTGGGTGCTGTGTACAGCTGCTGTTGTGGGGAGGTGGCTGGGGAGGCTACTTGGGTAATGTGTACAGCTGCTGTTTTGGGGAGGTGGCTGGGGGGTCACTTGGGTACTGTGTACAGCTGCTGTTGTGGGGAGGTGGCTGGAGAGCCACTTGGCTATTCTGTACAGCTGCTGTTGTGGGGAGGTGGCTGGGGTGTCTACTTGGGTACTGTGTACAGCTGCTGTTGTGGGGAGGTGGCTGGGGAGCAAGTTGGGTACTGTGTACAGCTGTTGTTGTGGGGAGGTGACTGAGGTTTTACTCGGTTACTTTGTACAGCTGCTGTTGTGGGGAGGTGGCTGGGGCACTTGGGTACTGTGTACAGCTGCTGTTGTGGGGAGGTGGCTGGGGGGCTACTTGGGTACTGTGTACAGCTGCTGTTGTGGGGAGGTGGCTGGGGGGCCACTTGGGTACTGTGTACAGCTGCTGTTGTGGGAGGTGGCTGGGGGCCACTTGGGTACTGTGTACAGCTGCTGTTGTGGGGAGGTGGCTGGGGGCTACTTGGGTACTGTGTACAGCTGCTGTTGTGGGAGGTGGCTGGGGTCAACTTGAGTACTGTGTACAGCTGCTGTTGTGGGGAGGTGGCTTTGGGGCTACTTGGGTACTGTGTACAGCTGCTGTTGTGGGGAGGTGGCTGGGGAGCCACTTGGGTACTGTGTACACCTGCTGTTGTGGGGAGGTGGCTGGGCTGGCTACTTGGGTTCTGTGTACAGCTGCTGTTGTGGGGAGGTGGCTGGGGAGCCACTTGGGTACTGTGTACAGCTGCTGTTGTGGGGAGGTGGCTGGGGAGCCACTTGGGTACTGTGTACAGCTGCTGTTGTGGGGAGGTGGCTGGGAGGCTACTTGGGTACTGTGTACAGCTGCTGTTTTTGTGGAGGTGGATGGGGCCACTTGAGTACTGTGTACAGCTGTTGTTGTGGGGAGGTGGCTGGGGGAGCTAATTGGGTACTGTGTACAGCTGCTGTTGTGGGGAGGTGGTTGGGGGCTACTTGGGTACTGTGTACAGCTGCTGTTGTGTGGAGGTGGCTGGAGGGCCACTTGGGTACTGTGTACAGCTGCTGTTGTGGGGAGGTGGCTGGGGGCTACTTGGGTACTGTGTACAGCTGCTGTTGTGGGAGGTGGCTGGGGCTCACTTGGGTACTGTGTACAGCTGCTGTTGTGGGGAGGTGGCTGGGGAGGCTACTTGGGTACTGTGTACAGCTGCTGTTTTGGGAGGTGGCTGGGGGTCACTTGGGTACTGTACAGCTGCTGTTGTGGGGAGGTGGCTGGGGGCTACTTGGGTACTATGTACAGCTGCTGTTGTGGGAGGTGACTGGAGGCTACTTGGGTACTGTGTACAGCTGCTGTTGTGGGGAGGTGGCTGGAGGGCCACTTGGGTACTGTGTACAGCTGCTGTTGTGGGGAGGTGGCTGGGGGGGCGACTTGGGTACTGTGCACAGCTGCTGTTGTGGGGAAGTGGCTGGGGGGCTACTTGGGTACTGTGTACAGCTGTTGTTGTGGGGAGGTGGCTGTGGTGCCACTTGGGTACTGTGTACTGCTGCTGTTGTGGGGAGTTGGCTGTGGGGGCCACTTGGGTACTATGTACAGCTGCTGTTATGGGGAGGTGACGGGGGCTACTTGGGTACTGTGTACAGCTGCTGTTGTGGGAGGTGGCTGGGGGCCACTTGGGTCAATGTACAGCTGCTGTTGTGTGGGGAGGTGGCTGGGGGCTACTTGGGTCTGTGTACAGCTGCTGTTGTGGGAGGTGGCTGGGGGCCACTTGGGTACTGTGTACAGCTGCTGTTGTGGGGAGGTGGCTGGGGGGCTAGTTGGGTACTGTGTACAGCTGCTGTTGAGGGAGGTGGCTGAGGGGCTACTCGGTTACTTTGTACAGCTGCTGTTGTGGTGAGGTGGCTGGGGGCTACTTGGGTACTGTGTACAGCTGCTGTTGTGTGGAGGTGGCTGTGGGTCAACTTGTGTACTGTGTACAGCTGCTGTTTTGGGGAGGTGGCTGGGGGTACTTGGGTACTGTGTACAGCTGCTGTTGTGGGAGGTGGCTGGGGGGCACTTGGGTACTGTGTACAGCTGCTGTTGTGGGGAGGTGGCTGGGGGGGCTACTTGGGTACTGTGTACAGCTGCTGTTGTGGGAGGTGGCTGGGGAGCCACTTGGGTGCTGTGTACAGCTGCTGTTGTGAGGAGGTGGCGGAGGCCACTTGGATATCTGTACAGCTGCTGTTGTGGGGAGGTGGCTGGGGGGTCTACTTGGGTACTGTGTACAGCTGCTGTTGTGGGGAGGTGGCTGGGGCGCAAGTTGGGTACTGTGTACAGCTGTTGTTGTGAGGAGGTGACTGAGGTTTTACTCGGTTCCTTTGTACAGCTGCTGTTTTGGGGAGGTGGCTTGGGGCCACTTGGTTACTGTGTACAGCTGCTGTTGTTGGGAGGTGGCTGGGGAGCCACTTGGGTACTGTGTACAGCTGTTGTTGTGGGGAGGTGGCTGGGGGGCTACTTGGGTACTGTGTACAGCTGCTGTTGTGGGGAGGTGGCTGGGGCGCCCTTGGGTACTGTGTACAGCTGCTGTTGTGGGGAGGTGGCTGGATGTCCACTTGAGTACTGTGTATAGCTACTGTTGTGGGGAGGTGGCTGGGGGGGCTACTTGGGTACTGTCTACAGCCGCTGTTGTGGGGAGGTGGCTGGGGAGCCACTTGGGTACTGTGTACAGCTGCTGTTGTGGGGAGGTGACGGGGGGCTAATTGGGTACTGTGTACAGCTGCTGTTTTTGTGGAGGTGGATGGGGCCACTTGAGTACTGTGTCAGCTGTTGTTGTGGGAGGTGGCTGGGGGCTACTTGGGTACTGTGTACAGCTGCTGTTGTGGGGAGGTGGCTGGGGGCTACTTGGGTACTGTGTACAGCTGCTGTTGTGAGGAGGTGGCTGGGGGGGCCACTTGGGTACTGTGTACAGCTGCTGTTGTGGGGAGGTGGCTGGGGACCACTTGGATCAAATTGCTTACTGAAATTGCTGAAGTTGTATACATCTGTTGTTGTGGGGAGAAGGGCGGGGGTCTACTGGGACTAAATTGCTTACTGTGGATGAATTGTACTGCTATTTGTTGAGGGGGATGGTACAGGGAGGTTGTTGTCTACTTGGGTTAATTTGCTGAATTGTTTAAAGCTGTTAATAGAAGGGGAACAGGGAGGTTGGGGTGTGCCTGGACTGAATTGCTTAGGGGCTAAAGTGTGTGCATAGCCAGGTTTTCAGCTAGTAATTGAAAACACTGTGATGAGGCATAACTAGAAAGGAAGCGAACATGAAGGGCATCTCATGAGGAAAGGTAACTACTTGAGGGACCAAATGGATGGGAACAGATGGGAATTCAATGGAAGAGGGTGGCGGGGAGGGGTGGGGGCAGTGGCAGGAGAAGGGGACACAGGCAGAGAAGGCTAACAGGAGTGGTTGGGTTGTACATGGTTGCTGCTGGGCAGGCGTGAAAACTGCTGGTGCACTTTGTACAGCTGCTATTGTGGGTAGGTGGCTGGGGAACCTCTTGGGTACTGTTTACAGCTGCTGTTGTGGGGAGGTGGCTGGGGGGCTACTTGGGTACTGTGTACAGATGCTGTTGTGGGGAGGAGGCTGGGGAGGCTACTTGGGTACTGTGTACAGCTGCTGTTGTGGGGAGGTGGCTGGGGGCTACTTGGGTACTGTGTACAGCTGCTGTTGTGGGGAGGTGGCTGGGGGGCTACTTGGGTACTGTGCACAGCTGCTGTTTGGGGAGGTGGCTGGGGGCTACTTGGGTACTGTGTACAGCTGCTGTTGTGGGGAGGTGGCTGGGGGGCCACTTGGGTACTATGTACTGCTGCTGTTGTGGGGAGTTGGCTGGGGGGGCTACTTGGGTACTATGTACAGCTGCTGTTGTGGGGAGGTGACTGGGAGGGCTACCTGGGTACTGTGTCCAGCTGCTGTTGTGGGGAGGTGGCTGGAGGGCCACTTGAGTACTGTGTACAGCTGTTGTTGTGGGGAGGTGGCTGGGGGGGCTACTTGGGTACTGTGTACAGCCGCTGTTGTGGGGAGGTGGCTGGGGGGCCACATGGGTACTGTGTACAGCTGCTGTTGTTGGGAGGTGGCTGGGGATGTCACTTGGGTACTGTGTACAGCTGTTGTTGTGGGGAATTGGCTGGGGGGGCGACTTGGGTACTGTGTACAGCTGCTGTTGTGGGGAGGTGGCTGGCGGGGCTACTTGGGTACTGTGTATAGCTGTTGTTGTGGGGAGGTGGCTGGGTGGCCACTTGGGTACTGTGCTGCTGCTGTTGTGGGGAGGTGGCTGTGGGGCTACTTGGGTGCTGTACAGCTGCTGTTGTGGGAGGTGTGGGGGCTACTTGGGTACTGTGTACAGCTGCTGTTGTGGGGAGGTGGCTGGGGGCACTTGAGTACTGTGTACAGCTGCTGTTGTGGGAGGTGGCTGGGGGCTACTTGGGTGCTGTGTACAGCTGCTGTTGTGGGGAGGTGGCTGGGGGCCACTTGGGTACTGTGTGCAGCTGCTGTTGTGGGGAGGTGGCTGGGGGCTACTTGGGTACTGGTACAGCTGCTGTTGTGGGAGGTGGCTGAGGGGCTACTCGGTTACTTTGTACAGCTGCTGTTGTGGGAAGGTGGCTGGGGAGCTAGTTGGGTACTGTGTACAGCTGTTGTTGAGGGGAGGTGGCTGAGGGGCTACTCGGTTACTTTGTACAGCTGCTGTTGTGGGGAGGTGGCTGGGGGCTACTTGGGTACTGTGTACAGCTGCTGTTGTGAGGAGGTGGCTGTGGGTCAACTAGTACTGTGTACAGCTGCTGTTTTGGGGAGGTGGCTGGGGGTACTTGGGTACTGTGTACAGCTGCTGTTGTGGGAGGTGGCTGGGGAGCCACTTGGGTACTGTGTACAGCTGCTGTTGTGGGGAGGTGGCTGGGGGGGCTACTTGGGTACTGTGTACAGCTGCTGTTGTGGGGGAGGTGGCTGGGGGCCACTTGGTGCACTGTGTACAGCTGCTGTTGTGGGGAGGGTGGCTGGGGGCCACTTGGGTTCTGTACAGCTGCTGTTGTGGGGAGGTGGCTGGGGAGCTACTTGGGTGACTGTGTACAGCTGCTGTTGTGGGAGGTGGCTGGGGGCTACTTGGGTACTGTGTACAGCTGTTGTTGTGGGGAGGTGGCTGAGGGGTTACTCGGTTACTTTGTACAGCTGCTGTTTTGGGGAGCTGGCTGGGTACCACTTGGGTACTATGTACAGCTGCTGTTGTTGGGAGGTGGCTGGGGAGCCACTTGGGTACTGTGTACAGCTGCTGTTGTGGGGAGGTGGCTGGGGGGCTACTTGGGTACTGTGTACAGCTGCTGTTGTGGGGAGGTGGCTGGGGGCCACTTGGGTACTGTGTACAGCTGCTGTTGTGGGGAGGTGGCTGGTGGCCACTTGGTACTAGTGTACAGCTGCTGTTGTGGGGAGGTGGCTGGGGGCTACTTGGGTACTGTGTACAGCTGCTGTTGTGGGAGGTGGCTGGGGGCAACTTGGTACTGTGTACAGCTGCTGTTGTGGGAGGTGGCTGGGGGCTCTTGGGTACTGTGTGCAGCTGCTGTTGTGGGGAGGTGGCTGGGGGCCACTTGGGTACTGTGTACACCTGCTTTTGTGGGGAGGTGGCTGGGCGGGCTACTTGGGATCTGTGTACCACTGCTGTTGTGGGGAGGTGGCGGGGGAGCCACTTGGGTACTGTGTACAGCTGCTGTTCTGGGGAGGAGGCTGGGGGGCTACTTGGGTACTGTGTACAGCCGCTGTTGTGGGGAGGTGGCTGGGGAGCCACTTGGGTACTGTGTACAGCTGCTGTTGTGGGGAGGTGACGTGAGGCTACTTGGGTACTGTGTACAGCTGCTGTTTTTGTGGAGGTGGATGGGGCCACTTGAGTACTGTGTACAGCTGTTGTTGTGGGGAGGTGGCTGGGGGGGCTAATTGGGTACTGTGTACAGCTGCTGTTGTGGGGAGGTGGATGGGGGGCTACTTGGGTACTGTGTACAGCTGCTGTTGTGGGAGGTGGCTGGAGGCCACTTGAGGTACTGTGTACAGCTGCTGTGGGGGAGGTGGCTGGGGCTACTTGGGTACTGTGTACAGCTGCTGTTGTGGGGAGGTGGCTGGGAGGCTACTTGGGTAATGTGTGCAGCTGCTGTTTTGAGGAGGTGGCTGGGGGGGCCACTTGGGTACTGTGTACAGCTGCTGTTGTGGGGAGGTGGCTGGGGGCCCACTTGGATCAAATTGCTTACTGAAATTGCTGAAGTTGTATACATCTGTTGTTGTGGGGAGAAGGCCGGGGGTCTACTGGGACTAAATTGCTTACTGTGGATGAATTGTACTGCTATTTGTTGAGGAGGATGGTACAGGGAGGTTTTGTCTACTTGGTTAATTTGCTGAATTGTTTAAAGCTGTTAATAGAAGGGGAACAGGGAGGTTGGGGTGTACTTGGGACTGAATTGTAGGGGCTAAAGTGTGTGCATAGCCAGGTTTTCGCTAGTAATTGAAAACACTGTGATGAGGCATAACTAGAAGGAAGCGAACACAGCAAGTGCATCTCATGAGGAAAGGTAACTACTTGAGGGACCAAATGGATGGGAACAGATGGGGAACTTCAATGGAAGAAGGTGGCGGGGAGGGTGGGGCAGTGGCAGGAGGGGGACACAGGCAGAGAGGCTAACAGGAGTGGTTGGGTTGTACATGGTTGCTGCTGGGCAGGCGTGAAGACTGCTGGTGCACTGTGTACAGCTGCTATTGTGGGGAGGTGGCTGGGGAACCACTTGGGTACTGTTTACAGCTGCAGTTGTGGGAGGTGGCTAGGGAGCCACTTGGGTGCTGTGTACAGCTGCTGTTGTGGGGAGGTGGCTGGGGGGCCACTTGGGTACTGTGTACAGCTGCTGTTGTGGGGAGGTGGCTGGGGGCTACTTGGGTACTGTGTACAGATGCTGTTGTGGGGAGGTGGCTGGGGGCTACTTGGGTAATGTGTACAGCTGCTGTTGTGGGGGAGGTGGCTGGGGGCTACTTGGGTACTGTGTACAGCTGCTGTTGTGGGGAGGTGGCTGGGGGGCTACTTGGGTACTGTGTACAGCTGCTGTTGTGGGGAGGTGGCTGGGGGCTACTTGGGTACTGTGTACAGCTGCTGTTGTGGGAGGAGTGGCTGGGGGCCACTTGAGTACTGTGTACAGCTGCTGTTGTGGGGAGGTGGCTGGGGGCTACTTGGGTACTGTGTACAGCTGCTGTTGTGGGAGGTGGCTGGGGGCTACTTGGGTACTGTGTACAGCTGCTGTTGTGGGGAGGTGGCTGGGGGCCACTTGGGTACTGTGTACAGCTGCTGTTGTGGGGAGGTGGCTAGGGGACACTTGGATCAAATTGCTTACTGAAATTGCTGAGTTGTATACATCTGTTGTTGTGGGGAGAAGGGCGGGGTCTACTGGGACTAAATTGCTTACTGTGGATGAATTGTACTGCTATTTGTTGGAGGGATGGTACAGGAGGTTGTTGTCTACTTGGGTTAATTTGCTGAATTGTTTAAAGCTGTTAATAGAAGGGAGACAGGGAGGTTGGGTGTACTTGGGACTGAATTGCTAGGGGCTAAAGTGTGTGCATAGCCAGGTTTTCAGCCAGTAATTAAACACACTGTGATGAGGCATAACTAGAAAGGCGACACATCGAAGGGCATCTCATGAGGGAAAGGTAACTACCTGGGGACCAAATGGATGGGAACAGATGGGGAACTTCAATGGAAGAGGGTGGCGAGGGAGGTGGGGGCAGTGGCAGGAGAGGGGACACAGGCAGAGAAGGCTAACAGGAGTGGTTGGGTTGTACATGGTTGCTGCTGGGCAGGCGTGAAGACTGCTGGTGCACTGTGTACAGCTGCTATTGTGGGGAGGTGGCTGGGAACCACTTGGGTACTGTTACAGCTGCAGTTGTGGGGAGGTGGCTGGGAGCCACTTGGGTGCTGTGTACAGCTGCTGTTGTGGGGAGGTGGCTGGGGGCCACTTGGGTACTGTGTACAGCTGCTGTTGTGGGGAGGTGGCTGGGGGCTACTTGGGTACTGTGTACAGCTGCTGTTGTGGGGAGGTGGCTGGGGAGCTACTTGGGTACTGTGTACAGCTGCTGTTTTGGGGGAGAGTGGCTGGGGGTCACTTGGGTACTGTGTACAGCTGCTGTTGTGGGAGGTGGCTGAGCCACTTGGGTGTGTGTACAGCTGCTGTTGTGGGAGGTGGCTGGGGGCTACTTGGGTACTGTGTACAGCTGCTGTTGTGGGAGGTGGCTGGGGAGCCACTTGGGTACTGTGTACAGCTGCTGTTGTGGGGAGGTGGCTGAGGGGCTACTTGGGTACTTGTGTACAGCTGCTGTTGTGGGGAGGTGGGGGGCTACTTGGGTACTGTGTACAGCTGCTGTTGTGGGGAGGTGGCTGGGGGCTACTTGGGTACTGTGTACAGCTGTTGTTGTGGGGAGGTGGCTGGGGCCCTTGGGTACTGGTACAGCTGCTGTTGTGGGAGGTGGCTGTGGCCACTTGGGTACATGTGCAGCTGCTGTGGGGAGGTGGCTGGGGCCACTTGGTGTGTACAGCTGCTGTTGTGGGGAGGTGGCTGGGGGCCACTTGGGTACTGTGTACAGCTGCTGTTGTGGGGAGGTGGCTGGGGGCTACTTGGGTACTGTGTACAGCTGCTGTTGTGGGGGTGGCTGGGGAGCCACTTGGGTACTGTGTACAGCTGCTGTTGTGGGAGGTGGCTGGGGGCTACTTGGGTGCTGTGATACAGCTGCTGTTGTGGGGAGGTGGCTGGGGGCCACTTGGGTACTGTGTACAGCTGCTGTTGTGGGGAGGTGGCTGGGGGCCACTGGGTACTGTGTACAGCTGCTGTTGTGGGAGGTGGCTGGGAGGCTACTTGGGTACTGTGTCAGCTGCTGTTTGTGGGAGGTGGCTGGGGCCACTTGAGGTACTGTGTACAGCTGCTGTTGTGGGGAGGTGGCTGGGGGCTACTTGGGTACTGTGTACAGCTGCTGTTGTGGGGAGGTGGCTGGGGGCTACTTGGGTACTGTGTACAGCTGCTGTTGTGGGGGTGGCTGGGGGCACTTGGGTACTGTGTACAGCTGCTGTTGGGGGAGGTGGCTGGGGGCTACTTGGGTACTGTGTGCAGCTGCTGTTGTGGGGAGGTGGCTTGGGGCTCACTTGGGTACTTGTACAGCTGCTGTTGTGGGGAGGTGGCTGGGGGCTACTTGGGTACTGTGTACAGCTGCTGTTGTGGGGAGGTGGCTGGGGGTCACTTGGGTACTGTGTCAGCTGCTGTTGTGGGGAGTTGGCTGAGGGCTACTTGGGTACTGTGTACAGCTGCTGTTGTGGGAGGTGGCTGGGGGCTACCTGGGTGCTGTGTACAGCTGCTGTTGTGGGGAGGTGGCTGGGGGCCACTTGGTACTGTGTACAGCTGTCTGTTGTGGGGAGGTGGCTGGGGGCTACTTGGGTGCTATGTACAGCTGCTGTTGTGGGGAGGTGGCTGGGGGCTACTTGGGTACTGTGTACAGCTGCTGTTGTGGGAGGTGGCTGGGGGCTACTTGGGTACTGTGTACAGCTGCTGTTGTGGGGAGGTGGCTGGGGGGCCACTTGGGTACTGTGTACAGCTGCTGTTGTGGGGAGGTGGCGGGGGGCTACTTGGGTACTGTGTACAGCTGCTGTTGTGGGGAGGTGGCTGGGGGCCACTTGGGTACTGTGTACAGCTGCTGTTGTGGGGAGGTGGCTGGGGGGCTACTTGGGTACTGTGTACAGCTGCTGTTGTGGGGAGGTGGCTGGGGGCCACTTGGGTACTGTGTACAGCTGCTGTTGTGGGAGGTGGCTGGGGCTAGCTTGGGTACTGTGTACAGCTGCTGTTGTGGGAGGTGGCTGAGGGGCTACTTGGTTACTGTGTACAGCTGCTGTTGTGGGGAGGTGGCTGGGGCTACTTGGGTACTGTGTACAGCTGCTGTTGTGGGGAGGTGGCTGGGGGCTACTTGGGTACTGTGTACAGCTGCTGTTGTGGGGAGGTGGCTGGGGGCCACTTGGGTACTGTGTACAGCTGCTGTTGTGGGGAGTTGGCTGGGGGCCCTTGGATACTGTGTACAGCTGCTGTTGTGGGAGGTGGCTGGGGGCTACTTGGGTACTGTGTACAGCTGCTGTTGTGGGGAGTGGCTGGGGCCACTTGGGTGCTGTGTACAGCTGCTGTTGTGGGGAGGTGGCTGGGGCCACTTGGGTACTGTGTACAGCTGCTGTTGTGGGGAGGTGGCTGGGGGCTACTTGGGTACTGTGTACAGCTGCTGTTGTGGGGAGGTGGCTGGAGGCCACTTGGGTACTGTGTACAGCTGCTGTTGTGGGGGAGGTGGCTGGGTGCACTTGGCTATGTACAGCTGCTGTTTTGGGGAGGTGGCTGGGGGCCACTTGGGTACTTGTACAGCTGCTGTTGTTGGGAGGTGGCTGGGGCCACTTGGGTACTGTGTACAGCTGCTGTTGTGGGGAGGTGGCTGGGGGCCACTTGGGTACTGTGTACAGCTGCTGTTGTGGGAGGTGGCTGGGGGCCACTTGGTGCTGTATCAGCTGCTGTTGGGGGAGGTGGCTGGGGCACTTGGGTACTGTGTGCAGCTGCTGTTGTGGGGAGGTGGCTGGAGGGCCACTTGGGTACTGTGTACAGCTGCTGTTGTGGGGAGGTGGCTGGGGGCTACTTGGGTACTGTGTACAGCTGCTGTTGTGGGAGGTGGCGTGGAGGCCACTTGGGTACTGTGTACAGCTGCTGTTGTGGGGAGGTGAGGGGGCCTACTTGGGTACTGTGTACAGCTGCTGTTGTGGGAGGTGGCTGGAGGGCCACTTGAGTACTTGTACAGCTGCTGTTGTGGGAGGGTGGCTGGGGGCTACTTGGGTACTGTGTACAGCTGCTGTTGTGGGAGGTGGCTGGGGGCTACTTGGGTACTGTGTACAGCTGCTGTTGTGAGGAGGTGGCTGGGGGACCACTTGGATCAATTGCTTACTGAAATTGCTGAAGTTGTATACATCTGTTGTTGTGGGGAGAAGGGCGGG
This sequence comes from Neoceratodus forsteri, assembly GCA_016271365.2. Classification (NCBI taxonomy): domain Eukaryota; kingdom Metazoa; phylum Chordata; order Ceratodontiformes; family Ceratodontidae; genus Neoceratodus; species Neoceratodus forsteri. The sequence continues at coordinate 872,249,783 of CM057456.1, forward strand.
GTCTACTGGGACTAAATTGCTTACTGTGGATGGTGTACTGCTATTTGTTGGGGGGATGGTACAGGGAGGTTGTTGTCTACTTGGGTTAATTGCTGGATGTTTAAAGCTGTTAATAGAAGGGAACAGGGAGGTTGGGTGTACTTGGGACTGAATTGCTTAGGGGCTAAAGTGTGTGCATAGCCTGTTTCGCTAGTAATTGAAAACACTGTGATGAGGCATAACTAGAAAGGAAGCGAACACATCGAAGGGCATCTCATGAGGGAAAGGTAACTACTTGAGGGACCAAATGGATGGGAACAGATGGGGGAAATTCAATGGAAGAGGGTGGCTGGGAGGGGTGGGGGCAGTGGCAGGAGAAGGGGACACAGGCAGAGAAGGATAACAGGAGTGGTTGGGTTGTACATGGTTGCTGCTGGGCAGGCGTGAAGACTGCTGGTGCACTGTGTACAGCTGCTATTGTGGGGAGGTGGCTGGGGAACCACTTGGGTACTGTTTACAGCTGCAGTTGTGGGGAGGTGGCTGGGGGCCACTTGGGTGCTGTGTACAGCTGCTGTTGTGGGGAGGTGGCTGGGGGCTCACTTGGGTACTGTGTACAGCTGCTGTTGTGGGGAGGTGGCTGGGGGTCACTTGGGTGCTGTGTACAGCTGCTGTTGTGGGAGGTGGCTGGGGGCTACTTGGGTACTGTGACAGCTGCTGTTTGGGGAAGTGGCTGGGGGCTACTTGGGTACTGTGACAGCTGCTGTTGTGGGGAGGTGGCTGGGAGCTACTTGGGTACTGTGTACAGCTGCTGTTGTGGGAGGTGGCTGGGGGCTACTTGGGTACTGTGTACAGCTGCTGTTGTGGGGAGGTGCTGGGGGCTACTTGGGTACTGTGTACAGCTGCTGTTGTGGGGAGGTGGCTGGGGGCTACTTGGGTACTGTGTACAGCTGCTGTTGTGGGGAGGTGGCTGGGGGCTACTTGGGTACTGTGTACAGCTGCTGTTGTGGGGAGGTGGCTGGGGGGCCACATGGGTACTGTGTACAGCTGCTGTTGTGGGGAGGTGGCTGGGGTGCCACTTGGGTACTGTGTACAGCTACTGTTGTGGGGAGTTGGCTGGGGGCTACTTGGGTGCTGTACAGCTGCTGTTGTGGGGAGGTGACTGGGGGCTACTTGGGTACTGTGTACAGCTGCTGTTGTGGGGAGGTGGCTGGGGGCCACTTGGGTACTGTGTACAGCTGCTGTTGTGGGAGGTGGCTGAGGGCTACTTGGGTGCTGTGTACAGCTGCTGTTGTGGGAGGTGGCTGGGGGCTACTTGGGTACTGTGTACAGCTGCTGTTGTGGGGAGGTGGCTGGGGGCCACTTGGGTACTGTGTACAGCTGCTGTTGTGGGGAGGTGGCTGGGGGCTACTTGGGTGCTATGTACAGCTGCTGTTGTGGGGAGGTGGCTGGGGGCCACTTGGGTACTGTGTACAGCTGCTGTTGTGGGGAGGTGGCTGGGGGCTACTTGGGTACTGTGTACAGCTGCTGTTGAGGGGAGGTGGCTGGGGGCCACTTGGGTACTGTGTACAGCTGCTGTTGTGGGGAGGTGGCTGGGGAGCTACTTGGGTACTGTGTACAGCTGTTGTTGAGGGGAGGTGGCTGAGGGGCTACTCGGTTACTTTGTACAGCTGCTGTTGTGGGGAGGTGGCTGGGGGCCACTTGGGTACTGTGTACAGCTGCTGTTGTGGGGAGGTGGCTGGGAGCCACTTGGGTACTGTGTACAGCTGCTGTTTTGGGAGAGTGGCTGGGGGTCTTGGGTACTGTGTACAGCTGCTGTTGTGGGGAGGTGGCTGGGGGCTACTTGGGTACTGTGTACAGCTGCTGTTGTGGGAGGTGGCTGGGGGCTACTTGGGTACTGTGTACAGCTGCTGTTGTGGGGAGGTGGCTGGGGGCTACTTGGTGCTGTGTCAGCTGCTGTTGTGGGGAGGTGGCTGGGAGCTACTTGGGTACTGTGTACAGCTGCTGTTGTGGGGAGGTGGCTGGGGCTACTTGGGTACTGTGTACAGCTGCTGTTGTGGGGAGGTGGCTGGGGAGCTACTTGGGTACTGTGTACAGCTGCTGTTGTGGGGAGGTGGCTGAGGGCTACTTGGGTACTGGGTACAGCTGCTGTTTTGGGGAGTGGCTGGGAGCCACTTGGAGTACTGTGTACAGCTGCTGTTGTGGGGAGGGTGGCTGGGAGCTACTTGGGTACTGTGTACAGCTGCTGTTGTGGGGAGGTGGCTGGGGGCTACTTGGGTACTGTGTACAGCTGCTGTTGTGGGGAGGTGGCTGGGGGCCACTTGGGTACTGTGCAGCTGCTGTTGTGGGAGGTGGCTGGGGGCCACTTGGGTACTGTGTACAGCTGCTGTTGTGGGGAGGTGGCTGGGGGCTACTTGGGTACTGTGTACAGCTGCTGTTGTGGGGAGGTGGCTGGGGGCCACTTGGGTACTGTGTACAGCTGCTGTTGTGGGGAGGTGGCTGGGGGCTACTTGGGTACTGTGTACAGCTGCTGTTGTGGGGAGGTGGCTGGGGAGCCACTTGGGTGCTGTGTACCTGCTGTTGTGGGGAGGTGGCTGGGGGGCTACTTGGGTGCTGTGTACAGCTGCTGTTGTGGGGAGGTGGCTGGGGGCCACTTGGGTACTATGTGCAGCTGCTGTTGTGGGGAGGTGGCTGGGGGCTACTTGGGTACTGTGTACAGCTGCTGTTGTGGGGAGGTGGCTGGGGGCCACTTGGGTACTGTGTACAGCTGCTGTTGTGGGAGGTGGCTGGAGGCTACTTGGGTACTGTGCAGCTGCTGTTGTGGGAGGTGGCTGGGGCCTACTTGGGTACTGTGTACAGCTGCTGTTGTGGGGAGGTGGCTGGGGCTACTTGGGTGCTGTGTACAGCTGCTGTTGTGGGGAGGTGGCTGGGGGCTACTTGGGTACTGTGTACAGCTGCTGTTGTGGGGAGGTGGCTGGGGCCACTTGAGGTACTTGTACAGCTGCTGTTGTGGGAGGGTGGCTGGGGGCTCCTTGGGTACTGTGTACAGCTGCTGTTGTGGGGAGGTGGCTGGGGGCTACTTGGGTACTGTGTACAGCTGCTGTTTGAGGAGGTGGCTGGGGGGGCCACTTGGGTACTGTGTACAGCTGCTGTTGTGGGGAGGTGGCTGGGGCCCACTTGGATCAAATTGCTTACTGAAATTGCTGAAGTTGTATACATCTGTTGTTGTGGGGAGAAGGGCGGGGGTCTACTGGGACTAAATTGCTTACTGTGGATGAATTGTACTGCTATTTGTTGAGGGATGGTACAGGGAGGTTGTTGTCTACTTGGGTTAATTTGCTGAATTGTTTAAAGCTGTTAATAGAAGGGGGAACAGGGAGGTTGGGGTGTACTTGGGACTGAATTGCTTAGGGGCTAAAGTGTGTGCATAGCCAGGTTTTCGCTAGTAATTGAAAACACTGTGATGAGGCATAACTAGAAAGGAAGCGAACACATCAAGGGCATCTCATGAGGAAAGGTAACTACTTGAGGACCAAATGGATGGGAACAGATGGGGAACTTCAATGGAAGAGGGTGGCAGGGAGGAGTGGGGCAGTGGCAGGAGAGGGACACAGGCAGAGAGGCTAACAGGAGTGGTTGGGTTGTACATGGTTGCTGCTGGGCAGGCGTGAAGACTGCTGGTGCACTGTGTACAGCTGCTATTGTGGGAGGTGGCTGGGGAACCACTTGGGTACTGTTTACAGCTGCAGTTGTGGGGAGGTGGCTGGGGAGCCACTTGGGTGCTGTGTACAGCTGCTGTTGTGGGGAGGTGGCTGGGGGCCACTTGGGTACTGTGTACAGCTGCTGTTGTGGGGAGGTGGCTGGGGGCCACTTGGGTACTGTGTACAGACTGCTGTTGTGGGGAGGTGGCTGGGGGCTACTTGGGTACTGTGTACAGCTGCTGTTGTGGGGAGGTGGCTGGGGGTCACTTGGGTACTGTGTACAGCTGCTGTTGTGGGGAAGTGGCTGGGGGCTACTTGGGTACTGTGCACAGCTGCTGTTTTGGGGAAGTGGCTGGGGGCTACTTGGGTACTGTGTACAGCTGCTGTTGTGGGGAGGTGGCTGGGGGCCACTTGGGTACTGTTACAGCTGCTGTTGTGGGAGGTGGCTGGAGGGCTACTTAGGTACTATGTACAGCTGCTGTTGTGGGGAGGTGACTGGGGCTACTTGGGTACTGTGTACAGCTGCTGTTGTGGGGAGGTGGCTGGGGGCCACTTGAGTGACTATGTCAGCTGTTGTTGTGGGAGGTGGCTGGGGGGCTACTTGGGTGCTGTGTACAGCTGCTGTTGTGGGGAGGTGGCTGGGGGCCACTTGGGTACTGTGTACAGCTGCTGTTGTGGGAGTGGCTGGGGATGTCACTTGGGTACTGTGTACAGCTGCTGTTGTGGGGAAGTGGCTGGGGGGGCTACTTGGGTACTGTGCACAGCTGCTGTTGTGGGGAAGTGGCTGGGGGGCTACTTGGGTACTGTGTACAGCTGCTGTTGTGGGGAGGTGGCTGGGGGCCACTTGGGTACTGTGTACAGCTGCTGTTGTGGGGAGGTGGCTGGGGAGCTACTTGGGTACTATGTACAGCTGCTGTTATGGGGAGGTGGCTGGGGGCTACTTGGGTACTGTGTACAGCTGCTGTTGTGGGAGGTGGCTGGGGGCCACTTGGGTACTGTGTACAGCTGCTGTTGTGGGAGGTGGCTGGGGGCTACTTGGGTACTGTGTACAGCTGCTGTTGTGGGGAGGTGGCTGGGGGGCCACTTGGGTGCTGTGTACAGCTGCTGTTGTGGGAGGTGGCTGGGAGCTACTTGGGTGACTGTGTACAGCTGCTGTTGTGGGGAGGTGGCTGGGGGCTACTTGGGTACTATGTACAGCTGCTGTTGTGGGGGAGGTAGCTGGGGGCTACTTGGGTACTGTGTACAGCTGCTGTTGTGTGGAGGTGGCTGTGAGGCATCTTGGTACTGTGTACAGCTGCTGTTGTGGGAGGTGGCTGGGGGCTACTTGGGTACTGTGTACAGCTGCTGTTGTGGGGAGGTGGCTGGGGGCTACTTGGGTGCACTGTACAGCTGCTGTTGTGGGAGGTGGCTGAGGAGCCACTTGGGTACTGTGTGCAGCTGCTGTTGTGGGGAGGTGGCTGGGGGCTACTTGGGTACTGTGTACAGCTGCTGTTGTGGGAGGTGGCTGGGGCCACTTGGGTACTGTGTGCAGCTGCTGTTGTGGGGAGGTGGGGAGCTACTTGGGTACTGTGTACAGCTGCTGTTGTGGGGAGGTGGCTGGGGGGCCACTTGGGTACTGTGTACAGCTGCTGTTGTGGGGAGGTGGCTGGGGGCCACTTGGGTACTGTGTACAGCTGCTGTTGTGGGGAGGTGGCTGGGGAGCCACTGGGTGCTATGTGTACAGCTGCTGTTGTGGGGAGGTGGCTGGGGGCTACTTGGGTACTGTGTACAGCTGCTGTTGTGGGGAGGTGGCTGGGGCCACTTGAGTGCTGTGTACAGCTGCTGTTGTGGGGAGGTGGCTGGGGGCTACTTGGGTACTGTGTACAGCTGCTGTTGTGGGGAGGTGGCTGGGGGCAACTTGGTACTGTGTACAGCTGCTGTTGTGGGGAGGTGGCTGGGGGCTACATGGGTACTGTGTACAGCTGCTGTTGTGGGGAGGTGGCTGGGGGCCACTTGGGTACTGTGACAGCTGCTGTTGTGGGAGGTGGCTGGGGGCACTTGGGTACTGTGTACAGCTGCTGTTGTGGGAGGTGGCTGGGGAGCCACTTGGGTACTGTGTACAGCTGCTGTTGTGGGAGGGTGGCTGGGGGGCTACTTGGGTGCTGTACAGCTGCTGTTGTTTGGGGGGTGGCTGAGGGGCCACTTGGGTGCTATGTACAGCTGCTGTTGTGGGGAGGTGGCTGGGAGGCTACTTGGGTACTGTGTACAGCTGCTGTTGTGGGAAGGTGGCTGGGGGGCCACTTGGGTACTGTGTACAGCTGCTGTTGTGGGGAGGTGGCTGGGGGGCTACTTGGGTACTGTGTGCAGCTGCTGTTGTGGGGAGGTGGCTGGGGGCCACTGGGTACTGTGTGCAGCTGCTGTTGTGGGGAGGTGGCTGGGGGCTACTTGGGTGCTATGTACAGCTGCTGTTGTGGGGGAGGTGGCTGGGGGCTACTTGGGTACTGTGTACAGCTGCTGTTGTGGGGAGGTGGCTGGGGGCCACTTGGGTACTGTGTACAGCTGCTGTTGTGGGAGGTGGCTGGGGGCTACTTGGGTACTGTGTACAGCTGCTGTTGTGGGGAGGTGGCTGGGGGCACTTGGTGCTGTGTACAGCTGCTGTTGTGGGGAGGTGGCTGGGGGCTACTTGGGTACTGTGTACAGCTGCTGTTGTGGGAGGTGGCTGGGGGCTACTGGGTACTGTGTACAGCTGCTGTTGTGGGAGGTGGCTGGGGCCACTTGGGTACTGTGTACAGCTGCTGTTGTGGGAGGTGGCTGGGGGCTCCTTGGGTACTGTGTACAGCTGCTGTTGTAGGGAGGTGGCTGGGGGCTACTTGGGTACTGTGTACAGCTGCTGTTGTGGGGAGGTGGCTGGGGCCACTTGGGTACTGTGTACAGCTGCTGTTGGGAGGAGGTGGCTGGGAGCCACTTGGTGTGTGTACAGCTGCTGTTTGGGAGGTGGCTGGGGTCTACTTGGGTACTGTGTACAGCTGCTGTTGTGGGGAGGTGGCTGGGGCCACTTGGGTACTAGTGTACAGCGCTGTTGTGGGGAGGTGGCTGGGAGCTACTTGGGTACTGTGTACAGCTGCTGTTGTGGGAGGTGGCTGGGGGCTACTTGGTTACTGTGTACAACTGCTGTTGTGGGGAGGTGGCTGGGGCCACTTGGTCACTGTGTACAGCTGCTGTTGTGGGAGGTGGCTGGAGGGCCACTTGGGTACTGTGTACAGCTGCTGTTGTGGGGGAGGTGGCTGGGGGCTACTTGGGTACTGTGTACAGCTGCTGTTGTGGGAGGTGGCTGGGGCCACTTAGGTGCTGTGTACAGCTGCTGTTGTGGGGAGGTGGCTGGGGGCTACTTGGGTACTGTGTACAGCTGCTGTTGTGGGGAGGTGGCTGGGGGCCACTTGGGTACTGTGTGCAGCTGCTGTTGTGGGGAGGTGGCTGGGGGCTACTTGGTACTGTGTACAGCTGCTGTTGTGGGGAGGTGGCTGGGGGCCACTTGGGTACTGTGTACAGCTGCTGTTGTGGGGAGGTGCTGGGAGCTACTTGGGTACTGTGTACAGCTGCTGTTGTGGGGAGGTGGCTGGGGGCCACTTGGGTGCTGTGTACAGCTGCTGTTGTGGGGAGGTGGCTGGGGGCTACTTGGGTACTGTGTACAGCTGCTGTTGTGGGGAGGTGGCTGGGAGCCTACTTGGGTACTGTGTACAGCTGCTGTTGTGGGGGAGGTGGCTGGGGCCACTTGGGTACTGTGTACAGCTGCTGTTGTGGGAGGTGGCTGGGGGCCACTTGGGTACTATGTACAGCTGCTGTTGTGGGGAGGTGGCTGGGGGCCACTTGGGTACTGTGTGCACAGCTGCTGTTGTGGGGAGGTGGCTGGGGGCTACTTGGGTACTGTGTACAGCTGCTGTTGTGGGGAGGTGGCTGGGGCCACTTGGGTACTGTATCAGCTGCTGTTGTGGGGAGGGTGGCTGGGGGCTACTTGGGTACTGTGTACAGCTGCTGTTGTGGGGAGGTGGCTGGGGGCTACTTGGGTACTGTGTACAGCTGCTGTTGTGAGGAGGTGGCTGGGGGCCACTTGGGTACTGTGTACAGCTGCTGTTGTGGGGAGGTGGCTGGGGACCACTTGGATCAAATTGCTTACTGAAATTGCTGAAGTTGTATACATCTGTTGTTGTGGGAGAAGAGGCGGGGTCTACTGGGACTAAATTGCTTACTGTGGATGAATGTACTGCTATTTGTTGGGGATGGTACAGGAGGTTGTTGTCTACTTGGGTTAATTTGCTGAATTGTTTAAAGCTGTTAATAGAAGGGGGAACAGGGAGGTTGGGGTGTACTTGGGACTGAATTGCTTAGGGGCTAAAGTGTGTGCATAGCCAGGTTTTCACTAGTAATTGAAAACACTGTGATGAGGCATAACTAGAAAGGAAGCGAACACATCGAAGGGCATCTCATGAGGGAAAGGTAACTACTTGAGGGACCAAATGGATGGGAACAGATGGGGGAACTTCAATGGAAGAGGGTGGCGGGGAGGGGTGGGGGCAGTGGCAGGAGAAGGGGACACAGGCAGAGAAGGCTAACAGGAGTGGTTGGGTTGTACATGGTTGCTGCTGGGCAGGCGTGAAGACTGCTGGTGCACTGTGTACAGCTGCTATTGTGGGGAGGTGGCTGGGGAACCACTTGGGTACTGTTTACAGCTGCAGTTGTGGGGAGGTGGCTGGGGAGCCACTTGGGTGCTGTGTACAGCTGCTGTTGTGGGGAGGTGGCTGGGGGGCCACTTGGGTACTGTGTACAGCTGCTGTTGTGGGGGGTGGCTGGGGGAGCCACTTGGGTACTGTGTACAGCTGCTGTTGTGGGGAGGTGGCTGGGGGTCACTTGGGTACTGTGTACAGCTGCTGTTGTGGGGAAGTGGCTGGGGGCTACTTGGGTACTGTGCACAGCTGCTGTTTTGGGAGTGGCTGGAGGCTACTTGGGTACTGTGTACAGCTGCTGTTGTGGGGAGGTGGCTGGGGAGCCACTTGGGTACTATGTACAGCTGCTGTTGTGGGGAGTTGGCTGGAGGGCTACTTGGTACTGTGTACAGCTGCTGTTGTGGGAGGTGACTGGAGGGCTACTTGGGTACTGTGTACAGCTGCTGTTGTGGGGAGGTGGCTGGGGGCCACTTGGGTACTGTGTACAGCTGCTGTTGTGGGGAGGTGGCTGGGGCTACTTGGGTACTGTGTACAGCTGCTGTTGTGGGGAGGTGGCTGGGGGCCACTTGGGTACTGTGTACAGCTGCTGTTGTGGGAGAGTGGCTGGGGGCACTTGGGTACTGTGTACAGCTGCTGTTGTGGGGAGGTGACTGGGAGCCACTTGGGTACTGTGTACAGCTGCTGTTGTGGGGAGTGGCTGGGAGGCACTTGGGTACTGTGTACAGCTGTTGTTGTGGGAGGTGGCAGTGGGGCCACTTGGACTATACAGCTGCTGTTGTGGGGAGGTGGCTGGAGAGCTACTTGGGTACTGTGTACAGCTGCTGTTGTGGGAGGTGCTGAGGGCTACTTGGGTACTGTGTACAGCTGCTGTTGTGGGAAGGTGGCTGGGGGCCACTTGGGTACTGTGTACAGCTGCTGTTGTGGGGAGGTGGCTGGGGGCTACTTGGGTACTGTGTACAGCTGCTGTTGTGGGGAGGTGCTGGGGGCCACTTGGGTACTGTGTACAGCTGCTGTTGTGGGAGGTGGCTGGGAGCTACTTGGGTACTGTGTACAGCTGCTGTTGTTGGGGAGGTGGCTGGGGGCTACTGGATTTTGTGTACAGCTGCTGTTGTGGGGAGGTGGCTGGGGGCTACTTGGGTACTGTGTACAGCTGCTGTTGTGTGGGAGGTGGCTGTGAGTCAACTTGGGTACTGTGTACAGCTGCTGTTGTGGGAGGTGGCTGGGGGCTACTTGGGTACTATGTACAGCTGCTGTTGTGGGAGGTGGCTGGGGGCCACTTGGGTACTGTGTACAGCTGCTGTTGTGGGAGGTGGCTGGGGGCTACTTGGGTACTGTGTACAGCTGCCTGTTGTGGGGAGGTGGCTGGGGGCTACTTGGGTACTGTGTACAGCTGCTGTTGTGGGAGGTGGCTGGGGGCCTACTTGGTGCTGTACAGCTGCTGTTGTGGGAGGTGGCTGGGGGGCTACTTGGGTACTGTGTACAGCTGCTGTTGTGGGGAGGTGGCTGGGGGCCACTTGGGTACTGTGTACAGCTGCTGTTGTGGGGAGGTGGCTGGGGAGCCACTTGGGTACTGTGTACAGCTGCTGTTGTGGGGAGGTGGCTGGGGTACTTGGGTCTGTCAGCTGCTGTTGTGGGAGGTGGCTGAGGGCCACTTGGGTACTTGTACAGCTGCTGTTGTGGGGAGGTGGCTGGGGAGCCACTTGGGTACTGTGTACAGCTGCTGTTGTGGGGAGGTGGCTGGGGGCTACTTGGGTACTGTGTACAGCTGCTGTTGTGGGAGAGGTGGCTGGGGCCACTTGGGTGCTGTGACAGCTGCTGTTGTGGGGAGGCTGGTGGCCACTGGTACTTGTACAGCTGCTGTTGTGGGGAGGTTGGCTGGGGGCTACTTGGGTGCTGTGTACAGCTGCTGTTGTGGGGAGGTGGCTGGGGGCTACTTGGGTACTGTGTACAGCTGCTGTTGTGGGGAGGTGGCTGGAGTGCCATGGTACTGTGTACAGCTGCTGTTGTGGGAAGTGGCTGGGGGCTACTTGGGTACTAGTACAGCTGCTGTTGTGGGGAGGTGGCTGGGGCTACTTGGGTACTGTGTACAGCTGCTGTTGTGGGGAGGTGGCTGGGGGCTACTTGGGTACTGTGTACAGCTGCTGTTGTGGGGAGGTGACTGGGGGCTACTTGGGTACTGTGTACAGCTGCTGTTGTTGTGGAGGTGGCTGGGGTCCACTTGAGTGCTGTGTACAGCTGCTGTTGTGGGGAGGTGGCTGGGGCTACTTGGGTGCTGTGTACAGCTGCTGTTGTGGGGAGGTGGCTGGGGAGCCACTTGGGTACTGTGCAGCTGCTGTTGTGGGGAGGTGGCTGGGAGTCACTTGGGTACTGTGTACAGCTGCTGTTGTGGGAGGTGGCTGGGGGCCACTTGGGTACTGTGTACAGCTGCTGTTGTGGGGAGGTGGCTGGGGGGCTACTTGGGTACTGTGTACAGCTGCTGTTGTGGGGAGGTGGCTGGATGCCACTTGGGTACTGTGTACAGCTGCTGTTGTGGGGAGGTGGCTGGGGGGCTACTTGGGTACTGTGTACAGCTGCTGTTGTGGGGAGGTGGCTGGGGGGCTACTTGGGTACTGTGTACAGCTGCTGTTGTGGGGAGGTGGCTGGGGGCCACTTGGGTACTGTGTACAGCTGCTGTTGTGGGGAGGTGGCTGGGGGCTACTTGGGTACTGTGTACAGCTGCTGTTGTGGGGAGGTGGCTGGGGGCCACTTGGGTACTGTGTACAGCTGCTGTTGTGGGGAGGTGGCTGGGGGCCACTTGAGTCTGTGTGTACAGCTGCTGTTGTGGGGAGGTGGCTGGGGGCTACTTGGGTGCTGTGTACAGCTGCTGTTGTGGGGAGGTGGCTGGGGGCCACTTGGGTACTGTGTTACAGCTGCTGTTCTGGGAGGGTGGCTGGGGGCTACTTGGGTACTGTGTACAGCTGCTGTTGTGGGGAGGTGGCTGGGGCCACTTGGGTACTGTTACAGCTGCTGTTGTGGAGGAGGTGGCTGGGGGCTACTTGGGTACTGTGTGCAGCTGCTGTTGTGGGGAGGTGGCTAGGGGCCACTTGGGTACTGTGTACAGCTGCTGTTGTGGGAGGTGGCTGGGGGCTACTTGGGTGCTGTACAGCTGCTGTTGTGGGAGGTGGCTGGGGCTACTTGGGTACTGATGTACAGCTGCTGTTGTGGGGAGGTGGAGGGGCACTTGGGTACTGTGTACAGCTGCTGTTGTGGGGAGTGGCTGAGGCTACTTGGGTGACTGTACAGCTGCTGTTGTGGGGAGGTGGCTGGGGGCTACTTGGGTACTGTGTACAGCTGCTGTTGTGTGGAGGTGGCTGGGGGCCACTTGGGTACTGTGTACAGCTGCTGTTGTGGGGAGGTGGCTGGGGGCTACTTGGGTACTGTGTACAGCTGCTGTTGTGGGGAGGTGGCTGGGGGCTACTTGGGTACTGTGTACAGCTGCTGTTGTGAGGAGGTGGCTGGGGGCCACTTGGGTACTGTGTACAGCTGCTGTTGTGGGGAGGTGGCTGGGGGCCCACTTGGATCAAATTGCTTACTGAAATTGCTGAAGTTGTATACATCTGTTGTTGGGGAGAAGGGGCGGGGTCTACTGGGACTAAATTGCTTACTGTGGATGAATTGTACTGCTATTTGTTGAGGAGGATGGTACAGGGAGGTTGTTGTCTACTTGGGTTAATTTGCTGAATTGTTTAAAGCTGTTAATAGAAGGGGGAACAGGGAGGTTGGGGTGTACTTGGGACTGAATTGCTTAGGGGGCTAAAGTGTGTGCATAGCCAGGTTTTCGCTAGTAATTGAAAACACTGTGATGAGGCATAACTAGAAAGGAAGCGAACACATCGAAGGGCATCTCATGAGGGAAAGGTAACTACTTGAGGGACCAAATGGATGGGAACAGATGGGGGAACTTCAATGGAAGAGGGTGGCGGGGAGGGGTGGGGGCAGTGGCAGGAGAAGGGGACACAGGCAGAGAAGGCTAACAGGAGTGGTTGGGTTGTACATGGTTGCTGCTGGGCAGGCGTGAAGACTGCTGGTGCACTGTGTACAGCTGCTATTGTGGGGAGGTGGCTGGGGAACCACTTGGGTACTGTTTACAGCTGCAGTTGTGGGGAGGTGGCTGGGGAGCCACTTGGGTGCTGTGTACAGCTGCTGTTGTGGGGAGGTGGCTGGGGGGCCACTTGGGTACTGTGTACAGCTGCTGTTGTGGGGAGGTGGCTGGGGGGCTACTTGGGTACTGTGTACAGCTGCTGTTGTGGGGAGGTGGCTGGGGAGGCCACTTGGGTACTGTGTACAGCTGCTGTTGTGGGGAGGTGGCTGGGGGTCACTTGGGTACTGTGTACAGCTGCTGTTGTGGGAAGTGGCTGGGGGGCTACTTGGGTACTGTGCACAGCTGCTGTTTTGGGGAAGTGGCTGGGGGCTACTTGGGTACTGTGTACAGCTGCTGTTGTGGGGAGGTGGCTGGGGAGCCACTTGGGTTCATGTACAGCTGCTGTTGTGGGAGGTGGCTGGGGCTACTTGGGTACTATGTACAGCTGCTGTTGTGGGGAGGTGGCTGGGGGCTACTTGGGTACTGTGTACAGCTGCTGTTGTGGGAGGTGGCTGGGGGCCACTTGAGTACTATGTACAGCTGTTGAAGTGGGGAGGTGGCTGGGGGCCACTTGGGTACTGTGTACAGCTGCTGTTGTGGGGAGGTGGCTGGGGGGCTACATGGGTACTGTGTACAGCTGCTGTTGTGGGGAGGTGGCTGGGTGTCACTTGGGTACTGTGTACAGCTGCTGTTGTGGGGAAGTGGCTGGGGGCACTTGGGTACTGTGCACAGCTGCTGTTGTGGGGAAGTGGCTGGGGGGCTACTTGGGTACTGTGTACAGCTGCTGTTGTGGGGAGGTGGCTGTGGTGCCACTTGGGTACTGTGTACAGCTGCTGTTGTGGGGAGTTGGCTGGGGGGCTACTTGGGTACTGTGTACAGCTGCTGTTATGTGGGAGGTGGGGGGCTACTTGGGTACTGTGTACAGCTGCTGTTGTGGGGAGGTGGCTGAGGGGCCACTTGGGTACTGTGTACAGCTGCTGTTGTGGGGGAGGTGGCTGGGGGCTACTTGTGTACTGTGTAGAAGCTGCTGTTGTGGGGGGTGGCTGGGAGGCCACTTGGGTACTGTGTACAGCTGCTGTTGTGGGGAGGTGGCTTAGGAGCTAGTTGGGTACTGTGTACAGCTGTTGTTGAGGGGAGGTGGCTGAGGGGCTACTCGGTTACTTTGTACAGCTGCTGTTGTGGGGAGGTGGCTGGGGAGCTAGTTGTGTACTGTGCACAGCTGTTGTTGAGGAGAGGTGGCTGAGGGGCTACTCGGTTACTTTGTACAGCTGCTGTTGTGGGGTGGTGGCTGGGGGCTACTTGGGTACTGTGTACAGCTGCTTTTGTGTGGAGGTGGCTGTGGGTCATCTTGAGTACTGTGTACAGCTGCTGTTTTGGGGAGGTGGCTGGGGGCGTACTTGGGTCTGTGTACAGCTGCTGTTGTGGGAGAGTGGCTGAGAGCCACTTGGGATACTGTCACAGCTGCTGTTGTGGGAGGTGGCTGGGGGCTACTTGGGTGCTGTGTTACAGCTGCTGTTGTGGGAGGTGGCTGGGGCCCACTGGGTGCCTCTACAGCTGCTGTTGTGGGGAGGTGGCTGGGGCTCACTTGGTGCTGTGTACAGCTGCTGTTGTGGGAGGTGGCTGGGGGCCTACTTGGGTACTATGTACAGCTGCTGTTGTGGGGAGGTAGCTGGGGGCCACTTGGGTACTGTGTACAGCTGCTGTTGTGGGAGGTGGCTGGGGAGCTACTTGGGTGCACTGTGTGACAGCTGCTGTTGTGGGGGAGGGCTGAGGGTGCTCCCGGTTACTTTGTGGCTAGCTGCTGTTTGGGAGGTGGCTGGGGGCCACCTGGTACTGTGTACAGCTGCTGTTGTGGGGAGGTGGCTGGGGGCCACTTGGGTACTGTGTCAGCTGTTGTTGTGGGAGGTGGCTGGGGGCTACTTGGGTACTGTGTACAGCTGCTGTTGTGGGAGGTGGCTGGGGCCACTTGGGTACTGTGTACAGCTGCTGTTGTGGGAGGTGGCTGGATGGCCACTTGAGCACTGTGTAAGCTGCTGTTGTGGGAGGTTGCTGAGGGGCCACTTGGTGCTATGTACAGCTGCTGTTGTGGGAAGTGGCTGGAGTCAACTTGGGTACTGTGTACAGCTGCTGTTGTGGGGAGGTGGCTGGGGGCTACTTGGGTACTGTGTACAGCTGCTGTTGTGGGGAGGTGGCTGGGGAGCCACTTGGGTACTGTGTACACCTGCTGTTGTGGGGAGGTGGCTGGGGGGCCACTTGGGTTCTGTGTACAACTGCTGTTGTGGGGAGGTGGCTGGGGAGCCACTTGGGTACTGTGCACACTGCTGTTGTGGCAGGTGTGGGGGCTACTTGGGTACTGTGTACAGCTGCTGTTTTTGTGGAGGTGGATAGGGCCACTTGAGTACTGTGTACAGCTGTTGTTGTGGGGAGGTGGCTGGGTGGGCCACTTGGGTACTGTACAGCTGCTGTTGTGGGGAGGTGGCTGGGGAGCTACTTGGGTGCTGTGTACAGCTGCTGTTGTGGGGAGGTGGCTGGAGGGCCACTTGAGTACTGTGTACAGCTGCTGCTGTGGGGAGGTGGCTGGGTCTAATTGGGTACTGTGTACAGCTGCTGTTGTGGGGAGGTGGATGAGGGCTACTGGGGTACTGTGTATAGCTGCTGTTGTGGTGAGGTGGCTGGAGGGCCACTTGAGTACTGTGTACAGCTGCTGCTGTGGGGAGGTGGCTGGGGGCTACTTGGGTACTGTGTAAAGCTGCTGTTGTGGGGAGGTGGCTGGGGGCTACTTGGGTACTGTGCAGCTGCTGTTGTGAGGAGGTGGCTGGGGGCACTTGGGTACTGTGTACAGCTGCTGTTGTGGGGAGGTGGCTGGGGACCACTTGAATCAAATTGCTTACTGAAATTGCTGAAGTTGTAAACATCTGTTGTTGTGGGGAGAAGGGGACTCTTCTGGGACTAAATTGCTTACTGTGGATGAAATGAACTGCTATTTGTTGAGGGGATGGTACAGGGAGGTTGTTGTCTTCTTGGGTTAATTTGCTGAATTGTTTAAAGCTGTTAATAGAAGGGGGAACAGGGAGGTTGGGGTGTACTTGGGACTGAATTGCTTAGGGGGCTAAAGTGTGTGCATAGCCAGGTTTTCGCTAGTAATTGAAAACACTGTGATGAGGCATAACTAGAAAGGAAGCGAACACATCGAAGGGCATCTCATGAGGGAAAGGTTGTTGGGAGGTGGCTGGGGAGCCACTTGGGTACTGTGTACAGCTGCTGTTGTGGGGAGGTGGCTGGGGGGGCTACTTGAGGGACCAAATGGATGGGAACAGATGGGGGAACTTCAATGGAAGAGGGTGGCAGGGAGGGGTGGGGGCAGTGGCAGGAGAAGGGACACAGGCAGAGAGGCTAACAGGAGTGGTTGGGTTGTACTTGGTTGCTGCTGGGCAGGCGTGAAAACTGCTGGTGCACTGTGTACAGCTGCTATTGTGGGGAGGTGGCTGTGGAACCACTTGGGTACTGTTTACAGCTGCAGTTTTGGGGAGGTGGCTTGGGAGCCACTTGGGTGCTGTGTACAGCTGCTGTTGTGGGGAGGTGAATGGGGGGCCACTTGGGTACTGTGTACAGATGCTGTTGTGGGGAGGTGGCTGGGGAGGCTACTTGGGTAATGTGTACAGCTGCTGTTGTGGGGAGGTGGCTGGGGGGTCACTTGGGTACTGTGTACAGCTGCTGTTTTGGGGAAGTGGCTGGGGGGCTACTTGGGTACTGTGCACAGCTGCTGTTTTGGGGAAGAGGCTGGGGGGCTACTTGGGTACTGTGTACAGCTGCTGTTGTGAGGAGGTGGCTGGGGAGCCACTTGGGTACTGTGTATAGCTGCTGTTGTGGGGAGTTTGCTGGGGGGGCTACTTGGGTACTATGTACAGCTGCTGTTGTGGGGAGGTGACTGGGGGCTACTTGGGTACTGTGTACAGCTGCTGTTGTGGGGAGGTGGCTGGGGGGGCCACTTGAGTACTGTGTACAGCTGTTGTTGTGGGGAAGTGGCTGGGGGCTACTTGGGTACTAGTTTACAGCTGTTGTTGTGGGGAGGTGGCTGTGGTGCCACTTGGGTACTGTGTATAGCTACTGTTGTGGGAGTTGGCTGGGGGCTACTTGGGTACTATGTACAGCTGCTGTTATGGGGAGGTGACTGGGGGGCTACTTGGGTACTGTGTACAGCTGCTGTTGTGGGGACGTAGCTGGGGGGCCACTTGGGTACTGTGTACAGCTGTTGTTGAGGGGAGGTGGCTGAGGGGCTACTCGGTTACTTTGTACAGCTGCTGTTGTGGGGAGGTGGCTGAGGGTTACTTGGGTACTGTGTACAGCTGCTGTTGTGTGGAGGTGGCTGTGAGTCAACTTGAGTACTGTGTACAGCTGCTGTTTTGGGGAGGTGGCTGGGGGGGTTCTTGGGTACTGTGTACAGCTGCTGTTGTTGGGAGGTGGCTGGGGAGCCACTTGGGTACTGTGTACAGCTGCTGTTGTGGGGAGGTGGCTGGGGGGGCTACTTGGGTACTGCTGTACAGCTGCTGTTGTGGGGAGGTAGCTGGGGGCCACTTGGGTGCTGTGTACAGCTGCTGTTGTGGGGAGGTGGCTTGGGAGCTAGTTGGGTACTGTGTACAGCTGTTGTTGAGGGTGGGTGGCTGAGGGGCTACTCGGTTACTTTGTGCAGCTGCTGTTGTGGGCAGGTGGCTGGGGCTACTTGGGTACTTGTACAGCTGCTGTTGTGTGAGGTGGCGTGAGTCAACTTGACTACTGTGTACAGCTTCTGTTTTGGGGAGGTGGCTGGGGGGGTTCTTGGGTACTGTGTACTGCTGCTGTTGTGGGGAGGTGGCTTGGTAGCTAGTTGGGTACTGTGTACAGCTGTTGTTGTTGGGAGGTGGCTGAGGGGCTACTCGGTTACTTTGTACAGGTGTTGTTGTTTGGAGGTGGCTGGGGGGCTACTGGGGTACTGCGTACAGCTGCTGTTGTGGGTGGTGGCTGGGGGGCCACTTGGGTACTGTGTACAGCTGCTGTTGTGGGGAGGTGGCTGGATGACCACTTGAGTACTGTGTATAGCAGCTGTTGCGGGGAGGTGGCTGGGGAGCCTCTTGGATACTGTGTACAGCTGCTGTTCTGGGGAGGTGGCTGGGGGGCAACTTGGGTACTGTGTACAGCCGCTGTTGTGGGGAGGTGGCTGGGGAGCCACTTGCGTACTGTGTACAGCTACTGTTGTGGGGAGGTGATGGGGGGCTACTTGGGTACTGTGTACAGCTGCTGTTTTTGTGGAGGTGGCTGGGGCCACTTGAGTACTGTGTACAGCTGTTGTTGTGGGGAGGTGGCTGGGGGGGCTAATTGGGTACTGTGTACAGCTGCTGTTGTGGGGAGGTGGATGAGGGCTACTTGGGTACTGTGTACTCCTGCTGTTGTGGGGAGTAGGCTGGAGGGCCACTTGAGTACTGTGTACAGCTGCTGCTGCGGGAAGGTGGCTGGGGGCTACTTGGGTACTGTGTACTGCTGCTGTTGTGAGGAGGTGGCTGGTGGGCCACTTGGGTACTGTGTACAGCTGCTGTTGTGGGGAGGTGGCTGGGGGCCCACTTGGATCAAATTGCTTACTGAAATTGCTGAAGTTGTATACATCTGCTGTTGTGGGGAGGTGGCTGGGGGCCACTTGGGTACTGTGTACAGCTGCTGCTGTGGGGAGGTGTCTGGGGGTCAACTTGAGTACTGTGTACAGCTGCTGTTGTGGGGAGGTGGCTGGTGGGCTACTTGGGTTCTGTGTACAACTGCTGTTGTGGGGAGGTGGCTGGGGAGCCACTTGGGTACTGTGTACAGCTGCTGTTCTGGGGAGATGGCTGGGGTCTACTTGGGTACTGTGTACAGCCGCTGTTGTGGGGAGGTGGCAGTGGAGCCACTTGGGTACTGTGTACAGCTGCTGTTGTGGGGAGGTGACGGGGGGCCTACTTGGGTACTGTGCACAGCTGCTGTTGTGGGGAGGTGGCTGGAGGGCCACTTGAGTACTGTGTACAGCTGCTGTTGTGGGAGGTGGCTGGGGGCTACTTGGGTACTGTGTACAGCTGCTGTTATGGGGAGGTGGCTGGGGGCTACTTGGGTACTGTGTACAGCTGCTGTTGTGGGGAGGTGGCTGGGGGACCACTTGTATCAAATTGCTTACTGAAATTGCTGAAGTTGTATACATCTGTTGTTGTGGGGAGAAGGGCGGTGGTCTACTGGGACTAAATTGCTTACTGTGGATGAATTGTACTGCTATTTGTTGAGGGAGATGGTACAGGGAGGTTGTTGTCTACTTGGGTTAATTTGCTGAATTGTTTAAAGCTGTTAATAGAAGGGGGAACAGGGAGGTTGGGGTGTACTTGGGACTGAATTGCTTAGGGGGCTAAAGTGTGTGCATAGCCAGGTTTTCGCTAGTAATTGAAAACTCTGTGATGAGGCATAACTAGAAAGGAAGCGAACACATCGAAGGCCATCTCATGAGGGAAAGGTAACTACTTGAGGGACCAAATGGATGGGAACAGATGGGGGAACTTCAATGGAAGAGGGTGGCAGGGAGGGGTGGGGGCAGTGGCAGGAGAAGGGGACACAGGCAGAGAAGGCTAACAGGAGTGGTTGGGTTGTACTTGGTTGCTGCTGGGCAGGCGTGAAAACTGCTGGTGCACTGTGTACAGCTGCTATTGTGGGGAGGTGGCTGTGGAACCACTTGGGTACTGTTTACAGCTGCAGTTTTGGGGAGGTGGCTTGGGAGCCACTTGGGTGCTGTGTACAGCTGCTGTTGTGGGGAGGTGAATGGGGGGCCACTTGGGTACTGTGTACAGATGCTGTTGTGGGGAGGTGGCTGGGGAGGCTACTTGGGTAATGTGTACAGCTGCTGTTGTGGGGAGGTGGCTGGGGGTCACTTGGGTACTGTGTACAGCTGCTGTTTTGGGGAAGTGGCTGGGGGCTACTTGGGTACTGTGCACAGCTGCTGTTTTGGGGAAGAGGCTGGGGGTTACTTGGGTACTGTGTGCAGCTGCTGTTGTGAGGAGGTGGCTGGGGAGCCACTTGGGTACTAATGTATAGATGCTGTTGTGGGGGTTGCTGGAGGCTACTTGGGTACTATGTACAGCTGCTGTTGTGGGAGGTGACTGGGGGCTACTTGGGTACTATGTACAGCTGCTGTTGTGGGAGGTGGCTGGGGGCCACTTGAGTACTGTGTACAGCTGTTGTTGTGGGAGGTGGCTGGGGGCTACTTGGGTACTGTGTACAGCTGTTGTTGTGGGGAGGTGGCTGTGGTGCCACTTGGGTACTGTGTATAGCTACTGTTGTGGGAGTTGGCTGGGGGCTACTTGGGTACTATGTACAGCTGCTGTTATGGGGAGGTGACTGGGGGCTACTTGGGTACTGTGTACAGCTGCTGTTGTGGGGACGTAGCTGGGGGGCCACTTGGGTACTGTGTACAGCTGTTGTTGAGGGGAGGTGGCAGAGGGGCTACTCGGTTACTTTGTACAGCTGCTGTTGTGGGGAGGTGGCTGAGGGTTACTTGGGTACTGTGTACCGCTGCTGTTGTGTGGAGGTGGCTGTGAGTCAACTTGAGTACTGTGTACAGCTGCTGTTTTGGGGAGGTGGCTGGGGGGGTTCTTGGGTACTGTGTACAGCTGCTGTTGTTGGGAGGTGGCTGGGGAGCCACTTGGGTACTGTGTACAGCTGCTGTTGTGGGGAGGTGGCTGGGGGGCTACTTGGGTACTGCGTACAGCTGCTGTTGTGGGGAGGTAGCTGGGGGGCCACTTGGGTACTGTGTACAGCTGCTGTTGTGGGGAGGTGGCTTGGGAGCTAGTTGGGTACTGTGTACAGCTGTTGTTGAGGGTAGGTGGCTGAGGGGCTACTCGGTTACTTTGTGCAGCTGCTGTTGTGGGGAGGTGGCTGGGGGCTACTTGGGTACTTTGTACAGCTGCTGTTGTGTAGAGGTGGCTGTGAGTCAACTTGACTACTGTGTACAGCTTCTGTTTTGGGGAGGTGGCTGGGGGGGTTCTTGGGTACTGTGTACAGCTGCTGTTGTGGGGAGGTGGCTTGGTAGCTAGTTGGGTACTGTGTACAGCTGTTGTTGTTGGGAGGTGGCTGAGGGGCTACTCGGTTACTTTGTACAGGTGTTGTTGTTTGGAGGTGGCTGGGGGGCTACTGGGGTACTGCGTACAGCTGCTGTTGTGGGTGGTGGCTGGGGGGCCACTTGGGTGCTAATGTACAGCTGCTGTTGTGGGGTGGCTGGATGACCACTTGAGTACTGTGTATAGCAGCTGTTGCGGGGAGGTGGCTGGGAGCCTCTTGGATACTAGTGACAGCTGCTGTTCTGGGGAGGTGGCTGGGGCAACTTGGGTACTGTGTACAGCCGCTGTTGTGGGGAGGTGGCTGGGGGCCACTTGCGTACTGTGTACAGCTACTGTTGTGGGAGGTGATGGGGGCTACTTGGGTACTGTGTACAGCTGCTGTTTTTGTGGAGGTGGCTGGGGCCACTTGAGTACTGTGTACAGCTGTTGTTGTGGGGAGGTGGCTGGGGGGGCTAATTGGGTACTGTGTACAGCTGCTGTTGTGGGGAGGTGGATGAGGGCTACTTGGGTACTGTGTACAGCTGCTGTTGTGGGGAGTAGGCTGGAGGGCCACTTGAGTACTGTGTACAGCTGCTGCTGCGGGAAGGTGGCTGGGGGCTACTTGGGTACTGTGTACTGCTGCTGTTGTGAGGAGGTGGCTTGTGGGCCACTTGGGTGCTAATGTGCTGCTGTTGTGGGGAGGTGGCTGGGGCCCACTTGGATCAAATTGCTTACTGAAATTGCTGAAGTTGTATACATCTGCTGTTGTGGGAGGTGGCTGGGGCCACTTGGGTACTATGTACAGCTGCTGCTGTGGGGAGGTGTCTGGGGTCAACAGGTACTGTGTACAGCTGCTGTTGTGGGGAGGTGGCTGGTGGGCTTCTTGGGTTCTGTGTACAACTGCTGTTGTGGGGAGGTGGCTGGGAGCCACTTGGGTACTGTGTACAGCTGCTGTTCTGGGGAGATGGCTGGGGGTCTACTTGGGTACTGTGTACAGCCGCTGTTGTGGGGAGGTGGCAGTTGAGCCACTTGGGTACTGTGTACAGCTGCTGTTGTGGGGAGGTGACGGGGGGCCTACTTGGGTACTGTGCACAGCTGCTGTTGTGGGGAGGTGGCTGGAGGGCCACTTGAGTACTGTGTACAGCTGCTGTTGTGGGGAGGTGGCTGGGGGCTACTTGGGTACTGTGTACAGCTGCTGTTATGGGAGGTGGCTGGGGCTACTTGGGTACTGTGTACAGCTGCTGTTGTGGGAGGTGGCTGGGGACCACTTGTATCAAATTGCTTACTGAAATTGCTGAAGTTGTATACATCTGTTGTTGTGGGGAGAAGGGCGGTGGTCTACTGGGACTAAATTGCTTACTGTGGATGAATTGTACTGCTATTTGTTGAGGGAGATGGTACAGAAGAGGTTGTTGTCTACTTGGGTTAATTTGCTGAATTGTTTAAAGCTGTTAATAGAAGGGGGAACAGGGAGGTTGGGGTGTACTTGGGACTGAATTGCTTAGGGGGCTAAAGTGTGTGCATAGCCAGGTTTTCGCTAGTAATTGAAAACTCTGTGATGAGGCATAACTAGAAAGGAAGCGAACACATCGAAGGCCATCTCATGAGGGAAAGGTAACTACTTGAGGGACTAAATGGATGGGAACAGATGGGGGAACTTCAATGGAAGAGGGTGGCGGGCAGGGGTGGGGGCAGTGGCAGGAGAAGGGGACACAGGCTGAGAAGGCTAACAGGAGTGGTTGGGTTGTACATGGTTGCTGCTGGGCAGGCGTGAAGACTGCTGGTGCACTGTGTACAGCTGCTATTGTGGGGAGGTGGCTGGGGAGCCACTTGGGTACTGTTTACAGCTGCAGTTGTGGGGAGGTGGCTGGGGAGCTACTTGGGTGCTGTGTACAGCTGCTGTTGTGGGGAGGTGGCTGGAGGGCCACTTGAGTACTGTGTACAGCTGCTGCTGTGGGGAGGTGGCTGGGTCTAATTGGGTACTGTGTACAGCTGCTGTTGTGGGGAGGTGGATGAGGGCTACTGGGGTACTGTGTATAGCTGCTGTTGTGGTGAGGTGGCTGGAGGGCCACTTGAGTACTGTGTACAGCTGCTGCTGTGGGGAGGTGGCTGGGGGCTACTTGGGTACTGTGTAAAGCTGCTGTTGTGGGGAGGTGGCTGGGGGGCTACTTGGGTACTGTGTACAGCTGCTGTTGTGAGGAGGTGGCTGGGGGGGCACTTGGGTACTGTGTACAGCTGCTGTTGTGGGGAGGTGGCTGGGGGACCACTTGAATCAAATTGCTTACTGAAATTGCTGAAGTTGTAAACATCTGTTGTTGTGGGGAGAAGGGCGGGACTCTTCTGGGACTAAATTGCTTACTGTGGATGAAATGAACTGCTATTTGTTGAGGGGGATGGTACAGGGAGGTTGTTGTCTTCTTGGGTTAATTTGCTGAATTGTTTAAAGCTGTTAATAGAAGGGGGAACAGGGAGGTTGGGGTGTACTTGGGACTGAATTGCTTAGGGGGCTAAAGTGTGTGCATAGCCAGGTTTTCGCTAGTAATTGAAAACACTGTGATGAGGCATAACTAGAAAGGAAGCGAACACATCGAAGGGCATCTCATGAGGGAAAGGTTGTTGGGAGGTGGCTGGGGAGCCACTTGGGTACTGTGTACAGCTGCTGTTGTGGGGAGGTGGCTGGGGGGGCTACTTGAGGGACCAAATGGATGGGAACAGATGGGGGAACTTCAATGGAAGAGGGTGGCAGGGCGGGGTGGGGGCAGTGGCAGGAGAAGGGGACACAGGCAGAGAAGGCTAACAGGAGTGGTTGGGTTGTACTTGGTTGCTGCTGGGCAGGCGTGAAAACTGCTGGTGCACTGTGTACAGCTGCTATTGTGGGGAGGTGGCTGTGGAACCACTTGGGTACTGTTTACAGCTGCAGTTTTGGGAGAATTGGCTAGGAGCCACTTGGGTGCTGTGTACAGCTGCTGTTGTGGGAGGTGAATGGGGGCCACTTGGGTACTGTGTACAGATGCTGTTGTGGGAGGTGGCTGGGGAGGCTACTTGGGTAATGTGTACAGCTGCTGTTGTGGGGAGGTGGCTGGGGGTCACTTGGGTACTGTGTACAGCTGCTGTTTTGGGGAAGTGGCTGGGGGCTACTTGGGTACTGTGCACAGCTGCTGTTTTGGGAAGAGGCTGGGGGGCTACTTGGGTGCTGTGTACAGCTGCTGTTGTGAGGAGGTGGCTGGGGGAGCCACTTGGGTGCTAATGTAGCTGCTGTTGTGGGGTTGCTAGAGGGCTACTTGGGTACTATGTACAGCTGCTGTTGTGGGAGGTGACTGGGGCTACTTGGGTACTGTGTACAGCTGCTGTTGTGGGAGGTGGCTGGGGGCCACTTGAGTACTGTGTACAGCTGTTGTTGTGGGGAAGTGGCTGGGGGCTACTTGGGTACTGTTACAGCTGTTGTTGTGGGGAGGTGGCTGTGGTGCCACTTGGGTACTGTGTATAGCTACTGTTGTGGGAGTTGGCTGGGGGGGCTACTTGGGTACTATGTACAGCTGCTGTTATGGGGAGGTGACTGGGGGGCTACTTGGGTACTGTGTACAGCTGCTGTTGTGGGGACGTAGCTGGGGGGCCACTTGGGTACTGTGTACAGCTGTTGTTGAGGGGAGGTGGCTGAGGGGCTACTCGGTTACTTTGTACAGCTGCTGTTGTGGGGAGGTGGCTGAGGGTTACTTGGGTACTGTGTACAGCTGCTGTTGTGTGGAGGTGGCTGTGAGTCAACTTGTACTGTGTACAGCTGCTGTTTTGGGGAGGTGGCTGGGGGGGTTCTTGGGTACTGTGTACAGCTGCTGTTGTTGGGAGGTGGCTGAGGGAGCCACTTGGGTGCTATGTTCAGCTGCTGTTGTGGGGGTGGCTGGGGCTACTTGGGTACTGCGTACAGCTGCTGTTGTGGGGAGGTAGCTGGGGGCCACTTGGGTACTGTGTACAGCTGCTGTTGTGGGAGGTGGCTTAGGAGCTAGTTGGGTACTGTGTACAGCTGTTGTTGAGGGTGGGTGGCTGAGGGGCTACTCGGTTACTTTGTGCAGCTGCTGTTGTGGGCAGGTGGCTGGGGCTACTTGGGTGCCTTGTACAGCTGCTGTTGTGTGGGGTGGCTGTGAGTCAACTTGACTACTGTGTACAGCTTCTGTTTTGGGGAGGTGGCTGGGGGTTCTTGGGTACTGTGTACTGCTGCTGTTGTGGGAGGTGGCTTGGTAGCTAGTTGGGTACTGTGTACAGCTGTTGTTGTTGGGAGGTGGCTGAGGGCTACTCGGTTACTTTGTACAGGTGTTGTTGTTTGGAGGTGGCTGGGGGGCTACTGGGGTACTGCGTACAGCTGCTGTTGTGGGTGGTGGCTGGGGGGCCACTTGGGTACAGTGTACAGCTGCTGTTGTGGGGAGGTGGCTGGATGACCACTTGAGTACTGTGTATAGCAGCTGTTGCGGGGAGGTGGCTGGGGAGCCTCTTGGATACTGTGTACAGCTGCTGTTCTGGGGAGGTGGCTGGGGGGGCAACTTGGGTACTGTGTACAGCCGCTGTTGTGGGGAGGTGGCTGGGGAGCCACTTGCGTACTGTGTACAGCTACTGTTGTGGGGAGGTGATGGGGGGCTACTTGGGTACTGTGTACAGCTGCTGTTTTTGTGGAGGTGGCTGGGGCCACTTGAGTACTGTGTACAGCTGTTGTTGTGGGGAGGTGGCTGGGGGGGCTAATTGGGTACTGTGTACAGCTGCTGTTGTGGGGAGGTGGATGAGGGCTACTTGGGTACTGTGTACTCCTGCTGTTGTGGGGAGTAGGCTGGAGGGCCACTTGAGTACTGTGTACAGCTGCTGCTGCGGGAAGGTGGCTGGGGGCTACTTGGGTACTGTGTACTGCTGCTGTTGTGAGGAGGTGGCTTGTGGGCCACTTGGGTACTGTGTACAGCTGCTGTTGTGGGGAGGTGGCTGGGGGCCCACTTGGATCAAATTGCTTACTGAAATTGCTGAAGTTGTATACATCTGCTGTTGTGGGGAGGTGGCTGGGGGCCACTTGGGTACTGTGTACAGCTGCTGCTGTGGGGAGGTGTCTGGGGGTCAACTTGAGTACTGTGTACAGCTGCTGTTGTGGGGAGGTGGCTGGTGGGCTTCTTGGGTTCTGTGTACAACTGCTGTTGTGGGGAGGTGGCTGGGGAGCCACTTGGGTACTGTGTACAGCTGCTGTTCTGGGGAGATGGCTGGGGGTCTACTTGGGTACTGTGTACAGCCGCTGTTGTGGGGAGGTGGCAGTTGAGCCACTTGGGTACTGTGTACAGCTGCTGTTGTGGGGAGGTGACGGGGGGCCTACTTGGGTACTGTGCACAGCTGCTGTTGTGGGGAGGTGGCTGGAGGGCCACTTGAGTACTGTGTACAGCTGCTGTTGTGGGGAGGTGGCTGGGGGCTACTTGGGTACTGTGTACAGCTGCTGTTATGGGGAGGTGGCTGGGGGCTACTTGGGTACTGTGTACAGCTGCTGTTGTGGGAGGTGGCTGGGGACCACTTGTATCAAATTGCTTACTGAAATTGCTGAAGTTGTATACATCTGTTGTTGTGGGAGAAGGGCGGTGGTCTACTGGGACTAAATTGCTTACTGTGGATGAATTGTACTGCTATTTGTTGAGGAGATGGTACAGGAGGTTGTTGTCTACTTGGGTTAATTTGCTGAATTGTTTAAACTGTTAATAGAAGGGGAACAGGAGGTTGAGGTGTACTTGGGACTGAATTGCTTAGGGGCTAAAGTGTGTGCATAGCCAGGTTTTCGCTAGTAATTGAAAACTCTGTGATGAGGCATAACTAGAAAGGAAGCGAACACATCGAAGGCCATCTCATGAGGAAAGGTAACTACTTGAGGACTAAATGGATGGGAACAGATGGGGAACTTCAATGGAAGAGGTGGCAGGGAGGGTGGGGGCAGTGGCAGGAGAGAGGACACAGGCTGAGAAGGCTAACAGGGTGGTTGGGTTGTACATGGTTGCTGCTGGGCAGGCGTGAAGACTGCTGGTGCACTGTGCAGCTGCTATTGTGGGGAGGTGGCTGGGAGCCACTTGGGTCTGTTTACAGCTGCAGTTGTGGGGAGGTGGCTGGGGCTACTTGGGTGCTGTGTACAGCTGCTGTTGTGGGGAGGTGGCTGGAGGCCACTTGAGTACTAATGTACAGCTGCTGCTGTGGGAGGTGGCTGGGTCTAATTGGGTACTGTGTACAGCTGCTGTTGTGGGGAGGTGGATGAGGGCTACTGGGGTACTGTGTATAGCTGCTGTTGTGGTGAGGTGGCTGGAGGGCCACTTGAGTACTGTGTACAGCTGCTGCTGTGGGGAGGTGGCTGGGGCTACTTGGGTACTGTGTAAAGCTGCTGTTGTGGGGAGGTGGCTGGGGGGCTACTTGGGTACTGTGTACAGCTGCTGTTGTGAGGAGGTGGCTGGGGGGGCACTTGGGTACTGTGTACAGCTGCTGTTGTGGGGAGGTGGCTGGGGGACCACTTGAATCAAATTGCTTACTGAAATTGCTGAAGTTGTAAACATCTGTTGTTGTGGGGAGAAGGGCGGGACTCTTCTGGGACTAAATTGCTTACTGTGGATGAAATGAACTGCTATTTGTTGAGGGGGATGGTACAGGGAGGTTGTTGTCTTCTTGGGTTAATTTGCTGAATTGTTTAAAGCTGTTAATAGAAGGGGGAACAGGGAGGTTGGGGTGTGCAGGACTGAATTGCTTAGGGGGGCTAAAGTGTGTGCATAGCCAGTTTTCTGCTTAGTAATTGGAAAAACACTGTGATGAGGCATAACTAGAAAGGAAGCGAACACATCGAAGGGCATCTCATGAGGGAAAGGTTGTTGGGAGGTGGCTGGGGAGCCACTTGGGTACTGTGTACAGCTGCTGTTGTGGGGAGGTGGCTGGGGGGGCTACTTGAGGGACCAAATGGATGGGAACAGATGGGGGAACTTCAATGGAAGAGGGTGGCAGGGAGGGGTGGGGGCAGTGGCAGGAGAAGGGGACACAGGCAGAGAAGGCTAACAGGAGTGGTTGGGTTGTACTTGGTTGCTGCTGGGCAGGCGTGAAAACTGCTGGTGCACTGTGTACAGCTGCTATTGTGGGGAGGTGGCTGTGGAACCACTTGGGTACTGTTTACAGCTGCAGTTTTGGGAGGTGGCTTGGGAGCCACTTGGGTGCTATGTACAGCTGCTGTTGTGGGAGGTGAATGGGGGCCACTTGGGTACTGTGTACAGATGCTGTTGTGGGGAGGTGGCTGGGAGGCTACTTGGGTAATGTGTACAGCTGCTGTTGTGGGGAGGTGGCTGGGGATGTCACTTGGGTACTGTGTACAGCTGCTGTTGTGGGGAAGTGGCTGGGGGCGACTTGGGTACTGTGCACAGCTGCTGTTGTGGGGAAGTGGTGGGGGGGCTACTTGGGTACTGTGTACAGCTGCTGTTGTGAGGAGGTGGCTGGGGGAGCCACTTGGGTGCTAATGTAGCTGCTGTTGTGGGGGTTGCTGGGGGCTACTTGGGTACTATGTACAGCTGCTGTTGTGGGGAGGTGACTGGGGGCTACTTGGGTACTGTGTACAGCTGCTGTTGTGGGGAGGTGGCTGGGGGGCCACTTGAGTACTGTGTACAGCTGTTGTTGTGGGGAAGTGGCTGGGGGCTACTTGGGTACTGTGTACAGCTGTTGTTGTGGGGAGGTGGCTGTGGTGCCACTTGGGTACTGTGTATAGCTACTGTTGTGGGGAGTTGGCTGGGGGGCTACTTGGGTACTATGTACAGCTGCTGTTATGGGGAGGTGACTGGGGGGCTACTTGGGTACTGTGTACAGCTGCTGTTGTGGGGACGTAGCTGGGGGCCACTTGGGTACTGTGTACAGCTGTTGTTGAGGGGAGGTGGCTGAGGGGCTACTCGGTTACTTTGTACAGCTGCTGTTGTGGGGAGGTGGCTGAGGTTACTTGGTGCTGTGTACAGCTGCTGTTGTGTGGAGGTGGCTGTGAGTCAACCTGAGTACTGTGTACAGCTGCTGTTTTGGGGAGGTGGCTGGGGGTTCTTGGGTACTGTGTACAGCTGCTGTTGTTGGGAGGTGGCTGGGGAGCCACTTGGGTACTGTGTACAGCTGCTGTTGTGGGGAGGTGGCTGGGGGGGCTACTTGGGTACTGCGTACAGCTGCTGTTGTGGGGAGGTAGCTGGGGGGCCACTTGGGTACTGTGTACAGCTGCTGTTGTGGGGAGGTGGCTTGGGAGCTAGTTGGGTACTGTGTACAGCTGTTGTTGAGGGTAGGTGGCTGAGGGGCTACTCGGTTACTTTGTGCAGCTGCTGTTGTGGGCAGGTGGCTGGGGGCTACTTGGGTACTTTGTACAGCTGCTGTTGTGTAGAGGTGGCTGTGAGTCAACTTGACTACTGTGTACAGCTTCTGTTTTGGGGAGGTGGCTGGGGGGGTTCTTGGGTACTGTGTACTGCTGCTGTTGTGGGGAGGTGGCTTGGTAGCTAGTTGGGTACTGTGTACAGCTGTTGTTGTTGGGAGGTGGCTGAGGGGCTACTCGGTTACTTTGTACAGGTGTTGTTGTTGGAGGTGGCTGGGGGCTACTGGGGTACTGCGTACAGCTGCTGTTGTGGGTGGTGGCTGGGGGCCACTTGGGTACTAATGTACAGCTGCTGTTGTGGGAGGTGGCTGGATGACCACTTGAGTACTGTGTATAGCAGCTGTTGGGGAGGTGGCTGGGGAGCCTCTTGGATACTGTGTACAGCTGCTGTTCTGGGGAGGTGGCTGGGGGGCAACTTGGGTGCTGTGTACAGCCGCTGTTGTGGGGAGGTGGCTGGGGAGCCACTTGCGTACTGTGTGCAGCTACTGTTGTGGGAGGTGATGGGGGGCTACTTGGGTACTGTGTACAGCTGCTGTTTTGTGGAGGTGGCTGGGGCCACTTGAGTACTATGTACAGCTGTTGTTGTGGGGAGGTGGCTGGGGGCTAATTGGGTACTGTGTACAGCTGCTGTTGTGGGAGGTGGATGAGGGCTACTTGGGTACTGTGTACTCCTGCTGTTGTGGGGAGTAGGCTGGAGGGCCACTTGAGTACTGTGTACAGCTGCTGCTCTTGGGAAGGTGGCTGGGGGCTACTTGGGTACTGTACTGCTGCTGTTGTGAGGAGGTGGCTGGTGGGCCACTTGGGTACTGTGTACAGCTGCTGTTGTGGGGAGGTGGCTGGGGGCCCACTTGGATCAAATTGCTTACTGAAATTGCTGAAGTTGTATACATCTGCTGTTGTGGGGAGGTGGCTGGGGGCCACTTGGGTACTGTGTACAGCTGCTGCTGTGGGGAGGTGTCTGGGGGTCAACTTGAGTACTGTGTACAGCTGCTGTTGTGGGGAGGTGGCTGGTGGGCTACTTGGGTTCTGTGTACAACTGCTGTTGTGGGGAGGTGGCTGGGGAGCCACTTGGGTACTGTGTACAGCTGCTGTTCTGGGGAGATGGCTGGGGTCTACTTGGGTACTGTGTACAGCCGCTGTTGTGGGAGGTGGCAGTGGAGCCACTTGGGTACTGTGTACAGCTGCTGTTGTGGGGAGGTGACGGGGGGCCTACTTGGGTACTGTGCACAGCTGCTGTTGTGGGGAGGTGGCTGGAGGGCCACTTGAGTACTGTGTACAGCTGCTGTTGTGGGGAGGTGGCTGGGGGCTACTTGGGTACTGTGTACAGCTGCTGTTATGGGGAGGTGGCTGGGGGCTACTTGGGTACTGTGTACAGCTGCTGTTGTGGGGAGGTGGCTGGGGACCACTTGTATCAAGTGCTTACTGAAATTGCTGAAGTTGTATACATCTGTTGTTGTGGGGAGAAGGCGGTGGTCTACGGGACTAAATTGCTTACTGTGGATGGATTGTACTGCTATTTGTTGGGGAGATGGTACAGGAGGTTGTTGTCTACTTGGGTTAATTTGCTGAATTGTTTAAAGCTGTTAATAGAGGGAACAGGGAGGTTGGGGTGTACTTGGGACTGAATTGCTTAGGGGCTAAAGTGTGTGCATAGCCAGGTTTTAGCTAGTAATTGAAAACTCTGTGATGAGGCATAACTAGAAAGGAAGCGAACACATCGAGGCCATCTCATGAGGAAAGGTAACTACTTGAGGGACCAAATGGATGGGAACAGATGGGGAACTTCAATGGAAGAGGTGGCAGGAGGGTGGGGGCAGTGGCAGGAGAGGGGACACAGGCAGAAAGGCTAACAGGGTGGTTGGGTTGTACTTGGTTGCTGCTGGGCAGGCGTGAAAACTGCTGGTGCACTGTGTACAGCTGCTATTGTGGGGAGGTGGCTGTGGAACCACTTGGGTACTGTTTACAGCTGCGGTTTTGGGGAGGTGGCTTGGGAGCCACTTGGGTGCTGTGTACAGCTGCTGTTGTGGGGAGGTGAATGGGGGGCCACTTGGGTACTGTGTACAGATGCTATTGTGGGGAGGTGGCTGGGGAGGCTACTTGGGTAATGTGTACAGCTGCTGTTGTGGGGAGGTGGCTGGGGGTCACTTGGGTACTGTGTACAGCTGCTGTTTTGGGGAAGTGGCTGGGGGCTACTTGGGTACTGTGCACAGCTGCTGTTTTGGGGAAGAGGCTGGGGGGGTTACTTGGGTACTGTGTACAGCTGCTGTTGTGAGGAGGTGGCTGGGAGCCACTTGGGTACTATTATAGATGCTGTTGTGGGAGTTTGCTGGGGGCTACTTGGGTACTATGTACAGCTGCTGTTGTGGGAGGTGACTGGGGCTACTTGGGTACTGTGTACAGCTGCTGTTGTGGGGAGGTGGCTGGGGGCCACTTGAGTGCTATGTACAGCTGTTGTTGTGGGGAGGTGGCTGGGGGCTACTTGGGTACTGTGTCAGCTGTTGTTGTGGGGAGGTGGCTGTGGTGCCACTTGGGTACTGTATATTGCTGCTGTTGTGGGGAGTTGGCTGGGGGGGCTACTTGGGTACTATGTACAGCTGCTGTTATGGGGAGGTGACTGGGGGGCTACTTGGGTACTGTGTACAGCTGCTGTTGTGGGGACGTAGCTGGGGGCCACTTGGGTACTGTGTACAGCTGTTGTTGAGGGGAGGTGGCAGAGGGGCTACTCGGTTACTTTGTACAGCTGCTGTTGTGGGGAGGTGGCTGAGGGTTACTTGGGTACTGTGTACCGCTGCTGTTGTGTGGAGGTGGCTGTGAGTCAACTTGAGTACTGTGTACAGCTGCTGTTTTGGGGAGGTGGCTGGGGGGGTTCTTGGGTACTGTGTACAGCTGCTGTTGTTGGGAGGTGGCTGGGGAGCCACTTGGGTACAATGTTGCAGCTGCTGTTGTGGGGAGGGTGGCTGGGGGGCTACTTGGGTACAGTACAGCTGCTGTTGTGGGGAGGTAGCTGGGGGCCACTTGGGTACTATGTACAGCTGCTGTTGTGGGGAGGTGGCTTGGGAGCTAGTTGGGTACTGTGTACAGCTGTTGTTGAGGGTAGGTGGCTGAGGGGCTACTCGTTGACTTTGTGCAGCTGCTGTTGTGGGGAGGTGGCTGGGGCTACTTGGGTACTTTGTACAGCTGCTGTTGTGTGGAGGTGGCTGTGAGTCAACTTGACTACTGTGTACAGCTTCTGTTTTGGGGAGGTGGCTGGGGGTTCTTGGGTACTGTGTACAGCTGCTGTTGTGGGAGGTGGCAGTAGCTAGTTGGGTACTGTGTACAGCTGTTGTTGTTGGGAGGGTGGCTGAGGGCTACTCGGTTACTTTGTACAGGTGTTGTTGTTTGGAGGTGGCTGGGGGGCTACTGGGGTACTGCGTACAGCTGCTGTTGTGGGTGGTGGCTGGGGGGCCACTTGGGTACTGTGTACAGCTGCTGTTGTGGGGAGGTGGCTGGATGACCACTTGAGTACTGTGTATAGCAGCTGTTGCGGGGAGGTGGCTGGGGAGCCTCTTGGATACTGTGTACAGCTGCTGTTCTGGGAGGTGGCTGGGGGCAACTTGGGTACTGTGTACAGCCGCTGTTGTGGGGAGGTGGCTGAGGGCCACTTGCGTACTGTGTACAGCTACTGTTGTGGGGAGGTGACGGGGGGCTACTTGGGTACTGTGTACAGCTGCTGTTTTTGTGGAGGTGGCTGGGGCCACTTGAGTACTGTGTACAGCTGTTGTTGTGGGGAGGTGGCTGGGGGGGCTAATTGGGTACTGTGTACAGCTGCTGTTGTGGGGAGGTGGATGAGGGCTACTTGGGTACTGTGTACAGCTGCTGTTGTGGGGAGTAGGCTGGAGGGCCACTTGAGTACTGTGTACAGCTGCTGCTGCGGGAAGGTGGCTGGGGGCTACTTGGGTACTGTGTACTGCTGCTGTTGTGAGGAGGTGGCTTGTGGGCCACTTGGGTACTGTGTACAGCTGCTGTTGTGGGGAGGTGGCTGGGGGCCCACTTGGATCAAATTGCTTACTGAAATTGCTGAAGTTGTATACATCTGCTGTTGTGGGAGGTGGCTGGGGACCACTTGGGTACTATGTACAGCTGCTGCTGTGGGGAGGTGTCTGGGGTCAACAGGTACTGTGTACAGCTGCTGTTGTGGGGAGGTGGCTGGTGGGCTACTTGGGTTCTGTGTACAACTGCTGTTGTGGGGAGGTGGCTGGGGAGCCACTTGGGTACTGTGTACAGCTGCTGTTCTGGGGAGATGGCTGGGGGTCTACTTGGGTACTGTGTACAGCCGCTGTTGTGGGGAGGTGGCAGTTGAGCCACTTGGGTACTGTGTACAGCTGCTGTTGTGGGGAGGTGACGGGGGGCCTACTTGGGTACTGTGCACAGCTGCTGTTGTGGGGAGGTGGCTGGAGGGCCACTTGAGTACTGTGTACAGCTGCTGTTGTGGGGAGGTGGCTGGGGGCTACTTGGGTACTGTGTACAGCTGCTGTTATGGGGAGGTGGCTGGGGGCTACTTGGGTACTGTGTACAGCTGCTGTTGTGGGGAGGTGGCTGGGGGACCACTTGTATCAAATTGCTTACTGAAATTGCTGAAGTTGTATACATCTGTTGTTGTGGGGAGAAGGGCGGTGGTCTACTGGGACTAAATTGCTTACTGTGGATGAATTGTACTGCTATTTGTTGAGGGAGATGGTACAGAGAGGTTGTTGTCTACTTGGGTTAATTTGCTGAATTGTTTAAAGCTGTTAATAGAAGGGGGAACAGGGAGGTTGGGGTGTACTTGGGACTGAATTGCTTAGGGGGCTAAAGTGTGTGCATAGCCAGGTTTTCGCTAGTAATTGAAAACTCTGTGATGAGGCATAACTAGAAAGGAAGCGAACACATCGAAGGCCATCTCATGAGGGAAAGGTAACTACTTGAGGGACTAAATGGATGGGAACAGATGGGGAACTTCAATGGAAGAGGTGGGGCAGGGGTGGGGGCAGTGGCAGGAGGAGGGACACAGGCTGAGAAGGCTAACAGGGTGGTTGGGTTGTACATGGTTGCTGCTGGGCAGGCGTGAAGACTGCTGGTGCACTGTGTACAGCTGCTATTGTGGGGAGGTGGCTGGGGAGCCACTTGGGTACTGTTTACAGCTGCAGTTGTGGGGAGGTGGCTGGGGAGCTACTTGGGTGCTGTGTACAGCTGCTGTTGTGGGGAGGTGGCTGGGGGCCACTTGGGTACTGTGTACAGCTGCTGTTGAGGGGAGGTGGCTGTGGGGCTACTTGGGTACTGTGTACAGCTGCTGTTGTGGGAGGTGGTGGGGGGCTACTTGGGTACTGTGTACAGATGCTGTTGTGGGAGGTGGCTGGGAGGCTACTTGGGTAATGTACAGCTGCTGTTGTGGGGAAGTGGCTGGGGGCTACTTGGGTACTGTGCAGAGCTGCTGTTGTGGGGAAGTGGCTGGGGGCTACTTGGGTACTGTGTGCAGCTGCTGTTGTGGGGAGGTGGCTGGGGGCCACTTGGGTGACTATGTACAGCTGCTGTTGTGGGGAGGTGGCTGGAGGGTTACTTGCGTACTATGTACAGCTGCTGTTGTGGGGAGGTGGCTGGGGAGCCACTTAGGTACTGTGAACAGCTGCTGTTGTGGGGAGGTGGCTGGGGGATACTTGGGTACTGTGTACAGCTGCTGTTGTGGGAGGTGGCTGGGGAGCCACTTGGGTACTGTGTACAGCTGCTGATGTGGGGAGGTGAGTGGGGGTGCTACTTGGGTAGTGTGTACAGCTGCTGTTGTGTGGAGGTGGCTGGTGGCCACTTGAGTACTGTGTACAGCTGTTGTTGTGGGGAGGTGGCTGGGGGGCTACTTGGGTACTGTGTACAGCTGCTATTGTGGGAAGGTGGCTGGGGTGGATACTTGGGTACTGTGTACAGCTGCTGTTGTGGGGAGGTGGCTGGAGGGCCTCTTGAGTACTGTGTACAGCTGCTGTTTTGGGGAGGTGGCCTGGGGCCCACTTGGATCAAATTGCTTACTGAAATTTCTGATGTTGTATACATCTGTTGTTGTGGTGAGAAGGGCGGGGGACTACTGGGACTTAATTGCTTACTGTCGATGAATTGTACAGCTATTTGTTGAGGTGGATGGTACAGGGAGGTTGTTGTCCACTTGGGTTAATTTGCTGAATTGTTTAAAGCTTTTAATAGAAGGGGAAAAGTTAGGCTGGGGTGTACTTGGGACTGAATTGCTTAGGGGGCTAAAGTGTGTGCATAGCCAGGTTTTCGCTAGTAATTGAAAACACTGTGATCAGGCATAACTAGAAAGGAAGCGAACACATCGAAGGGCATCTCATGAGGGAAAGGTAACTACTTGAGGGACCAAATGGATGGGAACAGATGGGGGAACTTCAATGGAAGAGGGTGGCGGGCAGGGGTGGGGGCAGTGGCAGGAGAAGGGGACACAGGCTGAGAAGGCTAACAGGAGTGGTTGGGTTGTACATGGTTGCTGCTGGGCAGGCGTGAAGACTGCTGGTGCACTGTGTACAGCTGCTATTGTGGGGAGGTGGCTGGGGAGCCACTTGGGTACTGTTTACAGCTGCAGTTGTGGGGAGGTGGCTGGGGAGCTACTTGGGTGCTGTGTACAGCTGCTGTTGTGGGGAGGTGGCTGGGGGCCACTTGGGTACTGTGTACAGCTGCTGTTGAGGGGAGGTGGCTGGGGGGCTACTTGGGTACTGTGTACAGCTGCTGTTGTGGGGAGGTGGCTGGGGGCTACTTGGGTACTGTGTACAGCTGCTGTTGTGGGGAAGTGGCTGGGGGCTACTTGGGTACAGTGCACAGCTGCTGTTTGGGGGAAGGTGGCTGGGGGCTACTTGGGTACTGTGTACAGCTGCTGTTGTGGGGAGGGTGGCTGGGGGCCACTTGGGTGCACTGTGTACAGCTGCTGTTGTGGGGAGTTGGCTGGGAGGGCTACTTGGGTACTATGTACAGCTGCTGTTGTGGGGAGGTGGCTGGGGAGCCACTTGGGTACTGTGAACAGCTGCTGTTGTGGGGAGGTGGCTGGGGGCGATACTTGGGAACTGTGTACAGCTGCTGTTGTGGCGAGGTGGCTGGGGAGCCACTTGGGTACTGTGTACAGCTGCTGAAGTGGGGAGGTGAGTGGGGGAGCTACTTGGGTAGTGTGTACAGCTGCTGTTGTGTGGAGGTGGCTGGTGGCCACTTGAGTACTGTGTTCAGCTGTTGTTGTGGGGAGGTGGCTGGGGGGCTACTTGGGTACTGTGTACAGCTGCTGTTGTGGGGAGGTGGCTGGGGGC
Organism: Neoceratodus forsteri; assembly: GCA_016271365.2. Classification (NCBI taxonomy): domain Eukaryota; kingdom Metazoa; phylum Chordata; order Ceratodontiformes; family Ceratodontidae; genus Neoceratodus; species Neoceratodus forsteri. Next base: position 872,286,030 of record CM057456.1, read on the forward strand.
TACTTGGGTACTGTGTACAGCTGCTGTTGTGGGGAGGTGGCTGGGGGCCACTTGGGTACTGTGTACAGCTGCTGTTGTGGGGAGGTGGCTGGGGCCCACTTGGATCAAATTGCTTACTGAAATTTGCTGATGTTGTATACATCTGTTGTTGTGGTGAGAAGGGCGGGGGACTACTGGGACTAAATTGCTTACTGTGGATGGATGTACAGCTATTTGTTGAGGGGATGGTACAGGAGGTTGTTGTCCACTTGGGTTAATTTGCTGAATTGTTTAAAGCTGTTAATAGAAGGGAAAAGTTATGTTTGGGTGTACTTGGGACTGAATTGCTTAGGGGCTAAAGTGTGTGCATAGCCAGGTTTCGTAGTAATTGAAAACACTGTGATCAGGCATAACTAGAAAGGAAGCGAACACATCGAAGGGCATCTCATGAGGGAAGGTAACTACTTGAGGACAAATGGGTGGGCACAGATGGGGAACTTCAATGGAAGAGGGTGGCGGGAGGAAGGGGAAATGGCAGGAGAGGGACACAGGCAGAAGGCTAACAGGAGTGGTTGGGTTGTACAGGGTTGCTGCTCGGCAGGTGTGAAGACTGCTGGTGTACTGTGTACAGCTGCTAGTGTGGGGAGGTGGCTGGGGGCCACTTGGGTACTAATGTGCAGCTGCAGTTGTTGGGAGGTGGCTGGGAGCCACTTGCGTGCTGTGTACAGCTGCTGTTGTGGGGAGGTGGCTGGGGGCCACTTGGGTACTGTGTACAGCTGCTGTTGTGGGGAGGTGGCTGGGGAGCCACTTGGGTACTTGTACAGCTGCTGTTGTGGGGAGGTGGCTGGGGTCACTTGGGTGCTGTTTTCAGCTGCTGTTTGGGGAAGTGGCTGGGGGTCTACGTGGGTACTGTGCACAGCTGCTATTGTGGGGAAGTGGCTGGGGGGCTACTTGGGTACTGTGAACAGCTGATGTTGTGGGGAGGTGGCTGGGGAGCCACTTGGGTACTGTGTACATGTGCTGTTGTGGGGAGGTGGCTGGGGAGCCACTTGGGTACTGTGTACAGCTGCTGTTGTGGGGAGGTGGCTGGGGGGCTACTTGGGTTCTGTGTACAGCTGCTGTTGTGGGGAGGTGGCTGGGGTGCTACTTGGGTACCGTGTACAGCTGCTGTTGTGGGGAAGTGGCTGGGGGCTACTTGGGTATGGTGCACAGCTGCTGTCGTGGGGAAGTGGCTGGGAGGGCTACTTGGGTACTGTGTACAGCTGATGTTGTGGGGAGGTGGCTGGGGAGCCACTTGGGTACTGTGTACAGCTGCTGTTGTGGGGAGTTGGCTGGGGGGATACTTGGGTGCTGTGTACAGCTGCTGTTGTGGGGAGGAGACTGGGGGGCTACTTGGGTACTGTGTACAGCTGCTGTTGTGGGGAGGTAGCTGTGGGGCCACTTGGGTACTGTGTACAGCTGCTGTTGTGAGGAGGTGGCTGGGGAGCCACTTGGGTACTGTGTACAGCTGCTGTTGTTGGGAGGTGGCTGGGGTGGCTACTTGGGTACTGTGTAAAGCTGCTGTTGTGGGGACGTAGCTGGGGGGCCACTTGGGTACTGTGTACAGCTGCTGTTGTGGGGAGGTGGCTGGGGAGCTAGTTGGGTACTGTATACAGCTGTTGCTGAGGGGAGGTGGCTGAGGGGCTACTCGGTTACTTTGTACAGCTGCTGTTGTGGGGAGGTGGATGGGGGCTACTTGGGTACTGTGTACAGCTGCTGTTTTGGGGAGGTGGCTGGGGGCCACTTGGGTACTGTGTACAGCTGCTGTTGTGGGGAGGTGGCTGGGGAGCCACTTGGGTACTGTGTACAGCTGTTGTTGTGGGGAGGTGGCTGGCAGGCTACTTTGGTACTGTGTTCAGCTGCTGTTGTGGGGAGGTGGCTGGGGCGCCACTTGGGTACTGTGTACAGCTGCTGTTGTGAGGAGGTGGCTGGATGGCCACTTGAGTACTGTGTATAGCTGCTGTTGTGGGGAGGTGGCTGGGGGCTACTTGGGTACTGTGTACAGCTGCTGTTGTGGGGAGGTGGCTGGGGGTCAACTTGAGTACTGTGTACAGCTGCTGTAGTGGGGAGGTGGCTGGTGGGCTACTTGGGTACTGTGTACAGCTGCTGTTGTGGGGAGGTGGCTGGGGATCCACTTGGGTACTGTGTACAGCTGCTGTTGTTGGGAGGTGGCTGGGGGGGCTTCTTAGGTTCTGTGTACAACTGCTGTTGTAAGGAGGTGGCTGGGGAGCCACTTGAGTACTGTGTACAGCTGCTGTTCTGGGGAGGTGGCTAGGGGTGCTACTTGGGTACTGTGTACAGCTGCTGTTGTGGGGAGGTGGCTGGGGAGCCACTTGGGGACTGTGTACAGCTGCTATTGTGTGGAGGTGGCTGTGAGTCAAATTGAGTACTGTGTACAGCTGCTGTTGTGGGGAGGTGGCTGGGGGGTACTTGGGTACTGTGTACAGCTGCTGTTGTTGGGAGGTGGCTGGGGAGCCACTTGGGTACTGTATACAGCTGCTGTTGTGGGGAGGTGGTTAGGGGGGCTACTTGGGTACTGTGTTCAGCTGCTGTTGTGGCGAGGTAGCTGGGGGGCCACTTGGGTACTGTGTACAGCTGCTGTTGTGGGGAGGTGGCTTGGGAGCTAGTTGGGTACTGTGTACAGCTGTTGTTGTTGGGAGGTGACTGAGGGGCTACTCGGTTACTTTGTGCAGCTGCTGTTGGGGGAGGTGGCTGGGGGCCACTTGGGGACTGTGTACAGCTGCTATTGTGTGGAGGTGGCTGTGAGTCAAATTGAGTACTGTGTACAGCTGCTGTTGTGGGGAGGTGGCTGGGGGGCACTTGGGTACTGTGTACAGCTGCTGTTGTTGGGAGGTGGCTGGGGAGCCACTTGGGTACTGTATACAGCTGCTGTTGTGGGGAGGTGGCTGGGGGCTACTTGGGTACTGTGTTCAGCTGCTGTTGTGGGGAGGTAGGCTGAGGGCCACTTGGGTACTGTGTACAGCTGCTGTTGTGGGGAGGTGGCTGGGGGCTACTTGGGTACTGTGTACAGCTGTTGTTGTGGGAGGTGGCTGAGGGGCTACTCGGTTGCTTTGTGCAGCTGCTGTTGGGGAGGTGGCTGGGGCCACTTGGGTACTATGTACAGCTGCTGTTGTGGGAGGTGGCTGGGGGCCACTTGGTACTGTGTACAGCTGCTGTTGTGGGGAGTGGCTGGGGGCAACTTGGGTACTGTGTACAGCTGCTGTTGTGGGGAGGTGGCTGGGGGCCCACTTGGGTACTGTGTACAGCTGCTGTTGTGGGGAGGTGTGCAGGGGCTACTTGGGTACTGTATTACAGCTGCTGTTTTGTGGGGGCTGGCCTCTTGGTACTGTATAGCTGCTGTTAGGGAGGTGGCCAGGAGCCACTTGGGTACTGTGTACAGCTTTTGTTGTGGGGAGGTGGCTGGGGGGGCTAATTGGGTACTGTGTACAGCTGCTGTTGTGGGGAGGTGGATGGGGGCTACTTGGGTACTGTGTACAGCTGCTGTTGTGGCAAGTAGGCTGGAGGGCCATTTGAATACTGTGTACAGCTGCTGCTGTGGGGAGGTGGCTGGGGGCTACTTGTGTACTGTGTACAGCTGCTGTTCTGGGGAGGTGGCTAGGGGACTACTTGGGTACTGTGTACAGCTGCTGTTGTGAGGAGGTGGCTGGGGTGCCACTTGGGTACTGTGTGCAGCTGCTGTTGTGGGGAAGTGGCTGGGGGCCCACTTGGATCAAATTGCTTACTGAAATTGCTGAAGTTGTATACATCTGCTGTTGTGGGGAGGTGGCTGGGGGCCACTTGGGTACTGTGTACAGCTGCTGTTGTGGGGAGGTGTCTGGGGGTCAACTTGAGTACTGTGTACAGCTGCTGTTGTGGGGAGGTGGCTGGTGGGCTACTTGGGTTCTGTGTACAGCTGCTGTTGTGGGGAGGTGGCTGGGGAGCCACTTGGGTACTGTGTGCAGCTGCTGTTCTGGAGAGATGGCTGGGGTGGCTACTTGGGGACTGTGTACAGGTGCTGCTTTTTATGGAGGTGGCTGGAGCCACTTGAGTACTGTGTACAGCTGTTGTTGTGGGGAGGTGGCTGGGGGTGCTAATTGGGTACTGTGTACAGCTGCTGTTGTGGGGAGGTGGATGGGGGGCTACTTGGGTACTGTGTACAGCTGCTGTTGAGGGGAGGTGGCTGGAGGGCCACTTGAGTACTGTGTACAGCTGCTGTTGTGGGGAGGTGGCTGGGGGCTACTTGGGTACTGTGTACAGCTGCTGTTGTGGGGAGGTGGCTGGGGGGCTACTTGGGTACTGTGTACAGCTGCTGGTGTGAGGAGGTGGCTGGGGGGGCCACTTGGGTAGTGTGTACAGCTGCTGTTGTGGGGAGGTGGCTGGGGGCCCACTTGGATCAAATTGCTTACTGAAATTGCTGAAGTTGTATACATCTGTTGTTGTGGGGAGAAGGGCGGGGGTCTACTGGGACTAAATTGCTAACTGTGGATGGATTGTACTGCTATTTGTTGAGGGGGATGGTACAGGGAGGTTGTTGTCTACTTGGGTTAATTTGCTGAATTGTTTAAAGCTGTTAATAGAAGGGGGAACAGGGAGGTTGGGGTGTACTTGGGACTGAATTGCTTAGGGGGCTAAAGTGTGTGCATAGCCAGGTTTTCGCTAGTAATTGAAAACACTGTGATGAGGCATAACTAGAAAGGAAGCGAACACATCGAAGGGCATCTCATGAGGGAAAGGTAACTACTTGAGGGACCAAATGGATGGGAACAGATGGGGGAACTTCAATGGAAGAGGGTGGCGGGGAGGGGTGGGGGCAGTGGCAGGAGAAGGGGACACAGGCAGAGAAGGCTAACAGGAGTGGTTGGGTTGTACATGGTTGCTGCTGGGCAGGCGTGAAGACTGCTGGTGCACTGTGTACAGCTGTTATTGTGGGGAGGTGGCTGGGGAGCCACTTGGGTACTGTTTACAGCTGCAGTTGTGGGGAGGTGGCTGGGGAGCCACTTGGGTGCTGTGTACAGCTGCTGTTGTGGGGAGGTGGCTGGGGAGCCACTTGGGTACTATGTACAGCTGCTGTTGTGGGGAGGTGGCTGGGGGGGTGACTTGGGTACTATGTACAGCTGCTGTTGTGGGGAGGTGGCTGGGGGGGCTCGTTGGGTACTGTGTACAGCTGCTGTTGTGGGGAGGTGGCTGGGGAGCCACTTAGGTACTGTGTACAACTGCTGTTGTGGGGAGGTGGCTGGGGAGGCTACTTGGGTACTGTGTACAGCTGCTGTTGTGGGAAGGTGGCTGGGGAGCCACTTGGGTACTGTGTACAGCATCTGATGTGGGGAGGTGAGTGGGGGGGCTACTTGGGTACTGTGTACAGCTGCTGTTGTGTGGAGGTGGCTTGGGGCCACTTGAGTACTGTGTACAGCTGTTGTTGTTTGGAGGTGGCAGGGGGGCTACTTGTGTACTGTGTACGGCTGCTATTGTGGGAAGGTGGCTGGGGTGGCTACTTGGGTACTGTGTACAGCTGCTGTTGTGGGGAGGTGGCTGGAGGGCCTCTTGTGTACTGTGTACAGCTGCTGTTTTGGGGAGGTGGCTGGGGGGCTACTTGGGTACTGTGTACAGCTGTTGTTGTGGGGAGGTGGCTGGGGTCTACTTTGGTACTGTGTACAGCTGCTGTTGTGAGGAGGTGACTAGGGGGGCCACTTGGGTACTGTGTGCAGCTGCTGTTGTGGGGAGGTGGCTGGGGGCCCACTTGGATAAAATTGCTTACTGAAATTTCTGATGTTGTATACATCTGTTGTTGTGGTGAGAAGGACGGGGGTCTACTGGGACTAAATTGCTTACTGTCGATAAATTGTACAGCTATTTGTTGAGGTGGATGGTACGGGGAGGTTGTTGTCTACTTGGGTTAATTTGCTGAATTGTTTAAAGCTGTTAATAGAAGGGGGAACAGTTAGGTTGGGGTGTACTTGGGACTGAATTGCTTAGGGGGCTAAAGTGTGTGCATAGCCAGGTTTTCGCTAGTAATTGAAAACACTGTTATCAGGCATAACTAGAAAGGAAGCGAACACATCGAAGGGCATCTCATGAGGAAAGGTAACTACCTGAGGGACCAAATGGGTGGGAACAGATGGGAACTTCAATGGAAGAGGGTGGCGGGGAGGAAGGGGAAATGGCAGGAGAGGGACACAGGCAGAAGGCTAACAGGAGTGGTTGGGTTGTACAGGGTTGCTGCTCGGCAGGTGTGAAGACTGCTGGTGTACTGTGTACAGCTGCTATTGTGGGGAGGTGGCTGGGGAGCCACTTGGGTACTGTGTAAAGCTGCTGTTGTTCGGTGGCTTGGAGCCACTTGCGTACTGTGTACAGCTGCTGTTGTGGGGAGGTGGCTGGGGGGGCCACTTGGGTACTGTGTTCAGTTGCCGTTGTGGGGAGGTGGCTGGGGAGCCACTTGGGTACTGTGTACAGCTGCTGTTGTGGGGAGGTGGATGGGGGTCACTTGGGTGCTGTTTTCAGCTGCTGTTTTGGGGAAGTGGCTGGGGGGGCTACGTGGGTACTGTGCACAGCTGCTATTGTGGGGAAGTGGCTGGGGGGCTACTTGGGTACTGTGAACAGCTGCTGTTGTGGGGAGGTGGCTGGGGAGCCACTTATGTACTGTGTACATGTGCTGTTGTGGGGAGGTGGCTGGGGAGTCACTTGGGTACTGTGTACAGCTGCTGTTGTGGGGAGGTGGCTGGGGGGCTCCTTGGGTTCTGTGTACAGCTGCTGTTGTGGGGAGGTGGCTGGGGGTGCTACTTGGGTACTGTGTACAGCTGCTGTTGTGGGGAAGTGGCTGTGGGGCTACTTGGGTATGGTACACAGCTGCTGTTGTGGGGAAGTGGCTGGGAGGACTACTTGGGTACTGTGTACAGCTGATGTTGTGGGGAGGTGGCTGGGCAGCCACTTGGGTACTGTGTATTGCTGCTGTTGTGGGGAGTTGGCTGGGGGAGCTACTTGGGTACTGTGTACAGCTGCTGTTGTGGGGAGGAGACTGGGGGGCTACTTGGGTACCTGTACAGCTGCTGTTGTGGGGAGAGTAGCTGGGGCCCACTGGGTACTGTGTACAGCTGCTGTTGTGAGGAGGTGGCTGGGGGCCACTTGGGTGCTAATATTAGCTGCTGTTGTTGGGAGGGAGGCTGGGGTGGCTACCTGGGTACTGTGTAAAGCTGCTGTTGTGGGGACGTGGCTGGGGCCCACTTGGGTACTGTGTACAGCTGCTGTTGTGGGGAGGTGGCTGGGGAGCTAGTTGGGTACTGTGTACAGCTGTTGTTGAGGGGAGGTGGCTGAGGGGCTACTCGGTTACTTTGTACATCTGCTGTAGTGGGGAGGTGGCTGGGGGCTACTTGGGTACTGTGTACAGCTGCTGTTTTGGGGAGGTGGCTGGGGGCCACTTCGGTACTGTGTACAGCTGCTGTTGTGGGGAGGTGGCTGGGGAGCCACTTGGGTACTGTGTACAGCTGTTGTTGTGGGGAGGTGGCTGGGGGGCTACTTGGGTATTGTGTACAGCTGCTGTTGCGGGGAGGTGGCTGGGGCGCCACTTGGGTAGTGTGTACAGCTGCTGTTCTGGGGAGGTGGCTGTATGGCCACTTGAGTACTGTGTATAGCTGCTGTTGTGGGGAGGTGGCCTGGGGCTACTTGGGTACTGTGTACAGCTGCTGTTGTGGGGAGGTGGCTGGGGGTCTACTTGAGTACTGTGTACAGCTGCTGTTGTGGGGAGGTGGATGGGGGGCTACTGGGGTACTGTGTACAGCTGCTGTTGTTGGGAGGTGGCTGGGGGGGCTAATTGGGTACTGTGTACAGCTGCTGTTGTGGTGAGGTGGATGGGGGGCTACTGGGGTACTGTGTACAGCTGCTGTTGTGGGGAGGTGGTTGGAGGGCCACTTGAGTACTGTGTACAGCTGCTGCTGTAGGGAGGTGGCTGGGGGCTACTTGGGTACTGTGTACAGCTGCTGTTGTGGGGAGGTGGCTGGGGGGCTACTTGGGTCCTGTGTACAGCTGCTGTTGTGAGGAGGTGGCTGGGGGGGCCACTTGGGTACTGTGTACAGCTGCTGTTGTGGGGAGGTGGCTGGGGGCCCTCTTGGATCAAATTGCTTACTGAAATTGCTGAAATTGTATACATCTGTTGTTGTGGGGAGAAGGGCGGGGGTCTACTGGGACTAAATTGCTTACTGTGTATGAATTGTACTGCTATTTGTTGAGGGGGATGGTACAGGGAGGTTGTCTACTTGGGTTAATTTGCTGAATTGTTTAAATCTGTTAATAGAAGGGGGAACAGGGAGGTTGGGGTGTGCCTAGGACTGGGTGCTAGGGGCTAAAGTGTGTGTGCATAGCCAGGTTTTAGCTAGTAATTGAAAACACTGTGATGAGGCATACCTAGAAAGAAGCGAACACATCGAAGGGCATCTCATGAGGAAAGGTAACTACTTGAGGGACCAAATGGATGGGAACAGATGGGGAACTTCAATGGAAGAGAGGTGGCGGGGAGGGTGGGGGCAGTGGCAGGAGAAGGGATACAGGCAGAGAGGCTAACAGTAGTGGTTGGGTTGTACATGGTTGCTGCTGGGCAGGCGTGAAGACTGCTGGTGCACTGTGTACAGCTGCTATTGTGGGGAGGTGGCTGGGGAACCACTTGGGTACTGTTTACAGCTGCAGTTGTCGGGAGGTGGCTGGGGAGCCACTTGGGTGCTGTGTACAGCTGCTGTTGTGGGGAGGTGGCTGGGGGGGCTGCTTGGGTACTGTGTACAGATGCTGTTGTGGGGAGGTGGCTGGGGAGGCTACTTGGGTAATGTGTACAGCTACTGTTGTGGGGAGGTGGCTGGGGCGTCACTTGGGTACTGTGTACAGCTGCTGTTGTGGGAAAGTGGCTGCGGGGGATACTTGGGTACTGTGTACAGGCGCTGTTGTGGGGAGGTGGCAGTTTAGCCACTTGGGTACTGTGTACAGCTGCTGTTGTGGGGAGGTGACGGGGGGGCTACTTGTGTACTGTGTACAGCTGCTGTTTTTGTGGAGGTGGCTGGGGCCACTTGAGTACTGTGTACAGCTGTTGTTGTGGGGAGGTAGCTGGGGTGCTAGTTGGGTACTGTGTACAGCTGCTGTTGTGGGGAGGTGGATGGGGGGCTACTTGGGTACTGTGTACAGCTGCTGTTGTGGGGAGGTGGCTGGAGGGCCACTTGAGTACTGTGTACAGCTGCTGTTGTGGGGAGGTGGCTGGGGGCTACTTGGCTACTGTGTACAGCTGCTGTTGTGGGGAGGTGGCTGGGGGCTACTTGGGTACTGTGTACAGCTGCTGTTGTGAGGAGGTGGCTGGGGGGGCCACTTGGGTACTGTGTACAGCTGCTGTTGTGGGGAGGTGGCTGGGGGCCCACTTGGATCAAATTGCTTACTGAAATTGCTGAAGTTGTATACATCTGTTGTTGTGGGGAGAAGGGCGGGGGTCTACTGGGACTAAATTGCTTACTGTGGATGAATTGTTCTGCTATTTGTTGAGGGGGATGGTACACGGAGGTTGTTGTCCACTTGGGTTAATTTGCTGAATTGTTTAAAGCTGTTAATAGAAGGGGGAACAGTTAGGTTGGGGTGTACTTGAGACTGAATTGCTTAGGGGGTTAAAGTGTGTTAAAGCCAGGTTTTCGCTAGTAGTTGAAAACACTGTGATGAGGCATAACTAGAAAGGAAGCGAACACATCGAAGGGCATCTCATGAGGGAAAGGTAACTACTTGAGGGACCAAACGGGTGGGCACAGATGGGGGAACTTCAATGGAAGAGGGTGGCTGGGAGGGAAGGGGGAAATGGCAGGAGAAGGGGACACAGGCAGAGAAGGCTAACAGGAGTGGTTGGGTTGTACAGGGTTGCAGCTCGGCAGGTGTGAAGACTGCTGGTGTACTGTGTACAGCTGCTAGTGTGGGGAGGTGGCTGGGGAGCCACTTGGGTACTGTGTACAGCTGCTGTTGTTGGGAGGTGGCTGGGAGCCACTTGCGTACTGTGTACAGCTGCTGTTGTGGGGAGGTGGCTGGGGGGCCACTTGGGTACTGTGTACAGCTGCTGTTGAACTGGTCGAGATTGCTTGTGTTTGTACTGTAAAGTTAACTTCTCTAAAAAAGGGCTGTTTTTGCTGTTTTACTGTGTACTTCTGTGAAATGCATACTTACCTGTTTAGATAGTAATTACAGTCTTTTGGGTCAATTTTGTGTTGGGCTGACGCTCAGGCCTAACCCCCACCCCCAGTCTTTGTTGTGCAAGTTTTACAATCTAGCACCTCTAGCAAGCCACTGCCTGCAAGTGCTTCTTCTGATTGCCCTCTCCTCTGTCCCCTCCCTTCTAGCCAGCCTGCCCTCGAGGACACACACACCAGAGGGGCTCCGAGCCGCCAGCGGGCGGCCACCGCATAGCCGAAAAGGGAACCAGGAGGCCGGGGGAGAAAGCCAGAAAGGTACAGGAAAGCCGCTCAGCCAATCGGAGGGCGACCGCCGACTTTGCCAGCCTGATTGGTGCGCCTTCTCCCATTGACTTTGCTGTATCTTTTCACCACCAAAACTGGTCGGATTGCTTGTGTTTGTACTGTAAAGTTAACTTCTCTAAAAAGGGCTGTTTTGCTGTTTTACTGTGTACTTCTGTGAAATGCTACTTACCTGTTTAGATAGTAATTACAGTCTTTTGGGTCAATTTTGTGTTGGGCTAGGCAGCTCAGAGCCTAACCCCCACCCTCCAGTCTTTGTTGTGCAAAGTTTTACAATCTAGCACCTCTAGCAAGCCACTGCCTGCAAGTGCTTCTTCTGATTGCCCTCTCCTCTGTCCCCTCCTTCTGGCCGGCCTGCCTCGGAGACACACACACCAGAGGGCTCAGGCACGCCGCCCAGCGGCCACCGCATAGCGAAAGGAACCAGAGGCCGGGGAGAAAGCCAGAAAGATGCGAAGAAAACATAGAAATTTTACCCGCCCCACCCCCTTCAGGGTGTTTCTTTATACACACCTTCCGCCAATTCATCACATACAGCTATTCTCCCACCATGCCGAGCTCATTTTCTTCACATCATCTTACTTTCTTTAACCCTCTCCTACCCTCCACCATGCTACTGCACCTACTACTGCTGCTTTGCTTTTCACCTTCCTTAGATCCAGATGAGATAACTGTTGGAACCCATACACGAGGTGCTTAGGGCGACCACTCAACACTGCCCCCTCTACTGTCCCCAGTGGATACCTAAACTATACATACTTATACTACGCTTCTGCACAATAATCCTTGGAATCCCAAAAAGGCTCACAACAGTTTGGAACTCCTCTATCCCCTGCTACCATACTGGCTACAATTACTCCCTACGCCTGTCCATTAAGCTGGCAATCTATGATAAACTCGATAACCTTGCAGCAGGATCATCACCCACTATATATTTGGATCCCAAGAAAGAAAAAAAACTGCCTGACTGCTCACTACTCCTATCACTTGGTGCCCTCATCAAGTTAATCTTCTTTCTGCTGGTCTGTGTTGGCACTGTGAAATCAACCCTGGACCCACTGAAAGCTCGATCTCTCCAACTGACCTAACCTCCATAAATGGATTGAGTTTTCTTCACTTCAATGCTGCAGCCTCCTAAAAGTTCTCATCAATACAGGCCTGGGTTGCACACACCATCCGGACTGTCTGGTTATATCTGAAACATGGCTCAAATCTGCAACAAAAGATAGTGAAATAAACCTTCCCAACTATCAGCTCTTCAGATCTGACCGTCTATCCAGGGGCAGTGGGGTAGCCATCTATGTCAAAGCAAATATCTCTGCATCCTGCCTCAATTCTACATCTCAACCAAGGAATTGAATGCTTGTCTATTAAAATAACCCTTCCCAACACATCTTCCTTTAAACTGGTTGGTTGCTATAGGCCCCCCTCTGCAGGCCTCAAACTCCTATCCATTTAGGATCCATACTAATCTGGGCCCTGAAGACACCATCATCTTAGGAGACATGAACTTAAATTGGCTGACTAATGCATCTGCACCCTGGTAACCTTCTGTGACACCTATGGATTCTCTCAATTAATCAAAGAACCAACAAGGATCAACCCAAAGAATACTCTCAACAGCACACTCCTGGATATTATATTGGTAAATAAACCTCATCATTATCCCTATGCAGGAGTACTTCTCAGTGACATAAGTGACCACTGTCCATAGCTGCCATTAGATCAACAATCAAGCCACCCAATCCTGCAAAATTCCTCCACGAAGGTCAAAAAGAACTTTAATATTACAGGATATCTCCATGATCTGTGCCACACCACACGTTGGCAAGAATTCTATCTCACAGCCTCAATAGAGTCAGCTCTTCAAATCCTAAATGATATAATCATAAGTGCCTCAATTCACATGCACCCCTCACCAGTGTCAGAACCAAACTCAAATCCTGTACGCTGGTTCTCTGCCGACCTTAAATCACACTGCTTGCCAGAGACAAACTCTGGAAAAGGGCAAGAAAGACAAAGGACCCAAATGACTGGCTCCAATTCAGAAAAGCCAGAAACTCCTGCACAAAACAAGTAAGAAAAGCCAAGGCAACCTTCTACACAGCTGAACTAGATGCCTCCTATAACAACCCTTCCAGGTTCTGGGGTACCATAAAGGGCATCCTAGGTCAAACCTCTACCCTGTCTTACCATCCAAAATTCAATTAAATAATATTGAAATCACCGACAAGCAAAATATCTTGAATGCCTTCACTGACCATTTCACTACAGCTGGCCTGGCTTTCGACTCCTCTCCTGCAAACCTATTAAGATCACCTCTAAACCTACAATCTACTGAGAGTCAAAAGGTTGCTTCACATTCTCATTCAAACCAATATTGTTCAAAGAAGTAGAAGACCTCTACTCCAACTAGATACCACCAAAAGTGCAGGTGCAGACTCCTGGATCCTACTTTCTAAAAGTAGCACTGTATGCCTAACCGCCCCCTCACCCACCTCTTCAATCTATCACTTGTCACTGGTACTATCCCTCAATATGGAAAACAGCTCAAGTGTTTCCATTATTAAGGCAGGTGATCCCATGGACCTCAATAATTATAGGCCCATCTCCATCTTACCAATACTATCCAAGATGCTTGAGAAGCTGGTAAACTCTCAGTTAACTGCCTACCTTGATACCAACAATCTCCTAAATCCAGCTCAATCTGGGTTTAGATCTATACATAACACCATCTCTGCACTAGCAAAAGTCACAAATGACTGGCAGACTGCCCTAGACAAAAGAATAATACCTGTGCTGTGTTTCTGGATCTAAGCAAAGCCTTTGACACTGTGGATCATGATCTTCTAATCACCTCATTAAACTCCATAGGCCTTGACTCACTCTCTATTAAATGGTTCAGATGCTATCTCTCTGGAAGGCTACAACTGGTAAAGAATGATGGTGATCTATCTACCCTAAGCCACTCCTAAGAGGTGTACGCAAGAGCTCCATCCTGGGTCCCATCCTTTTTGCCATTTACATCAACAATATTGACTCCAATCTCTCTCTTTCTAATATCCACCTTTTGCAGATGACACTGTACTTTATGTGAGCGATCCTCACCATCAAAGACCTGTGAGCTCCTACAGTCTCAATTCTCCCTCCTCCAGCATAACCTATTAAAAGAGAAATTTTACTAAATGCTAAGAAAACCAAAGCTATGTTCTTTGCCCCAAGAACTGTTCTTCCACTATCCCATCATTCACCCTCCCACAACTCTCTACCATCCTTGGTGAAAATATGGAATATGTTGACAAATTCAAATACCTAGGAGTATGGATAGACAATAAACTAGACTATACTACCCACGTTGAAGAGCTCCTGAAAAGCTAAGACAAAGACTTGGTCTATTCTATAGAATCAAACACTACCTGACCAAAGATTCCAAACAAAGATTAATCCTTGCATCATTCATGTCCCCTCATTGATTATGCTGACTTCCTCTATGGTCATTGCTCCTCTCCCATCTAAACAAACTAGACACCCTGTATCATAGAGCTATTAGATTCATTACTGACCTTCCCTCTAGCACCCATCATTGCTCTCTCTACAATGCAGTCAGCTGGACATCCCTGCAACATAGAAGAAGAAAAAATGCTTACCTGGATCTACAAAGCTCTGACAAACAAACTCCTTCCTACATCTCAGACTGCTTCAACCAGATCACATCCAGACCCTACACCTTGAGGATCAACAAACTGATCCTGCTGAAGATTCTATCATCTGCACCGGTATGGAAGAGCTGCAATCAGTTATTCCTGGCACTTATCTGGAATTCTATCAAAAGACATTGAAAATGGAAACACTGATCCCCTTACATCCTTCAAAAGCTGTACACCAGCCTAATCCCAGATTCATGCAATTGCTTCCACAAGGCCTAGTCCTCTCACACCCCACCCCCACACCCCCTCTCTCCCCACCCCCCTTCTAAAGCTCCTCCCTATTCTTCTATCATTCCTCTGGTCCTTCCACATCAAACCTCAAACATATATGCCCACCCATGTACCATTATCCAAGCCTTATCCCTACCAGACTGTTTGTTTCTCACCTTTAATAGGTTTTTGGTTTACTGTCCTTTGCCTTGTATATATGTAAATAATTGTACATCTATCTCACTCATAAATAATTGTATTTGTGCTATTTCAATATCATGTTTTTGTATACACTCTGTAACCTTTTTTGTCATGACCACTCAGTTCCATCTTGTAAATGAGCTATGCTCAATGATGTTCGCCTGAATAAATAAAGATTTTTGATTGAATAAATAAAGATTTTTGATTGATTGATTGATTGATTGTTGTGGGGAGGTGGCTGGGGAGCCACTTGGGTACTGTGTACAGCTGCTGTTGTGGGGAGGAGGCTGGAGGGCCACTTGAGTACTGTGTACAGCTGCTGCTGTGGGGAGGTGGCTGGGGGCTACTTGGGTACTGTGTACAGCTGCTGTTGTGGGGAGGTGGCTGGGGGCTACTTGGGTCCTGTGTACAGCTGCTGTTGTGAGGAGGTGGCTGGGGGGGCCACTTGGGTACTGTGTACAGCTGCTGTTGTGGGGAGGTGGCTGGGGGCCCTCTTGGATCAAATTGCTTACTGAAATTGCTGAAATTGTATACATCTGTTGTTGAGGGGAGAAGGGCGGGGGTCTACTGGGACTAAATTGCTTACTGTGTATGAATTGTACTGCTATTTGTTGAGGGGGATGGTACAGGGAGGTTGTTGTCTACTTGGGTTAATTTGCTGAACTGTTTAAATCTGTTAATAGAAGGGGGAACAGGGAGGTTGGGGTGTACTTGGGACTGAATTGCTTAGGGGGCTAAAGTGTGTGCATAGCCAGGTTTTCGCTAGTAATTGAAAACACTGTGATGAGGCATACCTAGAAAGGAAGCGAACACATCAAAGGGCATCTCATGAGGGAAAGGTAACTACTTGAGGGACCAAATGGATGGGAACAGATGGGGAACTTTCAATGGAAGAGGGTGGCGGGGAGGGGGGGGGCAGTGGCAGGGGAAGGGGACACAGGCAGAGAAGGCTAACAGGAGTGGTTGGGTTGTACATGGTTGCTGCTGGGCAGGCGTGAAGACTGCTGGTGCACTGTGTACAGCTGCTATTGTGGGGAGGTGGCTGGGGAACCACTTGGGTACTGTTTACAGCTGCTGTTGTGGGGAGGTGGTTGGGGAGCCACTTGGGTGCTGTGTACAGCTGCTGTTGTGGAGAGGTGGCTGGGGGGGCTGCTTGGGTACTGTGTACAGATGCTGTTGTGGGGAGGTGGCTGGGGAGGCTACTTGGGTAATGTGTACAGCTACTGTTGTGGGGAGGTGGCTGGGGGGTCACTTGGGTACTGTGTACAGCTGCTGTTGTGGGGAAGTGGCTGGGGGGATACTTGGGTACTGTATACAGGCGCTGTTATGGGGAGGTGGCAGTTTAGCCACTTGGGTACTGTGTACAGCTGCTGTTGTGGGGAGGTGACGGGGGGGCTACTTGGGTACTGTGTACAGCTGCTGTTTTTGTGGAGGTGGCTGGGGCCACTTCAGTACTGTGTACAGCTGTTGTTGTGGGAAGGTGGCTGGGGTGCTAGTTGGGTACTGTGTACAGCTGCTGTTGTGGGGAGGTGGATGGGGGCAACTTGGGTACTGTGTACAGCTGCTGTTGTGGGGAGGTGGCTGGAGGGCCACTTGAGTACTGTGTACAGCTGCTGTTGTGGGGAGGTGGCTGGGGGCTACTTGGGTACTGTGTACAGCTGCTGTTGTGAGGAGGTGGCTGGGGGGGCCACTTGGGTACTGTGTACAGCTGCTGTTGTGGGGAGGTGGCTGGGGGCCAACTTGGATCAAATTGCTTACTGAAATTGCTGAAGTTGTATACATCTGTTGTTGTGGGGAGAAGGCCGGGGGTCTACTGGGACTAAATTGCTTACTGTGGATGAATTGTACTGCTATTTGTTGAGGGGGATGGTACAGGAGGTTGTTGTCCACTTGGGTTAATTTGCTGATTGTTTAAAGCTGTTAATAGAGAGAACAGTTAGGTTGGGGTGTACTTGGGACTGAATTGCTTAGGGGGCTAAAGTGTGTGCATAGCCAGGTTTACGCCAGTAATTGAAAACACTGTGATGAGGCATAACTAGAAAGGAAGCGAACACATCAAAGGGCATCTCATGAGGGAAAGGTAACTACTTGAGGGACCAAACGGGTGGGCACAGATGGGGGAACTTCAATGGAAGAGGGTGGCGGGAAGGGAAGGGGGAAATGGCAGGAGAAGGGGACACAGGCAGAGAAGGCTAACAGGAGTGGTTGGGTAGTACAGGGTTGCAGCTCGGCAGGTGTGAAGACTGCTGGTGTACTGTGTACAGCTGCTAGTGTGGGGAGGTGGCTGGGGAGCCACTTGGGTACTGTGTACAGCTGCTGTTGTTGGGAGGTGGCTGGGAGCCACTTGCGTACTGTGTACAGCTGCTGTTGTGGGGAGGTGGCTGGGGGGCCACTTGGGTACTGTGTACAGCTGCTGTTGTGGGGAGGTGGCTGGGGAGCCACTTGGGTACTGTGTACAGCTGCTGTTGTGGGGAGGTGGATGGGGGTCACTTGGGTGCTGTTTTCAGCTGCTGTTTTGGGGAAGTGGCTGGGGGCTACGTGGGTACTTGCATAGCTCTATTGTGGGGAAGTGGTTGGGGGGCTACTTGGGTACTGTGAACAGCTGCTGTTGTGGGGAGGTGGCTGGGGAGCCACTTGGGTACTGTGTACATGTGCTGTTGTGGGGAGGTGGCTGGGGAGCCACTTGGGTACTGTGTACAGCTGCTGTTGTGGGGAGGTGGCTGGGGGGCTACTTGGGTTCTGTGTACAGCTGCTGTTGTGGGGAGGTGGCTGGGGGTGCTACTTGGGTACTGTGTACAGCTGCTGTTGTGGGGAAGTGGCTGTGGGGCTACTTGGGTATGGTACACAGCTGCTGTTGTGGGGAAGTGGCTGGGAGGACTACTTGGGTACTGTGTACAGCTGATGTTGTGGGGAGGTGGCTGGGGAGCCACTTGGGTACTGTGTACAGCTGCTGTTGTGGGGAGTTGGCTGGGAGGGCTACTTGGGTACTGTGTACAGCTGCTGTTGTGGGGAGGAGACTGGGGGGCTACTTGGGTACTGTGTACAGCTGCTGTTGTGGGGAGGTAGCTGGGGGGCCACTTGGGTACTGTGTACAGCTGCTGTTGTGAGGAGGTGGCTGGGGAGCCACTTGGGTACTGTGTACAGCTGCTGTTGTTGGGAGGTGGCTGGGGTGGCTACTTGGGTACTGTGTAAAGCTGCTGTTGTGGGGTCATAGCTGGGGGGCCACTTGGGTACTGTGTACAGCTGCTGTTGTGGGGAGGTGGCTGGGGAGCTAGTTGGGTACTGTGTACAGCTGTTGTTGAGGGGAGGTGGCTGAGGGGCTATTCGGTTACTTTGTACAGCTGCTGTTGTGGGGAGGTGGCTGGGGGCTACTTGGGTACTGTGTACAGCTGCTGTTTTGGGGAGGTGGCTGGGGGCCTCTTGGGTACTGTGTACAGCTGCTGTTGTGGGGAGGTGGCTGGGGAGTCACTTGGGTACTGTGTACAGCTGTTGTTGTGGGGAGGTGGCTGGGGGGCTACTTGGGTATGTGTACAGCTGCTGTTGTGGGGAGGTGGCTGGGGCACCACTTGGGTACTGTGTAGAGCTGCTGTTGTGGGGAGTTGGCTGGATGGCCAATTGAGTGCTGTGTATAGCTGCTGTTGTGGGGAGGTGGCTGGGGGCTACTTGGGTACTGTGTACAGCTGCTGTTGTAGGGAGGTGGCTGGGGGTCAACTTGAGTACTGTGTACAGCTGCTGTTGTGGGGAGGTGGCTGGTGGGCTACTTGGGTACTGTGTACAGCTGCTGTTGTGGGGAGGTGGCTGGGGAGCCACTTGGGTACAGTGTACACCTGCTGTTGTGGGGAGGTGGCTGGGGGGCTACTTGGGTTCTGTGTACAGCTGCTGTTGTGGGGAGGTGGCTGGGGAGCTACTTGGGTACTGTGTACAGCTGCTGTTCTGGGGAGGTGGCTGGGGGGGCTACTTGGGTACTGTGTACAGCCGCTGTTGTGGGGAGGTGGCTGGGGAGCCACTTGGGTACTGTGTACAGCTGCTGTTGTGGGGAGGTGACGGGGGCTACTTGGGTACTGTGTTCAGCTGCTGTTTTTGTGGAGGTGGATGGGGCCACTTGAGTACTGTGTACAGCTGTTGTTGTGGGGAGGTGGCTGGGGGGCTAATTGGGTACTGTGTACAGCTGCTGTTGTGGGGAGGTGGATGGGGGCTACTTGGGTACTGTGTACAGCTGCTGTTGTGGGGAGGTGGCTGTAGGGCCACTTGAGTACTGTGTACAGCTGCTGCTGTGGGGAGGTGGCTGGGGCTACTTGGGTACTGTGTACAGCTGCTGTTGTGGGGAGGTGGCTGGAGGGCTACTTGTTTACTGTGTACAGCTGCTGTTGTGGGGAGGTGGCTAGGGGGCCCCTTGGGTACTGTGTGCAGCTGCTGTTGTGGGGAGGTGGCTAGGGGGCTACTTGGGTACTGTGTACAGCTGCTGTTGTGGGGAGGTGGCTGGGGGGCCACTTGGGTACTGTGTACAGCTGCTGTTGTGGGGAGGTGGGGGGGCTACTTGGGTACTGTGCACAGCTGCTGTTTTGAGGAGGTGGCTGGGGGCCACTTGGGTACTGTGTGCAGCTGCTGTTGTGGGGAGGTTCCTGGGGGCGACTTGGGTACTGTGTACAACTGCTGTTGTGGGGAGGTGGCTGGGGGCTACTTGGGTACTGTGTACAGCTGCTGTTCTGAGGAGGTGGCTGGGGGCCACTTGGGTACTGTGTGCAGCAGCTGTTGTGGGGAGGTGGCTGGGGGCTACTTGGGTACTGTGTACAGCTGCTGTTGTGGAGATTTGGCTGGGGGCTACTTGGGTACTGTGTACAGCTGCTGTTGTGGGGAGGTGGCTGAGGGGGCTACTTGGGTACTGTGTACAGCTTCTGTTGTGAGGAGGTGGATGGGGGTACTTGGGTACTGTGTACAGCTGCTGTTGTGGAGAGGTGGCTGGGGGGCTACTTGGGTACTGTGTACAGCTTCTGTTGTGAGGAGGTGGCTGGGGGCTACTTGGGTACTGTGTACAGCTGCTGTTGTGGGGAGGTTTCTGGGAGTCCACTTGGGTACTGTGTACAGCTGCTGTTGTGGGGAGGTGGCTGGGGGCCCACTGGATCAAGTGCTTACTTAAATTGCTGAAGTTGTATACATTTGCTGTTGGGGGGAAGGGCGGGGGTCTACTGGGACTAAATTGCTTACTGTGGATGAATAGTACAACTATTTGTTGAGGGGGATGGTACAGGGAGGTTGTTGTCTACTTGGGTTAATTTGCTGAATTGTTTAAAGCTGTTAATAGAAGGGGGAACAGGGAGGTTGGTGTGTACTTGGGACTGAATTGCCTTGGGGGCTAAAGTATGTGCATATCCTGGTTTTCGCCAGTAATTGAAAACACTGTGATGAGGCATAACTAGAAAGGAAGCGAACACATCGAAGTGCATCTCATGAGGGAAAGGTAACTACTTGAGGGACCAATTGGATGGGAACAGATGGGGGAATTACAATGGAAGAGGGTGACGGGGACGCGAGGGGGGCAGTGGCAGGAGAAGGGGACACAGGCAGAGATGGCTAACAGGAGTGGTTGGGCTGTACATGGTCGCTGCTGGGCAAGCGTGAAGACTGCTGGTGCACTGTGTACAGCTGCTGTTGTGGGGAGGTGGCTGGGGAGCCACTTGGGTGCTGTGTACAGCTGCTGTTGTGGGGAGGTGGCTGTGGAGCTACGTGGGTACTGTGTACAGCTTCTGTTGAGGGGAGGTGGCTGGTGGGCCACTTGGGTACTGTGTACATCTGCTGTTGTGGTAGAGGTGGCTGGGGAGCCACTTGGGTACTGTGTACAGCTGCTGTTGTGGGGAGGTGGCTGGGGAGCCACTTGGGTACTGTGTACAGCTGCTGTTGTGGGGAGGTGGCTGGGGGCTACTTGTGTACTGTGTACAGCTGCTGTTGTGGGGAGGTGGCTGGGGAGGCTACTTGGGTAATGTGTACTGCTGCTGTTGTGGGGAGGTGGCTGGGGGGCCACTTGGGTACTGTGTACAGCTGCTGTTGTGGGGAGGTGGCTGGGTGGGCTACTTGGTTACTGTGCACAGCTGCTGTTGTGGGGAGGTGGCTGGGGAGCCACTTGGGTACCGTGTACAGCTGCTCTTGTGGGGAGGTGGCTGTGGGGGCTACTTGGGTACTGTGTACAGCTGCTGTTGTGGGGAGGTGACTGGGGGGGCTACTTGGGTACTATGTACAGCTGCTGTTGTGGGGAGGTGGCTGGGGGCCACTTGAGTACTGTGTACAGCTGTTGTTGTGGGGAGGTGGCTGGGGGGGCTACTTGGGTACTGTGTACAGCCGCTGTTGTGGGTTGGTGGCTGGGGGTCCACATGGGTTCTGTGTACAGCTGCTGTTCTGGGGATTTGGCTGGGGGCCACTTGGGTACTGTGTACAGATGCTGTTGTGGGGAGGTGCCTGGGGGTCCACTTGGTTACTGTGTACAGCTGCTGTTGTGGGGAGGTGGCTGGGGGGGCACTTGGGTACTGTGTACAGCTGCTGTTGTGGGGAGGTGGCTGGGGTCCACTTGTGTTCTGTGTAGAGCTGCTGTTGGGGCTACTTGGGTAATGTGTACAGCTGCTGTTGTGGGGAGGTGGCTGGGGCCACTTGATTACTGTGTACAGCTGCTGTTGTGGGGAAGTGGCTGGGGCCACTTGAGTACTGTGTATAGCTGCTGTTGTGGGGAGGTGGCTGGGGGCTACGTGGGTGTTGTGTACAGCTGCTGTTTTGGGAGGTGGCTGTGGGGCTACTTGGGTACTGTACAGCTGCTGTTGTGGGGAGGTGGCTGGGGAGCTACGTGGGTGCTATGTGCAGCTTCTGTTGAGGGGAGGTGGCTGGGGGGCCACTTGGGTGCTATGTACATCTGCTGTTGTGGTAGAGGTGGCTGGGAGCCACTTGGGTACTGTACAGCTGCTGTTGTGGGAGGTGGCTGGGGAGCTACTTGGGTACTGTGTACAGCTGCTGTTGTGGGGAGGTGGCTGGGGGCTACTTGGGTACTGTGTACAGCTGCTGTTGTGGGGAGGTGGCTGGGGGCTACGTGGGTACTGTGTACAGCTGCTGTTGTTGGGAGGTGGCTGTGGGGGCTACTTGGGTACTGTGTACAGCTGCTGTTGTGGGGAGGTGGCTGGGGGCCACTTGAGTACTGTGTATAGCTGCTGTTGTGGGGAGGTGTCTGGGGGCTACGTGGGTACTGTGTACAGCTGCTCTTGTGGGGAGGGGGCTGGGGGGCTACTTGGGTACTGTGTACAGCTGCTGTTGTGGGGAGGTGGCTGGGGGGCCACTTGGGTGCTTTGTGCAGCTGCTATTGTGAGGAGGTGACTGGGGAGCCATTTGGATACTGTGTACAGCTGCTGTTGTGGGGAGGTGGCTGGGGGGCTACTTTGGTACTGTGTACACCTGCTGTTGTAGGGAGGTAGCTGGGGGCCACTCGGGTACTTTGTACAGCTGCTGTTGTGGGAGGTGGCTGGGAGCTAGTTGGGTACTGTGTTCAGCTGTTGTTATGGGAAGTGGCTGGGGGCTACTTGGTTACTGTACAGCTGCTGTTGTGGGGAGATGGCTGGGGGCCACTTGGGTACTGTGTACAGCTGCTGTTCGGGAGGTGGCTGGGGGCCACTTGAGTACTGTGTACAGCTGCTGTTGTGGGAGGTGGCTGGGGAGCTAGTTGGGTACTGTGTACAGCTGCTGTTGTGGGAAGGTGGCTGGGGGCCACTTGGGTACTATGTATAGCTGCTGTTGTGGGGAGGTGGCTGGGGGTCACTTGAGTACTGTGTACAGCTGCTGTGTTGTGGGGAGGTGGCTGGGGGCTACTTGGGTACTGTGTACAGCTGCTGTTGTGGGGAGGTGGCTGGGGGCTACTTGGGTACTGTCTACAGCTGCTGTTGTGGGAGGTGGCTATGGGGCTACTTGGGTACTATGTACAGCTGCTGTTGTGGGTAGGTGACTGGGGGCGATTTGGGTACTGTGTACAGCTGCTGTTATGGGAGGTGGCTGGGGGCCACTTGAGTACTGTGTACAGCTGTTGTTGTGGGGAGGTGGCTGGGGCTACTTGGGTTCTGTGTACAGCGCTGTTGTGGGGAGGTGGCTGGGGGCCACATGGGCACTACAGCTGCTGTTCTGGGGATTTGGCTTGGGGCCACTTGGGTACTGTGTAGATCTGCTGTTCTGGGGAGGTGGCTGTGGGGCACTTGGGTACTGTGTACAGCTGCTGTTGTGGGGTGGTGCCTGAGGGGCCACTTGGTTACTGTGTACTGCTGTTGTTGTGGAGAGGTGGCTGTGGGGCACTTGGGTACTGTGTACAGCTGCTGTTGTGGGGAGGTGGCTGGGGAGCCACTTGGGTGCTGTGTACAGCTGCTGTTGTGGGGAGGTGGCTGTGGAGCTACGTGGGTACTGTGTACAGCTTCTGTTGAGGGGAGGTGGCTGGGGGCCACTTGGGTACTTGTGCATCTGCTGTTGTGGGGGGGGTGGCTGGGGAGCCACTTGGGTACTGTGTACAGCTGCTGTTGTGGGGAGGTGGCTGGGGAGCCACTTGGGTACTGTGTACAGCTGCTGTTGTGGGGAGGTGGCTGGGGAGCTACGTGGGTACTGTGTACAGCTTCTGTTGAGGGGAGGTGGCTGGGGGGCCACTTGGGTACTGTGTACATCTGCTGTTGTGGTAGAGGTGGCTGGGGAGCCACTTGGGTACTGTGTACAGCTGCTGTTGTGGGGAGGTGGCTGGGGAGCTACTTGGGTACTGTGTACAGCTGCTGTTGTGGGGAGGTGGCTGGGGGCTACTTGTGTACTGTGTACAGCTGCTGTTGTG
The DNA here is from genome assembly GCA_016271365.2 of Neoceratodus forsteri. Classification (NCBI taxonomy): domain Eukaryota; kingdom Metazoa; phylum Chordata; order Ceratodontiformes; family Ceratodontidae; genus Neoceratodus; species Neoceratodus forsteri. Next base: position 872,309,474 of record CM057456.1, read on the forward strand.
GGGAGGTGGCTGGGGGGCTACGTGGGTACTGTGTACAGCTGCTGTTGTTGGGAGTTGGCTGTGGGGGCTACTTGGGTACTGTGTACAGCTGCTGTTGTGGGGAGGTGGCTGGGGGCCACTTGAGTACTGTGTATAGCTGCTGTTGTGGGGAGGTGTCTGGGGAGCTCACTTGGGTACTGTGTACAGCTGCTGTTGTGGGGAGGGCTGGGGGCTACTTGGGTACTGTGTACAGCTGCTGTTGTGGGAGGTGGCTGGGGGCCACTTGGGTGCTTTATGCAGCTGCTATTGTGAGGAGGTGACTGGGGAGCCATTTGGATACATGTTACAGCTGTTGTTGTGGGGAGGTGGCTGGGGGCTACTTTGGTACTGTGTACACCTGCTGTTGTAGGGAGTAGCTGGGGCTACTCGGGTACTATTGCAGCTGCTGTTGTGGGGAGGTGGCTGGGGAGCTAGTTGGGTACTGTGTTCAGCTGCTGTTGTGGGGAGGTGGCTGGGGGCTACTTGGGTACTGTGTACAGCTGCTGTTGTGGGGAGGTGGCTGGGGGCCACTTGGGTACTGTACAGCTGCTGTTGTGGGGAGGTGGCTGGGGGCCACTTGAGTACTGTGTACAGCTGCTGTTGTGGGGAGGTGGCTGGGGGCTACTTGGGTACTGTGTACAGCTGCTGTTGTGGGGAGGTGGCTGGGGGCTACTTGGTACTGTGTACAGCTGCTGTTGTGGGGAGGTGGCTGGGGGCTACTTGGGTACTGTGTACAGCTGCTGTTGTGGGAGGTGGCTGGGGGCTACTTGGGTACTGTGTACAGCTGCTGTTATGGGGAGGTGGCTGGGGGCCACTTGAGTACTGTGTACAGCTGCTGTTGTGGGGAGGTGGCTGGGGGCTACTTGGGTACTGTGTACAGCCTGCTGTTGTGGGGAGGTGGCTGGGGGCTACTTGGGTACTGTGTACAGCTGCTGTTCTGGAGGTGGCCAGGGCCACTTGGGTACTGTGTGGAACTGCTGTTCTGGGGAGGTGGCTGGGGGCTACTTGGGTACTGTGTCAGCTGCTGTTGTGGGGAGGGTGGCTGGGGGCTACTGGGTACTGTACAGCTGCTGTTGTGGGGAGTGGCTGGGGGCCACTTGGGTACTGTGTAGACTGCTGTTGTGGGAGAGGTGGCTGGGGGCCACTTGGTTACTGTGTACAGCTGCTGTTGTGGGGAGGTGGCTGGGGGGGCTACTTGGGTACTGTGTACAGCTGCTGTTGTGGGGAGGTGGCTGGGGGCTACTTGGGTACTGTGTACAGCTGCTGTTGTGGGGAGGTGGCTGAGGGGGCTACTTGGGTACTGTGTACAGCTTCTGTTGTGAGGAGGTGGATGGGGGTACTTGGGTACTGTGTACAGCTGCTGTTGTGGAGAGGTGGCTGGGGGGCTACTTGGGTACTGTGTACAGCTTCTGTTGTGAGGAGGTGGCTGGGGGCTACTTGGGTACTGTGTACAGCTGCTGTTGTGGGGAGGTTTCTGGGAGTCCACTTGGGTACTGTGTACAGCTGCTGTTGTGGGGAGGTGGCTGGGGGCCCACATGGATCAAATTGCTTACTTAAATTGCTGAAGTTGTATACATTTGCTGTTGGGGTGAAGGGCGGGGGTCTACTGGGACTAAATTGCTTACTGTGGATGAATAGTACAACTATTTGTTGAGGGGGATGGTACAGGGAGGTTGTTGTCTACTTGGGTTAATTTGCTGAATTGTTTAAAGCTGTTAATAGAAGGGGGAACAGGGAGGTTGGTGTGTACTTGGGACTGAATTGCCTTGGGGGCTAAAGTATGTGCATATCCTGGTTTTCGCCAGTAATTGAAAACACTGTGATGAGGCATAACTAGAAAGGAAGCGAACACATCGAAGTGCATCTCATGAGGGAAAGGTAACTACTTGAGGGACCAATTGGATGGGAACAGATGGGGGAACTACAATGGAAGAGGGTGACGGGGACGCGAGGGGGGCAGTGGCAGGAGAAGGGGACACAGGCAGAGATGGCTAACAGGAGTTGTTGGGCTGTACATGGTCGCTGCTGGGCAAGCGTGAAGACTGCTGGTGCACTGTGTACAGCTGCTGTTGTGGGGAGGTGGCTGGGGAGCCACTTGGGTGCTGTGTACAGCTGCTGTTGTGGGAGGTGGCTGTGGAGCTACGTGGGTACTGTGTACAGCTTCTGTTGAGGGGAGGTGGCTGGGGGGCCACTTGGGTACTGTGTACATCTGCTGTTGTGGTAGAGGTGGCTGGGGAGCCACTTGGGTACTGTGTACAGCTGCTGTTGTGGGGAGGTGGCTGGGGAGCCACTTGGGTACTGTGTACAGCTGCTGTTGTGGGGAGGTGGCTGGGGCTACTTGTGTACTGTGTACAGCTGCTGTTGTGGGAGGAGGTGGCTGGGAGGCTACTTGGGTAATGTGTACTGCTGCTGTTGTGGGGAGGTGGCTGGGGGGCCACTTGGGTACTGTGTACAGCTGCTGTTGTGGGGAGGTGGCTGGGTGGGCTACTTGGTTACTGTGCACAGCTGCTGTTGTGGGGAGGTGGCTGGGAACCACTTGGGTACCGTGTACAGCTGCTCTTGTGGGGAGGTGGCTGTGGGGGCTACTTGGGTACTGTGTACAGCTGCTGTTGTGGGGAGGTGACTGGGGGGGCTACTTGGGTACTATGTACAGCTGCTGTTGTGGGGAGGTGGCTGGGGGCCACTTGAGTACTGTGTACAGCTGTTGTTGTGGGGAGGTGGCTGGGGGGGCTACTTGGGTACTGTGTACAGCCGCTGTTGTGGGTTGGTGGCTGGGGGTCCACATGGGTTCTGTGTACAGCTGCTGTTCTGGGGATTTGGCTGGGGGCCACTTGGGTACTGTGTACAGATGCTGTTGTGGGGAGGTGCCTGGGGGTCCACTTGGTTACTGTGTACAGCTGCTGTTGTGGGGAGGTGGCTGGGGGGGCACTTGGGTACTGTGTACAGCTGCTGTTGTGGGGAGGTGGCTGGGGGTCCACTTGTGTTCTGTGTAGAGCTGCTGTTGGGGCTACTTGGGTAATGTGTACAGCTGCTGTTGTGGGGAGGTGGCTGGGGGCCACTTGATTACTGTGTACAGCTGCTGTTGTGGGGAAGTGGCTGGGGGCCACTTGAGTACTGTGTATAGCTGCTGTTGTGGGGAGGTGGCTGGGGGGCTACGTGGGTATTGTGTACAGCTGCTGTTTTTGGGAGGTGGCTGTGGGGGCTACTTGGGTACTGTGTACAGCTGCTGTTGTGGGGAGGTGGCTGGGGAGCTACGTGGGTACTGTGTACAGCTTCTGTTGAGGGGAGGTGGCTGGGGGGCCACTTGGGTACTGTGTACATCTGCTGTTGTGGTAGAGGTGGCTGGGGAGCCACTTGGGTACTGTGTACAGCTGCTGTTGTGGGGAGGTGGCTGGGGAGCTACTTGGGTACTGTGTACAGCTGCTGTTGTGGGGAGGTGGCTGGGGGCTACTTGTGTACTGTGTACAGCTGCTGTTGTGGGGAGGTGGCTGGGGGGCTACGTGGGTACTGTGTACAGCTGCTGTTGTTGGGAGGTGGCTGTGGGGGCTACTAGGGTACTGTGTACAGCTGCTGTTGTGGGGAGGTGGCTACGGGCCACTTGAGTACTGTGTATAGCTGCTGTTGTGGGGAGGTGTCTGGGGGCTACGTGGGTACTGTGTACAGCTGCTCTTGTGGGGAGGGGGCTGGGGGGCTACTTGGGTACTGTGTACAGCTGCTGTTGTGGGGAGGTGGCTGGGGGGCCACTTGGGTGCTTTGTGCAGCTGCTATTGTGAGGAGGTGACTGGGGAGCCATTTGGATACTGTGTACAGCTGCTGTTGTGGGGAGGTGGCTGGGGGGCTACTTTGGTACTGTGTACACCTGCTGTTGTAGGGAGGTAGCTGGGGGCCACTCGGGTACTTTGTACAGCTGCTGTTGTGGGGAGGTGGCTGGGGAGCTAGTTGGGTACTGTGTTCAGCTGTTGTTATGGGGAAGTGGCTGGGGGGCTACTTGGTTACTTTGTACAGCTGCTGTTGTGGGGAGATGGCTGGGGGGCCACTTGGGTACTGTGTACAGCTGCTGTTCCGGGGAGGTGGCTGGGGGGCCACTTGAGTACTGTGTACAGCTGCTGTTGTGGGGAGGTGGCTGGGGAGCTAGTTGGGTACTGTGTACAGCTGCTGTTGTGGGAAGGTGGCTGGGGGGCCACTTGGGTACTGTGTATAGCTGCTGTTGTGGGGAGGTGGCTGGGGGTCACTTGAGTACTGTGTACAGCTGCTGTTGTGGGGAGGTGGCTGGGGGGCTACTTGGGTACTGTGTACAGCTGCTGTTGTGGGGAGGTGGCTGGGGGCTACTTGGGTACTGTCTACAGCTGCTGTTGTGGGAGGTGGCTATGGGGCTACTTGGGTACTGTGTACAGCTGCTGTTGTGGGTAGGTGACTGGGGGGCGATTTGGGTACTGTGTACAGCTGCTGTTATGGGGAGGTGGCTGGGGGGCCACTTGAGTACTGTGTACAGCTGTTGTTGTGGGGAGGTGGCTGGGGGGGCTACTTGGGTTCTGTGTACAGCCGCTGTTGTGGGGAGGTGGCTGGGGGGCCACATGGGTACTTTGTACAGCTGCTGCTCTGGGGATTTGGCTTGGGGCCACTTGGGTACTGTGTAGATCTGCTGTTCTGGGGAGGTGGCTGTGGGGCACTTGGGTACTGTGTACAGCTGCTGTTGTGGGGTGGTGCCTGAGGGGCCACTTGGTTACTGTGTACTGCTGTTGTTGTGGAGAGGTGGCTGTGGGGCACTTGGGTACTGTGTACAGCTGCTGTTGTGGGGAGGTGGCTGGGGAGCCACTTGGGTGCTGTGTACAGCTGCTGTTGTGGGGAGGTGGCTGTGGAGCTACGTGGGTACTGTGTACAGCTTCTGTTGAGGGGAGGTGGCTGGGGGGCCACTTGGGTACTGTGTACATCTGCTGTTGTGGTAGAGGTGGCTGGGGAGCCACTTGGGTACTGTGTACAGCTGCTGTTGTGGGGAGGTGGCTGGGGAGCCACTTGGGTACTGTGTACAGCTGCTGTTGTGGGGAGGTGGCTGGGGAGCTACGTGGGTACTGTGTACAGCTTCTGTTGAGGGGAGGTGGCTGGGGGGCCACTTGGGTACTGTGTACATCTGCTGTTGTGGTAGAGGTGGCTGGGGAGCCACTTGGGTACTGTGTACAGCTGCTGTTGTGGGGAGGTGGCTGGGGAGCTACTTGGGTACTGTGTACAGCTGCTGTTGTGGGGAGGTGGCTGGGGGCTACTTGTGTACTGTGTACAGCTGCTGTTGTGGGGAGGTGGCTGGGGGGCTACGTGGGTACTGTGTACAGCTGCTGTTGTTGGGAGTTGGCTGGGGGCTACTTGGGTACTGTGTACAGCTGCTGTTGTGGGGAGGTGGCTGGGGGCCACTTGAGTACTGTGTATAGCTGCTGTTGTGGGGAGGTGTCTGGGGGCTACGTGGGTACTGTGTACAGCTGCTCTTGTGGGGAGGGGGCTGGGGGCTACTTGGGTACTGTGTACAGCTGCTGTTGTGGGGAGGTGGCTGGGGGGCCACTTGGGTGCTTTGTGCAGCTGCTATTGTGAGGAGGTGACTGGGGAGCCATTTGGATACTGTGTACAGCTGTTGTTGTGGGGAGGTGGCTGGGGGGCTACTTTGGTACTGTGTACACCTGCTGTTGTAGGGAGGTAGCTGGGGGCCACTCGGGTACTTTGTACAGCTGCTGTTGTGGGGAGGTGGCTGGGGAGCTAGTTGGGTACTGTGTTCAGCTGTTGTTCTGGGGAAGTGGCTGGGGGGCTACTTGGTTACTTTGTACAGCTGCTGTTGTGGGGAGATGGCTGGGGGGCCACTTGGGTACTGTGTACAGCTGCTGTTCTGGGGAGGTGGCTGGGGGGCCACTTGAGTACTGTGTACAGCTGCTGTTGTGGGGAGGTGGCTGGGGAGCTACTTGGGTACTGTGTACAGCTGCTGTTGTGGGAAGGTGGCTGGGGGCCACTTGGGTACTGTGTATAGCTGCTGTTGTGGGGAGGTGGCTGGGGGCCACTTGAGTACTGTGTACAGCTGCTGTTGTGGGGAGGTGGCTGGGGGCTACTTGGGTACTGTGTACAGCTGCTGTTGTGGGGAGGTGGCTGGGGGGCTACTTGGGTACTGTCTACAGCTGCTGTTGTGGGGAGGTGGCTGGGGGCTACTTGGGTACTGTGTACAGCTGCTGTTGTGGGTAGGTGACTGGGGGCTATTTGGGTACTGTGTACAGCTGCTGTTATGGGGAGGTGGCTGGGGGGCCACTTGAGTACTGTGTACAGCTGCTGTTGTGGGGAGGTGGCTGGGGGGCTACTTGGGTTCTGTGTACAGCCGCTGTTGTGGGGAGGTGGCTGGGGGGCTACATGGGTACTGTGTACAGCTGCTGTTCTGGGGATTTGGCTTGGGGCCACTTGGGTACTGTGTAGAACTGCTGTTCTGGGGAGGTGGCTGTGGGGCACTTGGGTACTGTGTACAGCTGCTGTTGTGGGGTGGTGCCTGAGGGGCCACTTGGTTACTGTGTACTGCTGTTGTTGTGGAGAGGTGGCTGGGGGGCACTTGGGTACTGTGTACAGCTGCTGTTGTGGGGAGGTGGCTGGGGGGCCACTTGGTTACTGTGTACAGCTGCTGTTGTGGGGAGGTGGCTGGGGGCTACTTGGTTACTGTGTACAGCTGCTGTTGTGGGGAGGTGGCTGGGGCTACTTGGGTACTGTGTACAGCTGCTGTTGTGGGAGGTGGCTGAGGGGCTACTTGGGTACTGTGTACAGCTCTGTTGTGAGGAGGTGGATGGGGTACTTGGGTACTGTGTACAGCTGCTGTTGTGGAGAGGTGGCTGGGGGCTACTTGGGTCACTGTGTACAGCTTCTGTTGTGAGGGAGGTGGCTGGGGCTACTTGGGTACTGTGTACAGCTGCTGTTGTGGGGAGGTTTCTGGGAGTCCACTTGGGTACTGTGTACAGCTGCTGTTGTGGGAGGTGGCTGGGGGCCCACATGGATCAAATTGCTTACTTAAATTGCTGAAGTTGTATACATTTGCTGTTGGGGTGAAGGGCGGGGGTCTACTGGGACTAAATTGCTTACTGTGGATGAATAGTACAACTATTTGTTGAGGGGGATGGTACAGGGAGGTTGTTGTCTACTTGGGTTAATTTGCTGAATTGTTTAAAGCTGTTAATAGAAGGGGGAACAGGGAGGTTGGTGTGTACTTGGGACTGAATTGCCTTGGGGGCTAAAGTATGTGCATATCCTGGTTTTCGCCAGTAATTGAAAACACTGTACACAGTACCCAAGTAGCCCCCCAGCCACCTCCCCACAACAGCAGCTGTACACAGTACCCAAGTAGCCCCAGCCACCTCCCCACAACAGCAGCTGTACACAGTACCCAAGTAGCCCCCAGCCACCTCCCCACAACAGCAGCTGTACACAGTACCCAAGTGCCTCCCAGCCACCTCCCCACAACAGCATCTGTACACAGTACCCAAGTAGCCCCCCAGCCACCTCCCCACAACAGCAGCTGTACACAGTACCCAAGTGGCCCCAGCCACCTCCCCACAACAGCAGCTGTACACAGCACCCAAGTGGCTCCCCAGCCACCTCCCCACAACTGCAGCTGTAATCAGTACCCAAGTGGTTCCCCAGCCACCTCCCCACAATAGCAGCTGTACACAGTGCACCAGCAGTCTTCACGCCTGCCCAGCAGCAACCATGTACAACCCAACCACTCCTGTTAGCCTTTCTGCCTGTGTCCCTTCTCCTGCCACTGCCCCCACTTCCTCCCGCCACCCTCTTCCATTGAAGTTCCCCATCTGTTCCCATCCATTTGGTCCCTCAAGTAGTTACCTTTCCTCATGAGATGCCCTTCATGTGTTCGCTTCCTTTCAGTTATGCCTCATCACAGTGTTTTCAATTACTAGTGAAAACCTGGCTATGCACACACTTTAGCCCCTAAGCAATTCAGTCCTGGCACACCCCAACCTCCCAGTTCCCCCTTCTATTAACAGATTTAAACAATTCAGCAAATTAACCCAAGTAGACAACAACCTCCCTGTACCATCCCTCTCAACAAATAGCAGTACAATTCATCCACAGAAAGCAATTTAGTCCCAGTAGACCCCCGCCCTTCTCCCCACAACACCAGATGTATACAACTACAGCAATTTCAGTAAGCAATTTCATCCAAGTGGTCCCCAAGCCACCTCCCCACAACAGCAGCTGTACACAGTACCCAAGTTGCCCCCAGCCACCTCCTCACAACAGCAGCTGTACACAGTACCCAAGTATCCCCCCAGCCACCTCCCCACAACAGCAGCTGTACACAGTACCCAAGTAGCCCCAGCCACCTCCCCACAACAGCAGCTGTACACAGTACCCAAGTGGCCCCCAGCCACCTCCCCACAACAGCAGCTGTACACAGTACCCAAGTAGCCCCCAGCCACCTCCCCACAACAGCAGCTGCACACAGTACCCAAGTAGCCCCCAGCCACCTCCCACAACAACAGCTGCACACAGTACCCAAGTGGCCCCTCATCCACCTCCCCACAACAGCAGCTGCTCACAGTACCCAAGTAGCCCCAGCCACCTCCCACAACAGCAGCTGTACACAGTACCCAAGTGGCCCCCAGCCACCTCCCCACAACAGCAGCTGTACACAGTACCCAAGTAGCCCCCAGCCACCTCCCCACAACAGCAGCTGCACACAGTACCCAAGTGGCGCCCAGCCACCTCCCCACAACAGCAGCTGTACACAGTACCCAAGTAGCCCCCAGCCACCTCCCCACAACAGCAGCTGTACACAGTACCCAAGTGGCTCCCCAGCCACCTCCCCACAACAGCAGCTGTACACAGTACCCAAGTAGCCCCCAGCCACCTCCCACACAACAGCAGCTGTACACAGTACCCAAGTGGCCCCCAGCCACCTCCCCACAACAGCAGCTGTACACAGTACCCAAGTAGCCCTCAGCCACCTCCCCACAACAGCAGCACACAGTACCCAAGTGTCCCCAGCCACCTCCCACAACAGCAGCTGTACATAGTACCCAAGTGGCCCCCAGCCACCTCCCACAACAGCAGCTGCACACAGTACCCAAGTAGCCCCCAGCCACCTCCCCACAACAGCAGCTGTACACAGTACCCAAGTAGCCCCAGCCACCTCCCCACAACAGCAGCTGCACACAGTACCCAAGTGGCCTCCAGCCACCTCCCCACAACAGCAGCTGTAACAAGTACCAAGTGGCCCCCAGCCACCTCCCCACAACAGCAGCTGTACACAGTACCCAAGTAGCCCTCAGCCACCTCCCCACAACAGCAGCTGTACACAGTACCCAAGTAGCCTCCGCCACCTCCCACAACAGCAGCTGTACACAGTACCCAAGTAGCCCCCAGCCACCTCCACACAACAGCAGCTGTACACAGTACCAAGTAGCCCCCAGCCACCTCCCCACAACAGCAGCTATACACAGTACACCCAAGTGGCTCCCCAGCCACCTCCCCACAACAGCAGCTGTACACAGTACCCAAGTGGCCCCAGCCACCTCCCCACAACAGCAGCTGTACACAGTACCCAAGTAGCCCCCAGCCACCTCCCCACAAAAAGCAGCTGTACATTGTACCCAAGTGGCTCCCCAGCCACCTCCCCACAACAGCAGCTGTACACAGTACCCAAGTCTCCCCAGCCACCTCCCCACAACAGCAGCTGTACACAGTACCCAAGTGGCCCCCAGCCACCTCCCCACAACAGCAGCTGTACACAGTACCCAAGTGGCCCCCAGCCACCTCCCACAACAGCAGCTGTACACAGTACCCAAGTAGCCCCCAGCCACCTCCCACAACAGCAGCTGTACACAGTACCCAAGTAGCTCCCCCAGCCACCTCCCCACAACAGCAGCTGTACACAGTACCCAAGTGGCCCCCCAGCCACGCCCCACAACAGCAGCTGTACACAGTACCCAAGTAGCCCCCCGGCCACTCCCACAACAGCAGCTGTACACAGTACCCAAGTGGCTCCCGAGCCACTCCCACAACAGCAGCTGTAACATTGACCCAAGTGGCCCCCAGCCACCTCCCAACAGCAGCTGTACACAGTACCCAAGTAGCCCCCCAGTCACCTCCCCACAACAGCAGCTGTACATAGTACCCAAGTGGCCCCCAGCCACCTCCCCACAACAGCAGCTGTACACAGTACCCAAGTGGCCCCAGCCACCTCCCCACAACAGCAGCTGTACACAGTACCCAAGTAGCCCTCCCAGCCACTTCCCCACAACAGCAGCTGTACACAGCACCCAAGTAGCCCCCAGCCACCTCCCCACAACAGCAGCTGTACACAGTACCCAAGTAGCCCCCAGCCACCTCCCCACAACAGCAGCTGTACACAGTACCCAAGTAGCCCCCAGCCACCTCCCCACAACAGCAGCTGTACAGTACCCAAGTGGCCCCCAGCCACCTCCCCACAACAGCAGCTGTACAAGGTACCCAAGTAGGCCCCCAGCCACCTCCCCACAACAGCAGCTGTACACAGTACCCAAGTAGCCCCAGCCACTCCCCACAACAGCAGCTGTACACAGCACCCAAGTAGCCCCCAGCCACCTCCCACAACACAGCAGCTGTACACAGTACCCAAGTGGCCCCCAGCCACCTCCCCACAACAGCAGCTGTACACAGTACCCAGTAGCCCCCAGCCACTTCCCACAACAGCAGCTGTGCACAGTACCCAAGTAGCCCCCCAGCCACTTCCCCAAACAGCAGCTGAACACAGCACCCAAGTGACCCCCAGCCACCTCCCCACAACAGCAGCTGTACACAGTACCCAAGTGGCTCCCCAGCCACCTCCCCACAACAGCAGCTGTACACAGTACCCAAGTGGCCCCCAGCCACCTCCCCACAACAGCAGCTGTACACAGTACCCAAGTGGCTCCCCAGCCACCTCCCAACAACTGCAGCTGTAACAGTACCCAAGTGGTTCCCCAGCCACCTCCCACAATAGCAGCTGTACACAGTGCACCAGCAGTCTTCACGCCTGCCCAGCAGCAACCATGTACAACCCAACCACTCCTGTTAGCCTTCTCTGCCTGTCCCTTCTCCTGCCACTGTCCCCTTCCTCCCCGCCACTCCTCTTCCATTGAAGTTCCCCATCTGTTCCCATCCATTTGGTCCCCAAGTAGTTACCTTTCCTCATGAGATGCCCTTCGATGTGTTCGCTTCCTTCTAGTTATGCCTCATCACAGTGTTTTCAATTACTAGCGAAAACCTGGCTATGCACACACTTTAGCCCCTAGCAATTCAGTCCCAAGTACACCCCAACCTCCCTGTTCCCTTCTATTAACAGCTTTAAACAATCAGCAAATTAACCCAAGTAGACAACAACCTCCCTGTACCATCCCCCTCAACAAATAGCAGTACAATTCATCCACAGTAAGCAATTTAGTCCCAGTAGACCCCGCCCTTCTCCCCACAACAACAGATGTATACAACTTCAGCAATTTCAGTAAGCAATTTGATCCAAGTGGGCCCCCAGCCACCTCCCCACAACAGCAGCTGCACACAGTACCCAAGTGGCCCCCCCAGCCACCTCCTCACAACAGCAGCTGTACACAGTACCCAAGTAGCCCCCAGCCACCTCCCCACAACAGCAGCTGTACACAGTACCCAAGTAGCCCCCACCACCTCCCACAACAGCAGCTGTACACAGTACTCAAGTGGCCTCCAGCCACCTCCCCACAACAGCAGCTGTACACAGCAACTAGTAGCCCCCAGCCACCTCCCCACAACAGCAGCTGTACACAGTACCCAAGTAGCCCCCAGCCACCTCCCACAACAGCAGCTGCACACAGTACCCAAGTGGCCCCAGCCACCTCCCAACAACAGCAGCTGTACACAGTACCCAAGTAGCCCCACACCACCTCCCCACAACAGCAGCTGTACACAGTACCCAAGTGGCCCCAGCCACCTCCCCCAACAGCAGCTGTACACAGTACCCAAGTAGCCCCCAGCCACCTCCCACAACAGCAGCTGTACACAGTACCCAAGTAGCCCCCAGCCACCTCCCCACAACAGCAGCTGTACACAGTACCCAAGTGCCCCCAGCCACCCCCACAACAGCAGCTGTACACAGTACCAAGTAGCCCCAGCCACCTCCCACAACAGCAGCTGTACACAGTACCCAAGTAGCCCCCAGCCACCTCCCCACAACAGCAGCTGAACACAGTACTCAAGTGGCCCCAGCCACCTCCCACAAACAGCAGCTGTACACAGTACCCAAGTAGCCCCGGCACCTCCCACAACAGCAGCTGTACACAGTACCAAGTAGCCCCCAGCCACCTCCCCACAACAGCAGCTGTACACAGTACCCAAGTGGCTCCCAGCCACCTCCCACAACAGCAGCTGTACATAGTACCCAAGTGCCCCCCAGCCACCTCCCCACAACAGCAGCTGTACACAGTACCCAAGTAGCTCCCCAGCCACCTCCCACAACAGCAGCTGTACACAGTACCCAAGTGGCCCCCCAGCCACCTCCCACAAACAGCAGCTGTACACAGTACCCAAGTAGCCCCCAGCCACCTCCCCACAACAGCAGCTGTACATAGTACCCAAGTGGCCCCCAGTCACCTCCCCACAACAGCAGCTGTACATAGTACCCAAGTAGCCCCAGCCACCTCCCCACAACAGCAGCTGTACACAGCACCCAAGTAGCCCCCCAGCCACCTCCCCACAACAGCAGCTGTACACAGTACCCAAGTAGTCCCCAGCCACTCCCACAACAGCAGCTGTACACAGTACCCAAGTGACCCCCAGCCACCTCCCCACAACAGCAGCTGTACACAGTACCCAAGTGGCCCCCCAGCCACCTCCCCACAACAGCAGCTGTACACAGTACCCAAGTAGCCCCAGCCACCTCCCCACAACAGCAGCTGTAACAGTGCACCCAAGTAGGCCCCCAGCCACCTCCCCACAACAGCAGCTGTACACAGTACCCAAGTAGCCCCCAGCCACCTCCCCACAACAGCAGCTGTACATAGTACCCAAGTAGCCCCCAGCCACCTCCCCACAACAGCAGCTGTACATAGTACCCAAGTGGCTCCCCAGCCACCTCCCACAACAGCAGCTGTACACAGTACCCAAGTAGCCCTCCAGCCACTTCCCACAACAGCAGCTGTGCACAGTACCCAAGTAGCCCCCAGCCACTTCCCCACAACAGCAGCTGTACACAGTACCCAAGTGACCCCCAGCCACCTCCCACAACAGCAGCTGTACACATACCCAAGTTGCCCCCTGCCACCTCCCCACAACAGCAGCTGTACACAGTACCCAAGTGGCCCCCAGCCACCTCCCCCAACAGCAGCTGTACACACAGTACCCAAGTGGCTCCCAGCCACCTCCCCACGCCTGCAGCTGTACACAGTTCCCAGGTGGCCCCCCAGCCACCTCCCCACAACAGCAGCTGTACACAGTCACCAAGTGGCTCCCCAGCCACCTCCCAACAACAGCAGCTGTACACAGTACCCAAGTGGCTCCCCAGCCACCTCCCCACAATAGCAGCTGTACACAGTACACCAGCAGTCTTCACACCTGCCGAGCAGCAACCATGTACAACCCAACCACTCCTGTTAGCCTTCTCTGCCTGTGTCCCCTTCTCCTGCCATTTCCCCCTTCCCTCCCCGCCACCCTCTTCCATTGAAGTTCCCCCATCTGTTCCCACCCATTTGGTCCCTCAGGTAGTTACCTTTCCCTCATGAGATGCCCTTCGATGTGTTCGCTTCTTCTAGTTATGCCTGATCACAGTGTTTTCAATTACTAGCAAAACCTGGCTATGCACACACTTTAGCCCCTCTAAGCACTAGTCCCAAGTACACCCCAACCTAACTGTTCTCCTTCTATTAACAGCTTTAAACAATTCAGCAAATTAACCCAAGTAGACAACAACCTCCCTGTACCATCCCCCTCAACAAATAGCTGTACAATTCATCCACAGTAAGCAATTTAGTCCCAGTAGACCCCCGCCCTTCCCCCACAACAACAGATGTATACAACATCAGCAATTTCAGTAAGCAATTTGATCCAAGTGGGCCCCCAGCCACCTCCCCACAACAGCAGCTGCACACAGTACCCAAGTGGCCCCCCCAGCCACCTCCTCACAACAGCAGCTGTACACAGTACCCAAGTAGCCCCCAGCCACCTCCCCACAACAGCAGCTGTACACAGTACCCAAGTAGCCCCAGCTCACCTCCCAAAACAGCAGCTGTACACAGTACACAAGAGGCCCCCAGCCACCTCCCCACAACAGCAGCTGCACACAGTACCCAAGTAGCCCCCCCAGCCACCTCCCCACAACAGCAGCTGTACACAGTACCCAAGTAGCCCCCAGCCACCTCCCCACAACAGCAGCTGTACACAGTACCCAAGTGGCCCCAGCCACCTCCACACAACAGCAGCTGTACACAGTACCCAAGTAGCCCCCAGCCACCTCCCCACAACAGCAGCTGTACACAGTACCCAAGTGGCTCCCAGCCACCTCCCACAACAGCAGCTGTACACAGTACCCAAGTAGCCCCCAGCCACCTCCCCACAACAGCAGCTGTACACAGTACCCAAGTGGCCCCCAGCCACTTCCCACAACAGCAGCTGTACAGTACCCAAGTGCCCCCAGCCACCTCCCCACAACAGCAGCTGTACACAGTACCCAAGTAGCCCCCCAGCCACCTCCCCACAACAGCAGCTGTACACAGTACCCAAGTAGCCCCCAGCCACCTCCCCACAACAGCAGCTGTACACAGTACCAAGTAGCCCCCAGCCACCTCCCACAACAGCAGCTGTACACAGTACCCAAGTAGGCCCCAGCCACCTCCCCACAACAGCAGCTGTACACAGTACCCAAGTAGCCCCCAGCCACCTCCCCACAACAGCAGCTACACAGTACCCAAGTAGCCCCCCAGCCACCTCCCCACAACAGCAGCTGTACACAGTACCCAAGTGGCCCCCAGCCACCTCCCCACAACAGCAGCTGTACACAGTACCCAAGTAGCCCCAGCCACCTCCCACAACAGCAGCTGTACACAGTACCCAAGTGGCCCCCAGCCACCTCCCCACAAACAGCAGCTGTACACAGTACCCAAGTAGCCCCCAGCCACTCCCCACAACAGCAGCTGTACACAGTACCCAAGTAGCCCCCAGCCACCTCCCACAACAGCAGCTGTACACAGTACCCAAGTAGCCCCCAGCCACCTCCCCACAACAGCAGCTGTACACAGTACCCAAGTGGCCCCCCAGCCACCTCCCCACAACAGCAGCTGTACACAGTACCCAAGTAGCCCCCAGCCACCTCCCCACAACAGCAGCTGTACACAGTACCCAAGTAGCCCCCAGCCACCTCCCCACAACAGCAGCTGTACACAGTACCCAAGTGGCCCCCAGCCACCTCCCCACAACAGCAGCTGTACACAGTACCCAAGTAGCCCCCAGCCACCTCCCACAACAGCAGCTGTACACAGCACCCAAGTGGCCCCCAGCCACCTCCCACAACAGCAGCTGTACATAGTACCCAAGTAGCCCCCAGCCACCTCCCCACAACAGCAGCTGTACATAGTACCCAAGTAGCCCCCAGCCACCTCCCCACAACAGCAGCTGTACATAGTACCAAGTGAGCCCCAGCCACCTCCCACAACAGCAGCTGTACAGTACCCAAGTGCCCCAGCCACCTCCCCACAACAGCAGCTGTACACAGTACCCAAGTAGCCCCCAGCCACCTCCCCACAACAGCAGCTGTACACAGTACCCAAGTAGCCCCCCAGCCACCTCCCCACAACAGCAGCTGTACACAGTACCCAAGTAGCCCCCAGCCACCTCCCCACAACAGCAGCTGTAACAGTACACCTGGCGGCCCCAGCCACCTCCCCCACAACAGCAGCTGTACACAGTACCCAAGTGGCCCCCAGCCACCTCCCCACAACAGCAGCTGTACACAGTACCCAAGTGGCCCCCAGCCACCTCCCCACAACAGCAGCTGTACACAGCACCCAAGTGGCTCCCCAGCCACCTCCCCACAACTGCAGCTGTAAACAGTACCCAAGTGGTTCCCCAGCCACCTCCCACACAATAGCAGCTGTACACAGTGCACCAGCAGTCTTCACGCCTGCCCAGCAGCAACCATGTACAACCCAACCACCCTGTTAGCCTCTCTGCCTGTGTCCCTCTCCTGCCACTGCCCCATCCCTCCCCGCCACCCTCTTCCATTGAAGTTCCCCATCTGTTCCCATCCATTTGGTCCCCAGGTAGTTACCTTTCCCTCATGAGATGCCCTTCGATGTGTTCGCTTCCTTTCTAGTTATGCCTCATCACAGTGTTTTCAATTACTGGCGAAAACCTGGCTATGCACACACTTTAGCCCCCTAAGCAATTCAGTCCCAAGTACACCCCAACCTCCCTGTTCCCCCTTCTATTAACAGCTTTAAACAATTCAGCAAATTAACCCAAGTAGACAACAACCTCCCTGTACCATCCCCCTCAACAAATAGCAGTACAATTCATCCACAGTAAGCAATTTAGTCCCAGTAGACCACCGCCCTTCTCCCCACAACAACAGATGTATACAACTTCAGCAATTTCAGTAAGCAATTTGATCCAAGTGGGCCCCCAGCCACCTCCCCACAACAGCAGCTGTACACAGTACCCAAGTGGCCCCCAGCCACCTCCCTCAACAGCAGCTGTCACACAGTACCCAAGTAGCCCCCCAGCCACCTCCCACAACAGCAGCTGTACACAGTACCCAAGTAGCCCCCAGCCACCTCCCACAACAGCAGCTGTCACAGTACCCAAGTAGGCCCCCATCCACCTCCCACAACAGCAGCTGTACACAGTACCCAAGTAGCCCCCAGCCACCTCCCCACAACAGCAGCTGTACACAGTACCCAAGTAGCCCCCAGCCACCTCCCCACAACAGCAGCTGTACACAGTACCCAAGTGGCTCCCCAGCCACCTCCCCACAACAGCAGCTGTACACAGTACCCAAGTAGCCCCCCAGCCACTCCCACAACAGCAGCTGTACACAGTACCCAAGTGGCCCCCAGCCACCTCCCCACAACAGCAGCTGTACACAGTACCCAAGTAGCCCCCAGCCACCTCCCACAACAGCAGCTGTACACAGTACCCAAGTGGCCCCCAGCCACCTCCCCACAACAGCAGCTGTACACAGCACCCAAGTGGCCCCCAGCCACCTCCCACAACAGCAGCTGTACACAGTACCCAAGTAGCCCCCAGCCACCTCCCCACAACAGCAGCTGTACACAGTACCCAAGTGGCCCCCAGCCACCTCCCCACAACAGCAGCTGTACACAGTACCCAAGTGGCCCCCAGCCACCTCCCCACAACAGCAGCTGTACACAGTAACTAAGTAGCCCCTCCGCCACCTCCCCACAACAGCTGTACACAGTACCCAACTAGCCTCCAGCCACCTCCCACAACAGCAGCTGTACACAGTACCCAAGTGGCCCCCCAGCCACCTCCCCACAACAGCAGCTGTACACAGTACCCAAGTGGCCCCCAGCCACCTCCCCACAACAGCAGCTGTACACAGTACCCAAGTGGCCCCCAGCCACCTCCTCACAACAGCAGCTGTACACAGTACCCAAGTGGCCCCTCAGCCACCTCCCCACAATTGCAGCTGTACACAGTACCCAAGTAGCCCACCCAGCCACCCCCCCACAACAGCAGCTGTACACAGTACCCAAGTAGCCCCCCAGCCACCTCCCCACAACAGCAGCTGTACACAGTACCCAAGTGGCCCCCAGCCACCTCCCCACAACAGCAGCTGTACACAGTACTCCAGTAGCCCCCAGCCACCTCCCCACAACAGCAGCTGTACACAGTACCCAAGTAGCCCCCAGCCACCTCCCCACAACAGCAGCTGTAACTGTACCCAAGTGGCTCCCAGCCACCTCCCACAACAGCAGCTGTACACAGTACCCAAGTAGCCCCCCAGCCACCTCCCCACAACAGCAGCTGTACACAGTACCCAAGTAGCCCCCAGCCACCTCCCCACAACAGCAGCTGTACACAGTACCCAAGTGACCCCCAGCCACCTCCCCACAACAGCAGCAGTACACAGTACCCAAGTAGCCCCCCAGCCACCTCCCACAACAGCAGCTGTACACAGTACCCAAGTAGCCCCCCAGCCACCTCCCCACAACAACAGCTGTACACAGTACTCAAGTGGCCCCAGCCACCTCCCACAACAGCAGCTGTACACAGTACCCAAGTACCCCCAGCCACCTCCCCACAACAGCAGCTGTACATAGTACCCAAGTAGCCCCCCAGCCAACTCCCACAACAGCAGCTGTACACAGTACCCAAGTGGCTCCCCAGCCACCTCCCCACAACAGCAGCTGTACACAGTACCCATGTGGCCCCCAGCCACCTCCCACAACAGCAGCTGTACACAGTACCCAAGTAGCCCCCAGCCACCTCCCCACAACAGCAGCTGTACACAGTACCCAAGTGGCCCCCAGCCACCTCTCCCACAACAGCAGCTGTACACAGTACCCAAGTAGCCCCCACCACCTCCCACAACAGCAGCTGTACACAGTACCCAAGTAGCCCCCAGCACCTCCCACAACAGCAGCTGTACACAGCACCCAAGTAGCCCCCCAGCCACCTCCCCACAACAGCAGCTGTACAAGTACCAAGTGGCTCCCCAGCCACATCCCCACAACAGCAGCTGTACACAGTACCCAAGTTGCCCCAGCCACTCCCCAAAACAGCAGCTGTACACAGTACCCAAGTAGCCCCCCAGCCACCTCCCCCAAACAGCAGCTGCACACAGTACCCAAGTGGACCCCCAGCCACCTCCCACAACAGCAGCTGCACACAGTACCCAGTGGCCCCCAGCCACCTCCCCACAACAGCAGCTGTACACAGTACCCAAGTAGCCCCCCCAGCCACCTCCCCACAACAACAGCTGAACACAGCACTCAAGTGGCCCCCAAGCCACCTCCCCACAACAGCAGCTGTACACAGTACCCAACTAGCACCCCCAGTCACCTCCCCACAACAGCAGCTGTACACAGTACCCAAGTGGCCCCCAGCCACCTCCCCACAACAGCAGCTGTACACAGTACCCAAGTAGTCCCCCAGCCACTTCCCCACAACAGCAGCTGTACACAGTACCCAAGTAGCCCCCAGCCACTTCCCCACAACAGCAGCTGTACAGAGTACCCAAGTAG
Source organism: Neoceratodus forsteri (assembly GCA_016271365.2). Classification (NCBI taxonomy): domain Eukaryota; kingdom Metazoa; phylum Chordata; order Ceratodontiformes; family Ceratodontidae; genus Neoceratodus; species Neoceratodus forsteri. The sequence continues at coordinate 872,328,706 of CM057456.1, forward strand.
CCCCCAGCCACCTCCCCACAACAGCAGCTGTACACAGTACCCAAGTAGCCCCCAGCCACCTCCCCCAACAGCAGCTGTACACAGCACCCAAGCACCCCCAGCCACCTCCCCACAACAGCAGCTGTACACAGTACCAAGTAGCCCCAGCCACATCCCCACAACAGCAGCTGTACACAGTACCCAAGTGGCCCCCAGCCACCTCCCCACAACAGCAGCTGTACAGTACCCAAGTGGCCCCAGCCACCTCCCCACAACAGCAGCTGCACAGTACCCAAGTGGCCCCCACCACCTCCCCACAACAGCAGCTGTACACAGTACCCAAGTGGCTCCCGCCACCTCCCCACAACTGCAGCTGTAAACAGTACCCAAGTGGTCCCCAGCCACCTCCCCACAATAGCAGCTGTACACAGTGCACCAGCAATCTTCCCGCCTGCCCAGCAGCAACCATGTACAACCCAACCACCCTGTTAGCCTTCTGCCTGTGTCCCCTCTCCTGCCACTGCCCCCCCTCCCCGCCACCCTCTTCCATTGAAGTTCCCCATCTGTTCCTATCCATTTGGTCCTCAGGTAGTTACCTTTCCTCATGAGATGCCCTCGATGTGTTCGCTTCCTTTCTAGTTATGCCTGATCACAGTGTTTTCAATTACTAGTAAAACCTGGCTATGCACACTTTAGCCCCTAAGCAATTCAGTCCCAAGTACACTCCACCTTCCTGTTCCCATTCTATTAACAGCTTTAAACAATTCAGCAAATTAACCCAAGTAGACAACAACCTCCCTGCACCATCCCCCTCAACAGATAGCTGTACAATCATCCACAGTAAGCAATTTAGTCCCAGTAGTCCCCGTCTTCTCCCACAACAACAGATGTATACAACTTCAGCAATTTCAGTAAGCACTTGATCCAAGTGGGCCCCAGCCACCTCCCCCAACAGCAGCTGTACACAGTACCCAAGTAGCCTCCAGCCACCTCCCCACAACAGCAGCTGTACAGTACCCAAGTGGCCCCCAGCCACCTCCCCCACAACAGCAGCTGTACATAGCCAAGTGGCTCCCAGCCACCTCCCCCACAACAGCAGCTGTACACAGTACCAAGTAGCCCCCAGCCACCTCCCCACAACAGCAGCTGACACAGTACCCAAGTAGCCCCCCAGCCACCTCCCACAACAGCAGCTGTACACAGTACCCAAGTAGCCCCCAGCCACCTCCCCACAACAGCAGCTGTACAAGTACCCAAGTGGCCCCCAGCCACCTCCCCACAACAGCAGCTGTACAGCACCCAAGTGGCCCCCAGCCACCCTCCCACAACAGCAGCTGTACACAGTACCCAAGTAGCCCCCAGCCACCTCCCCACAACAGCAGCTGTACACAGTACCCAAGTGGCCCTCAGCCACCTCCCACAACAGCAGCTGTACACAGTACCCAAGTGGCCCCAGCCACCTCCCCACAACAGCAGCTGTACAAAGTACCGAGTAGCCCCCAGCCACCTCCCCACAACAGCAGCTGTACACAGTACCCAACTGGCTCCCCAGCCACCTCCCCACAACAGCAGCTGTACACAGTACCCAAGTGGCCCCCCAGCCACCTCCCCCAACAGCAGCTGTACACAGTACCCAAGTAGCCCCCAGCCACCTCCCACAACAGCAGCTGTACACAGTACCCAAGTGGCTCCCCAGCCACCTCCTCACAACAGCAGCTGTACACAGTACCCAAGTGGCCCCTCAGCCACCTCCCCACAACAGCAGCTGTACACAGTACCCAAGTAGCCCACCCAGCCACCTCCCCACAACAGCAGCTGTACACAGTACCCAAGTAGCCCCCCAGCCACCTCCCCACAACAGCAGCTGTACACAGTACCCAAGTGGCCCCCAGCCACCCTCCCACAACAGCAGCTGTACACAGTACTCAAGTAGCCCCAGCCACTCTCCCACAACAGCAGCTACACAGTACCCAAGTGGCCCCCAGCCACCTCCCCACAACAGCAGCAGCTGCACACCATACTAAGTGGCTCCCAGCCACCTCCCCACAACAGCAGCTGTACACAGTCACCCAAGTAGCCCCCCAGCCACCTCCCCACAACAGCAGCTGTACACAGTATCCAAGTAGCCCCCAGCCACTTCCCCACAACAACAGCTGTACACAGTCACCCAAGTGACCCCAGCCACCTCCCCACAACAGCAGCTGTACACAGTACCCAAGTAGCCCCCAGCCACCTCCCCACAACAGCAGCTGCACACAGTACCCAAGTAGCCCCCAGCCACCTCCCACAACAGCAGCTGTACACAGTACCCAAGTGGCCCCAGCCACCTCCCATCAACAGCAGCTGTACACAGTACCCAAGGGCCCCCCAGTCACCTCCCCACGACAGCAGCTGTACATAGTACCCAAGTAGCCCTCCCAGCCAACTGCCCACAACAGCAGCTGTACACAGAACCCAAGTGGCTCCCCAGCCACCTCCCCACAACAGCAGCTGTACACAGTACCCATGTGCCCCCTGCCACCCTCCCCACAACAGCAGCTGTACACAGTACCCAAGTAGCCCCCAGCCACCTCCCCACAACAGCAGCTGTACACAGTACCCAAGTAGCCCCAGCCACCTCCCACAACAGCAGCTGTACACAGTACCCAAGTAGCCCCCAGCCACCTCCCCACAACAGCAGCTGTACATAGTACCCAAGTAGCCCCCAGCCACCTCCCCACAACAGCAGCTGTACACAGTCACCCAAGTAGCCCCCAGCCACCTCCCCACAACAGCAGCTGTCACAGTACCCAAGTTGCCCCAGCCACTTCCCCACAACAGCAGCTGACACAGTACCCAAGTAGCCCCCAGCCACTCCCCATAACAGCAGCTGTACACAGTACCAAGTGGCACCCCAGCCACCTCCCCACAACAGCAGCTGTACATAGTACCCATGTGGCCCCCAGCCACCTCCCCACAACAGCAGCTGTACACAGTACCCAAGTAGCCCCCAGCCACCTCCCCACAACAACAGCTGAACACAGCACCAAGTGGCCCCAGCCACCTCCCCACAACAGCAGCTGTACATAGTACCCAAGTAGCCCCCAGTCACCTCCCCACAACAGCAGCTGTACACTAGTACCCAAGTAGCCCCCAGCCAACTCCCCACAACAGCAGCTGTACACAGTACCCAAGTGGCTCCCCAGCCACCTCCCCACAACAGCAGCTGTACACAGTCCCAAACAGTCCCCCCAGCCACTTCCCCACAACAGCAGCTGTGCACAGTACCCAAGTAGCCCCCCCAGCCACTTCCCCACAACAGCAGCTGTACAGAGTACCCAAGTGACCCACCAGCCACCTCCCCACAACAGCAGCTGTACACAGTACCCAAGTTGCCCCCCAGCTACATCCCCAGAACAGCAGCTGTAAACAGTACCCAAGTGGCCCCAGCCACCTCCCCACACCTGCAGCTGTACACAGTACCCAAGTGGCTCCCCAGCCACCTCCCCACAACTGCAGCTGTACACAGTACCCAGGTGGCCCCCAGCCACCTCCTCCCACAACAGCAGCTGTACATAGCACCCAAGTGGCTCCCCAGCCACCTCCCCACAACTGCAGCTGTAAACAGTACCCAAGTGGTCCCCAGCCACCTCCCCACAATAGCAGCTGTACACAGTGCACCAGCAGTCTTCACGCCTGCCCAGCAGCAACCATGTACAACCCAACCACTCCTGTTAGCCTTCTCTGCCTGTGTCCCTTCTCCTGCCACTGCCCCTCCCTCCCCGCACCCCTCTTCCATTGAAGTTCCCATCTGTTCCTATCCATTTGTCCCCAGGTAGTTACCTTTCCCTCATGAGATGCCCTTCGATGTGTTCGCTTCCTTCTAGTTATGCCTCATCACAGTGTTTTCACCATTGCGAAAACCTGGCTATGCACACACTTTAGCCCTCTAAGCAATTCAGTCCCAAGTACACCCCACCCTCCTGTTCCCCCTTCTATTAACAGCTTTAAACAATTCAGCAAATTAACCCAAGTAGACAACAACCTCCTGTACCATCCCTCAACAAATAGCTGTACAATTCATCCACAGTAAGCAATTTAGTCACAGTAGTCCCCCGATCTTCTCCCCCACAACAACAGATGTATACAACTTCAGCAATTTCAGTAAGCAATTTGATCCAAGTGGCCCCCAGCCACCTCCCACAACAGCAGCTGTACACAGTACCCAAGTGGCCCCCAGCCACCCCCCACAACAGCAGCTGTACACAGTACCCAAGTAGCCCCCAGCCACCTCCCCCACAACAGCAGCTGTACACAGTACCCAAGTAGCCCCCAGCCACCTCCCACAACAGCAGCTGTACACAGTACCCAAGTAGCCCCCAGCCACCTCCCCACAACAGCAGCTGTACAGTACCCAAGTGACCCCAGCCACCTCCCCACAACAGCAGCTGTACACAGTACCCAAGTAGCCCCCAGCCACCTCCCCACAACAGCAGCTGTACACAGTACCCAAGTGGCCCCCAGCCACCTCCCCACAACAGCAGCTGTACACAGTACCCAAGTGGCCCCCAGCCACCTCCCACAACAGCAGCTGTACACAGTACCCAAGTAGCCCCCAGCCACCTCCCCACAACAGCAGCTGTACACAGTACCCAAGTGGTCCCCAGCCACCTCCCACAACAGCAGCTGTACACAGTACACAAGTGGCCCCAGCCACCTCCCACAACAGCTGCTGTACACAGTACCCAAGTAGCCCTCAGCCACCTCCCCACAACAGCTGTACACAGTACCCAAGTAGCCCCCAGCCACCTCCCCACAACAGCAGCTGTACACAGTACCCAAGTAGCCCCCAGCCACCTCCCCACAACAGCAGCTGTACACAGTACCCAAGTAGCCCCCAGCCACCTCCCCACAACAGCAGCTGTACACAGTACCCAAGTGGCTCCCAGCCACCTCCCACAACAGCAGCTGCACAAGCACCCAAGTGGCCCCCAGCCACCTCCCCCACAACAGCAGCTGTACACAGTACCCAAGTAGCCCCCAGCCACCTCCCCACAACAGCAGCTGTACACAGTACCCAAGTGGCTCCCCAGCCACCTCCCCACAACAGCAGCTGTACACAGTACCCAAGTGGCTCCCCAGCCACCTCCCCACAACAGCAGCTGTACACAGTACACAAGTAGCCCCCAGCCACCTCCCCACAACAGCAGCTGTACAGTACCCAAGTGCCCCCAGCCACCTCCCACAACAGCAGCTGTACACAGTACCCAAGTGGCTCCCCAGCCACCTCCCACAACAGCAGATGTACACAGTACCCAAGTAGCCCCCAGCCACCTCCCACAACAGCAGCTGTACACAGTATCCAAGTAGCCCCCAGCCACTTCCCCACAACAGCAGCTGTACACAGTACCCAAGTAGACCCCCAGCCACCTCCCCACAACAGCAGCTGCACATAGTACCCAAGTAGCCTCCCAGCCACCTCCCACAACAGCAGCTGTACACAGTCACCCAAGTAGCCCCCAGCCACCTCCCCCACAACAGCAGCTGTACACAGTACCCAAGTGGCCCCCAGCCACCTCCCAAAAACAGCAGCTGTACACAGTACCCAAGTAGCCCCCACTCACCTCCCCACAACAGCAGCTGTACATAGTACCCAAGTAGCCCCCCAGCCACCTCCCCACAACAGCAGCTGTACACAGCACCCAAGTAGCCCCCAGCCAACTCCCCACAACAGCAGCTGTACACAGTAACCAAGTGGCTCCCCAGCCACCTCCCCACAACAGCAGCTGTACACAGTACCCAAGTTGCCCCCAGCCACTTCCCCACAACAGCAGCTGTGCACAGTACCCAAGTAGCCTCCCAGCCACTTCCCCACAACAGCAGCTGTACACAGTACCCAAGTGCCCCCAGCCACCTCCCCACAACAGCAGCTGTACACAGTACCCATGTGGCCCCCAGCCACCTCCCCACAACAGCAGCTGTACACAGTACCCAAGTAGCCCCCAGCCACCTCCCCACAACAACAGCTGTACACAGTACTCAAGTGGCCCCAGCCACCTCCCCACAACAGCAGCTGTACACAGTACCCAAGTAGCACCCCAGTCACCTCCCCACAACAGCAGCTGTACATAGTACCCAAGTAGCCCCCAGCCAACTCCCAGCAACAGCAGCTATACACAGTACCCAAGTGGCTTCCCAGCCACCTCCCCACAACAGCAGCTGTACACACTTCCCAAACAGCCCCCAGCCACTTCCCCACAACAGCAGCTGTGCACAGTACCCAAGTAGCCCCCCAGCCACTTCCCCACAACAGCAGCTGTACAGAGTACCCAAGTGACCCACCAGCCACCTCCCCACAACAGCAGCTGTACACAGTACCCAAGTTGCCCCCCAGCTACATCCCCAGAACAGCAGCTGTAAACAGTACCCAAGTGGCTCCCCAGCCACCTCCCCACACCTGCAGCTGTACACAGTACCCAAGTGGCTCCCCAGCCACCTCCCCACAACTGCAGCTGTACACAGTTCCCAGGTGGCCCCCCAGCCACCTCCCCACAGCAGCAGCTGTACACATCACCCAAGTGGCTCCCCAGCCACCTCCCCACAACAGCAGCTGTACACAGTACCCAAGTGGCTCCCCCAGCCACCTCCCCACAATAGCAGCTGTAACAGTGCACCAGCAGTCTTCACGCCTGCCCAGCAGCAACCATGTACAACCCAACCACTCCTGTTAGCCTTCTCTCTGCCTGTGTCCCCTCTCCTGCCACTGCCCCTCCCTCCCCGCCACCCTCTTCCATTGAAGTTCCCCATCTGTTCATATCCATTTGGTCCCCAAGTAGTTACCTTCCCTCATGAGATGCCCTTCGATGTGTTCGCTTCCTTCTAGTTATGCCTCATCACAGTGTTTTCAATTACTAGGTGAAACCTGGCTATGCACACACTTTAGCCCCTAAGCAATTCAGTCCCAAGTACACCCAACCTCCCTGTTCCCCTCTATTAACAGCTTTAAACAATTCAGCAAATTAACCCAAGTAGACAACAACCTCCTGTACCATCCCTCAACAAATAGCTGTACATTCATCCACAGTAAGCAATTTAGTCCCAGTAGACCCCGCCTTCTCCCACAACAACAGATGTATACAACTTCAGCAATTTCAGTAAGCAATTTGATCCAAGTGGGCCCCAGCCACCTCCCACAACAGCAGCTGTACACAGTACCCAAGTGGCCCCCGAACCACCTCCTCACAACAGCAGCTGTACACAGTACCCAAGTAGCCCCCAGCCACCTCCCCCACAACAGCAGCTGTACACAGTACCCAAGTAGCCCCCCAGCCACCTCCCCACAACAGCAGCTGTACACAGTACCAAGTAGCCCCCAGCCACCTCCCACAACAGCAGCTGTACACAGCACCCAAGTAGCCCCCAGCCACCTCCCCACAACAGCAGCTGTACACAGGCACCCAAGTGGCCTCAGCCACCTCCCACAACAGCAGCTGTACACAGTACCCAAGTAGCCCCCAGCCACCTCCCACAACAGCAGCTGTACACAGTACCCAAGTGACCCCAGCCACCTCCTCCACAACAGCAGCTGTACACAGTACCCAAGTAGCCCCAGCCACCTCCCACAACAGCAGCTGTACATAGTACCCAAGTGGCCCCCAGCCACCTCCCCACAACAGCAGCTGTAACATTGCACCCAAGTGGCCCCCAGCCACCTCCCTACAACAGCAGCTGTACACAGTACCCAAGTAGCCACCTCCCCACAACAGCAGCTGTACACAGTACCCAAGTGGCCCCCAGCCACCTCCCCACAACAGCAGCTGTACACAGTACCCAAGTGGCCCCCAGCCACCTTCCCACAACAGCTGCTGTACAAAGTAACTGAGTAGCCCCTCAGCCACCTCCCCACAACAGCTGTACACAGTACCCAACTAGCTCCCCAGCCACCTCCCCACAACAGCAGCTGTACACAGTACCCAAGTGGCCCCCAGCAACCTCCCCCAACAGCAGCTGTACACAGTACCCAAGTAGCCCCCAGCCACCTCCCCCACAACAGCAGCTGTACACAGTACCCAAGTGGCTCCCCAGCCACCTCCTCACAACAGCAGCTGTACACAGTCACCCAAGTGGCCCCCAGCCACCTCCCCACAACGCAGCTGACACAGTAGCCCAGTAGCCCCCAGCCACCTCCCACAACAGCAGCTGTACACAGTACCCAAGTAGCTCCAGCCACCTCCCACAACAGCAGCTGTACACAGTACCCAAGTAGCTCCCCAGCCACCTCCCCACAACAGCAGCTGTACACAGTACCCAAGTGGCCCCCAGCCACCTCCCCACAACAGCAGCTGTACAAGTACCCAAGTAGCCCCCAGCCACCTCCCCACAACAGCAGCTAACAGTACCCAAGTGGCCCCCAGCCACCTCCCCACAACAGCAGCTGTACACAGTACCCAAGTGGCCCCCAGCCACCTCCCCACAACAGCAGCTGTACACAGTACCCAAGTAGCCCCCAGCCACCCCCCCACAACAGCAGCTGTACACAGTACCCAAGTGCCCCAGCCACCTCCCACAACAGCAGCTGTACACAGTACCCAAGTAGCTCCCAGCCACCTCCCCACAACAGCAGCTGTACACAGTACACCAAGTGGCCCCCAGCCACCTCCCCACAACAGCAGCTGTACACAGTACCCAAGTGGCCCCCCAGCCACCTCCCCACAACAGCAGCTGTACACAGTACCCAAGTAGCCCCCAGCCACCTCCCACAACAGCAGCTGTACACAGTACCCAAGTGGCTCCCAGCCACCTCCCACAACAGCAGCTGTACACAGTCACCCAAGTGGCCCCCAGCCACCTCCCCAACAGCAGCTGTACACAGTACCCAAGTAGGCCCCCAGCCACCTCCCCACAACAGCAGCTGTACAAGTACCCAAGTAGCTCCCAGCCACCTCCCACAACAGCAGCTGTTCACAGTACCCAAGTGGCCCCCAAGCCACCTCCCCACAACAGCAGCTGTACACAGTACCCAAGTAGCCCCCAGCCACCTTCCCACAACAGCAGCTGCACAGTACCCAAGTGGCCCCCCAGCCACCTCCCCACAACAGCAGCTGTACACAGTACCCAGGTAGCCCCCAGCCACCTCCCCACAACAGCAGCTGTACACAGTACCCAAGTAGCCCCCAGCCACCTCCCCCAACAGCAGCTGTACACAGTACCCAAGTGGCCCCAGCCACCTCCCACAACAGCAGCTGTACACAGTACCCAAGTAGCCCCCAGGCCACCTCCCACACACACAGCTGTACACAGTACCCAAGTGGCCCCAGCCACCTCCCCACAACAGCAGCTGTACACAGTACCCAAGTAGCCCCCAGTCACCCCACAACAGCAGCTGTACACAGTACCCAAGTAGCCCCCAGCCACCTCCCCACAACAGCAGCTGACACAGTACCCAAGTGCCCCCAGCCACCTCCCCACAACAGCAGCTGTACACAGTACCCAAGTGGCTCCCAGCCACCTCCCCACAACAGCAGCTGTACACAGTACCCAAGTGACCTCAGCACCTCCCCACAACAGCAGCTGTACACAGTACCCAAGTAGCCCCCAGCCACCTCCCCACAACAGCAGCTGTACACAGTACCCAAGTAGCCCCCAGCCACCTCCCACAACAGCAGCTGTACACAGTACCCAAGTGGCCCCCAGCCACCTCCCCACAACAGCAGCTGTACAGAGCACCCAAGTAGCCTCCCAGCCACCTCCCACAACAGCAGCTGTCACAGTACCCAAGTGGCCCCCAGCCACCTCCCCACAACAGCAGCTGTACACTAGTACCCAAGTGGCTCCCAGCCACCTCCCACAACAGCAGCTGTACACAGTACCCAAGTGGCCCCAGCCACCTCCCCAACAACAGCTGCTGTACACAGTACCCAAGTGGTCCCCAGCCACCTCCCACAACAGCAGCTGTAACTAGTACCCAAGTGGCCCCCAGCCACCTCCCCACAACAGCAGCTGTACACAGTACCCAAGTGGCCCCCAGCCACCTCCCCACAACAGCAGCTGTACACAGTACCCAAGTAGCCCCCAGCCACCTCCCCACAACAGCAGCTGTACACAGTACCCAAGTAGACCCCAGCCACCTCCCCACAACAGCAGCTGTACACAGTACCCAAGTAGCCCCCAGCCACCTCCCCACAACAGCAGCTGTACACAGTACCCAAGTGGCCCCCAGCCACCTCCCACAACAGCAGCTGTACATAGTACCCAAGTAGCCCCCAGCCACCTCCCCACAACAGCAGCTGTACACAGTACCCAGAGTAGCCCCAGCCACCTCCCACAACAGACAGCTGTACACAGTACCCAACAGCCCCCAGCCACCTCCCACAACAGCAGCTGTACACAGTACCCGAGTAGCCCCCAGCCACCTCCCCACAACAGCAGCTGTACATAGCACCCAAGTAGCCCCCCAGCCACCTCCCCACAACAGCAGCTGTACACAGTACCCAAGTGGCCCCCAGCCACCTCCCCACAACAGCAGCTGTACACAGTACCCAAGTAGCCCCCAGCCACTCTCCCACAACAGCAGCTGTACACAGTACCCAAGTAGCCCCCAGCCACCTCCCCACAACAGCAGCTGTACACAGTACCCAAGTGGCCCCCAGCCACCTCCCCACAACAGCAGCTGTACACAGTACCCAAGTGGCCCCAGCCACCTCCCCACAACAGCAGCTGTACACAGTACCCAAGTAGCCCCCAGCCACCTCCCACAACAGCAGCTGTACATAGTACCCAAGTAGCCCCAGCCACCTCCCCACAACAGCAGCTGTACATAGTACCCAAGTAGCCCCCAGCCACCTCCCCACAACAGCAGCTGTACACAGTACCCAAGTAGCCCCCAGCCACCTCCCACAACAGCAGCTGTCACAGTACCCAAGTAGCCCCCCAGCCACCTCCCACAACAGCAGCTGTACACAGTACCCAAGTGGCCCCCCAGCCACCTCCCCACAACAGCAGCTGTACACAGTACCCAAGTGGCCCCCAGCCACCTCCCCACAACAGCAGCTGTACACAGTACAAGTGGCCCCCAGCCACCTCCCCACAACAGCAGCTGTACACAGTACCCAAGTGGCTCCCCAGCCACCTCCCCACAACAGCAGCTGTACACAGTACCCAAGTGGCTCCCAGCCACCTCCCCACAACAGCAGCTGTACACAGTACCCAAGTGGCCCCCCAGCCACCTCCCCACAACAGCAGCTGTACACAGCACCCAAGTGGCTCCCCAGCCACCTCCCCACAACTGCAGCTGTAAACAGTACCCAAGTGGTTCCCCAGCCACCTCCCCACAATAGCAGCTGTACACAGTGCACCAGCAGTCTTCACGCCTGCCCAGCAGCAACCATGTACAACCCAACCACCCTGTTAGCCTTCTGCCTGTGTCCCTTCTCCTGCCACTGCCCCCCCTCCCCGCCCACCCTCTTCCATTGAAGTCTCCCATCTGTTCCTATCCATTTGGTCCCCAGGTAGTTACCTTCCCTCATGAGATGCCCTTCGATGTGTTCGCTTCCTTTCTAGTTATGCCTCATCACAGTGTTTTCAATTACTAGCGAAAACCTGGCTATGCACACACTTTAGCCCCTAAGCAATTCAGTCCCAAGTACACCCCAACCTTCCTGTTCCCTTCTATTAACAGCTTTAAACAATTCAGCAAATTAACCCAAGAGACAACAACCTCCCTGTACCATCCCCCAACAAATAGCTGTACACCATCCACAGTAAGCAATTAGTCCCAGTAGACCCCCGCCCTTCTCCCCACAACAACAGATGATACAACTTCAGCAATTTCAGTAAGCAATTTGATCCAAGTGGGCCCCCAGCCACCTCCCACCAACAGCAGCTGTACACAGTACCCAAGTGGCCCCCAGCCACCTCCTCACAACAGCAGCTGTACACAGTACCCAAGTAGCCCCCCAGCCACCTCCCCACAACAGCAGCTGTACACAGTACCCAAGTAGCCCCCCAGCCACCACCCCACAACAGCAGCTGTACACAGTACTCAAGTGGCCCCAGCCACCTCCCACAACAGCAGCTGTACACAGCACCCAAGTAGCCCCCCCAGCCACCTCCCCATAACAGCAGCTGTGAACAGACCCAAGTGGCTCCAGCCACCTCCCACAACAGCAGCTGTACACAGTACCCAAGTAGCCCCGCAGCCACCTCCCCACAACAGCAGCTGTACACAGTACCCAAGTGACCCCCAGCCACCTCCCACAACAGCAGCTGTACACAGTACCCAAGTAGCCCCAGCCACCTCCCACAACAGCAGCTATACATAGTACCCAAGTGGCCCCCAGCCACCTCCCCACAACAGCAGCTGTACACAGTACCCAAGTGGCCCCCAGCCACCTCCCACAACAGCAGCTGTACACAGTACCCAAGTAGCCCCCAGCCACCTCCCCAAACAGCAGCTGTACACAGTACCCAAGTGGTCCTCTAGCCACCTCCCCACAACAGCAGCTGTACACAGTACCCAAGTGGCCCCAGCCACCTCTCCCACAACAGCAGCTGTACACAGTAACTGAGTAGCCCCAGCCACCTCCCCACAACAGCAGCTGTACACAGTACCCAAGCTAGCTCCCAGCCACCTCCCACAACAGCAGCTGTACACAGTACCCAAGGCCCCCCAGCAACCTCCCCCAACAGCAGCTGTACACAGTACCCAAGTAGCCCCCAGCCACCTTCCCCACAACAGCAGCTGTACACAGAGTACCCAAGTGGCTCCCAGCCACCTCCCCACAACAGCAGCTGTACAGTACCCAAGTGGCCCCCAGCCACCTCCCCACAACAGCAGCTGTACACAGTACCAAGTAGCCCCCAGCCACCTCCCCACAACAGCAGCTGTACACAGTAACCAAGTAGCTCCCAGCCACCTCCCACAACAGCAGCTGTACACAGTACCCAAGTAGCCCCCAGCCACCTCCCCACAACAGCAGCTGCACAGAGTACCCAAGTGGCCCCAGCCACCTCCCCACAACAGCAGCTGTACACAGTACCCAAGTAGCCCCCCAGCCACCTCCCCACAACAGCAGCTGTACACAGTACCCAAGTGGCCCCCAGCCACCTCCCCACAACAGCAGCTGTACACAGTACCCAAGTAGCCCCTCAGCCACCTCCCACAACAGCAGCTGTACACAGATACCCAAGTAGCCCCCAGCCACCTCCCCACAACAGCAGCTGTACACAGTACCCAAGGCCCCCAGCCACCTCCCCACAACAGCAGCTGTACACAGTACCCAAGTAGCCCCCCAGCCACCTCCCCACAACAGCAGCTGTACACAATACCCAAGTGGCACCCCAGCCACCTCCCCACAACAGCAGCTGTACACAGTCCCCAAGTGGCCCCCCAGCTACCTCCCCACAACAGCAGCTGTACACAGTACCCACATAACCCACACCAGCCACCTCCCCACAACAGCAGCTGTACACAATACCCAAGTGGCTCCCCAGCCACCTCCCTACAACAGCAGCTGTACACAGCACCCAAGTGGCCCCCAGCCACTCCCACACACAGCAGCTGTACACAGTACCCAAGTAGCCCCCCAGCAACTCCCCAAACAGCAGCTGTACAGTACCCAAGTGGCCCCCAGCCACCTCCCCACAACAGCAGCTGTACACAGTACCCAAGTAGCCCCCAGCCACCTCCCCACAACAGCAGCTGTACACAGTACCCAAGTAGCCCCCCAGCCACCTCCCCACAACAGCAGCTGTACACAGTACCCAAGTGACCCCAGCCACTCCCCACAACAGCAGCTGTACACAGTACCCAAGTAGCCCCCAGCCACCTCCCCACAACAGCAGCTGTACACAGTACCCAAGTAGCCCCCCAGCCACCTCCCCACAACAGCAGCTGTACACAGTACCCAAGTAGCCCCCCAGCCACCTCGCCACAAGAGCAGCTGTACGCAGTACCCAAGTAGCCCCAGAGCCACCTCCCCACCACCACAGCTGTACACAGTACTCAAGTGGCCCCCAGCCACCTCCCCACAACAGCAGCTGTACACAGTTCCCCAGTAGCCCCCCAGTCACCTCCCTACCACAGCAGCTATACACAACACCCAAGTAGCTCCCCAGCCACCTCCCCACAACAGCAGCTGTACACAGTACCCAAGTGAACCCCCAGCTACCTCCCCAAAACAGCAGCTGTACAGAGAACCCAAGTGGCCCCCAGCCACTCCCCACAACAGCAGCTGTACACAGTACCCAAGTGACCCCAGCCACCTCCCACAAACAGCAGCTGCACAGAGTACCCAAGTGGCCCCCAGCCACTCTCCCACAACAGCAGCTGTACACAGTACCCAAGTGGCCCCCAGCAACCTCCCCCAACAGCAGCTGTACACAGTACCCAAGTAGCCCCCAGCCACCTCCCCACAACAGCAGCTGTACAGAGTACCCAAGTGGCCCCAGCCACCTCCCACAACAGCAGCTGTACACAGTGCACCAAGTGGCCCCCAGCCACCTCCCCACAACAGCAGCTGTACACAGTACCCAAGTGGCCCCAGCCACCTCCCACAACAGCAGCTGTACACAGTATCCAAGTGGCCCCCAGCCAACTCCCCACAACAGCAGCTGTACACAGTACCCAAGTGGCCCCCAGCCACTCTCCCCACAACAGCAGCTGTACACAGCACCCAGGGGCCCCCAGCCACCTCCCTAACAACAGCAGCTGTACACAGTACCCAAGTGGCCCCAGCCACCTCCCCACAACAGCAGCTGTACACAGTACCCAAGTAGCCCCCAGCACTCTCCCACAACAGCAGCTGTACACAGTACCCAAGTAGCCCCCAGCCACCTCCCCACAACAGCAGCTGTACACAGTACTCAGTTGACCCCAGCCACCTCCCAACAACAGCAGCTGTACACAGTACCCAAGTAGCCCCTAGCCACCTACCCACAAAAGCAGCTATACACAGTACTCAAGTGGCCCCACAGCCACCTCCCCACAACACCAGCTGTACACAGTAGCCAAGTGGCCCCAGCCACCTCCCCACAACAGCAGCTGTACAAAGTAACCGAGTAGCCCCTCAGCCACCTCCCCACAACAGCAGCTGTACACAGTACCCAAGTGGCCCCCAGCCACCTCCCCACAACAGCAGCTGTACACAGTACCAAGTGGCCCCCAGCCACCTCCCCACAACAGCAGCTGTACACAGTACCCAAGTGGCCCCAGCCACCTCCCCACAACAGCAGCTGTACACAGCACCCAAGTGGCCCCCAGCCACCTCCCCACAACAGCAGCTGTACACAGTACCCAAGTAGCCCCCCAGCCACCTCCCCACAACAGCAGCTGTACACAGTACCCAAGTAGCCCCCAGCCACCTCCCCACAACAGCAGCTGTACACTGACTAAGTGGCCCCAGCCACCTCCCCACAACAGCAGCTGTACACAGTACCCAAGTGGCCCCCAGCCACCTCCCCACAACAGCAGCTGTACACAGTACTCAAGTAGCCCCAGCCACCTCCCACAACAGCAGCTGTACACAGTACCCAAGTAGCCCCCAGCCACCTCTCAACAGCAGCTAACTGTACCCAAGGCCTCAGCCACCTCCCCACAACAGCAGCTGTACATAGTACCCAAGTGGCCCCCAGCCACCTCCCCACAACAGCAGCTGTACACAGTACCCAAGTAGCCCCCCCAGCCACCTCCCCACAACAGCAGCTGTACACAGTACCCAAGTGGCTCCTCAGCCACCTCCCCACAACAGCAGCTGTACACAGTACCCAAGTGGCCCCCAGCCACCTTCCCACAACAGCTGCTGTACAAAGTAACTGAGTAGCCCCTCCGCCACCTCCCCACAACAGCTGTACACAGTACCCAACTAGCTCCCCAGCCACCTCCCCACAACAGCAGCTGTACACAGTATCCAAGTGGCCCCCCAGCACCTCCCACAACAGCAGCTGTACACAGTACCCAAGTAGCCCCCCAGCCACCTCCCCACAACAGCAGCTGTACACAGTACCCAAGTGGCCCCTCAGCCACCTCCCTCACAATAGCAGCTGTACACAGTGCCCAAGAAGCCCACCCAGCCACCTCCCCACAACAGCAGCTGTACACAGAAACCAAGTGGCCCCCCAGCCACCTACCCACAACAGCAGCTGTACACAGTACCCAAGTGGCTCCCCAGCCTCCTCCCACAACAGCAGCTGTACACAGTACTCAAGAAGCCCCAGCCACCTCCCCACAACAGCAGCTGATACACAGTACCCAAGTGCCCCCAGCCACCTCCCCACAGCAGCAGCTGTACACCGTAACTAAGTGGCTCCCCAGCCACCTCCACACAACAGCAGATGTACACAGTACCCAAGTAGCCCCCCAGCCACTTCCCCATAACAGCAGCTGTGCACAGTATCCAAGTAGCCCCCCAGCCACTTCCCCACAACAACAGCTGTACACAGTACCCAAGTGACCCCCAGCCACCTCCCCACAACAGCAGCAGTACACATTACCCAAGTAGCCTCCCCAGCCACCTCCTCACAACAGCAGCTGTACACAGTACCCAAGTAGCCCCCCAGCCACCTCCCCACAACAACAGCTGTACACAGTACTCAAGTGGCCCCCCAGCCACCTCCCATCAAACAGCAGCTGTACACAGTACCCAAGTACCCCCAGTCACTTCCCCATGACAGCAGCTGTACATAGTACCCAAGTAGCCCTCCCAGCCAACTGCCCACAACAGCAGCTGTACACAGAACCCAAGTGGCTCCCCAGCCACCTCCCCACAACAGCAGCTGCACACAGTACCCATGTGCCCCCCAGCCACCTCCCCACAACAGCGGCTGTACACAGTACCCAAGTAGCCCCCACAGCCACCTCCCCACAACAGCAGCTGTACACAGTACTGTCAGCCCCCTCCCATCAACAGCAGCTGTACACAGTACCCAGTAACCCCCAGCCACCTCCCCACAACAGCAGCTGTACATAGTACCCAAGTAGCCCCCAGTCACCTCCCCACAACAGCAGCTGTACATAGCACCCAAGTAGCCCCCCAGCCACCTCCCCACAACAGCAGCTGTACACAGTACCGAAGTGGCTCCCCAGCCACATCCCCACAACAGCAGCTGTACACAGTACCCAAGTTGCCCCCCAGCCACTTCCCCAAAACAGCAGCTGTGCACAGTACCCAAGTAGCCTCCCAGCCACTTCCCCATAACAGCAGCTGTACACAGTACCCAAGTAACCCCCCAGCCACCTCCCCACAACAGCAGCTGTACACAGTACCCATGTGGCCCCCCAGGCACCTCCCCACAACAGCAGCTGTACACAGTACCCAAGTAGCCCCCAGCCACCTCCCCACAACAACAGCTGAACACAGCACTCAAGTGGCCCCCAAGCCACCTCCCCAAAACAGCAGCTGTACATAGTTCCCAACTAGCACCCCCAGTCACCTCCCCACAACAGCAGCTGTACATAGTACCCAAGTAGCCCCCCAGCCAACTCCCCACAACAGCAGCTGTACACAGTACCCAAGTGGCTCCCCAGCCACCTCCCCACAACAGCAGCTGTACACAGTACCCAAGTAGCCCCCCAGCCACTTCCCCACAACAGCAGCTGTGCACAGTACCCAAGTAGCCCCCCAGCCACTTCCCCACAACAGCAGCTGTACAGAGTACCCAAGTGACCCACCAGCCACCTCCCCACAACAGCAGCTGTACACAGTACCCAAGTTGCCCCCCAGCTACATCCCCAGAACAGCAGCTGTAAACAGTACCCAAGTGGCTCCCCAGCCACCTCCCCACACCTGCAGCTGTACACAGTACCCAAGTGGCTCCCCAGCCACCTCCCCACAACAGCAGCTGTACACAGTTCCCAGGTGGCCCCCCAGCCACCTCCCCACAACAGCAGCTGTACACAGCACCCAAGTGGCTCCCCAGCCACCTCCCCACAACTGCAGCTGTAAACAGTACCCAAGTGGCTCCCCATCCACCTCCCCACAATAGCAGCTGTACACAGTGCACCAGCAATCTTCCCGCCTGCCCAGCAGCAACAATGTACAACCCAACCACTCCTGTTAGCCTTCTCTGCCTGTGTCCCCTTCTCCTGCCACTGCCCCTTCCCCTCCCCGCCACCCTCTTCCATTGAAGTTCCCCCATCTGTTCATATCCATTTGGTCCCCCAGGTAGTTACCTTTCCCTCATGAGATGCCCTTCGATGTGTTCGCTTCCTTTCTAGTTATGCCTGATCACAGTGTTTTCAATTACTGGCGAAAACCTGGCTATGCACACACTTTAGCCCCCTAAGCAATTCAGTCCCAAGTACACTCCACCTTCCCTGTTCCCCATTCTATTAACAGCTTTAAACAATTCAGCAAATTAACCCAAGTAGACAACAACCTCCCTGTACCATCCCCCTCAACAGATAGCTGTACAATTCATCCACAGTAAGCAATTTAGTCCCAGTAGTCCCCCGCCCTTCTCCCCACAACAACAGATGTATACAACTTCAGCAATTTCAGTAAGCAATTTGATCCAAGTGGGCCCCCAGCCACCTCCCACCAACAGCAGCTGTACACAGTACCCACATGGCCCCCCCAGCCACCTCCTCACAACAGCAGCTGTACACAGTACCCAAGTAGCCCCCCAGCCACCTCCCCACAACAGCAGCTGTACACAGTACCCAAGTAGCCCCCAGCCACCTCCCCACAACAGCAGCTGTACACAGTACCCAAGTGGCCCCAGCCACCTCCCCACAACAGCAGCTGTACACAGCACCCAAGTAGCCCCCAGCCACCTCCCCATAACAGCAGCTGTGACAAACCAAGTGGCTCCCCAGCCACCTCCCACAACAGCAGCTGTACACAGTACCCAAGTAGCCCCGCAGCCACCTCCCCACAACAGCAGCTGTACACAGTACCCAAGTTGACCCCCAGCCACCTCTCCACAACAGCAGCTGTACACAGTACCCAAGTAGCCCCCAGCCACCTCCTCGCAACAGCAGCTATACATAGTACTCAAGTGGCCCCCCAGCCACCTCCCCACAACAGCAGCTGTACACAGTACCCAAGTGGCCCCCCAGCCACCTCCCTACAACAGCAGCTGAACACAGTACCCAAGTAGCCCCCCCAGCTACCTCCCCAAAACAACAGCTGTACACAGTACCCAAGTGGTCCTCATCCACCTCCCCACAACAGCAGCTGTACACAGTACACAAGTGGCCCCCAGCCACCTTCCCACAACAGCTGCTGTACAAAGTAACTGAGTAGCCCCTCAGCCACCTCCCCACAACAGCTGTACACAGTACCCAACTAGCTCCCCAGCCACCTCCCCACAACAGCAGCTGTACACAGTACCCAAGTGGCCCCCCAGCAACCTCCCCCAACAGCAGCTGTACACAGTACCCAAGTAGCCCCCCCAGCCACCTCCCCACAACAGCAGCTGTACACAGTACCCAAGTGGCCCCCAGCCACCTCCCCACAACAGCAGCTGTACACAGTACCCAAGTGGCTCCCCAGCCACCTCCCCACAACAGCAGCTGTACACATTACCCAAGTGGCCCCAGCCACCTCCCCACAACGGCAGCTGTACACAGTACCCAAGTAGCCCCCAAGCCACCTCCCCACAACAGCAGCTGTACACAGTACTCAAGTTGACCCCAGCCACCTCCCCACAACAGCAGCTGTACACAGTACCCAAGTAGCCCCCAGCCACCTCCCCACAAAAGCAGCTATACACAGTACCCAAGTGGCCCCCAGCCACCTCCCCACAACAGCAGCTGTACACAGTACCCAAGTGGCCCCCAGCCACCTCCCCACAACAGCAGCTGTACAAAGTAACCGAGTAGCCCCTCAGCCACCTCCCCACAACAGCAGCTGTACACAGTAACCAACTAGCCCCCAGCCACCTCCCCACAACAGCAGCTGTACACAGTACCCAAGTGGCCCCCAGCCACCTCCCCACAACAGCAGCTGTACACAGTACCCAGTAGCCCCCAGCCACCTCCCCACAACAGCAGCTGTACACAGTACCCAAGTGGCACCCCAGCCACCTCCCCACAACAGCAGCTGTACACAGTACCCAAGTGGCCCCCAGCCACCTCCCCACAACAGCAGCTGTAGTACCCATGTGCCCACACCAGCCACCTCCCACAACAGCAGCTGTACAGAGCACCCAAGTGGCTCCCCAGCCACCCTCCCCCACAACAGCTGTACACAGTACCCAAGTAGCCCCCAGCCACCTCCCCACAAAACAGCTGTACACAGTACCCAAGTAGCCCCCAGCCACCTCCCCACAACAGCAGCTGTACACAGCACCCAAGTGGCCCCCAGCCACCTCCCCACAACAGCAGCTGTACACAGTATCCAAGTGGCCCTCAGCCACCTCCCCCACAACAGCAGCTGTACATTAGTACCCAAGTAGCCCCCAGCCACCTCCCCACAACAGCAGCATGCACATGTACCCAAGTGGCTCCCCAGCCACCTCCCACAACAGCAGCTGTACACAGTATCCAAGTGGCCCCCAGCCAACTCCCCACAACAGCAGCTGTACACAGTACCCAAGTGGCCCCCAGCCACCTCCCCACAACAGCAGCTGTACACAGTACCCAAGTAGCCCCAGCCACCTCCCCACAACAGCAGCTGTACACAGTACTCAAGTTGACCCCCAGCCACCTCCCCACAACAGCAGCTGTACACAGTACCCAAGTAGCCCCTAGCCACCTCCCCACAACAGCAGCTGTACACAGTACCCAAGTGGCCCCCAGCCACCTCCCCACAACAGCAGCTGTACACAGTACCCAAGTGGCCCCAGCCACCTCCCCACAACAGCAGCTGTACACAGTACCCAAGTAGCCCCTCAGCCACCTCCCCACAACAACAGCTGTACACAGTACCCAAGTGGCTCCCCAGCCACCTCCCCACAACAGCAGCTGTACACAGTACCCAAGTGGCCCCCAGCACCTCCCACAACAGCAGCTGTACACAGTACCAAGTGGCTCCCCAGCCACCTCCCCACAACAGCAGCTGTACACAGTACCCAAGTGGCTCCCAGCCACCTCCCCACAACAGCAGCTGTACACAGTACCCAAGTGGCCCCCAGCTACCTCCCCACAACAGCAGCTGTACACAGTACCCAAGTAACCCCCAGCCACCTCCCCACAACAGCAGCTGTACACACTACCCAAGTGGCTCCCCAGCCACCTCCTCACAACAGCAGCTGTACACAGTATCCAAGTGGCCCTCAGCCACCTCCCACAACAGCAGCTGCACAGTACCCAAGTGGCCCCAGCCACCTCCCCACAACAGCAGCTGTACACAGTACCCAAGTAGCCCCCAGCCACCTCCCCACAACAGCAGCTGTACACAGTACCCAAGTGGCTCCCCAGCCACCTCCCCACAACAGCAGCTGTACACAGTACCCAAGTGGCCCCCAGCCACCTCCCCACAACAGCAGCTGTACACAGTACCCAAGTGGCCCCCAGCCACCTCCCCACAACAGCAGCTGTACACAGTACCCAAGTGGCCCCCAGCCACCTCCCACAACAGCAGCTGTACACAGTAACCAAGTAGCCCCCAGCCACCTCCCCACAACAGCAGCTGTACACAGTACCCAAGTAGCCCCAGCCACCTCCCCACAACAGCAGCTGTACACAGTACCCAAGTGCCCCAGCCACCTCCCACAACAGCAGCTGTACACAGTACCCAAGTAGCCCCGCAGCCACCTCCCCACAACAGCAGCTGTACACAGTACCCAAGTAGCCCCCAGCCACCTCCCCACAACAGCAGCTATACATAGTACTCAAGTGGCCCCCACCACCCTCCCACAACAGCAGCTGTACACAGTACCACATAGGCCCCCAGCCAACTCCCCACAACAGCAGCTGTACACAGTACCCAAGTGGCCCCAGCCACCTCCCCACAACAGCAGCTGTACACAGTACCCAAGTAGCCCCCAGTCCACTCCCACAACAGCAGCTGTACACAGTACCCAAGTGGCCCCAGCCACCTCCCCCAACAGCAGCTGTACACAGTACCCAAGTAGCCCCCAGCACCTCCCCACAACAGCAGCTGTACACAGTACCCAAGTGGCCCCCAGCCACCTCCCCACAACAGCAGCTGCACAGTACCCAAGTAGCCCCCAGCCACTCTCCCACAACAGCAGCTGTACACAGTACCCAAGTGGCCCCAGCCACCTCCCCCACAACAGCAGCTGTACACAGTACCCAAGTGGCTCCCCACCTCCCCACAACAGCAGCTGTACACAGTACCCAAGTGCCCCCAGCCACCTCCCACAACAGCAGCTGTACACAGTACTCAAGTAGGCCCCCAGCCACCTCCCCACAACAGCAGCTGTACACAGCACCCAAGTAGGCCCCCACCCTCCCCCACAACAGCAGCTGTACAGCACCCAAGTGGCTCCCAGCCACCTCCCCACAACAGCAGCTGTACACAGTACCCAAGTAGCCCCCAGCCACCTCCCCACAACAGCAGCTGTACACAGTACCCAAGTGGCCTCCAGCCACCTCCCTACAACAGCAGCTGTACACAGTACCCAAGTAGCCCCCAGCCACCTCCCCACAACAGCAGCTGTACACAGTACCCAAGTGGCCCCCAGCCACCTCCCCACAACAGCAGCTGCACTAGTACCCAAGTGACCCCAGCCACCTCCCCACAACAGCAGCTGTACACAGTACCCAAGTGGCCCCCAGCCACCTCCCACAACAGCAGCTGTAACAGTACCCAAGGCTCACACCTCCCCACAACAGCAGCTGTCACACAGTACCCAAGTGGCTCCCCAGCCACCTCCCACAACAGCAGCTGTACACAGTACCCAAGTAGCCTCAGCCACCTCCCCACAACAGCAGCTGCACACAGTACCCAAGTGGCCCCCAGCCACCTCCCCACAACAGCAGCTGTACACAGTACCCAAGTGGCCCCAGCCACCTCCCACAACAGCAGCTGTACACAGTAACCAAGTAGCCCCCAGCCACCTCCCGACAACAGCAGCTGTACACAGTACCCAAGTGCCCCCAGCCACCTCCCACAACAGCAGCTGTACACAGTACTCAAGTGGCCCCCAGCCACCTCCCCACAACAGCAGCTGTACACAGTACCCAAGTAGCCCCCAGCCACCTCCTAACAGCAGCTGTGCACAGTACTCAAGTAGCCCCAGCCACCTCCCCACAACAGCAGCTGTAACAGTACCCAAGTGGCCCCCAGCCACCTCCCCACAACAGCAGCGTACACAGTACCCAAGTAGCCTCCCAGCCACCTCCCCACAACAGCAGCTGTACACAGCACCCAAGTAGCCCCCAGCCACCTCCCCACAACAGCAGCTGTACACAGTACCCAAGTGGCCCCCAGCCACCTCCCCACAACAGCAGCTGTACACAGTACCCAAGTAGCCTCCCAGCCACCTCCCCACAACAGCAGCTGTACACAGTACCCAAGTAGCCCCCCAGCCACCTCCCCACAACAGCAGCTGTACACAGAACCCAAGTGGCTCCCCAGCCACCTCCCCACAACAGCAGCTGCACACAGTACCCAAGTGCCCCCAGCCACCTCCCCACAACAGCAGCTGTACACAGTACCCAAGTAGCCCCCAGCCACCTCCCCACAACAGCAGCTGTACACAGTACCCAAGTGGCCTCCCAGCCACCTCCCATAACAGCAGCTGTACACAGTACCCAAGTAGCCCCCAGCCACCTCCCCACAACAGCAGCTGTACATAGTACCCAAGTAGCCCCCAGCCACCTCCCCACAACAGCAGCTGTACACAGTACCCAAGTAGCCCCCAGCCACCTCCCCACAACAGCAGCTGTACACAGTACCCAAGTGGCTCCCCAGCCACCTCCCCACAACAGCAGCTGTACACAGTACCCAAGTAGCCCCCAGCCACTTCCCCCAAACAGCAGCTGTACATAGTACCAAGTAGCCCCCAGCCACTTCCCACAACAGCAGCTGTACACAGTCACCCAAGTACCCCAGCCACCTCCCCACAACAGCAGCTGTACACAGTACCCAAGTGGCCCCCAGCCACCTCTCCCCAACAGCAGCTGTACACAGTACCCAAGTAGCCCCCCCAGCCACCTCCCCACAACAACAGCTGAACACAGCACTCAAGTGGCCCCCAAGCCACCTCCCCACAACAGCAGCTGTACACAGTACCCAACTAGCACCCCCAGTCACCTCCCCACAACAGCAGCTGTACATAGTACCCAAGTAGCCCCCCAGCCAACTCCCCACAACAGCAGCTGTACACAGTACCCAAGTGGCTCCCCAGCCACCTCCCCACAACAGCAGCTGTACACAGTTCCCAAGTAACCCCCAGCCACTTCCCCACAACAGCAGCTGTACACAGTACCCAAGTAGCCCCCCCAGCCACCTCCCTCAACAACAGCTGTACACAGTACCCAAGTGGCTCCCCAGCCACCTCCCCACAACAGCAGCTGTACATAGTACCCAAGTGGCCCCCAGCCACCTCCCCCAACAGCAGCTGTACACAGTACCCAAGTAGCCCCCCAGCCACCTCCCCACAACAGCAGCTGTACACAGTACCCAAGTAGCCCCCAGCCACCTCCCCACAACAGCAGCTGTACATAGTACCAAGTGGCCTCCAGCCACCTCCCCACAACAGCTGCTGCACACAGTATCCACGTAGGCCCCCAGCCACCTCCCCACAACAGCAGCTGTACACAGTACTCAAGTGGCCCCCCAGCCACCACCCCACAACAGCAGCTGTACACAGTACCCTAGTAGCCCCCCCAGCCACTTCCCCACAACAGCAGCTGTACATAGTAACCAAGTGGCCTCCCAGCCACCTCCCCACAACAGCAGCTGTACACAGTACCCAAGTATCCCTCCCAGCCACCTCCCCACAACAGCAGCTGTACACAGAACCCAAGTGGCCCCCAGCCACCTCCCCACAACAGCAGCTGTACACAGTACCCAAGTAGCCCCCAGCCACCTCCCCACAACAGCAGCTGTACACAGTACCCAAGTAGCCCCCAGCCACTTCCCCATAACAGCAGCTGTGCACAGTACCCAAGTAGCCCCCAGCCACTTCCCCACAACAGCAGCTGTACACAGTACCCAAGTGACCCCCAGCCACCTCCCACAACAGCAGCAGTACACATTACCCAAGTAGCCTCCCAGCCACCTCCCCACAACAGCAGCTGTACACAGTACCCAAGTAGCCCCCAGCCACCTCCCCACAACAGCAGCTGTACAAGTACTCAAGTGGCCCCCAGCCACCTCCCACAAACAGCAGCTGTACACAGTACCCAAGTACCCCCAGCCACCTCCCCATGACAGCAGCTGTACACAGTACCAAGTAGCCCCCCAGCCAACTGCCCACAACAGCAGCTGTACACAGAACCCAAGTGGCTCCCCAGCCACCTCCCCACAACAGCAGCTGTACACAGTACCCATGTGCCCCCCAGCCACCTCCCCACAACAGCGGCTGTACACAGTACCCAAGTAGCCCCCAGCCACCTCCCACAACAACAGCTGTACACAGTACTCAAGTGGCCCCCCAGCCACCTCCCACCAAACAGCAGCTGTACACAGTACCCAAGAACCCCCACCCACCTCCCCACAACAGCAGCTGTACATAGTACCCAAGTAGCCCCCAGTCACCTCCCCACAACAGCAGCTGTACATAGCACCCAAGTAGCCCCCCAGCCACCTCCCCACAACAGCAGCTGTATAGCACCGAGTGGCCCCCAGCCACCTCCCCACAACAGCAGCTGTACACAGCACCCAAGTTGCCCCCAGCCACTTCCCAAAACAGCAGCTGTGCACTAGTCACCCAAGTAGCCCCCAGCCACTTCCCCACAACAGCAGCTGTACACAGTACCGAAGTGGACCCCCAGCCACCTCCCCACAACAGCAGCTGTACACAGTACCCATGTGGCCCCCCAGCCACCTCCCCACAACAGCAGCTGTACACAGTACCCAAGTAGCCCCCAGCCACCTCCCCACAACAGCAGCTGTACACAGTACTCAAGTGGCCCCCAGCCACCTCCCCACAACAGCAGCTGTACATAGTACCCAACTAGCACCCCCAGTCACCTCCCCACAACAGCAGCTGTACATAGTACCCAAGTAGCCCCCCAGCCAACTCCCCACAACAGCAGCTATACACAGTACCCAAGTGGCTCCCCAGCAACCTCCCCACAACAGCAGCTGTACACACTTCCCAAACAGCCCCCAGCCACTTCCCCACAACAGCAGCTGTGCACAGTACCCAAGTAGCCCCCCAGCCACTTCCCCACAACAGCAGCTGTACAGAGTACCCAAGTGACCCACCAGCCACCTCCCCACAACAGCAGCTGTACACAGTACCCAAGTTGCCCCCCAGCTACATCCCCAGAACAGCAGCTGTAAACAGTACCCAAGTGGCTCCCCAGCCACCTCCCCACACCTGCAGCTGTACACAGTACCCAAGTGGCTCCCCAGCCACCTCCCCACAACAGCAGCTGTACACAGTTCCCAGGTGACCCCCCAGCCACCTCCCCACAACAGCAGCTGTACACAGCACCCAAGTGGCTCCCCAGCCACCTCCCCACAACTGCAGCTGTAAACAGTACCCAAGTGGCTCCCCATCCACCTCCCCACAATAGCAGCTGTACACAGTGCACCAGCAATCTTCCCGCCTGCCCAGCAGCAACCATGTACAACCCAACCACTCCTGTTAGCCTTCTCTGCCTGTGTCCCCTTCTCCTGCCACTGCCCCTTCCCCTCCCTGCCACCCTCTTCCATTGAAGTTCCCCCATCTGTTCATATCCATTTGGTCCCCCAGGTAGTTACCTTTCCCTCATGAGATGCCCTTCGATGTGTTCGCTTCCTTTCTAGTTATGCCTGATCACAGTGTTTTCAATTACTGGTGAAAACCTGGCTATGCACACACTTTAGCCCCCTAAGCAATTCAGTCCCAAGTACACTCCACCTTCCCTGTTCCCCATTCTATTAACAGCTTTAAACAATTCAGCAAATTAACCCAAGTAGACAACAACCTCCTGTACCATCCCCCCAACAGATAGCTGTACATCCATCCACAGTAAGCAATTTAGTCCCAGTAGTCCCCGCCCTTTCCCCCACAACAACAGATGTATACAACTCAGCAATTTATGAGACAATTGATCCAAGTGGGCCCCCAGCCACCTCCCACCAACAGCAGCTGTACACAGTACCCACATGGCCCCCAGCCACCTCCTCACAACAGCAGCTGTACACAGTACCCAAGTAGCCCCCAGCCACCTCCCCACAACAGCAGCTGTACACAGTACCCAAGTAGCCCCCCCAGCCACCACCCCACAACAGCAGCTGTACACAGTACTCAAGTGGCTCCCCAGCCACCTCCCCACAACAGCAGCTGTACACAGCACCCAAGTAGCCCCCAGCCACCTCCCCACAACAGCAGCTGTGAACAGTACCCAAGTGGCTCCCAGCCACCTCCCCACAACAGCAGCTGTACACAGTACCCAAGTAGCCCCGCAGCCACCTCCCCACAACAGCAGCTGTACACAGTACTCAAGTTGACCCCCAGCCACCTCTCCACAACAGCAGCTGTACACAGTACCCAAGTAGCCCCCAGCCACCTCCTCGCAACAGCAGCTATACATAGTACTCAAGTGGCCCCCCAGCCACCTCCCCACAACAGCAGCTGTACACAGTACCCAAGTGGCCCCCCAGCCACCTCCCTACAACAGCAGCTGAACACAGTACCCAAGTAGCCCCCCCAGCTACCTCCCCAAAACAACAGCTGTACACAGTACCCAAGTGGTCCTCGTCCACCTCCCCACAACAGCAGCTCTACACAGTACACAAGTGGCCCCCAGCCACCTTCCCACAACAGCTGCTGTACAAAGTAACTGAGTAGCCCCTCAGCCACCTCCCCACAACAGCTGTACACAGTACCCAACTAGCTCCGCAGCCACCTCCCACAACAGCAGCTGTACACAGTACCCAAGTGGCCCCCCAGCAACCTCCCCCAACAGCAGCTGTACACAGTACCCAAGTAGCCCCCAGCCACCTCCCCACAACAGCAGCTGTACAGAGTACCCAAGTGGCTCCCCAGCCACCTCCCCACAACAGCAGCTGTACACAGTACCCAAGTGGCTCCCCAGCCACCTCCCCACAACAGCAGCTGTACACATTACCCAAGTGGCTCCCCAGCCACCTCCCCACAATGGCAGCTGTACACAGTACCCAAGTAGCCCCCAGCCACCTCCCCACAACAGCAGCTGTACACAGTACTCAAGTTGACCCCAGCCACCTCCCAACAACAGCAGCTGTACACAGTACCCAAGTAGCCCCCAGCCACCTCCCCACAAAAGCAGCTATACACAGTACTCAAGTGGCCCTGCAGCCACCTCCCCACAACACCAGCTGTACACAGAAGCCAAGTGGCCCCCAGCCACCTCCCCACAACAGCAGCTGTACAAAGTAACCGAGTAGCCCCTCAGCCACCTCCTCACAACAACAGCTGTACACAGTAACCAACTAGCTCCCCAGCCACCTCCCCACAACAGCTGCTGTAAACAGTACCCAAGTGGCCCCCCAGCTACCTCCCCACAACAGTAGCTGTACACAGTACCCAAGTAGCCCCCAGCCACCTCCCCACAACAGCAGCTGTACACACACCCAAGTGGCACCCAGCCACCTCCCCACAACAGCTGCTGTACACAGTCCCCAAGTGGCCCCCCAGCTACCTCCCCACAACAGCAGCTGTACAAAGTACCCACATAACCCACACCAGCCACCTCCCCACAACAGCAGCTGTACAAAGTAACCGAGTAGCCCATCAGCCACCTCCCCACAACAACAGCTGTACACAGTAACCAACTAGCTCCCCAGCCACCTCCCCACAACAGCTGCTGTAAACAGTACCCAAGTGGTGCCCCAGCTACCTCCCCACAACAGCAGCTGTACACAGTACCCAAGTAGCCCCCAGCCACCTCCCCACAACAGCAGCTGTACACACTACCCAAGTGGCTCCCCAGCCACCTCCCCACAACAGCAGCTGTACACAGTCCCAAGTGGCCCCCAGCCACCTCCCCACAACAGCAGCTGTGCAGCACCCAGTAACCCACCCAGCCACCCCCCACAAACAGCAGCTGTACACACACCCAAGTGGCCTCCCAGCCACCTCCCACAACAGCAGCTGTAACAGTCATCCAAGTGGCCCTCAGCCAACTCCCCACAACAGCAGCTGTACACAGTACCCAAGTAGCCCCCAGCCACCTCCCCAGAACAGCAGCTGTAATAGTACCCAGGTGGCCCCTAGCCACCTCCCACAACAGCAGCTGTACACAGTACCCAAGTGGCCCCCAGCCACTTCCCCCACAACAGCAGCTGTCACAGCACCCAAGTAGCCCCCCAGCCACTTCCCCACAACAGCAGCTGTACACAGTACCCAAGTGCCCCCAGCCACGTCCCCACAACAGCAGCTGTACACAGCACCCAAGTAGCCCCCAGCCACCTCCCCACAACAGCAGCTGTACACAGTCACCCAAGTAGCCCCAGCCACCTCCCCACAACAGCAGCTGTACACAGCACCCAAGTAGCCCCCAGCCACCTCCCACAACAGCAGCTCACACAGTACCCAAGTAGCCCCCCAGCCACCTCCCACGACAACAGCTGTACACAGTACCCAAGTGGCCCCAGCCACCTCCCCACAACAGCAGCTGTACACAGTACCCAGTAGCCCCCAGCCACCTCCCCAACACAGCAGCTGTACTAGTAACACCCAAGTGGCCCCCAGCCACCTCCCACAACAGCAGCTGTACACAGTACCCAAGGACCCCAGCCACTCTCCCACAACAGCAGCTGTACACAGTACCCAAGTGGCCCCCAGCCACCTCCCCACAACAGCAGCTGTACACAGTACCCAAGTGGCCCCCAGCCAACCTCCCCCAACAGCAGCTGTACACAGCACCCAAGTGGCCCCCAGCCACCTCCCACAACAGCAGCTGTACACAGTACCCAAGTGGCCCCCAGCCACCTCCCCACAACAGCAGCTGACACAGTACCCAAGTAGCCCCCAGCCACCTCCCCACAACAGCAGCTGCACACAGTACCCAAGTGGCCTCAGCCACCTCCCCACAACAGCAGCTGTACACAGTACCCAAGTAGCCCCCAGCCACCTCCCCACAACAGCAGCTGTACACATAGTACCCAAGTGGCCTCCAGCCACCTCCCACAACAGCAGCTGACACAGTACCCAAGTGGCCCCAGCCACCTCCCCACAACAGCAGCTGCACACAGTACCCAATGCCCCCAGCCACCTCCCACAACAGCAGCTGTACACAGTACCCAAGTAGCCCCAGCCACCTCCCCACAACAGCAGCTATACACAGTACCCAAGTGGCCCCCAGCCACCTCCCCACAACAGCAGCTGTACACAGTAACCAAGTAGCCCCCAGCCACCTCCCCACAACAACAGCTGCACACAGTACCAATAGCCCCCAGCCACCTCCCCACAACAGCAGCTGTACACAGCACCAAGTGGCCCCCAGCCACCTCCCACAACAGCAGCTGTACACAGTACCCAAGTAGCCCCCAGCCACCTCCCCACAACAGCAGCTGTACACAGTACCCAAGTGGCCCCCAGCCACCTCCCCACAACAGCAGCTGTACACAGTACCCAAGTGGCCCCCAGCCACCTCCCCACAACAGCAGCTGTACACAGTACCCAAGTACCCCAGCCACCTCCCACAACGGCAGCTGTACACACACCCAAGTGGCTCCCCAGCCACCTCCTAACAACAGCAGCTGTACACAGTATCCAAGTGGCCCCAGCCACTCCCACAACAGCAGCTGTACACAGTACCCAGTGGGCCCCCAGCACCTCCCCACAACAGCAGCTGTACACAGTACCCAAGTGGCCCCACCTCCCACACAGCAGCTACTAGTACCCAAGTGGCCCCAGCCACCTCCCACAACAGCAGCTGTACACAGTACCCAAGTGGCCCCCAGCCACCTCCCCACAACAGCAGCTGTACACAGTACCCAAGTAGCCCCCAGCCACCTCCCCACAACAGCAGCTGTACACAGTACCAAGTGGCCCCAGCCACCTCCCACAACAGCAGCTGTACACAGTACCCAAGTAGCCCCTAGCCACCTTCCCACAAAAGCAGCTGTACACAGTACTCAAGTAGCCCCCAGCCACCTCCCCACAACAGCAGCTGTACACAGTACCCAAGTAGCCCCAGCCACCTCCCCACAACAGCAGCTGTACAAAGTAACCGAGTAGCCCCTCAGCCACCTCCCCACAACAACAGCTGTACACAGTAACCAAGTAGCTCCCCAGCCACCTCCCCACAACAGCAGCTGTACACAGTACCCAAGTGGCCCCAGCCACCTCCCCACAACAGCAGCTGTACACAGTACCCAAGTAGCCCCCAGCCACCTCCCCACAACAGCAGCTGTACACAATACCCAAGTGGCACCCCAGCCACCTCCCCACAACAGCAGCTGTACACAGTCCCCAAGTGGCCCCCCAGCTACCTCCCCACAACAGCAGCTGTACACAGCACCCAAGTACCCCCAGCCACCTCCCCCACAACAGCAGCTGTACACAGCACCCAGTGCTCCCAGCCACCTCCTAAACAGCAGCTGACACAGTCATCCAAGTGGCTCCCAGCCAACTCCCCACAACAGCAGCTGTACACAGTACCCAAGTGGCCCCCAGCTACCTCCCACACAGCAGTCACATCCCGTCCCCACCACCCACAACAGCAGGTGCACACAGTACCCAAGTGGCTCCCCAGCCACCTCCCCACAACAGCAGCTGACATACCAAGTGGCCCCAGCCACCTCCCTCAACAGCAGCTGTACACAGTACCCAAGTAGCCCCAGCCAACTCCCCAAACGCAGCTGTACACAGTACCCAGTGGCTCCCCAGCCACCTCCCCACAACAGCAGCTGTACACAGTACCCAAGTGGCCCCCAGCCACCTCCCCACAACAGCAGCTGTACACAGTACCCAAGTAGCCCCCAGCCACTCCCACAACAGCAGCTGTACACAGTACCCAAGTAGCCCCCCAGCCACCTCCCACACAGCAGCTGTACACAGTACCCAAGTGGCTCCCCCAGCCACCTCCCCACAACAGCAGCTGTACACAGTACCCAAGTGGCTCCAGCCACCTCCCCCAACAGCAGCTGTACACAGTAACCAAGTAGCCCCCAGCCACCTCCCCACAACAGCAGCTGTACACAGTACCCAAGTCACTCCCCAGCCACCTCCCCACAACAGCAGCTGTACACAGTACCCAAGTAGCCCCCAGCCACCTCCCCACAACAGCAGCTGTACACAGTACCCAAGTCGCACCCCAGCCAGTTCCCCACAACAGCAGCTGTACACAGTACCCAAGTAGCCCCCAGCCACCTCCTCACAACAGCAGCTGTACACAGTACCCAAGTGCCCCCAGCCACTTCCCCACAACAGCAGCTGTACACAGCACCCAAGTAGCCCCCAGCCACCTCCCACAACAGCAGCTATACACAGTACCCAAGTGGCCCCCAGCCACCTCCCCACAACAGCAGCTGTACACAGTACCAAGTAGGCCCCCAGCCACCTCCCCCACAACAGCAGCTATACATAGTACCAAGTGGCCCCCAGCCACCCTCCCACAACAGCAGCTGTACACAGTACCCAAGTAGCCCCCAGTCCCTCCCACAACAGCAGCTGTACACAGAACCCAAGCGGCCCCCACCACCTCCCCACAACAGCAGCTGTACACAGTAACCAATTAGCCCCCAGCCACCTCCCACAACAGCAGCTATAATAACACCCAAGTGCCCCCAGCCACCTCCCACAACAGCAGCTGTAACAGTGACCCATGTGGCCCCCAGCCACCTCCCCCACAACAACGGCTGTACAGTGCACCCATGTGGCCCCCAGCCACCTCCCCACAACAGCAGCTGTACACAGTACCCAAGTAGCCCCCAGCCACCTCCCCACAACAGCAGTGTACACAGTACCCAAGTGGCCTCCCAGCCACCTCCCCACAACAGCAGCTGTACATAGCACCCAAGTAGCCCCCAGCCACCTCCCCACAACAACAGCAGCTGTACATAGCACCCAAGTGGCACCCCAGCCACCTCCCCACAACAGCTGCTGTACACAGTCCCCAAGTGGCCCCCCAGCTACCTCCCCACAACAGCAGCTGTACAAAGTACCCACATAACCCACACCAGCCACCTACCCACAACAGCAGCTGTACACAATACCCAAGTGGCTCCCCAGCCACCTCCTAACACAGCAGCTGTACACAGCATCCAAGTGGCCCCAGCCAACTCCCCACAACAGCAGCTGTACACAGTACCCAAGTAGCCCCCCAGCCAACTCCCCAGAACAGCAGCTGTACACAGTAACCAGGTGGCTCCTCAGCCACCTCCCCACAACAGCAGCTGTACACAGTACCCGGGTGGCTCCCCAGCCACCTCCTAACAACAGCAGCTGTACACAGTATCCAAGTGGCCCCCAGCCAACTCCCCACAACAGCAGCTGTACACAGTACCCAAGTGGCCCCAGCCACCTCCCCACAACAGCAGCTGTACACAGTACCCAAGTGGCCCCCAGCCACCTCCCCACAACAGCAGCTGTACACAGTACCCAAGTGGCTCCCCAGCCACCTCCCCACAACAGCAGCTGTACACAGTACCCAAGTGGCCCCCAGCCACTTCCCCACAACAGCAGCTGTGCACAGTACCCAAGTAGCCCCCCAGCCACCTCCCCACAACAGCAGCTGTACACAGTACCCAAGTAGCCCCCAGCCACCTCCCCACAACAGCAGCTGTACACAGTACCCAAGTGGCTCCCCAGCCACCTCCCCACAACAGCAGCTGTACACAGTACCCAAGTGGCTCCCAGCCACCTCCCCGCCAACAGCAGCTGTACAAAGTAACCAAGTAGCCCCCAGCCACCTCCCCACAACAGCAGCTGTACACAGTAACCAACTCACTCCCCAGCCACCTCCCCACAACAGCAGCTGTACACAGTACCCAAGTAGCCCCCAGCCACCTCCTCACAACAGCAGCTGTACACAGTACCCAAGTCACACCCCAGCCAGTTCCCCACAACAGCAGCTGTACACAGTACCCAAGTAGCCCCCCAGCCACCTCCTCACAACAGCAGCTGTACACAGTACCCAAGTCGCACCCCCAGCCAGTTCCCCACAACAGCAGCTGTACACAGTACCCAAGTAGCCCCCAGCCACCTCCCCACAACAGCAGCTATACATAGTACTGAAGTGGCCCCCCATCCACCTCCCCACAACAGCTGCTGCACACAGTATCCACGTAGGCCCCCCAGCCACCTCCCCACAACAGCAGCTATACACAGTACTCAAGTGGCCCCCCAGCCACCACCCCACAACAGCAGCTGTACACAGTACCCAAGTAGCCCCCCCAATCCACTTCCCCACAACAGCAGCTGTACACAGTAACCAAGTGGCCTCCCAGCCACCTCCCCGAAACTTCAGCTGTACACAGTACCCAAGTATCCCTCCCAGTCACCTCCCCACAACAGCAGCTGTACACAGAACCCAAGCGGCCCCCCACCACCTCCCCACAACAGCAGCTGTACACAGTAACCAATTAGCCCCCAGCCACCTCCCCACAACAGCGGCTATACACAACACCCAAGTGCCCCCCAGCCACCTCCCCACAACAGCAGCTGTACACAGTACCCATGTGGCCCCCCAGCCACCTCCCCACAACAACGGCTGTACACAGTACCCAAGAAGCCCCCCAGCCACCTCCCCACAACAGCTGCACATAGCACTCAAGTGGCCCCCCGCCACCTCCCACAACAGCAGCTGTACACAGTACCCAAGAGGCCCTCCAGCCACCTCCCACAACAGCAGCTGCAACATTGTACCCAAGTGGCCCCAGCCACCTCCCCACAACAGCAGCTGTACACAGTACCCAAGTAGCCCCCAGCCACCTCCCCACAACAGCAGTTGTAATATTAGTACCCAAGTGGCCTCCCGCCACCTCCCTATAACAGCAGCTATACACAGTACCCAAGTAGCCCCCCCAGCCACTTCCCCACAACAGCAGCTGTGCACAGTACCCAAGTAGCCTCCCCTGCCACTTCCCCACAACAGCAGCTGTACACAGTACCCAAGTGGCTCCCCAGCCACCTCCCCACAACAGCAGCTGTACTCAGTACCCAAGTGACTCCCAGCCACCTCCCCACACACAGCAGCTGTACATTGCACCAAGTGGCCCCAGCCACCTCCCAACAACAGCAGCTGTACACAGTACCCAAGTGACTCCCCAGCCACCTCCCCACAACAGCAGCTGCACACAGTACCCAAGTGGCTCCCCAGCCACCTACCCTCAACAGCAACTGTACACAGTACCCAAGTGGCCCCCAGCCACCTCCCCACAACATCAGCTCTACACAGTACCCAAGTGGCCCCCAGCTACCTCCCCACAACAGCAGCTGTACACAGTACCCAAGTGGCTCCCCAGCCACCTCCCCACAACAGCAGCTGTACACAGTACCCAAGTAGCCCCCAGCCAACCTCCCCCACAACAGTGTACACAGTACCCAAGTGGCCCCCCCAGCCAACTCCCCGCAACAGCAGCTATACACAGTACCCAAGTAGCCCCCCAGCCACTTCCCCACAACAGCAGCTGTGCACAGTACCCAAGTAGCCCCTCCAGCCACTTCCCCACAACAGCAGCTGTACACAGTACCCAAGTGGCTCCCTAGCTACCTCCCCACAACAGCAGCTGTACACAGTACCCAAGTGACTCCCCAGCCACCTCCCCACAACAGCAGCTGTACACAGTACCCAAGTTGCCCCAGCCACCTCCCCACAACAGCAGCTGTACACAGTACCCAAGTGACTCCCCAGCCACCTCCCCACAACAGCAGCTGTCCACAGTACCCAAGTGGCTCCGCAGCCACCTCCCCACAACAGCAACTGTACACTAGTACCCAAGTGGCCCCCCAGCCACCTCCCCACAACAGCAGCTGTACACAGTACCCAAGTGGCCCCCCAGCTACCTCCCCACAACAGCAGCTGTACACAGTACCCAAGTGTCTCCCCAGCCACCTCCCCACAACAGCAGCTGTACACAGTACCCAAGTGGCCCCCCAGCCACCTCCCCATTACAGCAGCTGTACGCAGTACACAATATTGGCAGATTGTAGTGATGCAAACAATTTTAGCCCCCCCCAAGCATATGCTCAAACCTCCCTGTATACCCCCCTCCACAAGCAGCAGCAGTACACTTTTCACTCTGGCAAGTAGCCCAGTTTGTCAATCCCCATTCACTGCTCCTGCATCCCCTGCTTGGCCCGACTTCTTTGAATTTCCAGCAGTACAGCTCCTTTTAAAAAATCAGTGCTCACCCCATTTAAGTTCAAGAAAAATCAAGCAATTGCAGCTCCTTTTCAAAAATTTCACTTCAATACCCCATTGTTGTCTACCCAGTTTAAAGTTTAAGGACACAGTTCAGTTCAGAGTTCAGAGTTTGAGCATTCACAGCACATTTCCGTTCAGTAGTCCACTGCCGTCTACTCAGTTCCAAGTTTAAGGACACAGTTCAGTTCAGAGTTCAGAGTTTGTGCATTTACAGTTCAGGGTTTGCTCACCCAGCTTCTTATCTCCTGGTCTCTTGGCCACTCCCCTCTTCCTTCCATTAGCTGACTCCTCCTCTCACTGGCATTTAATAGAGGCCGAGGGCGGGTGGGATGAAAAACCTCCCCAAGCACACACACAGCTCCCATGCCCTGGCTCTGGCTTTTTAAAGCCTGGTCGCGTTTCAACATTGGCACCTCCTTCTCAGATTGGCCATCCATCTTTCTCAGCCACTGATCTGGCTAATCAGGGGTGCCCTCGCTGTTACACTGCGGCCTCTCCTCTCGCTGCCGACTGCAGAGACCCCCTCCTGCCTTAGCTTTGAACACTGCCCAGCTCCTCCTGTGCTCTCCTGCGCTGATGCGGCCAATCCCCTCTTGTCATCACTGACTGCAGCCTGCCAAAGCTCCCCATGCACATATACAGCTCCCACAGCCTGGCTCTGGCTTTTTAAAGCCTGATCACATTTCAAGATTGGCGCCTCCTGCCCTGATTGGCCAGCCGCCTTCGTCGACCACTGATGCAGCCAATCAGGGGTACCCTCGCTGTTACACTGTGGCCTCTCCTCTCACTGCTGACTGTGGTGACCCCCTCCTGCCACAGCTCCAAATGCTGCTCGGCTCCTCCAGTGCTCTCCTGCCACCACTGCAGCCAATCCCCTCTTGTCGCTGCTGATAGTGGCCTTCCGAAGCTCCCCAAGCGTGCACCTTCTTTAATTCCCCCACTGTTTTTAACCCCATGACCTCCTCAGGAAGGCCATTTAATGCGTGCACCACCCTCTCCATGAAAAAATACTTCCTCATGTTGCCCCTGAGTCGTCCACCATCTATCTTCAAATTGTGCTCTCTTGTTCTTGTGTAAGCCCACCTTAAAGGAGGGGCTTATAGTCCCATTTAAGGCATCCCTTTCCCCCTCCTATCTCACCCCAAAGCTAGGGAATGTGTTAGTGCTCTGTGGATATTGATGCTGGATGCCTCAAGTTGACAGCAGAGAATAGGTTTCAGGGAGTATATAATGAGCAGACAGGAAGTATCGGGGCCTTTTCTGCCTGGGCATTAGGCCTAGGGCTGGAGGGGGGTGGCTGGAAGTGCAGAGTGAGGAGCATATGAGGCAGTCTGGGAGGGCCAGTGGGGGACCCCCCCAAAGTAAAGTCTCAGGATGGCTTTGGGCAGTGTCATGGTCGACTAGGAGTGGGGGAATGGAGCTCTGTGGGGGGAAAGAATGTGTAGCCCAGTCCTGTGTCATTTGGGAGCAGGGAATGTAGGTGGCTTGTAGGCCAGGAAGAGTTAGGAGCCCTTAAAGACCCTTGTAAGGTGTTCTCATATCACCAGTGCTGTGGGGGCAATGGCAGGGCCCCCACAGGAGGGAAGCCGGCGGCAGTAGTTTCTCTCGTACCCAGCATGGCATGGCCAGGTGGTCTGGGAGTGTAGAGGGAGCTGGGGGGCCTTCCACCCAAGATGTGGGCCTGTTTCTGAAGGGCAGGTCCAGGGACATTAGCACATTGAGGTTCGGGCGGGTCACTGGCTGTATTGGCAGGCCTTGGAAGGTAGCCCTCATGCTGGAGCTTAATGCAAGTCCAGGAGATGTAAAGGGGATATGGGCCAGTTTTGGACCCCTGAGGAACAGCAGGACAGCAGGAACCAGAGCATTTTGGCCATCAGTAGGAGGCAGCACAGCCGGAAGCATGGGGTGGAATTACTGTGGTGGGGCCAGGTTTTGGAGCTGCTGCACCAGTGGGGCTGAGGAGAGGCACAACCAGAAGCATGGGGCTGGTATTACTGGAGTGGGTCCAGGTTTTGGGGCTGCTGCACCAGTGGGACTGAGGAGAGGCTGAGTCAAGTGAAGGTGGCTGGTGCTGAAGTAGCACCTGTACAGAGTCAAGCTGTGGGTTACAGGGCCTGGGACGTCAGGAAAAATCCTGGTTTCCCCTGTGGCTTGGGCCAGCACCAAGGGATCCAGGTGGGGGAAGCAGCCCATTTTCCCATGCTAGTGATTGGGGGGGGACCAATGCCAGTGAGTGGGTAACCCAGGAGTAAAGGAAAGCAAAAGGTTTGGCTTATCAGATCCAGAAAAGCCAGGAGATTGCAGGGATCTGAGTCTTCAAGTAAGTCTTGGGTAAAGCATCAGAGAGAGAGAGAGAGAGAGAGAAATCTCTGCTTGTACTGCGGTAAGAGTCATCATTCTACTGCTTTAGAATGTCCAGCCAGCATGTGTACAAAGTTAATTATCCCCATGGAGCTGCTTTATTCATTTAAGATGAAGTGCCTGACCCTTGCATTTTTGGGAATCATTTGAAGTGCAAAAGCAAAAAATAAAAGAAGCCAATATGGGAGGAAATAGTAGTGATGTGCATTATTTAAGCTGAGAGGGGGAAACTAATGAAATGAAATTCTTCTTTTTCCCCTTTATGTTTCAGTCAAATTAATTTCTCATGAGTTGCTTTCCAGATATAGTTTCACCCTGCCAGTGGTGGGTTCAAGGGACTCCGGAGACAGCAGAGGTATAGATGGAGTTCCTGGTCCAGTGGACGGCCTTCAAGGTGAAATCCAGATGCTGAGGGTGAAAGTGAGAGTGCACAAGTGTTTGAAGATGCCAGCAAGGTAGGATACAGCTTTCCCTGCTTTATTTTTGAAGTGCATTGGTCTCGATGTTAGCGCTTGAGGGTACCCCATCTCCATTGCCCTGGACCATCTGCAAAAGAAGTTTATGCCCCTAGATGGGGGTATGGAGGGGGGAAGTTACACTTGCACATCTCTTTTTCTGAAAGATGCTATCCTCTTTGACTTTGTTGATTCCCTTGAGGTACTTGAATGTTTCTATCATGTCCCTCTCTCCCTCCTTTCCTCGAAGTTAGACATATTAAGCTCTTTCAGTCTTTCCTCGTATTGCTTCTGGTGCAGACCCTTTACCATTTTAGTTGCCCTCCTCTGGACTGCCTCCATCTTGTCTATGTCCTTGCGGAGATGGGATCTCCAGAACTGCACACAGTACTCTAGATGGGGTCTCACCAACTGTCTGTGCAGAGGGATAACAACTTCCTGTTTTCTACTGGTGATGCCTCTCCCTATGCATCCCAGTACCCCCCCCCCAGCCCTCCTTACTGCTTTCTCACATTGCTTGCCTACCTTTAGGTCATCAGATAAGACTACCTGCAGATCCCTTTACATTTTTGTTGTTGTTAAAACCCCCCCAACTCTTACTTTGGGTTTTTGCTTCCCAGGTGCATTACTTTGCACTTCTTTGCATTGAATCTAAGCTGCCATACTTTTGACCATTCTTCCGACCTTGCCAGGTCCCTTCTCATCCTTTCCACCTCCCTTGTGTATCAACCCTGTTGCAGGCCTTTGTGTCATCTGCAAAGAGGCATACTTTTCCTTTCAGTACCTCGGCAATGTCACCTATAAAGACATTAAAGAGGACCTTTCCCAGTACCAAACCCTGCAGTACCCACTAGTAACCCTCCTTTCTTTGGAGTGGATTCCAATTACTATTACCCTCTGCATCTTGTTGTCCAGCCAGTTTTTTTACCCAGGTTACCACCTTGGGACACACTGCCAGGCTGGCCAACTTGTTTATTAATCTTTTGTGTGGGACTGTCTCAAATGCCTTGCTAAAGTCTAGGTCGGCCACATCTATAGCCCCTCCCAGGTCTACTACTTTGGTCACCCAGTCAAAGAAATCTATTAGATTCATCTGACATGACCTTCCCATCATGAATCCATGCTGTCTTGGGTCCTGTGCCCCGCTGGCCTCTAGGTACTCAACAATTCTTTCTTTCAGAAGTGATTCCATCATTTCCCCTACCATTGAGGTCAAACTAACAGGTCTATAGTTTCCTGCCTCTGCCTTGCTCCCACTTTTGTGAAGGGGAATCATAGCCACCCTCTTCCAGTCCTCAGGTACCACACCCTCCTCCCATGATTTGTTAAAAAAGGTGGTCAGTGGGGTCACTAGTTCTCCCCTTATTTCTTTTAGAATTCTGGGGAGAATCCTGTCAGGCCCCATTGCTTTGTCCACCTTCAGTTTTAGGAGTTCTTTCAGGACCCTTTCTTCTGTGAATGGACCGGTATCAACTCCCCTATCCAGTGTGCTTCTATTATTTGGTTTAAGTACCTCCCCCTCCTCTTCTTTTGTAAATATGGAGCAGAAGTATTCATTCGGCATCTCTGCTTTGTCACTGTCTCCCTCTGCCCACCCCATCCCTCCCTTTATTAAGCCTCACTATCCCTCCCCTGGTCTTTCTTTGCTCCCTAATGTAGCTATAAAAGGTTTTATCCCCCTTCTTAACTGAGTTGGCTAACTTTTCCTAGGTTCGGGCCTTTGCTATTCTGACTGCCTTCCCAGCTTCCTTCTGCTTTAACTGGTACAGTTCACTGTCCTGCTTCTTCTGTGTTTCCTTATACTTCCTGAA
Source organism: Neoceratodus forsteri (assembly GCA_016271365.2). Classification (NCBI taxonomy): domain Eukaryota; kingdom Metazoa; phylum Chordata; order Ceratodontiformes; family Ceratodontidae; genus Neoceratodus; species Neoceratodus forsteri. The sequence continues at coordinate 872,369,652 of CM057456.1, forward strand.
TGCTAGATTTTTCTCCCTAACCTTCCCCACCACCTCTTTTGAGAACCGTAGTGTTTTTTCCCTTTGTTTTATTTTATTTGCTTCACGCAAAGATTTGTTGCCTCCATGATGACAGTTTTGATTTTTCCCCATTGTTCCTCCACCCCACCTTCTTGCCCGTTTGCTAGTGCTTTTCTGAGGCACTCCCCCATTTTGCTAAAGTAAGCCCTTCTAAAGTCCAATACCCTCGTCTTTGTGTGACTTGACTCTATGGCTGTGTTTATCGTGAACTACACTGTTTGATGGTCATTTGTTCCCAGATGGCTACTCACTTCTAAATCTGAGATCCTCTCTCTGTCCCCGTTTGAGAGTACCAGGTCTAAGATTGCTCCTTCCTGAGTGGGTTCCACCACTAGCTGTCTGAGGCATGCCCCCTGTAGGGCATCGAGAATTAACCAGCTCTTGGATGTGGCTGCAGAAAAGGTGCTCCAGTTAACATGTGGCATATTCAGTACCCCCATCAACAATATCTCCCTCTTTTCTGCCATTCTAAGGATGCCTTCTATCATTTCCTTGTCCATTTCCTCCCCCTGAGATGGGGGTCTGTATACAACTATAATACTGATTGTGGTGCCATTTCCTGTCTCCAGGGTGACCCGTAGAGCCTGCTCTCCTCCCTGTTTACCCTTTAGTTCCATTGCTTTGATCCCTTCCCTTACGTAGAGAGCTACTCCTCCTCCTCTTTTACCCTCTCTGTCCCTCCTGTAGATTGTGTACCCTGGTATGTTGACATCCCAGTCATGGCTGTCTGTGTACCATGTTTCTTTGACTGCCATGATAACGAGGTGTCGCTCTTCCATCAAGGCCACTAGTTCAGGAAGCTTGCTACCCAGACTACAGGCATTGGTACTCATCACCATCCATTTTTTGATAGCCTTACCCCCTTTAGCCCCATCCCTGTCCTTACTGTCTTTGCCTTTTTGTCCATTGGCTCCTGTCCTGCTCCCTTTTGACTTCACTACCTTTTATTTATTTTTATTTATTTATTTCAGTTTAGGATTATTACCTTTGAGCCAAGGGCTCATTTACAAAAGCTCCAAGTCAGCAGGAAAATACATGACATAACATGACAGCACGGGTACAAATAGGTAAAACTCAAATTATTATCATAGTTACAAGTGCAGTTACAATGCATTCACATGTGAGGGTACATACATGTAAAGAGCATGCATAAATATCATGGTTACAAGTGCAGTTACAAAGTGTTCAAGAGTAAAAGGACAACAAGTGATAGTATTTGGCTACACTTACGGAATTACCATTGTATATAACACTACAGGAGTGCTGTCCAGCGCTTAGGAGAGACAGTAAGCCGTCAGAGGCAGGAGTGTCCCAAGCAGCTGGGAAGCAAGGAAAAATTAGAGACAGAGAGCAATCAGAGATGAGGGTGTCCCAAGCTACTGGGAAGTGATACAGAGAAGGAGCAGCCAGACATGGCCTTGTCAGTCAGGAGGTGGGAGGAGGGGAGTGGTGAAGTAAGGAGGAGGTACAGGGGTAAGGGAGAGTGGGTGGGAAGTGATACAGAAAAGGAGCACAGACATGGCATTGTCCATTGGTGGGTGGAGGATAGGTGAAATAGGGGAGGTACAGGAGGGGATGTGAGAGAGAGAGGGTGGGATTTAGAGGGCAGGAGGAAGAGTAGGGAGGGATGGAGAGAGAGAAAGGAGAGCTGGAGGAGGAGACATGGGGTTGGAGTGGGGTATGGGGAAGGAGGAGGGTAGAGGGTGAGACATGTGGTTCTTAGGACAGGAGGAAGAGTAGTGGAGGGTAAGTGAAAGGGAGGAGAGGGGTATATGGAAGGGGGAAGGGCTAGGGAATGGGTAGGACAATAGGCTGGTGGTTAACATTAGTTAGATAGGGCAATGGCAGGCATTTTTGTTGGCTAGGTGTGAATGTAGCCCTGTTTTGAATTGGCTGAGTCTGTTGAAGTCGGAGAGGATGGCAGGCAGGTCATTGTACCACTTTGGTCCTCTATAAGAAAGGGATCTCTGAGCCAGTGTTGTTCCCTTAAAAGGTACTTGCAGTCCTCCCTTGAATGCACTCCTTGTACTGATGGTGGGTAGTGCAGCAACAAAGAGAGCTGAGGTAGACGCTGGTGTGAGCCCTAGCATCGCTTTTTTTACTAGTAAGCAAGCCTGGTATTGAATCCTGAAGTGGAGAGGGAGCCAGCCAGTGTCTTTGTATAGAGCACATGCATGTGTCAGATGGTGAGCTCCCAGAACCAACCAACAGGCCTTGTTCAGAAGGGTTTTAACCCTCTTTAGCACTGTATTGGAGCCAGCCCCATAGATCACTAATACGTAGTCCACAGTAGACAGGATTAGCCTTTGTGTTTACCTCATTAATTACCCTGTTTAGTGGGGGTGGCTGGGATTTCCAAGTCTCTTCTTAGTGCCCCCCTTGTCTAGTTTAAATGCTTGCCAATGAAGCATTTAAACCTATCATCTAGGATCCTGCTTCCCCTCCTGGACAGATGCAGACCATCGCATCAGTATAGGCCTGCATCCCTCCATGTGGACCCCCAGTCCCCAATGAAGCCAAAACCCTGAGCTACACACCAGTTTTTCAACCATTCATTGAATCCCATGGTGCAGAATTACCTAGCCTCATCCATGCCATAGACAGGCAGCACCTCCGAGAGGGTTACCATGCATGCTACTTGTCTAAGGCCCCTCCCCAGCTCTACAAACTCCTCCTGCACTGCTCTGATCCCATTCCCAGCCAGGTCCATTGTCCCTAGGTGGACAACGACATCCAGCTCCCTCTCCTGTGCTGCTGCCCCCGTGATCCTGAGGATTTGCCTTCTGTCCCTCCCAGCCATGGTGCTGGGCAGGCACCTTTACCTCCCTCTCTCCTCATTCACTCAGTTCTACCCTCTTAATGATTGAGTCCCCCACCAGGAGTTGTTTCCTTCACCTATGGGGTCTTGTGCGATCCTCCTCTGGGTCTCCTTTGTGGAGGTTCCCAGCATCCTCCTTGGTTTCCACTGTGGGTGCCTCCATAGAGGAACCATGCTCCACCAAAATGGCATATGAATTGTGGAGAGGTACAGCTGGAGGGATGTGCCTTTGGTCCACCACATTTACCCTCCCTAAGCCCACCGTGGTCCAACTTCTCTTTCTTGGCAACCTCTGAGGCAGTAGAAGTGGCCCTGGTGGTCCCTGGGTGGGGGAGGAGGTTTCCTGAATCCTTTGTCAGGTTGGTTTGGAAATGGGCAACCTCCTCCCTCAAACCAGAGAGGTGCATGCAAATAGGGCAGCATCACAGCCTCCAGAACATCTCCTGAAAGACTGATACCCCACAGCTAGTGCATTGCACCACTCCCCAGATGTCTCTCTCCCTTTCTGTTTGTTTTTTTCTTTTTTGCTAGTGTGTGAGAGCATGTGCGTGTGTCTACCCTCTATGCAGTGTGCTGGGCTGTTAAGGTTATGACAGGTGTATGTCCTTTGCCCTTTTGGGGAAGTGATATCAGAACCTCAGGTATAAAAGAAATAATGTGCTCGGGGTGGGTGGGGTAATGGGCAGGGGGTGGGACCAAGCCTGTGCCCTCCAGAAACAATCAGCTACAGCTCTGAGCCACCACCATGGTGAGTGTTTTCCTTCCTTTCAGCAAGACAACCTGCACAACAATTTAAAAGAAAATATACCCTGCAAAAAACAATTTCAATCAGAGAAAATGAAACAGTATACTGTACAACCTGTAAGCACAAAACAGTAATAAAACTGGTAAGCACAAAACAAAATACTAACACAACAGTAACTCTGCTTAGCCAAAAGAAGCCTTAGTGTTTCTCCTTGCTCTGTTAATGTTGCTCCTTGCTTTGTCCTTTTAAGCAAACCTTAGAAGAAAAGAGCTCAGGTGAAGCTAGGTGCTTTATGCCAGCAAACCAAGGCTTCTCTTGTCTGTACAAGGTGTCAAGCTAGGAATAAATCAAATAGGATTACATTGCTTGCATGTTAATCCGTTTCTTCCTTATTCCCATAGCAAATCATAGTTGATAATATTATAATCTGTGAAATATGAAAATGTGAGTATAACTGAGGAATGTAACTGTCATTTTCTCTTAGCCAGTGCTGTTTTTGACAAATTTGAGTGTAATCATAAATATGGGATATGACATGGGTGAGATTGAGATAGCAGAAATCTCCATGAGCTGCCAATGAACTCTTCGCCACTCATGGGATACCTAGAGTTCAATGACAGTGAGTGTAGATATTTCTACTATCTCACTGTCACCCATGTTATATAGAAACATAAGAAACATAGAATTTGACGGCAGATAAGGACCGCTTGGCCCACCTAGTCTGCCCATTTTCCTACCTAACAGATAAGATGCAGATCCTAGTTAACCAACAGCTTACTTCCTCCTACCTCCCCACTAGGACTGCCTTATGTCTGTCCCATGCATTCTTGAATTCTCCCACTGTTCTTGACTCCACGACCTCCACAGGGAGGCTGTTCCATGGATCCACAACCCTCTCTGTGAAAAAATACTTCCTCACATTACCTCTGAGCCGTCCCCCCTCTATCTTCAAATTGTGCCTCCTTGTTCTTGCACATCTCTTTTTTTGAAATATGCTGTCATCTTGGACTTTGTTGATTCCCTTGAGATACTTGAACGTTTCTGTCATGTCCCCCCTCTCCTTTCTTTCCTCAAGGGTATACATATTAAGCTCCTTTAGTCTTTCTTCGTATGTCTTCTGGTGCAGACCCTGCACCATTTTGGTTGCCCTCCTCTGGACAGCCTCAACTCTGTCTATGTCTTTGCAGAGATGGGGTCCTCAGAACTGCACACAGTACTCCAGATGGGGTCTCATGAACTGTCTGTACAGAGAGATAACAACTTCTTGTTTTCTACTATTGATGCCTCTCCCTATGCAACCCAGTATCCCCCCAGCCTTCCTTACTGCCTTCTCACATTGCTTGCCCATCTTTAGATCATCTGATATCATTACCCTCAGGTCTCTTTCCATTTTTACTGTTGCCAGTATCTCACTCCCCATTGTGTACTCTTCCCCTGGGTTTTTGTTTCCCAGGTGCATTACCTTGCACTTCTTTGCCTTGAATCTGAGCTGCCATACATTTGACCATTCCTCCAACCTTGCCAAGTCCCTTCTCATCCTTTCCACTCCATCTTGTGTATCAACCCTGTTGCAGACCTTTGTGCCATCTGCAAAGAGACATACTTTTCCTTCCAGTTCCTCTGCAATGTCACTTATAAAGACATTCAAAAGGACTGGTCCCAGTACTGAACCCTGCAGTACCCCACTAGTAACCCTCCTTTCTTCACAGTGGGCTCTATTTACTACTACCCTTTGCGTCCTGTTGTCTAGCCAATTTTTTATCCAGGCTACCACCTTGGGACCCACTCCAAGGCTGGTTAACTTGTGTATTCATCTTTTGTGTGGGACTGTATCAAATACTTTGCTAAAATCTGGGTAGGCCAGGTCCACAGTCCCTCCCTTGTCTACTACTTTGGTCACCCAGTCAAAGAAATCTAATAGATTCATCTGACATGACCTTCCCATCATGAATCCATACTGCCTTGGGTCCTGTGCCCCACTGGCCTCTATGTACTCAACAATTCTTTCCTTCAGAAGTGATTCCATCATTTTCCCTACCACTGAGGTCAAACTAACTGGTCTGTAGTTTCCTGCCTCTGTCCTTCTCCCACTTTTGTGAAGAGGAATCACATCTGCCCTGCTCCAGTCCTCAGGTATCATCCCATCCTCCCATGATTTGTTAAAGATAGTAGTCAGCAGTGTCACTAGTTCTACCCTTAGTTCTTTAAGAATTATTGGGTGAATCCCATTAGGCCCCATTGCTTTGTCCACCTTCAATTTTATTAGTTCTTTCAGAACTCTTTCTTCTGTAAATGGACTGGTATCGACCCCCGTCTTCAGAATGTTTATCTTGTTTGGTTTGGGTACCTCCCCCTTTTCTTCCTTTGTGAATACTGAGCAGAAATATTCATTCAGTATCCCTGCTTTTTCACTGCCACCCACTACCCACATTCCCTCCCCTTTATTAAGCCTCAGTATCCCTCCTTTGGTCTTTCTTCACTCCCTAATGTACCTATAAAAGGTCATATCCCCCTTCTTAACAGAGTTGGCTATCCTTTCCTTGGTTTGGGCCTTTGCTATTCTGACTGCCTTCCCAGCCTCTTTCTGCTTTAACTGATAACGTTATCTGTCCTGCTCCTTCTGTGTTTCCTTATATTTCCTGAATGCTATCCTTTTCTCCTTAACCTTCCCTGCCACCTCTTTTGAGAACCATAACTTTTTTCCTTTGTTGTGTTTTGTTGATTTGCTTTACACAAAGGCTTGTTGCCTCTGTGATGTCTGTTTTGATTACTCCCCATTGTTCCTCCACCCCTCCTTCTTGCCTGTTCACTAGTGCTTTTCTGAGGCACTCTCTCATTTTCTCAAAGTCAGCCCTCCTGAAGTCCAATACTCTTGCTTTTGTATGGCTTGATTGTATGGCTGTGTTTATCGTGAACCACACTGTTTGGTGGTCGCTTGTTCCCAGTTGGCTACCCACTTCTAAATCTAAGATTCTTTCTCCGTCCCGTTTGAGAGTACCAGGTCTAAGATTGCTCCCTCCCGAGTGGGTTCTAATACTAGCTGTCTGAGGCATGCCCTCGTAGGGCATCAAGAATGACCCTGCTCTTGGATGTGCCTGCAGCAAAGGTGCTCCAGTTAACATCTGCCATATTCAGGTCCCCCATCAACAATATCTCCCTTTGTTCTGCCATTCTAAGGAAGCCTTCTATCATTTCCTTGTCCATTCCCTCCCCCTGAGATGGGGGTCTGTATACAACCTCCATGCGGACTGTGGTGCCATTTCCTGTCTCCAGAGTAACCCAGAGTGCCTCATCTACTCCCTGTTTACTCTTTAGTTCTGTTGCTTTGATCCCTTCCTTTACATAGAGAGCTACTCCTACTCCTCTTTTGCCCTCCCTGTCCCTCCTGTAGATTGTGTATCCCGGTATGTTGACATCCCGGTCATGGTTCTCTGTGTACCATGTTTCTGTGACTGCCACAATATCCAGGCAACCCTCTTCCATCAAGGCCAGTAGTTCAGGAAGCTTGTTACACAGACTATGGGCATTGGTGCTCATCACCCTCCACTTTTTGATGGCCTTAACCCTTTTAGCCCCATTCCTGTCCTTGCTGCCTTTGCCTTTTTTTACATTTACCTCTGTCCTGCTCCCTAATGACTTCTCTACCTTGGTGTTTACCTCACTAATTACCATGTTTTGTGGGGGGAGGCTGGGATTTCCCTGCTCCTTTTAAGTGCCTCTCCCTTAGCTAGTTTAAATGCTTGCCAATGAAGCATTTAAACCTCTCACCTAGGATCCTGGTCCCCCCCCCGGACAGATGCAGACCATCGCACCAGTATAGCTCTGCATCCCTCCAGGTGTCTCCCCAGTCCCCAATGAAGCCAAAACCCTGAGCGTCACACCAGTTTTTCAACCATTCATTGAATTCCCTGCTGAGGAGTACCCTAGCATCACCCTTGCCATAGACAGGCAGCACCTCCGAGAAGGTTACCATATGCGCTACTTATCTAAGGCCCCTCCCCAACTCTAAAAGTCCTCTTGCACTGCTCTGATCCCATTCCTAGCCAGGTCATTTGTCCCTAGGTGGACAATGACATCCAGCTCCCTCCCTCGTGCAGCTGCTCCTACGATCCTGTGGATTCACTTCCTGTCTCTCCAAGCCATGGTGCCAGGCAGTCACCTTACCTCCCTCTCCCCTTCCTCCCCCATTTCTACCCCCTAATGATTGAGTCCCCCACCAGGAGTTGTTTCCTTCCCCAGTGTTGTCTCATGCCACCCTCCTGTGGGTCTCCTTTGTGAAAGTTCCCAGCATCCTCCTTGGTCTCCACTGCAGGTGCCTCCATAGAGGAACCACTATCCACCTGAAGAGCGAATGAATTGTGGAGAGGTACAGCTGGAGGGATGCAACTCTGTTCCACTACCCTCTCCCTCCCTGAGCCCACCCTGGTCCAGCCTCTCCTCTTTCTTGGCAGCCTCTGAGGTAGTGGCATTGGCCCTGGTTGTCCCTGGGTGGGGGAGGAGGTTTCATGAATCCTAGCCAGGTCAGCCTGGAGATGGGCAACCTCCTCCCTCAGACCAGAGAGGTGCCTGCAAATAGGGCAGCATCACAGCCTCCAGAATGTCTCCTGGAGCACTGCCACCCCACAGCCATTGCACTGCACCACTCCTATCATGTCTTATTTTGTGTCCCATCTCCTGTTTCTCTGTATGCTTACTCTCTCCTCTCCTTACAACTCTCACCCTTCCTGTTCTGGGACAGGAACTTCCTATCTTCTTCAGTAGCCTCCTTCTTCCTTGCTCAGTGTCAGACCACCAGCAGCTGGTGGGGGAGAGTGAGCTACTTTTTTCCTTTAGGGTTGACAAAACCAACGTTTCTCTATGATCCTTCCCTTCCTACTGCCAAACAGGAAGTTCCTGTTGACAGTCAAATCTAGTGGCTATAAAAGTAGAACTGGCTTAGGGTGGGATGGAGGGCAATTAGTAGGAAAAAAGGCTAGCAACAGGAAGTTGTAATTTGTGTCACCTGCTTTTATAGTGTCTAAGCCACACCCTCAATTAAGCTCTCTCTCCTCCTACTGGTTTAGCAAAGTAAGTTGATACAGTACCCTTCCCAGCACAGAACACACACTGTCTTTCTTTCTTTTCTTTCTTTTTTTAACCCTAAATAAGACCCCTTCTACTTCTAATAAAATATCTGTCTACTTAATCTCAACAGACACTGACTCCTGCTAAGATATAAGTGTTAAATTAATAAGAAAATGTAGCTTCATTCAGTTGGCTGCTTTCTGCTCTACAAGCAAGGCTAGCAACAGCAATTCAATTTTTACAACAATTGTGGGTCTCTCTTTTTTCAGATTTAAAGTTATTTACATTTGTTTATTGTAAAAAGTTAAAAAAGTTGGACTTTATGCTATTTTTTGCCAATTACAAAAAAACTAAGAGGTATCTGTAAATGAAACACTACTCCTTTTGTAGATCTTTTTATGCTGAACAACTTTTGTGCTCACAGTACCATGTTATAATTTTTCATTTTAAAATTATTTGCATTTGTCGAAAAAGTGAGAAGAAAATACATTTTCTGCTTTCTTATTTTGTTAATTTTGAAAAAAAAGCTAAAATGTTGCTATACATGAAACACCACTCATTTTGTAGATCTTTTTGTGCAGAATAACTTTTGTGCTCACAGTACAATGCTACAGTTGAAGCTCGATTATCCAGACCTCTTGGGGACAGCAATTTTGTCTGGATAATCGATCATCTGGATAATTGATAATACCTTGAAAACAGCAGAAACAACAGAGTAAAAAGCTTAGAATATTTATTAAGAAGCATTGTTATTTAAACGCTATTTTTAAAACCAACTAATGTTTATTTAAAAACAGTGCAGTACAGTACTTTAATCTATAAAAACTGTTGCTGTTAAAAAGCTGATTTAAAACAAAGTGCAATACTTTAAAAGTGCTGCTAATTAAGAGTGGATTTAAAATTATTTAAAATGAATTGACTTGCATAACAGTACAGTACTTTGCTCTGTTTTAAAAAAGTTAATCAGTGTCATCTGCGTTGGCCCACTATATATATTTTTTTTGAGGCCAAAGTGAGCAGCCGGTTCAGTGTAATCAGATGTATGGGATCAGCATCAGGCTGCCTCACTAACCTATAAACGTACCTTTTGAAGTGTTCTACTGCCTATGAATTTGACACATTTTCATGCTCCTCTGCACAGGGTTCATCGGGCTCTGAATCTTTGCCTTCCTCCGGTGTTCCAGAATCGCTGACCAAGCTCACAATGTCCACGTCACTGAGGTTGGGGGAAGTGAGCAGCTCCTGATCTTGTTCATTTAACTCCTCAATCTCCTCTGCAAATTCATTGTTGTTTTGTGCAATCAGTGTATGGCATCGGCAAAGTGCTTCTGGTCTGTTCAGTTAAATTAAGTCCATTACGGTAGCTGACACACTGCTGCAACAGATCAGAAGCATGGGATTCACACATAGCCTAGTGACTGTCTCACCTAGTTAGGCTATCAGAGTGTTACACTGAGTGTTGCTTTGTCCAACTGAATTACTTTAGTGCTACTGCTAATCACCAACCACAAGAAAAAAAAAAAATTTTTGTGGCAGTGAGGTATTTTACTGGGTCTGTGATGGCAGTCCATACAAGTGAGTTATCCAGATAATCGAGGTCTGGATAATTGAGGTTCAACTGTATCATTTTTCGTTTTAAAGTTATTTGCATTTGAATGTGGTTAGTACTGTTACTGAGGCCGAACATTCTAAATGAGTTCCGAACCTTTTGTGACATACACAACTGGTCAAGATATCCATTGTGACATACACCAACTGTGGAGCTATAAATGCTATCTCACATGTGGTCAGTGAGATATCTCTTTTATATTCATGAAAAGAGACACACACATGTTGTATAAATGACAGTTACCAATGTTTCTGATGCCAACGATTGTGGCAGTAAGTTCCAATATTATTTCAAGTATTTTTCTACTCCTGAAGTTTTATATTTACATGAAAACTAGTCACCAAAAAGCTATGGGTGCTGACTATCTTGAACTATTTCTGAAACTGGGTAGACATGTTATTACAATAGAACAGAATCATCACACACACACACACACACACACACACACACACACACCCACACAGTTTAACGTGCCAACACACAATTTTATTGAAGCTTGACAAATTGGACAGATGTGTTTCTCTGGTGCTTCAAGGCTCTCTGCCTCTTCTTTGGGGGGGGAGAGTAGCTATAGAGAGACTTGGGGCATGATTTTCCAATGTAAAATTATAACGTAAGGTGTCTGCACCAAATGGGTATGACACAAGTAACACCTTGTGTCAAAGTTTGTGACAATCCTGATTTTCAAATGCTGGCTTTGGCAAAATTGGGATATCATGCAGCAAAGCTCCCCTGTACCACCCTTGTGGCAAAAGCAGCAGTGCAGTAGGTTACAAGGGGGCTTGTGCCACATCGGCACTGTACCATCCTCTTGTGTGCTATTCAAAATGCCCCGCCCTGGTTGCAACAGGGGGCTGCCTTTAGACCAGCCAGAAGGTGGCCTAAGGGCCACGCACTGCAGCCTGGCAGGGCAGCGATTGGGGGGGGCTGCAAGAAGTGGACCGGGGGCACAAGAAGCATGAGGGTACCCTAGGAGTGACAGGGGCATGGCAGCAATGTGCAGGGGGTTGAGGTGGCACTCAGTGAGGGTGACTGGTGCTATTAGAGACAGTTGATCAGCCCAGGTAAAGGGGATTGGCAGACAGACTCCAGCACCTGGCTCTCTGAAGGATACATCCCTGACGCATGCCCCAGAGGGGCCACTGACCCCAGTACCATCAGTGGGCAGCAGTGACTACAGGTTGCAGGGTGCCAGTGGTGGCTGGGAATGGTCCCAGGGCATGTAGGCAGTCCTCTGGTACCTGGCCCTCCATGTGGAGGCAGACTGTTGCCCACTGATGGTGCTGGGGTCAGTGGCACCTATAGAGCATGTGTCAGGGCTGCATCCTTTGGAGAGTCCAATCCCGGACCCTGTCTGCCAGCCCCCTTGACCCGGGCTGATTGGCTGTCCCTAACAGCACAGGGCACCCCCGCAGGGTGCCACCTCAACCCCCTACACATTGCGGCCATGCCCCCATTTGCCTTCTAGGGCACCTCCATGCTCCTTATGCCCCCAGTTCCCTTCTGGCCAGTGTATTTATCCCTCCCCCATCTTTGTGGCCCCTTGAATGTTCTGCCGGGTGGAAGGAGGTTGACATAGCCTTCTGCCAAACTCTGCAGGTGCACCACCTATCTGGTGCAACCCAGCAGATCTGGCAAATCTCAGGTCTTAGGCACAGGGATCCTCATTTTTGTAAAATACAGAGCAGGATCCTTGATGCACACCACGATTACTGCAGCCATAGATCGCTACAAGTTGCAGTGATCTAAGGGCTCTTTGAAAATCAAGACCATGGTATTTTTATATGGCATGCATTACTTATTTATTTTATTTGAAAACTAGGTAGGTTCTCTGGACCAAAAGGAACTATTTTCAGGAACAACCCTGGCGTAGGAGAAAAAATGAACCTGTTTTCAAGGTACTGAGTTTCAAAACAATTATATTACAGAAAGTAGTTTGCAGTATCAGAGGGTGCATAAGATGAGAATACATATTAATCATTGACAGTGCAAGAGGATTTACATTTAATGAAATGGAGTAGTTTTTTTATTTTTGTACACTGGCACTTAGACTTTTCCAGAAGATGGATTTTAAGTCTAGTTTTAAAGCTGAAGTAACTTGATGCAAACTATTCAGCTGTTTGGGAGCAGAGTAAGAGAGTGCTTAGTTGTCACCCCATCCCTGAGGCAACTTTGGTCTCTTGCAAAAGAACCTCATTTGAGGACCTTAAGGGCCATGGGATTCCTTTTAGGTAATAGCAACCCTGGAAGAAGAGGGGGGCTAGGGAATCTAAGAAGACTCAAGTTAATGAATTACTTTTGCCTTTACATTCACTGTACTACTTTGTCCCTTGTGTAGCCTTGTTTCATGTGATTTTATGTGTCATTGCTGATGTTATTTTCTAATTTCTCCTTACTGCGATGCAATTGTATTTAAATTTCTGCTTTTATTTCACTTTTGCATTGTGTAATATTGTTGTTGTATTGTATGTGTTGCCTTGTTTAACATCTTGAGTGTAACTTCCTGGGATGTGCCTGGAAATAGGCATCTGATTACCTAGTGCACTTACAGTACCTGGTTAACAAAAAAAACAACTGAAAATAAAGTGTGTCAACAAGACAGCCAAGATTAAAAGCTCTTTGAATTTCTGGAAAGAACCAACCCAACCAGCATAAAGATGACAGAGGTGATATTTGCAGTTAACATCCATGGCAGGAATACCACCACACTGCACCCCTTTCAATAACATGATGACCTGAAAACACTCATCCAAGCATTCATCTCCTCATGCCTTGGTTACTGTAGTGCTCCCTAAAAAGGCTTGCCCTGTAGCCAGTTCTGACATCTGCAGATAATCAGCAGAATAATATGGCTCGCCTTCTAAGCTCCTTAAGAAGCTTTCATTAATACAAGCCTGGGTCGCCCATACTTTGCCAGACTTTCTTGTAATATCCGAGACATGGCTCAAACCTGCAACAACAGACAGGGAGGTAAATCCACCCAACTACCAAATATTCAGAGTAGATCGCCCGACAAGGGGGGTGGTGGTGTAGCTATTTATGTAAAGTCAAATATATCTGCATCTTGCCTTAGTGCAGCATCATTGCTCAAAGAGTTTGAATGCATATCCCTTAAAATAACTCTCTCCAACACGGCAGCTTTTCTACTAGTTGGCTGCTATAGGCCCCCCTCTACTGACCACAAGCTCTTAACCCACCTGGGGAACCTAATCAAACCGGGCCCTGAAGAAATCATAATCCTAGGTGATCTAAACCTAAACTGGCTCTCCAAGACAGCTGCACCTCAAGTATCATTCTGTGATACACATGGGCTTACACAACTGATAAATGAACCAACAAGAATCTATTTAAAGAATAGTAGTAGTAGCACCCTACTTGACATCATGCTGGTAAACAAACCCCACCTATTCTCACATACTGGAGTGCTATTCAGTGACATAAGTGACCACTGTCTCATTGCAGGAATAAGATCATCTGGCAAACCAGCTAACCCAGCAAAATTCCTTCTGAGAAGATCCAAGAAAACCTTATTATTGAGGGATATCTCCATGACCTAAGCCACTCTGCATGCTGGCAGGAGTTCTACCTTCACATTCTGTGGGAAAAGCACATCAGGTGTTAAATAGCATAATCATAGGTGCCCTAACACTCATGCACCAATCACTAGTGTTAGAACAAAAAGCAAATCTTGCCGCTGGTTTTCAGCCGACCTTAAATCTGCACTGTTGGAGAGAGATAAGCTATGGAAACTGGCAAGGAAGACTAAGGAACCAAATGACTGGATGCTGTTCAGGAAAGCCAGAAATAGCTGCACCAAAAAAGTAAGGGATGCTAAGGCTGCTTTCTATATGGCTGAACTTGACGCCTCTTACCACAATCCTGCTAGATTCTGGGGCACCATCAAGGGGATCTTAGGGCAGGACTCTAGCACCTCTCTGCCATCTCAAGTGCACCTTAATAAGGTTGCTACCTCTGATAAACAGGAAGTACTGGATGCGTTCAATAATCATTTCACAACAGCTGGCCTTGCTTTTGACACCTCTCCAGCTAATCTACTGCGGGCACAACTAAACTCCCAGTCTACTGAGGTTCAGAGGGCTGATTCTTCCTTCTCCTTCAAACCGGTTTTACTGAAGCAAGTAGAGGACCTATTGCTGCAATTGGACACTAAAAAAGCGCAGGTGCAGACTCTCTTGACCCCTATTTTCTAAAAATTGCAATTCATGTGCTTGCAGTTCCCTTAACACATCTTTTTAATCTATCATTAACCTCTGGCTCTAATCCTTCGATGTGGAAAACAGCCCAAGTGTTTCCCCTCCTAAAATCAGGGGACCCCATGGACCTCAACAACTACAGGCCCATATCCATTCTTCCAGTGCTTTCCAAGATGCTAGAGAAATTAGTGAGTATACAATTAAGAGACTACCTTGAAGTTAATAATCTCTTAAATCCTGCTCAATCTGGATTTAGGGCCAGGCACAGCACCATCTCTGCACTGGCCAAAGTCACAAATGACTGGCAAACTGAGCTAGACAAAAAGAGCAGTGTCTGTGCTGTATTCCTTGATCTAAGCAAAGCGTTCGACACCGGATCATGAGCTGCTACTCTCTTCACTGCACTCCATAGGCTTAGACCCACCTCTCTTAAGTGGTTCAGATGTTACCTCACTGATAGAACGCAGCAGGTGAAAGCTGAAGGTGACCTATCCTCATTAAAACCACTTCTAAGAGGAGTTCCTCAAGGATCTATCCTGGGCCCTATCCTTTTTGCCATTTACATTAACAACATTGACTCTAATCTCACCAAAGCCAATGTTCACCTCTTTGCAGATGACACTGTTTTATATGTCAGTAACCCATCGCCTGCAATGGCCTGTGAAATTTTACAAACAGAATTCTCCCTACCTGAGAAAAAACTCCTCTTAAATGCAAAGAAGACAAAAGCTATGTTCTTCTCCACTAATAACTATACTAACACCTCCTCACCAAGCAATCTTCTCCAATTATCCACCATCCTTGGAGAAAGCCTGGACTATGTAGATAAATTCAAATATTTAGGGGTGTGGATTGATAGCAGGCTTGACTACACTCACCATATTGAAGAACTTCGGAAAAAACTTCACCAGAGGCTCAGCCTATTCTTCAGAATTAAACATTTTCTAACCAGAGACTCAAGGCTGAGACTAATCCAGGCCTAATTTCTTTCACTTATCGACTATGCAGACTTCCTTTATGGTCACTGTCCTATTTCCTATTTAAGCAAATTGGATACCTTGTATCACAGAGCACTAAGGTTTATTACAGATCTGCCATTCAACACTCATCATTGCTCTCTCTATGCTGCAGTCGGTTGGACATCCCTACACCTCAGAAGGAACAGAAATGCTGCACTATGGATATACAAAGCTTTGTCTAATAAACGTCCATCCTATATTTTAGACTGCTTTACACTGGCCACAGCTAGGTCCTATGCCCTAAGAAGCAACAACTTCATCACACTTAAGTTACCCAAAGCCTACACCCGGCATGGGAGGTCTGCAATCAGCTACTCTCTAGCAATGGCATGGAATTCTCATGAAGACCCTAAAGTTGACCAACTTTATACCTCTAGCATCCTTTAAAAAGCTCTACGTAAGTCTCTTCCCAGAGAAATGCAACTGCTACCACAAGGCCTAGTCCAGTCACATTCACAACCCTCCCCCTTTCAGTCAGCAATTATTATTGACAGCTAACATACTAACATACTATTTGCCAGCAGATTAGGCCTTACGGTCTATCGAGTCTGCTCGAACCTTAGATCCTTAGTTGGGTGCCGAGGCCCTCCCATCCCTTGTGCTCCAGAAACCTATATCATCCATCCCCACCCCCCTGGGACAGGCCATCATCTGATACATCCACTTTCTGTGTCTGTCCCACCCTCTCTTGAAGCCCTCCACTGTGGATCTCTGAACCAGCTCGTCAGGCAGTGCATTCCAAGGGTCCACCACCTTCTCAGTGAAAAACCTCCTCCTCTTTTCCCCCCTCACCCTTCCACCTTCCAACTTCAAACCATGCCCTCTGGTGATACCTCCCCTGCTTTAATCTAAAGATTCCCTCCATATTTTACCCTATTTATTCCTTGAGTATTTGAAGACCTCCATCATGTCCCCGTCTCTCCTCTCTCCAGTGAAAACAGGCAGAGGCTCCTCAAGTCTGTCCTCATCGTCAAATCCCCTAGCCTCGTATCATCTTAGTTGCCCTCCTCTGTGCCCTCTCCAGGGCTGTATGTCCCCTCTTCAAGTGTAGTCTCAGTACTGTACACAGTACTCAAGGTGTGGTCTAACCAGTCCATTGCACAGCTGCAGAATCACTCTCCTTGCTCTTAGAGGTGATCCCCTACGATGCATCCCAACATCCTGTTTGCCTTGCTAGCTGCTCTCCTGCACTGCTCAGAGTTATTCATACATGCATCCACCATGACCCCTAGGTCTTTTTCCCCTATTGAGGCCTCCAGTGCCTCCCCTCCCAGGGTGTACCTGTGTTTAGGGTTTCCCCGACCAAGATGCAACACCTTCCAGCTCTTCCATAAATCATCCCCTTAGTTTTTCCCTCCCTCGCAGCCCCCTTATTTTGTATCTCAGCCCCCTATCATACCTTTTTTACAGCTTTGATTCCCCTGACCAAGACCTTCATACCAACTCCTGGCACTTACTTCTACCCCAACCACTCCTCCATACCTCCTACTACTAGTAGCCTTAGCCCCTATCTGAATCTCCCACCAGCCCTTCCATGTCATTCGTCAGAGGCTGTTTATCATCATTTTTTGCAGTCATCAATCATTACATCTGTTTGTCTGCTTTAGTTTGCCCTGGAGCCTGTAATACCGGTTACCCTGTGTTGCGTGTTTGCTTTGGCTCCTCTATTGGGACTTGGACATTCTGGTTTCTTCTAGTGTACTTTTATTGTATCCTACCTTGTCTTGTTAGGTTTTATCAACCTCTATCCTTCATTTGTATATATGTTTATATTACTGTATCTGTTTAAATATAAGTGTTCTGTATATATCTGCTACTGTACCTTCAATTTGATCCTTGACCTATCAGGTCCATCTTGTAAATGAGCTTCGCTCAATGATGTCTGCCTGAATAAATAAAGATTTTGATTGATTGATTGATTGATTGATTGAACATATCACTCCCGCTCTATGTGATCTGCACTGGCTGTCTGGCAAAGAATCAACTACAGGGTTATTATGTTGACTTTTAAGGCCCTAAGTGGATTGGGTCCCACCTACCTTCATGAGCTTCTGACCCCCACACCACCCTGGTGAAACCTTTCAATTCATAGACCATTGGCTAGTTCTGTTCCTTAGCTTGAGACAAAAATTGCCAAGAGATAGGACATTCTCAGTAGTAGTCATGGTCTTAGAAACATAGAAATGGAAGGTAGATAAGTATTTCTTGTCCTGCCCAGTTTGTCAATTTGTTCCCTGCCTATGCTGTCACTGCAGACCCTACTTGATATCTGGACTCACTTCTGCCTCCCCCAGCTTCCCACTAAGATTCCTGTGTGACTATCCCATGCATTCTTGAAGCCTACCACTGTTTTTGCCCCCTCCCCACCTCTACTGGAAGACTGTTTCAGGTCCCCACCACTCCTTCAGTGAAGAAGTAGTTCCTCATACCTCTCTTGAATTTCCCCCTTCCAGATGCATCTTTTCCCCTGAAAAATGTTCCCTTCCTGTACCTTATTTACCCATGTGAGGTATTTATTTATTTATTTAGATTTTGATAACCGAGTAAGCTCTCTGAGACTAGAGGTCTCTTTTTCAGGAGCGACCCGGATTAGTTACAGACAATGATTACGTACAATTAGCAGGAGTACACAGTGGTACATACATTGGCAGGAGTACATAGTAGATTAAGCATACATTGGAATAGGGTAAAGAGTACGTTACAGATCATGTAAGTTACATACACATAACAGCATAGTAAGTTTACCTACACATAACAGCATAGTAAATTAAATCAGACAATGTGACATCATAACCCACCATACTTAGGGAACAGATGGTACCAGCAATATGTAGGATATATTACCACCCCCTGGGCTGCCAGTTGTGGGACATGCAAAATTACAGCCACCGAGACTAGGTTCCAGGCTAATGGTTACAGCCACAGAGACTAAGATCTAACAGGTTTACTTTCAGGCCTGACTTAAAACCCTGAATAGTACAACAATTAGCCAAGTCAACAGAGAGAAGGTTCCATAAATGTGGGCAGTGTACCTAAAGGAGCACTTGCCATAATTAGTACAGACACAAGAGATGTCTAGGGGATGGCCAGTGGAGGATCTCAGGTCCCGGCCCCGGACTTTGGGGTTTAGCAACCCACGCAGGTGTGGAGGGGGGCCAGCAGTGGTGAATCTGAAGGTCAGGTTCAGAGAGGAGTAGGCCAGTTTTAGTCGCATAGAAGGCCAGTGGAGATCAGCAAGGATCTCACAGTGGTGCCTTCTTGGTGGGAGTTCATGGCAAAATGAGTCACCCTATGGTAGAGCGTAGTAAGTTTTCTTTGTTCACCCTCCCTTAGGGACTGCAGCAGGGGAGCCCCATAGAGGAGGATGGGGAGTAAGGTGCAGTTAGATATGGCATAACGAGCTCGAGAGAAAGAGAGTCACCCAGCCTATAGAGAAGTCCTAACTTCTGGTGGATGGACTTAACAATGGAGTCTATGTGAGGCTGGAAGGTCATCACCTGATCAAGCAGGATTCTGAGGTACTTGAACTTGTCTGTGACCTCTATTCTCTTCCCTTGTGCAGTATGAAGCTGCAGGTCTTTGTCATAGCCCCCCTCTTTCTTCTTTCTTCCAGGGTGTGCGTATTGAGGTCCTTCAGTTTCTTCTTATAGGGCTTTTGATGCAGACCCTGCACCATTTTAGTTGCCCTCCTCTTGAGTACCTCTACTCTGTCTATGTTGTTTCTGAGATGTGGTCTCCAGAACTGGAAACTGGACATAGTACCCAGGTGGGGTCTCACCAGCAATCTATACAGTGGCAAAACCATCTCCTTCCTTCTGCTGGTGATACCACTCCCAATGCACCCCAACATACCATGGTTCTACCTATGGCCTTGTCGCACTGCCTCACCACCTTGAGGTCATCAGATATGATTACTTCAAGGTCCCTTTCCTGTTTAGTGACTGTCAATGCCTCTTCTCCCATATTTCACTCTGCATTTGGGTTTCTGTTCCCTAAGTGCATGATTTTACACTTTTTTGCATTGAAACCCAGGTGCCATACCCTTGACCAGTTCTCGAGATTTCTTGGGTCTCTGCACATTCCTTCCACCCCTCTGGAGTGTTAACCCTTGTTAGTCGAGTGGTGTCCTTCATTAACTGGCCATTAGTAGGAATAAGAATGCCAATGAAATGGAGCCCCATTGATGTCAATAGGGCACACTTCCATGCTTTCCCTTGTCACATGTCATTACGTCCCTGAGTATGGGGGCATGTCAGTGCTATTGGGAAGTGGAAGGGACTGACTGTCCACCTTTGTAGAGTGAAACTACAATCCATTCCACAAAAATAATGTCTTAAAATAAAAGTATTAAAAATAGCTGGAATGACTATCGCTACCATCAGCTACCTGAAAAGGTGAGTGGCAGCTGGGGTACACAAACTTGGAAAATCACTTTAAGATTACTTCAGGACCACCTCCAAAATATAACAGATTAAATATCAAAGTTTACAAACAAGAGGTGATGTGGCCTGAAGTCAGCATGTTGTCACAGTTTACAGCAAAAAAAAAATCATATGGTATGAAATAAAGCTCAGTAAGCTTGCAAAATGTCGGATGTGGTGGACTGAAAACACATTTTACTTGACACTCAATTATATACACCGATTTGCATATGCAGCCCATGATGCTTTGCATTGTGGGGGCATGTGTGATTTTGTATTTTCTTGAAACTTGGCTTCCCAGCCAAATGCCCTTTGGGGTAACCCTTGCCTCAGTGTTTGCACACAGAGGTTCTTTGTCTTTTAAATAGTTTTTTATTTTAATGGGTTCACCACAACATAACCAAGACACGCTGCCTTAGGGTAGCTGGTTCATTCCACTGGGGTGTCAAACAGACGAGGCATACTGATGAGTCCTGGTAGGACGAAACACGTGTCTATGTCATCTGTTAGCACCCTTTACAAACTGTGTGAGAGGCCTTTCGGCACCATGCAGTTCTGCTTAAAGTTGAACTAGCATAACATTATGTGGTGATTTGCATATGCAGCCCATGATGCTTTGCATTGTGGGGGCATGTGTGATTTTGTATTTACTTTGATAAATGCCATCTAATACTCAATTTTACTGTACTGTAGATGTTAATGAATACTGTAGAATAGGAAATATTCACTGTAAATTAATTTTCGCTATATACACTGAAGTGCTCATAAGTGTGAAAATAAAATTACGCTAAATTAGCTCCTTTCCCATTAAAATGAATGGATAAGTTTTAGTTTACTATGAAAATAAATTTACACACATATGGCTACTTTATGGCTAGCGCTAAATATAAGTGACGCATTTGTTTCCTATTCTACAGTATGTAGTGCCTCTGTCTGTGCTGCAGGCAGACTAAAAAACATTGTGAAAGATATAATATTTTTTTAAATGATAAAATAATGCCTGCTTCAATCCAATATGGCCCAGCCAGAGTGATACTAATATGAGTCCACAGGATTGGCTCTGATTTAAAATGAAAAATATAAGAAAGTAAAAAATTAATACAAAGGCATGGACTGTAAAGTAAAAGTGTACAGAGAGAGGTACTGCATATAAGTGACAATAGGTGGTTGCCTGTGAAATTTATAAGACTAAACAAGCCACTACGGAAATGTCCAGTTGTACCTTCTGTCAAATAAGCCAATCACACAGCGGATCACTGCCAGAGCTAAAATGCAATGAGTGTGACAAGAAGCCATGACAATTTTGTGAATGACAATTGTACAAAACAGACATAAATAATTTATGGGAAATTAGCAACAAAATATCTACAAAAAAATATGAAATTTGAAAATGTGATCACCATTAACATCTGTATCTCAAACGAAACAACAGAATATTGCCAAACATGGTCAATATGCAACTACCGTGTATCATATTTGGAGTATATATACAACATGTACTGTTTCTCATTCATCAAGTGACAAAAAGCTCTAAAATTCAAGATATGTTACACTGTACTAGGAAACCCAGAGGGATGGAATAGATAAAAAAAAAGCAGCAGGGAAAGGGAAGAAAAGGAATGACCGCAAGGTAGGTGACAGGAAGGACGATGGTTATGTGGGCAAGAAAGGTGGGGGAGTGAATGGGAAAAAGAAAAATTATCAGGTCTGAGTGTGAAGGTAAAAGAAAGCCATAGCAAGAGACTCAGAGTGCAAACACAAAGTATGAAAGGTATTGAAAGGCACCAAACTCAGTTTTGTAAACTATTATTTGATAGCAAGAATGGAGAGGCTCTATTTCCCCAATCAAGATATTGCAGCTGGTCAGACATGCAACACTACCCCCCACCCTACTAGTATACTGCCCTCACCACAGCACTGTCCCCCACCCTACAAATATCACAGTACTCTTCCGTCATCCCCACCACAGCACTTCCTCCACACTAGGGCCAGACAGCAGTGCTTCAGTACAAAAATGTAGTAGTGAAAGATGGTTTCCATAAACCTGGGTATCAGACAAAAATGGAGTTTTGCTGCCCACATTTTACTCCACTCATTTCCCAGCTGTGCAACTAAACCTTTGTACTAATGAAAACATTTACTTTTGTAGTATTAGTGAGCCCTAATGGCTGGAAGATTAATGGAATGAAGTGGTATGTGTGGGCAACCAAACTCCATTGCTATCCTGTACACAGGTATACAGGAAGCAATATTCATTTATGTATTGTTGAATTGCACAACCCCTATATGACCCAGGTGGGGATGAAGTGCAGTGGTGGGTGAGAGACAGTGCTGTGTGGAGAGCAGTGTACTGCTGCGGGGGGGGGGGGTATGGCTGTTGCATGCTAGTTCACTCAGTGATGTTAAACAATGGGTTCCCAATAATAGATGAGTACATTGAAGAAAGCCTATGATAAGCACTCCTTTTATTACTTCAAATGCAATAAAAATTCAAAAGCAGACTTAAATTGTGGAACAAAAGGCATTTTACATGAATGGGGAAAAAGACAATCTAAAATAAACTAAGCATGTATTGGTACAGACTTACGACCATAACATGCTGCACAGCTACTTTAAAGTAATATGCATGTTCTGATTTATTGTTCCCAAAACAACATTTACTATTTATCATTTAGAGGTACAGTTATTGTATTAATGATGCAGCCGCTATATATATCTTGTGTAGCACCATCCTTTTTCTAAAAAAAAAACAACAGAAAAACTGAGATCAAAACAAAATTTGCCAGTTTTAATCACCACTTAGAGTCATTTTCATATAACAAAGCTTGTTTTGTCTCATTTACAAGCATATTTGCCATGAACTTTGCATAAAAAAAACAATTTGTGCCTCAATTTGGGTGCAACACCTTTTGAGTTGCACATGATTTTGTGAAAAAAATGGATCAAAAGGGATTTTAAGATTTTGTAAAACAAAATTTTGCATTTTTGAAAATGGGAAAATCAGTGGCTCTAATTGTGCACCTAATTGTATGGATATTCTATCCAATAACATGTATCAGTTCCTGGCATTTAAAGTGAACCTCCAATAGTTTTGGTAATAGGAGCTTCTCATTATTTCCACATCCTCTATTTTGCAATTGACACTGTGAGTAATAAAAAAAAAAAAAAAACAGTGCATGGAAGTGGAGCATCCTGATCAACTGGCAGCTTTGAAAAGAGTTAATTTATCTGCTGGAAACCCTCATGCACAATAAAAAAATGAGATTTTTAATTGTTAAAACAATTATTTGGAGTGGCAGTAATGACCAGCCAACTGGCAAGTCATGACTCTCTTGAGCTCCATCCCGCCAAAACGGTTTTAGTTAATTTTTTCATAGTAAATTGGAGTAAAGACTGCTAAAGACTTCTGAAATAGGAAGGACGAGTTCTTGTTACCAAATTTGGGGAAACCACCCCACAGCATGGCAAAATCATCCAAAAAAATCCTGCTATCTACACCCGCGGAAGGCCCGGGGCCAATCTCCCTGTCAGCTGCAGAAATGGGCATGCTGGGCAGGATGGTTACTGGACAATTGATGGTGGTCCTCAGCCCAAAACTGGATCATCCAGAAGATAAACTGGAAGAAATGTTGGCCCGATATGCAGCCCACTCTACTTGCCTGAATGAGGCTGAGCAGCGGATTTCCAACCTGATGGACACAGGGCCCCTCCCACACAAGATCATGTCGCTGGGGCAGGAACTCGAAAACTGAAAGAGCTCCTGGATTACCAGGAGAACTATAACAGGTGCAACAACCTCTAGCTCCGTGGACTACTAGAGAGTAAGGAGGAGGCTAGTGTGGAAGATTTCGGTGCAACCATCCTGCCTACACTATTAGGGATGTCTCCTAAGGGAGATAGAATCACAATCGAGTGGGCGTACAGGGCCCTGGCAATGAGACCTTTGGCCGATCAACCACCTTGACAAATAATCCTACATTTTCATCATTATGGGGACTGGCAGACAATACTAGCAGCATACTGCAACAAAAAATAACTCATATATGATAGAAATGGACTGTACATGCACCAGGACTTTTCTCCCAGGTTACAAAAGAGGAGAAAGTTCTTTAATCCAATTCTGGACATGCTGCAGGAGCGGGAGCTCAAGTTTACCTTTTCCTACCAGGCCTTTCTTAAAATCCACCATGAGGGAACCACATTCACCTTTTGGGAAGCAGAAAAAGCCAGAGCCCTTGTAAAGGAGTTTGATCAGAAAAAGGGTGATTGAAGCAATCGGTAACACAGCTTATGATGATGTTTTATCCCCACTGGACCATCGTATCTCCCCCACTTTTGAAGGTGTGCATGGTCCTGGGTGAGTTACCAAGAAGATCACTGACATGTCTCCTGACTTCTTTATTACTCGACTAACAGTGCCACCACTTTGGCACCCACACAATTGCAATGGAAAACACTAGTTATCCAAACTTTAGCCCTAGAACAGCTGTCATTTCTCCTGAAGGGAAAGGAAGAAAGATTTCCGGACTGTTGGGGACCCTTTTTGAACTCTTTGTCTCCGATGGAAACCCAGATCTTAAAAAAAGGTGCATGCTAAGGGTTGAGGGGGTGGGGGTAGCATAGGGCTTGACTGCTTTTACAATTGTACAGGCAGGTGGTACCCGAGTGCCCTGTGTGTGGCACATGCATATGCACATGTATGCGGGTCTTGTTTTCGAACTCATACACAGCATGCTTTTAATGGAATGGACTGATTGTATGTTTTTAATCTTTTGGTTTGTAGTCTCAACGATGTGTTCTGTGTTGCACTGTATTGTTTTGTTCTTTTCATCTTTCTAAAATCAAAGATATTATACAAAAAAAAGTATTTAAAAAAATAAAAGTATTTTAGTTTAATAACACCATAGCATTAAAGGGGAATAGTCATGAGCAGTGCCTATTATGATCTGAAAGCCCATAAAAAAAAACTTTTACATGAGGTGTTAGGCTTACCAGTGCCCACCAGCAGTCCCAAGATATTGAGTATATTGTTACTACCCTGTGATGTCTCAGAGAGTGAAGCAAAGGGTTGAAGATTTTTATTATTGATGACTAGTCCAGGACCAGTCTCCGGGAAGATTTGACGGTCCAAGAAATCCACTCACTGGTCCACCCTACAGATTAAGAATATTTACACTGAGGTAGACCGAAACAAATCAAGTGAGATAAGCACCGATTCTATAACATCTTACACAGAAACATAGAAATTGTCAGCAGATAAGGACTGCTAGGCCCATCCAGTCTACCCGTAAACCATACACATGTGTGTGGCCACTGACCCTATGTGGTCAAGGGCTTTTCATCACTCCCTCCCCCCTCAAGGTTCCCTTGTACCTATCTCAGGCATGTTTAAAACCCTCCACTGTGCTTGCTCCCACCACCTCTTGTGGCAGACTATTCCAAGCGTCCACTACCCTCTCCATGAAGAAAAACTTTCTCACATTTCCTCTTAATCTGCCCCCTTCAAATTCATATTATGCTCCCTCATTCTAGTACTTCTTCTACATTGGAAAAGGCCCCCCCCAACACCTTGTTTATGCCATTGAGGTACTTGAAAGTTTCTATCATGTCCCTCTGCTCTCTCCTTTCCTCTAGTGAGTACATATCGAGGTCCCTTAGTCTCTCTCTTCATATGTTTTGTGGTGCAAGCCATGTACCACCTTTGTGGCCCTTCTCTGAACAGCCTCCACCCTGTTTATGTCTTTGTGCAGGTGTGGCCTCCAGAACTGCATGCAGTACTCCAGGTGAGGCCTTACAAGTGTTTTATACAATGGTATTACCACTTTCTGCCTCCTGCTAGTGATATCTCTGCCTATGCACCCCAGCATGCCACTGGCCCTCCCTGCAGCTTTTGCACTCTGCTTTGAGTCATTAAGGTCATCAGAAATGATAACCCCTAGGTCCCTTTCCTCTTTGGTGACAGTCAGCACCCCCCCATCCTTTAGATCTCCCCAGGGTTCCCTTACCCAGGTGCATTATCTTGCACTTCCTTGCATTGGCCCTCAGTTGCCACACCTCCAACCATTTTTTAAGCTTCTCCAGGTCCCTCCTCATTTTCTGCACCCCTTCTGGTGTATCTACCCTGTTGTAGATATTGGTGTCATCTTCAAATAGGCAGACCTTTAATTCCAGCCCCTCTGCAATGCCACTAATGAAGACATTGAACAGGACTGGTCCCAGTACTGGTCCCTGTGGTACCACGCTGGTTACCCACCTCTCCCCGGATTAGATCCCATTTACCACCACTCTCTGCTTCCTGTCCATCAGTCAGTTATTAATCTAGTATATCACCTTTTGTCCCATGCCCAGACTCACCATCTTGTTAATCAGCCTTCTGTGTGGGACAGTGTAGAAGGCTGTGCTGAAATCTAGGTAGGCGATGTCCACCACCCCTCCCTGATTAACTTCCCTAGTCATCCAATCAAAAAAATCTATCAGATTCATTTGACACAACCTTCCTGCTGTGAATCCATGTTGCCTCAGATCCTGGGCACCATTGGATTCCAGATGTGCCACTATCCTTTCTTTCAGTAGTGTCTCCATGACATTCCTCGCCACTGAGGTGAGGCTGACTGGCCTGTAGTTCCCCTCCTCTTCTCTACTGCCACTTTTGTGCAGTGGGACTACATGCACCCTCTTCCAGTCCTCTGGAACCACCTTTGTGTTGAGTGACTCAGTGAACAAGGCTGCCAGTTCCCTTCTCAGCTCCCCTAATATCCTCGGGTATATGCCATCTGGCCCCATGGCTTTATTCACCTTCAGCTTCATGAGCTCTTCTGAACTCTCTCCACTGTGAATGAACTGGTTTCCACCCCCGCCTCTGCTATTCAACTGCGGTCCACGACCCTCCCTCTCCTTAGTGAATACTGAACAGAAGTATTTGTTCAGTGTTTCTGCCTTGTCTAGGTCCCCCTCCTTACACTCCCCCTCCTCCCCTTTGAGCCTCACTATCCCTCCCCTGGTTTTTCTTCTTCTGCTGATGTACCTATAGAATGTCTTGTCCTCTTTCTTCACAGTCTGTGCTAAACCCTCCTTCATCCGTGCCTTAGCACTCCTAACAGTTTTCCCTGCTTCCCTTAGACATTCAAGGTACACCTCCCTGTCTTCCTTCTTTTGGGTCCCCTTATACTTCTCGAAACTTACTCTTTTAGCCCTTACCTTGTCTGACACCTCTTTAGAGAATCGTAGTGGCTTCCTTCTTCTTTTCCCTTTGGCCACTATCTTGATGCATTGGTTTGTTACATCGACTATGGCACTTTTCCCGCACTGTTCCTCAACCCCCTTCATTACTTCCCCTTCCCCCAGGGCTATTCTTATACATCTACCCATTTCAGCGAAATCTGTCCTTCTGAAATCTAATACTTTTGCTCTTGTGTAACTTGAGTCCCTGCCTCCATGCAAAACAACACTATGTGGTGATCACTGGACCCGAGGTATAATTCTATCCAGACTCCTTGGACTCTGTCCCCATTGGATAATACCAGGTCCAGAACTGGCTTGTCCCTGGTTGCATTAAGCACCAGCTGTCTGAGACCAACCCCATGTAGGGATTCTAGGATGGCTGTGCTTCTGGCTGAAGCAGCTGCCTGGGTGGTCCAATCCACATCTGGCATATTGAAATCCCCAAGCAGCAGGACTTCACCTTTAGATGGCATGTCATATATTTCCTCCATTAGTTCCCTGTCCACTTCCTCCCCCCTGTGCCGGAGGTCTGTATATCACCCCTGTTCGTATTGCTGTGCCATTGCTCGGTTCAAAGTTGACCCATGTTGCCTCGGCCTCCCCTGTCTTTCCTGAACTTCTGTAGCCTTTATACCCTCTCTGATGTACAGGGCCACCCCCCCCACCCTTTTTACCCTCCCTATCCCTCCTGAATGGAGTATAACCCAGTACATTGATGTCCCAACCATGATTAGCAGTGTACCATGTCTTTGTTATTGCCGTTATGTCAAGGTCTGCATCCGCTAACAAGGCCTCCAGTTCTGGGATTTTTTTCCCAGGCTGCGGACATCTGTTACCATGGTTTTCCAAGTTTTACAGCCTAAACTCCCTCTGCTCTTGTTCTTGCTCTCGTGCCTCTTCCCCAACCCCAGTATTCTTTTTTCTGCAATTTTGCCCCCCCCGGTTTACCCCTTTGTACATGCTTTGTCGGCTTGCCCCTCTCTGCCTGCTTCAGTTGCTCCTGGTGTTATGATTTTATAAAGAACCATTCTCTCTCCAACTCACAACATACAGAAATATATGTGCTTCTTGATCAGAGTTCACTTTCCAGTTCCACTGATTACCCATCTCCACTTATTCGCAGGATGAGTAAGAATTTATTTTTAGTGGTCCATGAAACAAAATCAGCAGATCCCAAAGCCAGGGTCAGTGGAAATGTTTGATTCCTGGAAGCTCTAGCTAAATACAATAGTTAGGCACAGCTTCACCCTGCGTGACTATCATTTCAAAGAGCTTTTCCCAGGTTTTCAATCTATGATGAGCAATGCTCAAAAATGTTCCACTTTAAGACACTGCAGGAGTATATTACCTTTCTCGAACTCTACAGGCCTAAAATCCTGAGCTATACCTCGCCTTGAGTCTTACGACCCCGGTTAGATTAACAGAGAGTAAGTCAACGCCTGCTGAAATGCCAGTTAATTTAATGAAAACACTACTTTTCAATGTTTACATTGAAAAGTGAATATAAAAAAACAGTGTTTCTCAAATGAGGCCACTGTAGCTGCATGTGGCCACCAGAACAATTTTGTGTGGCCACAGAAATCTTTAGAGCCCCATTTGTAAAGGTAACAGAATGGATATTTTCTTATCTTTAAACACACATGGGAGATAAAGTTGAAGTGGAGAGACTTGATTTAATGTGTATCGTGTGAAATGACATGTGTCATATTGGGGAAATTTGGAGTATATCAAGGGGTTTGGGGTGAAAAACAAAGGAAGGGGCCCACCAGTAAGTTCTGATGGCCCCACCTTGAGGCTCTTTCCAGCCCCCAGTGTTTTTTTCTTTTGCTTGGCTTTAGAACTACTGCGTTAACCCACTTCCAGCATTGTCCTGCCTCCATTTCCAAGTTATTTACATTGCCTCTGAGATTAAGAAAACCTTCTGACAATGCCCTCCCAGTCTAGAGTCCCAAAGTTAAGCCACATGGTGTGAGAGCAGCCACACACTTTTACTGTTTGCTCCAGCTGCATCTATGAAGGCATTTACAGCAAATGGACTAGAGCTTGAGCTGTGGCATGCACGCACCATTGGCAGTGGCATTAGCCTACAGGTGGTTAGCAACGAGTAATGCCTTTTACTTCAATATGGGAGTTAAAATGGGAGAACCTTCTCCACCCAAATGGGTTGGGCACACTTACGTCACCATAGAAGGATTGAAAAGTCTCTTTTTATGTTGATTGCGCACATGCCCAAGAAACATATTGCAGCAGCTTTCTCCACAAGCAGGTTGTGGAGGTGCGGCACTGTTGTGTCCAATGCCCCCACAGCCTTTAAAGGCTTGTCCAACATCTCCCAATGCCATGGGACGCTGCTGCTGACACTAGTTCAGCCAGCGTGCCACCAACTTGTAAAAAATCAGCCGCTGCAATCAGGGGCCGCCTCGTCATTGCAGCGTAAGTCATTCGCTGAAATGAGGGAGTGACCCGTCATTGCAGGGCGGGATCTTGACACACTGATATTGTTTGTGAACATGGCGGCAGTTTTCCGCTATGTTCACAAACAATAATAACCCCCCCTCCACTGTGTTTATTTGCCGACGGGGGCCCCAATCCCTGTCAGCTTCAGTGCCCCAATGTGTATGTTGCCGATGGGGGAGCCCACTCCCTGTCGGCATTATGTAACCCCCCCACTTATATTATCTGCCAACAGGGTGCCCAATCCCCATCGGCATAATGTCTGCACTCTTCAAGCCGACTGCGAACTGAGGAAATGCCGGTAAGCTGTATAATGGAATAAATGTTTTTTTTCCAACTTTAATGCATATCTCAGTCATTTTTTGGAATTTTGGCACCAAATTTTCAACATGGGGTTTTTGGGACCCCTTCTCATGAATTCTGGAACTGTCATGGTGTTAATCAGCCCTGAAGGCGATTTGCGGTCACTGCGGAATCACCATTCAGGGCGATTAATAAATTACAGTGCCAGTGTTCATGAGATAGGCTCTCAAAAAGCCTATGTTGCAAATTTAGTGAGAATCCCAAAATGACATTTCTGGCGTGCATTAAGCGGTTATGCTTATGCACGCCATAACTGCAAATTTGCAATATTTTCATGCCGGATTTTCAACATTGGCATTTTTCACACCTCCTTGTGAACAGTACAGCTGTCATTGTTCACATCCTGGCAGAAAATGTGGTTTTGCACTTCGATTGCAGAATAAGCCTTGATTCGCTGTGGGAAATTAGAGTTCGGGACAGATTAAGAAAATGACAGTGACACTGTTCATGAGTAGAGGTCCTAAAATACCTATATTGAAAATTTGGTGACAATACTCCATAAAATGACTGTGTTACAAGCATGCATTGCACAGTTTGCACGCACACTCGTAACTTCACGAATTTGTAATATTTTCACTCCAGATTTTCAACATTGCCATTTTCCCACACCTACTTATGAACAGTACAATTGTCATTTTTCCAATCCTGGACGAAATGTGTTTTTGCACTTCCGGCGCAGAATAGAGCGGTCGCTGTGGCAAATCACTGTTCGGGACAGATTAAGAAAATGACAGTGATACTGTTCATGAGCAGAGTTCCTAAAATGCCTATGTTGAAAATTTGGTAATGATAGCTCATCAAATGACTGTGTTACAAGTGTGCGTTGCGCACTTTCCATGCACCTTGTAACTTCGCAGATTTGTAATATTGTCACACCAGATTTTCAACACTGGCATTTTTTCACATCTCCTTATGAGCAGTATAGCTGTCATTTTTCACATCCTGACTGAAATGTGTTTTCACAGTTCTGGCGCAGAATAACACAGTCACTGTGGGAAATCAGTGTTTGGGACAGATTAAGAAAATGACAGTGGCACTGTTCATGAGCAGAGGTCCTAAAATCCCTATGTTGAAAATTTGGTGACGAAACTCCATAACATGACTGTGTTACAAGCATGCATTGAACTGTTTCCACGCACCCTTGTAACCTCGCAAGTTTGTAATATTTTCACGCCACATTTTCAACAGCGGCATTTTTTCACACCTCCTTATGAAGAGTACAGCTGACATTTTTCACATCCTGGCTAAAATATGTTTTTGCACTCCTGCCGGAGAATAGCATGGTGGCTGTGGGAAATCAGTGTTTGAGACAGATTAAGATCGAGCGAGTGAGAGGGGGAGTGACCGAGCTCAACTGAGCTCTGTTGGGACTGCTGTGGATTTGTTTGATGGGCAGAAAAAGGGCCCAACACAAGAGCCCAATACAAAAGGGCAGCCTGCAGCACTGGGAGAACAGAGCGAGGAGGCGAGTGAGGGAGGGGAGTGAACAAACTCACGGGCATGTCAGGGACTGCTACTGGTTCTTTGTGAGGCAGAAAAAGACGTCAATGCAGGCAGGGGCCCAGTACAAAAGGCTAGCCTGCAGCGGTGGGAGAAACAGTATGAGCGAGTGAGACAGGGGACTGAGTGAGCTCAACAAAGCTCTGTCAGGACTGCTGCGGATTTCTTTGTGGGCAGAAAAAGGCGCCAATGCAGGCAGGAGCCCCGTACAAAAGGGCAGCTTGCAGCACCAGGACAAACAGAATGAGCACGTGAGAGAGGGAGATTGAGCGACCTCAACGTAGCTCTGTCGGGACAGCTGCAGATTTTTTTGTGGACAGACAAAGGTGACACTGCAGCCAGGAGTCCCATACAAAAGAGCAGCCTGCAGTGCCAAGAGAAACAGAATGAGCGACTGACAGAGCAGTAGTGAGCGAACTCAATGGAGCTCTATTGTGACTGCTGCTGATTTCTTTGTGGGCAGAAAAAGGTGGCAACGCAGGCAGAAGCCCAGTACAAAAGGCCAGCTTGCAGCCCGGCAGAAACAGAATGAGTGAAGTGAGAGAGGGGGAGTGAGCGAGCTCAATGGAGCTGTGTCGGGACTGCTTCAGATTTCTTTGTGGCCAGAAAAAGCCGCCAATGCAGGCAGGAGCCCAGTACAAAACGGCAGCCTACAGCGGCGGGAGACACAGAATGAGTGAGTTGGGGGGAGTGAGGAGTGAGCTCAACGGAGCTCTGTTGGGACTGCTGCAGATTTGTTTGTGGGCAGAAAAAGGCAGCAATGCATGCAGGGGCCCAGCACAAAGGGCAGCCTGCAGTGGCGGAAAACCAGAATGAGTGAGTGAGAGGGGGGTGAGTGAGCTCAAGCAGACTCTATTGTAACTGCTGCAAATTTCTTTGTGGGCGAAGAAGGCGGCAACACAGGCAGGGCCCAGTAGAAAGGGGCAGCCTGCAGCACCAGCAGAAGCGGAATGAGCGAGTGAGAGAGAAGGGGTGGCAGAGCTCAACAGGAACTTTATCGGGACTGCTGCAGATTTCTTTGTGGGCAGAAAAAGGCACTAACAGAGGTAGGAGCCCAGTACAAAAGGGCAGCCTGCAGCACCACGAGAAACAGAATGAGTGAGTGAGACAGGGGGACTGAGTGACCTCAACGGAGCTCTGTCAGGACAGCTGCAGATTTCTTTGTGGGCAGAAAAAGGTGCCAACGCAGGCAGGAGCCCAGTACAAAAGGGCAGCATGCAGCGCTGGGAGAAACACAATGAGCGAGTGAGACAGGGGAGTGAGAAAGCTCAACAGAGCTCTATCATGACTGCTGCAGATTTCTTTGTTGGCAGAAAAAGGCGGCAATGCAGGCAGGAGCCAAGTACAAAAGGCCATCCTGCAGTGCTGGCAGAAATGGAACGAGTGAGAGAGAGAGGAGTGAGCAGACTCAACAGACCCGTGTCGGGACTCCTGCAGATTTCTTCATAAGCAGAAAAAGCCACCAACAGAGGCAGGAGCCCAGTACAAAAGGGCAGCCTGCAGCGCCAGGAGAAACAGAATGAGCAAGTGAGACAGAGGGAGTGAGCCACCTCAACTGAGCTCTGTTGGGACAGCTGCGGATTTCTTGGTGGGCAGAAAAAGCTGCCAATGCAGGCAGGAGCCCAGTACAAAAGATCAGCCTGCAGCACCGGGAGAAACAGACTGAGTGAGTGACGGAGGGGCAGTGAGCGAGCTCAACAGACCAATGCAATCAACATTCGGCATTGACAAATGCTTGTTTTTATTTGGTTTACTTTACTGACAGCCAGTTAGGTGAAATGTGTACCAAGACCAGTAAAATTATTTTTATAAATAAAATAGGCAGTTAAAAAAATAATAGTGTTATAATTAAATATAATGCAACTTACACCATCAAAGAGTACGATACATCTAACAAGTTTATTCTCTTCTGTAATGGCAGTATAAATCAGATAATGGAAAAGAAACTGAGAAATCCAGTGAAGGAAGACCTCCATAAATCAAGCTTTGGAAGCAGAACCCAGACTTGAATTAACCCTTAGGCTGCCAACAGAATTAGAATGTATAGGAATTTTGGACTGAAATATCAGTCCGCAGCCCTGCAAGGGTTAAAACCTCCATAGTAAAGTACAGTATAGGACAGTCCTGACATTTTCTGAGGAATCTTTGAAGGGAGAAGCCCCAACAGTAACAATTATTTATCTATGGCCAGCACCCTATCCCACAAAACAAAACATCCATGTGTTCACAGTTCTGTGAATAGGCACCAAGCAAAAATTAAGTAATTCAAACTGAGAGCAACTGATTGTCTTCAAACACACAGTAACTCATTCAACTGATCCAGACGGCCTTTTCAAGTATCAGCCTATGGTTACATAAAACCAAACACATGGCTGGCAAGCACACTGAGTATACAGACACAGTAAATGATTCTTTTCTCAAATCTTACAGCAGTTTTCAGTCACTCACTGATGGGCCGAGAGACATGAAGATAATCCATGAGTACTGAGATGAAGGACGATGGTGCAAACTCCTGGCAAACAGAAAATTAACATTCATAAACTATATTTATTTGTAAACATACAGGGTGCAAAATGTTCATCCAATCTGCCACCTAAAAGATTGAAGCATAAACTAGCATTGTAGCAATTCACCTTAGTCCATCTGCATCAGCTGCCCTCATTATCTAGCAGTATAGCCCATGCCTGAACTCAGGACTGGCCAGGATACCGCATTGTCTGGAAGTGCACCTGGAAGTGAGAGAGCAGCAACTGCAGTCAGAACAACAGAACTCACTGTGATTAAGTACTGAAAAGCCTACCTAGCCACTTTCTACATTAAACAACCAGCACTGTGGGGAAGAGGCATTGCCGGTGAATATGTGTAAAAATTAGTCACCCCCCCCAAATGCTGCTGGATCCATCCTCTTTCATCAGATTGGTCACTGGTCCTGAGGCTGCTGCTGTTCAGTTCTTATGAGGTATCAGGGGAGGAGTCTGCCTGCTGAGCAGACTGCTTAAAATCTTAACACCACTCTCTAGGTTGCAACTATTAGTTCTTGCCGGGGGGGGGTTCTGCTTGCTCAACAAATGCAGCACATTTACATGGTACCCATTATCCTAAATACCAACAGAATACTTAGTACCATATAAATTATGTGTAAAAAAAAAAATGACTGATCTAGATGTTGGTACCTGATCAATCCTTTTACTTGCCCAGAGATTATTACTGGGCCTGTGATAGGTCTGATGGTCCTGGCTGTTCTGTTGACTATTTTACAGTCTGTGCATTTAAATAATAGGGAGAGGAAGAGACAACAGATGAGACCAGGACATAGAAACTTAGAAAATGATGACAGATTAACGAAAGGTCCATCCAGTCTGCAAGGAGTTCCCTGTCTGTCCCAGAACCTAGTGTCCATATGGGGTTTAATCCCTCCCAGTCCACCCTCCTGCTCCCCTCCCTACTGCTACCAACCTTAGCAACTACCAGCCCCTTCACTCTGTCCCATCATTGCATTTGTTAGATGAGTTGAAAAGTATGCTGAGTACTCACCTTTTTATGAAATCCTTTAGACATAGTGAATAATTTATATTCTATTACGGCACTTTTAGGGATTTCTTCTTGACAGCTTGTCTTTGTAAACACTGTAATATTGTATAAGCTGAGTATATTGTATGTGCTTTACTCACAGAAAAGCGCAGAGAAATAAAAATGATGATGATAGTCTTGGTGACTAGGCAGTTCGAGGGCAGTACTTTGCAAAATTTTAAGTCCCGTTTTGGAATTGGGACCATTCCTTTAATAACAAGCATTTGTCAGTGCTGAATGTTTGCTTGCAGGTATGTGCTGTGCAGGTATTTGGTACTGATAGGCACTACACACAAAGGTTGTTAATTCTTTTTTTTATTCTGACCCCAACTTTTGAAAATATTTGTTTTAGGATTCACCTTATAGACATGACATTTACCATTTATAGTATATTGGCTGAAATGTCATTTTGCACCACAGGTGCAAAAAACACTGTCACAATAGCCATCTGCTTGTTATTATTTGTATTATATTTTTGCTATAAAAAAAGGCTATGTTTTTGAGTCCTGCTTAGGAAACAGGCCAAGCAGCAGAGCCTCATGGGACAATGAATTTTAAAAGAGAAGAAAAAAAAATGGTCTGCTCTCTCACTGACCCAGAGGACAAGCTAGATAGAGCTTCCTTTTTTGACACCTACCTGTCAGAGCCTGTGTAGCTGCTATACAACCAGGTTGTAAAAAGACAACTGCTTTGAATTTAGGAAGATTGCCATAAAAGGTTACATTTTATAGAATGACAGGAGGAAGATGGTTTTTGGAAAGCATATGTGAATTAACCTTACAGGATACTTCTGCAACATCAAAGGGTGTCATAAACCATACTCTGAGGTAGACAGACTGTCTTGTTATAATTAAAAAAATATTGCTGTATTTGCAGATTCCAATCCAGTAGCAATCTGACACGTTCACCTATGTAACTGCATATTGCAAATTTAGTATGCGGGACAGTGTGTGACCTCACACTAGCAGCTCAGAGCTGTGACATCACAAAGAGGGAGGGACATTCTACTTTCTAGTATTGGTGAAGCCTGCTGAAAAGACTGACACTCTTTTCTGGACTTCTAATAGACACTCTTGTTCTGAACTTGGAAGGGACACTTTTGTTCCTGGACTCAAAGAGATGCACTACTGCCAAAATAGGTAATTTCAGCACCACTATTTACCAACTGAAACTGGGGTAGGATTAGTTATTCAGTACAAGGTGATTTGTTTATAATTGCCCATTTATTTTCTGACTGTACCCTTAATGTATATATGCTCTGTGTTTTGTACTTTATTTGCTATTTTTGATTTTAGTAAACTTTGTTTTTCCTTAAAATGCTGCCTGAGACATGCACATTTGTGTGTGAATGGTGGAACAGTCTTAATATTCTAACACAGCTGTTAAATGCTTATTGTATCACCTTATGCAGACACGCTAAGAAGGATCTGTGTAAAGATCCAGCAAGGTAAGAAATATACCCGAGTCTCATTGCATCAGAAGGGGGGATTTGTGAACCAGATTGGTTATATGCCCACTGAGTCAAGTATTGCACTGCTTTCCCTGAAGACAGTGTAATATATGGACCTGTTACTTGGGTGTGCTAGCTAAAAAGGGTTTATAATTGACCCCAGGACTCGAGACTGGTAGTTGCTCAGACCCAAAACAAACAGGAGGGTGTTCCTGTTTGTCCTCTGTTCATGAATCACACTTAAAGGTTAGGCACTGTGGTAGCAGAGGGCCTGATCTGAGGATTGGGTTTGTGACAGATTTGGTGCGCAGTGGTGTGATCAAAAAGATTTGTTTGCATACTGTGCAATTATTTGGTGACACGAGCATTAACAGTCCAGTATGTCAGATTGATAAACTGTAATAGTTCACACACAAACAAGCAGGGATTTTAAAAGAAATATATCATTTTGGTTACAGTCTTAGTTCCCTGCCTGTTTTATTTTTTATGGGTACAAGCTAGTGTAGCCATAGATTGGGGAAGAAAATGGCTTCCATCTACAGCGAGTACACTGCAGAATACCTGAGGCACTTGTGCCAGAAAAGAGGAGTCCGGAGTGAGGGATGAAACAAACAGCATCTCATGGAGGATCTTGTGGCAGTCAATGCACAAGTGACTGCCCAGGACCTTGGGTCACAGCCAGTGACTGAAAAGGGACAGACCTTGGATGTGGTGGTGCCAGAGTCTATCACAGTGTCTAATCCCATGGAGGGGGGCAGCAAGACCAGGGAGAATCAAGAGCCACAGCACCAGGAGAGGGTCACCACAATGCTGGAGCCAGAAGGGATCAGGCTGCAGCTAGAGTTGAGGAGAATTAAGCTGGAATTCAAGCAGAAAAGGTTTGAAGCCCAGAAGCAGAGAGAGTATTAACAGGGGAAGTTTGAGCTGGAGATGCAGGAAAAAGAAATTCAGCATCAGAGAGAGGCTGAGAAAAGAGAAAAACAGCTTCAGAGAGATGTTGAGCGAGAGGAGAGAGAGTGCCAGAGGAAATTTGAACTAGAGAAGCTACAATTCTAATGACTAGTGCCAGAGCAGGTAAGTGGCATGGGTGAACCTGGAACTCCAGGACTGGGTTACAAGTTAAATTCTAAATTGATGGCTGAATTTAAAGAGGGGGAGGATATGGATGCATTTTTAAATTCATTTGAAAAAGTATGCATTCAGGCAAAAATTTCCCGAGAGTCCTGGAGCTTTCAGCTATCCCTGCTGCTTACCAGTAAAGCTCATGATGCCTTGGGTCACATGGACAATCAGGACAGTAATGATTATGCCAATCTTAAAGCTGCATTGCTTAAAAAGTATGAACTGACAGCTGAAACATACAGAGTTAAGTTTTGTAAGCTCAGGAGAAGCCCTGACATGAGCTATGAGGAACTAGCCACCAAGCAATGTCAGTTTTTGAAACGTTGGTGGGAGAGGGTCAAAGCAGACTCTGTAGAGAAAATTGAGGATATGGTATTTTTGGAGCAATTCTTTTGGGCTCACCCAGCAGAGCTCAAAACCTGGCTGGAGGGCTGAGATCCAAAAACAGTTCAGGAGGCTGCCGAGCTCTCAGACCACTATGCCAGGAGCAGGCCTGAAAGGAAGTGGGGCCAGTGTGGCAGTGCAGAAAGGGAAAGTGTGCTTCAGGGCAGCTAAAACCCTCACTGCCTCCCCAGAATGAGGGCTGCCCTAAGTTACAAAGAAAGGATTTGCCCAATAAAAGAAATAATAATTGTTAGTTTTGCAAACAACCTGGGCATCTTGCAAGACAGTGTCCTAAAAAGGCACATAGTGCACAAAGTGGTGCTTGAACAGAGATGGGTGCACAGTGTATCTTTGAAAGCATGTCTATAAACATGAGAGAGCACATACACCTGGTTACTGTAAATGGGGTGCAAACCCATGGGTTGAGTGACACGGGGGCATACTTTACTTTGGTAAAAGGGTGTTTGGTTGAGCCTGAACAGCTTATACCTAATCAGTTTGTTACAGTACAGGGATTCACTGGGGAGGAGAAAACTCTGCCACTTGCTAGTGTTCTCCTGGACTGGGGTGAGACTGGAGAGACTGTGCAAAAAGTTGCAGTGGCAGAAAATCTTTCCCTATATGTGGTTATAGGGAATAATCTCTAAAAAGGGGTAGTGTGTGTGTAGTTACCTGCAGTCAGATGGCAAAGGCCAATTGTGGTTTCCTGGACCACATAGAAGCCCCTGTGGAAAACACTGGGAGGCTGGTTCCCCAGCCTGTGTCTCCTGACATAGAGAGTAATGAAAGGGAGGTAGAAATTCCCCAGGTAGCAGTTAACAAAACTGCTACAGAAGGTTACTCTGAAGAGGGAGGGGTAACCAGTGGTCAGAGGGCTAGGGATGGCAGTGAGCCTGAATGCCCTGATGCTAGATCTAGGGACCCTAGTTTAGAAACTGAAGGGGACCTGTCCCATGGCTTGAGAGTATTTAAAGATTTTGCAGCTGCTCAGAAAAATGACCCTAGATTAGAGAGACGGAGGGCTTGTGCAGAATCTTATGGGACACATGGAGGAGGCAGAAGACACAGAGTGTATTGGGACAATGGACTGCTGTATATGCAGGATGTAAGGACAGAAGGAAGGGTGATAGGCAGGCAGCTTGTCATTCCCCAGGGGTACAGTGAGCAGTTGCTCAAGATTGCTCATGATATCCCCATGTCTGGACATCTGTGAATCATGTGCACTATGCAGTGATTGGCCCAGATTTTCTATTAGCCCAACTTCATCCAGCAGGTGAAGGAATATTGCAGGTCTTGTCACTGATACCAAGAAATAGGGAAAGCGGGTAGTAAAACCCAAGTCACCCTAATTCCCTTGCCCATAGTGGAGGAGTCATTCCAGAGGGTCGAAATGAATATTGTGGGGCCTTTGAATACCCCCAGCTCCTCTGGGAAGAGGTTTATCCTAACAGTGGTGGATTATGCCACCCAGTATCCAGAGGCAGTTGCCCTATCCTCACTGAGGACAGACAAATTGGCAGATGTCTTGCTAGGGATTATCTCCCATGTCGAGTTCCCGCAGGAGATTATCACCGATTGAGGGGGTTCCTTCATGTCAGACCTGACGAAGTGTTTGTGGGAGAAGTGTGGGGTGGTGCAGAGACATATGACACTTTATCACCCACAAGCCAATGGGCTGGTGGAAAGGCTTAACGGTACCCTAAAATCAATGATCCATGCATTTCCTGAACAGTATGGGAGGGACTGGGAGAAATACCTTCCCAACCAATTGTTCACATACAGGGAGGTGCCCCAAGAGTTGACAGGGTTTCCCCCTTCTAGCTCATATATGGACGCAGGGTGTGTTGGCCCCTAGACTTGATATGGGAGGACTGGGAAGGCAAGCACACCACCCAGGGAACTCCCATAATGCATTATGTCTTTAAGTTTAGGGAAAAGTTGAAGGAGTTTATGGGAACAGCCCAGAGCAACCTGGCAGCCACCCAGCAGAAGCAAAAGGTATGGTACGACTGCAGAACCAGAACTCGCTCATACACTGTGGGTCAGGAGGTCATGGTCCTAATCCCAGTCCAGAAAGATAAGCTGCAGGCCAAGTGGGAAGGACCATACAAAGTAGTCAGATGGGTGAATGACATAAATTACATTATAGAACTGTCTGACAGGAGACATACCCAAAGGATGTACCATGTCAACATGATGAAGCCATATGCAAATAGGGTTGACATGGTCTTTGCAGTTTGTGTTCCTGGGGAGGGAATGGACCAGGAAGACCCTCTTCTGGACTTGCTTGAGGAAAGCAAGTGGGAGTCCTCCATGGAGGCAATCAAACTGTTGCCCCAATTGACCCGGAACAGATTCAGGAAGTAAGGGAGGTTTTAGTAGACTTTGCCCCATTGTTTAATGCCAAGCCTGGACTGACCCCCTTAGTGAAGCATGATGTGACACACGGATGCAAGCACCCATACAGCGGACAGCATATCAGGTGTCAGAGGCTGTCCTAAAGGACATTAGGAGGGAGGTGGAAGAAATGCTGGATTTAGGGGTAATCCAGAAATCCTATAGCCCCTGGACCTCACCAGTAGTCCTCGTTCCCAAGCTGAATGGCTCTACTCATTTTTGTGTGGACTATTGTGGACTCAACACCATCATGAAGTCAGATGCCCATCC
This sequence comes from Neoceratodus forsteri, assembly GCA_016271365.2. Taxonomy (NCBI): domain Eukaryota; kingdom Metazoa; phylum Chordata; order Ceratodontiformes; family Ceratodontidae; genus Neoceratodus; species Neoceratodus forsteri. The sequence goes on from CM057456.1 coordinate 872,410,333, forward strand.
AATGCTATGGATAGATGAACTACTGGACAAGTTAGGAGGGACAACATACGTTACTACTACTGACCTGATGAAAGGGTATTTGCAGGTGGAGTTAACTGCCAGAGCTAGGGAGAGGTCAGCCTTCATCATTCCAATAGGGTTATTTGAGTTCAAGGTAATGCCTTTCAGAATGAAGAACACCCCTGCCACCTTCCAAAGGTTGGTGAACCAGGTGTTACATGGTACTGAAGAGTACGCCCTGGTGTACCTGGATGATATTGCCATCTTTAGTGCCAGCTGGAAGGAACACTTGTCCCACCTTAAGAAAGTGGGCAGGATTAAGAGGGCTGGGCTCACAGTGAAAGCTGAAAAGTACCAGGTGGCCATAGCTGAGGTGGCATACCTAGGGCATGTAATAGAACAGGGACAGCTCCATCCTAATCAAGCAAAGATTGAGGCAATAGAGGCATGGCCCAGACCTGAAACACAGAAGCAGGTCTGGAGTTTCCTAGGAACCTCAGGGTACTATCGAAAATTTATATCAAACTACAGTGCCCTGGCAGCTCCCCTATCTGACCTGCTAAAGAAAAGAATGCCTAAAAAGGTAAACTGGGAACCAGCCTGTGAATGAGCCTTTACACAGCTAAAGGAGGCACTGTGCGGTGCTCCTATGTTGGTCAGTCCAAACTACAGTAAGCCATTTGTAGTCCAGACAGATATTTCAGACATGGGTATTGGGGAAGTACTTAACCAGACTTCTAACCAATGGAAAGACCACCCAATAGTGTACCTCATTAAGAAATTAGTTCCCAGGGAACAGGCTTATTCTACAGTGGAGAAGGAGTGCCTTGCCCTGGTGTGGGCTCTGAAGAAATTAGAACCATACCTATATGGGTGATACTTTGAGGTACAGACAGAGCATAACCCCCTAGTTTGGCTGGCACAAATGGGTAAGACAAATGGTCGGCTTCTAAGATGCAGCCTTGCCTTACAGGGATACAATATGGCTGTCACTCACAGGGCAGTGGTGGCAAACACCAATGCAGATGTTCTACTTTGTCAGTTAGAGCAGTGAACAGAATTTGGGAAACTCATCCCATGCCTAGGAATAGATTCCCCCAAATTAAGTCTAGGAGGGAGGAGAGTCGCAACAGCCATCTGCTTGTTATTTGTATTATATATTTGCTATAAAAAATATATGTTTTTGAGTCCTGCTTAGGAAACAGGCCAAGTATCAGAGCCTCTTGGGACATTGGATTTTACAAGAGAAGAAAAAAATGGTCTGCCCCCTCACTGACCTAGAGGATAAGCTAGTTAGAGCTTCCTTTTTTGACACCTACCTGTCAGAGCCTGTGTAGCTGCTATACAATCAGGTTGTAAAAAGACAACTGCTTTGAATTTAGGAAGATTGCCATATAAGGTTACATTTTATAGGATGATAGGAGGAAGATGGTTTTTGGAAAGCATATGCGAATTAACCTTACATGATACTTTTGCAACATCAAAGGGTATTGTAAACCATACTCTGAGGCAGACAGACTGTCTTGTTATAATTAAAAAAATATTGCTGTATTTGCAGATTCCAATCCAGTGGTAATCTGACCTGTTCACCTATGCAACTACATGTTGCAAATTTAGTATGCAGGACAGTGTGTGACCTCACACTAGTAGCTCAGAGCTGTGACATCACAAAGAGGGAGAGGCATTCTGCTTTCTGATATTGGTGAAGCCTGCTGAAAGGACTGACACTTTTTTCTGGACTTCTAAGAGACACTCTTGTTCTGAACTTGAAAGGGACACTTTTACTCCTAGACTCAAAGACAGGCACTTCTGCCAAAATAGGTAATTTCAGCACCACTATTTACCAGCTGAAACTGGGGTAGGATTGGTTATTCAGTACAAGGTGGTTTGTTCATAATTGTCCATTTATTTTCTGACTGTACCCTTGGGGCTAGATATTCAAAGGGATTGTGCCTGGTGCAACTGAGGCATACCAGCGCAACCTCAGAACTGCACCCTAGGGTAATATTCAAAGATAGGAACTGAACAGCACAATTCCCAATGCACTGGGCACAAAGATAATGTATGTGGCACATCTCAAGGGGGCACGCTCATACATATGCGGCACATCCCGATATTCAACCTGAGATATGCGTGCATCTCTGGCATAACCCAGAGATGTGCCACATACCTGGGCTCAAAGTTGAGCCCGTAAAACACGTCTCTAGTACAGGCCACCCACAGGCGTGCTGCTGTATTGCGATGTGCAACACAGCAGCCACCAGCAGTGGGTGGTAACCCCCAAAACTGTGCAAATTCACCCACATAGGTCCCTGGTGGTCCAGTGAAATCCCCCACCCCTCCTGTAGTGGCAGTCACCATGTAAGAATGAATGCCAAGTCCCTGGTAGTCTAGTGGTACCCCCTCCCCATCCCGACACTCTGATCTCCAGTGCCATAATGTAATATGTAACCCTGGTGGTCCAGTGGTTGCCCCCTATCAGCTGACTCCCCAGTCACCATCAAAACAATTATCTACACCTCCCCGGTGGGCCAGTGGTACCCACCCTTACAGGACCCCGACCCAGCCCCAATTATCAGCGGCAGCAGACCCACCCACAAACCACATGAGCTGCCCTCTGAATGACAGCTTACAGTAGTGGCAGCAAGCTCATTGATCCACACTGTGGACCAATGGGCTTGCAGTGCATACTGTTATTACACAACTGTGTGAATGAATGACTTCATTCACAAAGTTGTTATTACTACTAGAGCACAGAGCTCATTGGTCCACAGTGTGACCAATGAGCTTGCAGCCACTACTGTAAAAGCTGTCATTTGATGGGCAGCCATGGTGGTTTGTGGGAGGGTCTGCTGCCTGACAATGACTGGAGGGCAGCTGGGTGGGCTGGGGGTCCTGTGTGGGTGGGGGTGGGGGAACCACTGGATCACCAGTGATAAATATTACATTATAGCGCCAGTGATCTGAGGGTCAGGATGGGAAGGAGGTACCACTAGACTAGCAGGGACTTGGCATTCATTCTTACATGACAATCACCGCTACTGGAGGGATGGGGGTTCCACTAGGCTACCAGGGACTTGGCACTCATTCTTACATGGCAATCACCGCTGTGGGCAGGGGACCTCTGGACCTCCACTGCCAGCAATGCATGGTGTGCACGGCACCAGGCACATTTCACTGGCCATCCCTGCACAACTCATGCAAATGGGGCCATAATGACCTGCAATTGGCCCCATTTGCACCTTGCATGTATAATGGTCCCATTTGCATATCGGTATTTGAATACTGGGAATGTGTACATGGCGTATCTATGATGCGCTGGTGCGTTGCCCATTCCTGGTATTCAGACCTGTCTGGGAGGATGTGCCAGTGCATTGTATTTGTGCAGGGTGCATTCCTTGCTATATTCAGAAGGGATGCACCATGGCACATCTCTTTTGAATATATCCCTTAGCACCCACTTGCACCATTTCCAGGCGCATTTTTGAATATCAGGCCCCAAATGTATATATGTTCTCGGGTTTGTATTTTATTTACTATTTTTAATTTTAGTAAACTTTAGTTTTCCATAAAATGCCGCCTGAGATATGTTCATTTGTGTGTGAATGGTGGAACAGTCTTAATATTCTAACACAGTTGTTAAATGCTTATTGTGTCACCTTATGCAACTACGCTAAGAAGGATCTGCGTAAAGATCCAGCAAGGTAAGAAAAATACCCAAGTCTCACTGAGTCAGAAGGGGAGATTTGTGAACCAGGTTGGTTGTATGCCCACTGGGTCAAGTATTTGGCTGCTTTCCCTGAAGGGAGTAAAATATTTGGACCTGTTACCTGGGTGTGCTAGCTAAAAAGGGTTTATAATTGACCCCAGGACTCAAGACTGGTAGTTGCTCAGACCTGAAACAAACAGGAGGGTGTCCCTGTTTGTCCCCTGTTCATGAATCGCACTTAAAGGTTAGGCACTGTGGTAGTAGAGGGCCTGACCTCAGGAGTGGGTTTGTGACACACATCTCGTCCAGGATTTAAAAAAAAATACATGACATTTATGAGGTAGTGTAGAAAATGGTTATATTCAAAGTCTGGAATCAAAATATTGAAAATTAGCAAAGTTATGAGTGAACATTCAAATAGTGTAATGTTCAGTCATAACCTGGGCATTTAATCATATCTGTACACTAAAGTTTCTGCATAGTCTTTTTATTACCCCACCTAATGAACCCAATAGGTGAAAATTTTCAAATCCCTGCCAAAATGTATTTCTATGCCATCGAAATGTCATAGGTCACAGGTACAGGTACAAAAACACATTTAAGCAAAGATTTGAAAAATGACAGCTGTGACATTCATGAGGTGCTGTAAAAAATGTCTATGTTGAAAATTTGGGGTCAAAATATTGAAAACTACCAAAGTTACGAGCCTGCATTCACAAATTTCAATGTAGGCTCATACCTTTGTTTAATTTTTTGTAAGCCAAATTTTCAACATAGCCTTCTTATGACTCCACCTCATAAACAAGAGTGAAGAAAATTTTCAACTCCTGCCCAAAAGGTGATTTTGTGCAGCAACTGTAAAATCACCTTTCAGGACAGATTTGCCTAATTTCACTGCCATTGTTCATGAGGTGGGGTACCCAAAAAAACGCATGTTGAAAACTTGGGCAAAATATTCAAAAATGGCCAAGTTATGCCACGAAGTTCAAAGACCCATTGAAATACATTGAACCGCATCTCTGATTTCCTCAGTTCGTGATTCAGCTTTGAAGAGTGAAGACATGTCTGTGGTCCATAGAGGATTACGGCGTTGAACCCCCTGTGGGTAAGTAAGGGCTTGGGGGGAGCTGAATGGGAGGGTCGGGTAGGGGGACTAACATCACAACAGACATCAATGGACAGTTTTCTTTTTTACAGCATCTCAAGCAGCAGTATTTGTTAGTTGGCGAAAATACTCATCACATAGTTTTTTTTAGCGAATATGTATTTCTGACAACCTGAGATTCATGCTCAGTATATTTTGTGTTTTTCTCAGATGTTGTTAAGACTTTTTTTATGGCTGATTCTGTAATTAATGACTCACATCATTAAGGATGGCCGTCATTCGCCATGTTTAAAAATCTCTTCCTCTGGTGTTACTTGTTGAATATACATGCTAGATTCATACTGTAGTTGTGTTAGGATGGTTCTTCTGCATGTTTTGTATAGTAAACAGCACACAATATTTATTTTTTTTCATGGTGGGTGTGGCATGGGGGGGTGGCACAGGTGTGGCATGGCCATGGGAACTTTTAAACACTTCAAGACCCAATATCTTGGTCCAGGAATGAAAGAAAATGAAAAGAAAAATGTGTATCTTAATATTTTTGCCAGACGAACCGTATTACTAAAAGATATGTATGGTTACTAACAAGTACTGCTCCTTTAAAGGGGCACTGTCAGCGTTTCTGTCATTTTCATAAGCACATTGTAGCATGTGTGCTGTTAGCATGAACGAATTTGAAATTTGAAAAAATACAAGATGAAGACTGTGCCTGATAGTAGCTGCAATCCTGAGTCTGGCTATGTGTCTCTTTATAAACGGTGAGCAATGTAACCCACTGAGTTTGTTTTTTTGAAAATTGAAGTCGTGACTTCAGACATGCACATTAGCACTGGTGCTAATGCACATGCCTAGAGTCACAGCTTCAAGTTCCAAAAAGAAAAATCATCAGTTTAGAGCACTTGTTTTCTACAAAGAGACTCATTGTCAGACTCAGGATTGTAGCTACTCTCAGGAACACTCTTCGTCTCATATGTTTTTTTAGATTTCAAACTTGTTCGGGGTGCATGCACGAGCAGCCGAGCTAGATGGCAGCTTGAACAAGAGCTTCTCACTTCAAGCAGTTTTAAATCTGGAAAAAAATGAAGATCACCATCAGAGGGGGCTGAGACACACACATCACCCGACAGCAAAAAATCTGCTTTAACGAACAAAGCAAACCCTGCAAAGATAGCTCATTCTGATTGCCAGATAATTGTAATAAACTGTGACCAGGAGTTAGAGCAACATGGCATGGGCACCTAACAATGGCAGGTACAGTGGAGGTGGCCAGGTCAGCTACAAATAACACTACAGAATTTCAGGAGCTAGTTGGCTGGCAGTATAGCCTAGAGGTTAGAGTAACGAGCTGTGAATGAGCTTGGTACATCCAGCCGACCAGACCTTGATTTGATTCTCACAACCTCCACTTGCATACTGTGTGACTCTGAGCAAGTCACTTAACTGCCCAGTGCTCCCATGTCACCACCTGAAAACAGGCACTTGTGCCTAGTGGGCCTTACCCAGTTACCAAAGACTAAAATAAAACATATAAATAAAAAAAGCAAGATGCAGCAAGTACTAAATGAAATTATCACCTACAAGTTCTCTGTGGCAAGTTTAGAAGAAAAAATTAAAGCCTTACATCACTGGAACCTGGACACTGAAACATATTTATCTTATATCAACGAGAAAGACTCACAGCATGAGACCAGAATACGGGAGCTGGAACGACTGGTCCAAATGTTATGGAACAGTACAGAGGATGTTAAAAACAGAAATAGGAGGAACAATCTTCATTTTGTGGGGTTCTCTAAAGGGGTGGAGAGAGGGAACCCCACAGGTTTTCTTCAGTTGGAGCTGCCAAAACTGCTGAATTATGAATGGCACCCTGTGCTGGAAGTGGAGCAGATACACAGGTCACTAGCCCCAGCCCCTAAGAAAGGTGACCTGCCCAGACCCATAACTGCAAAATTCCTGAGGTTTCCAGAAAAAGAAAGAATCTTGAATTCAGCTAGGGAACGAGGTTTGCTCTGCTGGCAGGGGCACAGAGTCTACATATTTAATGATTACTCAATGGAACTGGGGGGCAGGAAAAAGGCATTTACGGAGGCCAGGAAAGCATTTTAGGACCTTCAGGTTCAATACTACCTGGTGTACCCTGCAAAACTCCAAATACAGAGAAATGGTGTCAGCAACTCTGAAACACCTGCAGAAACGCTCTGCAACTGGAGGCATGCCAAACCAATCAGAGGGGCAAAGGACAATGGTCGGGGGATGCCCTTAGTGCATCCCTGCAAGGTCACTCCAGCAGGTACGCCCCACTGGCCACGCTCACAGGCAACGAGGGTATGGAATGGCAGACGTCTAAGGCTAAAACAGAGAGGGAAAGAGAAAGTAAAGCAGCGATCCCCACAGATCCAGAGGAAAGGATAGTGGAGCAGAACACAATTGTCAACCAGTAATGAGTCTGAGGGAGAACCAGAGCCAAAGCGACAGGAGCCAGACTTGAACCAGCAACAACATCAGCCCCAAGAATTGGCACCACAAGTGGGAGATGCAGTGCAGTTACAAGAGAACACAATTAAATCATGGGCTGAAGCAGTGGGGGTGACAGCAGCAGAAGCAGATGATATCCCACCCTCGATCAATCCAATCAATGTGGAAGTGACTGTACAGGCACCCAGGTGGTTACAGAGTCCACATACAGTCACACAACCATGAACTTGGACACCGTAATTGAGTGCAGCTCTGTATGAAAGTGGTCAGGTAAATTTGTTTTGTTGGTGGTGGGTAGGGGGATGGGAGATGAGGGAGAGTTGCAGCTTGCCGATGGGAGAGGGTGCCGGAAAATCCTTGGGTGAAATAGTTTATTGTAATGGCTGAACAGTGCTGGTGATAACCTGAGACTTTCTGGTCCCCTCCCGGGAAACAACAAATCTGGGATAAAGTGACAGCAGAAGATTTCTATATGGGACTGGGTAAAGGGAAATCACGATGCTGAGAGTGGGACCTCACTACTTGCCTATGTGGTTGGACCCATCCAATGAACCGAGCATGGTGGTAAGATAGGGACCTGGAGGAAAGCCAGGATGGAGGGAGGGAGGTAGAGAGCTGAACAGGGCTGCAGCAAAATGACAACTGCCCTTGGGGCTGGCTAGTGAGGAAGGGACCAGGAGATGGCTGAAATGGGATTCCAAGCCTCCATTCCGCCAGCTCTAGCCCCTTCCTCAGGAATCACCAGGGGGACCAGAAGGATAATGCTGCAAGCTGAACAACTCCCCCAAACCTGCAAATGATACAGGAAGGGAGATTAGAATAAACTGGTTGGTGCACCCCTCCCCAGTTAGTCGATAATCAGTGAGTCACAGACACTGAGCTAATAATAACATTGGCTTTCCAAGTTAGCCAACATAATGAAGATCTAGATGTGGGCCACTGGCTGCAGGATACTGGGGAGGAGGAGCACAGGTAATGGGGAAGCAACACGTTGGAGATACAGGGGAAGTGAAAAGCTGCATGCTCGGTCTCCAGGTGAACGTATGAGGAGACACTCGTGTAAAATATAGACAAAGGAAAAAGACAACTCACTGTAGATTTCTCAAGATGCTCAGTGCATGTTTTAATCAGAGCAGGTGCCTCACAAAAAATCAGCCCTGCGCTTCAACCCTTCAGTGGGCCTTCTAGGGGCGTATCTTGGGGATATACCCCTAGAAGGCCACTGAAGGGTTGAAGCACAGGGCTGATTTTTTTGTGAGGCACCTGCTCTGATTAAAACATGCACTGAGCATCTTGAAAAATCTACAGTGAGTGTGGTCATTTCTTTTGTGAATATTGCAGCTGGCAGCTTTGATATAGCACCACCAAACATGAGCGCACCGCTTTCCTGTTTAATTAAAATATATTCAACGAGGGGAGGGGGTCGAGCTACCTGGCAAATGACTTGGGGAATACCAGAAACAACAAATGAGTGACACAGATAGAGTTGCTTACCGTGCAAGTTCCGTTGTCATGGGAACTGCTCCAGGGTCTTTGGCAGTTGGTGCGGGCTGTCCCCGATTAGCCACAATGTTGTGAAGTTGCAGCATGGCTGGGAGAAGAGTTCAGCTCTCAGATATGGTTGCAAGTATAACACCCCCAACCCCCAATTTGGAGGCTTACCTTTGGTTCATTAACTCCCAGTTTCTGCCTCCTCCAAAGCACCTCCCGATGCCCACCATTTTATTTTTTCTTTTCCTGGCAGCTCCAGTCCTTATATGCCCTTGTGTGCCCCGAGGTAGCCCCCAGTGTAAATTCCAGCCCTTCAGGGCTCCAAAATTTAAAACTGCGATCTGCCGCTCAGCCAATGCACTGAGGTGCAGTGGGGATCGCGCAGGCTCAATACGGCAGCTTTGATGTGCTGACTGCAGGTCCAGCAGTTATAAGAAAAAGTGTTTGGTGGTCCAGGTCCCTGCGACGGCCAGAGTGGGGACTTGTGACCAAAGTAAGGGCCATGAGAGCCAGTTTCTATAAATAATTAAAGAAATTCATGAGGTGTTATGATTGGGGCTTATAAATATTAATGAGCCAGAGTCCCAATCCTATGAATATTCATAAGGGTTCTGTCTGACCTCAGGGGAAAGTGTTTTTGGCAGCTGCCGAAAGTAAATAAATAAATAATGCAGCTGCTGTTTGGGTTTTTGAGGAAAGATGTAAGAGGGGACAAATGTTTAAAGAGGGGAAATAACAAATGTTTAAATGAATAAGTAATTAAATACTGGCTGCATCACAGTAATGTTGGGACTCAGATAGGCAGCCTGCCTGCTGCAAACAGGGGTCAGTAAATATTGGCAGCAGCAACAGGAAAATGGACTGAGATAATTGCTAAAGCTGGGCAGCGACATAAAGGACACACATGTGGCTATCGAACTGTGGGGCATTTGGGTAAATTAATTAATTATTCTAGCTGCACCAGGACTTTGTTTGAGACCGTGTTAAAGTCTACATAAGGGACTGTGTGTTCAGCAGCCATTACAGAGCAGCAACAGCCAATCGGAAAGATGGGATTTTTAAGCCAGGACTTGTGGGACTTTTGCCAAAGCTCATGGGAATCTTCCAAGTGCTCATGAGGAACTGCAGGGACCTAATTTCAGGCGTCAAAATGACAAACCAACTGCACTGTCAGAGTTAGTCACTGGATTTTTAATGGCATTGTGTCTTGTAACAAGTCTCCTTTGCAGAATGTGCTTCCCACAGCTTACCCTTATCCCTTTTTGTTCCATTTGTTTTGTTTCTAAATTTCGTTGTTTATCCCTTTTTTGTTATCCCCCTTGGTCCGACAGTATACCTCCATTCTGTCGTCCCAGCCCACACATCCATGCGTCATACTCTTGAATAATGAGTGTGTAGCCCCAGGCACCTAAAGTCAGTTCTCACCTGTGCTCGAGCATTTCTATCTCTTTAGCTGTACCAGTGTGGAAGCAGTCCCGATTCCCCTTTAGTTCCTGCTGAGGTGCTCTGAGAGGTGAGTTCCCATCGATGAAAAGCTTCACACTGCTGATAGTCTAAACCTTTTTCTGCTGTTACCACCCTAACATCCTTCTTATCGCTAAATTGGTAACCTAATGCAAGGGTGTAGGCAGTCATACTCACTGTACACATTTATGTACAGTTTTGTTGAGTGCCTGTCACAAACTATGTACCTTTCTGTTAACATTTTCATTCTAATCTGTAGTATTTGCATTAGCGCAGGCCACTGAGGAGTGTCTTTGCTTAAACTTATGTTGTTTTGGAGACAGATACATATATAACCTCTTTAGATTTTAGAGGAATCATCTGAGAATAATCTGACTTGTTTGGAAGGGGGGTACCATTTGGAGAGGATGTGTACATTTTTTTAAAGGGGGGGGTGTAACTGTTGGAGATTGTGTGTACAAAACAGAAATTCCTGGCTACACCCCTGACCTATTGTGAGGCACTTTTGCATTTATTTTTTATAACGTTTCAGCTTCAATCTGTACATTGCATCTACCAACTAATCCCAGTGAGAGAATACAGTTTCCTCACTAGTTCATCGTGTTCAGATGCCGGTTTACGTTGGACTGTGTAATAAAAAGAATAAGGCAATAAACTTATTCAACTTGACAGAGCCTTTTACAGAATGACAAACTGGACATAGGTTCTTAATGTATGTGAATCAAAACCGCGCTGCTCGAGTCAGTTCAAACTGTACATACGTTTTAACTATTAATTGTTGGAGCTGTTTTTTGTAGTGCCATCTAGTTTTGGATCCCATAACCAAGATAGCAGTCTTTCTCTTTGATGCCTTGGACATGCTGTATTACGTGGTTGCAGGTGACACTTGGTGCTATCAAAATTGCCATTGTTCCCAGTGCCATGTAACCTTGGCAGTCCTGCTGTCCAATGTATATGCACCTCATGTCATTTTGGTCTGCTGACCCCTACATAGTAGCAATGCCCTTCTTTTCCAATCGTAAGTTCAAAAACAATGAATGTTGCCATAGCAGTGCTATAAATAACATTGAAGGCATTGGTTGCCTCTTCCGGGAGCGACAACAGTTTCCATAAGTGATCATGACCACTAGCATTAGTGCTGCGTTTCCCTATGAAAGTTTAAAAAAAAAATACTAGTCTTCGGAGTGCCACAAAAATATTTAGCTGATAAGCCTTGCATCCTGGATTTGCAGTCAAATTCTTCTCACCGTTTTCCTTCCCGTATTCAATCTTGCTCCACGGTAGCTACTGATGGAGGGTCACAATATTTTGTGTGGCTGAATCTAGGGCTCTCATTAGGGTTGTCAGAACTAGTTCGTCTAAGATTGGAACCCTGGTGTTCGAGTTCTAATTTAGAACTTGAACACTAGAGGGTTCGCCAAAGGGTTCTTTTTTTATTGTTAAATATTCAACTGCAAAGCTGTTATTTTATTTTTCTTTTCATAGGTAACTATGGTGAAATAAAAAATCTGTAACAGAAATCATGTATATTTGTGTTTGTTTTTTTTTTAAATGGGGATTTTTTTAATATAGTAGGTTAAAATATCAGTGGTACAGTGTAGTTCAGTTTAGTTTTTTTTTCTCCGTGCCCCCATGTTTTGGTTGTTCATTGCCTCATTTCTGGAGTGATGTCTGCTTCTCCTATGTGATCATTTATCAATTTTGAAGTTGGTGCTGCACTAAGCTATCACACAACAACACTTTGATGACCACAGCAGTAGGTGTTTTATTTTTTTTTATGACCCTCATATTTTTTAACTCATAAAAACGTTAGTTGGAAAACAATGGCAAAATGAAAAACTGGGCAGATCTGTGTTTTCTCCTCTTCTAACTGTAAGCGCAAGATGATGTAAACACATTTGAGATTGAGACTGTACAGTGTTGCTACAGGCTAGAGCGAGCAAATGAAAAGCATACCTTGATGTCCTTTTCATTAAATTACAGGCTATTTTTTGTTTGACCTGCTGTTTATTTGATGGTAAATGGAAAGTATTTGAGACACTTTTTTCCTGTCCTTGCAGTTCTGTTTTTGAACTATGTCCCGGACCATTTTTATGTATCAGAAGTTGTATTGATCAGCATTATTTGTATCAACCGGATGAAAGAAATACTGTACGAGTTTCAATCACGTCTCAGCAGTGAGTTGGCACTTCGAATTTGACGATCTTACTGTATTTAGTTCTTTGTATATTACTGCCAGGTAAATGCTGTTCGCAAGATGGGTCATGAGATTTCAGCGTAGATTTCATTTGATTTTGTTTGTGCTGAACAAAATTTTATAGTTAATTATAAATGCAGCTTTTTTTTTCCAATGTACATTTTGTGTGTGTGTGTGTGTGCGTGTGTGTGTGTGTGTGTGTACGCGTGTGTGTGTGTGTTTGGGGGTGGGGGTGTGTGGGCGAAAATAAATAAATTTTGTTGCCTTTTGATAAAAAAAATGAGCACATCAACTACTGATTATGTTTGTAAAATACAACATACAGCAGCATTAGGCGTCACCCCCTTCGAATATTGACATCAGAGCAATGCTGACACCAGTCTCTGTGCAAGGCCAATTCCGAATTAATAATGACAGACATGAATGACTGACAGTGTTTTCCACAGCTCTGTAATGTAAACTCCTTGTCCCTTTGTCATTTTTGTTGTCTGCTTGCAGACAGGAACATTCTGTTTTACTTCTATACCTTGTGTGCTAGTTTTTAGTAGTGAAAGTTAGTTTTGTACTGTACACACAATGTCCTTTTTTCTTGTTTTATTAATAGTGCTGTCAGAGTTGCCGCTTCTAAAAGCTGTTCACTGCCAAAGTCAGCTCATGCTGTCAATTCCAACAGAGGCTGGACAATGAGCTGTCGGACACAGTGAGTTACATCAGGATAGCCTCACAATATACTATAAAGAGACAGGCATGTGATTTTTGGGCTGTGGCAGCACTGACAGCGCTATTAGAAGAAAAAATGTATCCTGTGTGTGTAGAAAGCAAACACTGCAATCTGGTTAGTGTGCAGGTTTTGTTTATGCGTGGGGTTGTAAATCTGACAGGTCAACTCAGTGATAAAGTTCAAGCGGTCCAGATCACTTTGCAGCAAAGTGACTAACAGACCAAAACTAGAGGACTGTCTTTCAAATGTATCTTACTGGTATACTGTCTTGATAAAATTGATCATAATTCATGTTACTTAATTTCTCAAGTTTCACTGCGATGAGAAACCCGAAGTTTCCTCCAATACAGTCTTGACTGCCTGTGTTTTACATTGTCCTTGCTTACTGTTCTCTGGTTTTAGTAACTGACCAAGACTCAAAAGTCTTACAACAAGAGGGTCTGTGCCTGACATGTCTCCACATATCAAGTGTCAGTAGGGCACTGTATAGTGACAATAAGTTGTGGTAGGAGAATCAGAGATCAATGAACAAGGGCAATGTAAAGCACAGCCAGTCAGACTGTATCTAAGGAAACTGCTTTCTCGTCACAGTGAGATTTAACAAGAAATTAACATGGTTGTACTCAGTTTTATCAAGACAGGGTACCAGTAAAATGAATGTAAAAGAAAGTCCTCTAGTTTTGTTCTGTTATTCATTTTGCTGCAAAGTGATCTGGACCTCTTGAACTTTATCAGTGTGTTGAAATGTCAGATTTACAACCCCATGCATAAACAAAACCTGCACACTAACCCGATTGCAGTGTTTTCTTTCTACACACACACCTGTTTGTTTCTTCTAATAGCGCTGCCAGTACTGCCACTGTGTGAAGCTTTGTTATTTAATGAAACAAGTATTGTTGTTAAATCTCATCCCTAAAATCTCTTGCCCATCTCTTTATAGTATATTGCACGGGTATCCTGATGTAACTCACTGTGTCTGACAGCTCATATCAAGTGTCATCCCAGCATTAAAATACAAAATAAAAGTGAATAAAAATCTGAAATTTAAAATCTCAATGACAGCAACAAACATCACAGCTCACACACACGCGCACACACACACACACACACACACACACACACACACACACACACACTTACTTAAATATTGCATGATACAAATGAATTAGCCCACTGGCTGTGTGAGTGTTAATGAAGATCACGTTTCCCAATTGAGAACATGTACAGGGCTAGTTGTTGCTATGGTGTGGGAGTTTTGGATATCACTGAAGAGACATCTGTAGGAATTCAGTGTCAGCTGACTTTTGCAAAGAATTGCTTCACAGAGCAGTAACACTGATGACTCTAATATTTAAAAAAAGGACATAGTGTGTAGAAAGCAACTAACTTGCACTACTAATAATGCAACACACAAAAGATTTGGAAGTATACCTTATAAGTTTTAATTAAATATATTTCCGACTTCCTCTAAAACGGTGCAGGCATGCCATTTCCTGGTGCTCACTCCTAGTGGGTAGGGAGTCTTGTCTCAGGGGTGGTGTGGTCTTGACTCCAGCACACATACTGGGAGGACAGAGCCATTGAGAGCGACTGATAGCTGGGAAGGAAGGAGGGACTAGTTAAATGTATGTACTGTTACTGTACACTCCTGCGAGCAGCCCAACATGTACAGTTAAGTCATTTAACTCAAACCTGGTTCTTCTTGCACATCAATAAATCAGTGAAGCAGATGGAGCTGGACTGAGTAGCTGCTCCATTAGGCAATTTTTGGCACATTTTGTTTATTGCTCCTGTGAGAACATTACAGAGAGGAGGCATGCAGGCACTGACAGTGGAAGGCATTTTTACTGTGTGGCAGAAATTGCAGAAAGGAAAAGGGGGCTCAAAAGGAGCAGTCAGGCAGTGGCATTAAGTGACAAGGTGGTTTGTTGGGAAGAGAGTAGGGGAGTAGGCAAGCAGGGGGGACTGTGGAATCAACTGACTGGGAGCCTGGGGTTCTTTGTGCATAGGTCATCCTCCTGCTGTGTGCACTTTGTTGCACTCTGTATCCAGTGTGTGACTCCAGCTATGTGATATTCATTGCAGACATATCATGGGACATCAAGAGCAAGATCAGTCTGTTTGCTGATGATACCAAGGTGGGAGCGGTGGTGGATGACCTAGGGGGATGGCAGGGGTTGCAGGATGATCTGGCAAAGCTAGAAACCTGGTCAGACACCTGGCAACTGGGGTTTAATGCCAAAAAGTGCAAGGTGCTGCATTTTGGTATGAAGAACCCAAGGAGGAGTTACCAGCTGGGGGGAGTGCAGCTAGCCCAGACAGAGAAGGAGGAGAAGGATCTGGGGGTGCTCATTACAGGGTCAATGAACAACTCGGCACCATGTAGGAAGGCTGCTGCAAAGGCCAACAAAATGCTGGGTTGTATTGCAAGGGGTATATCCTCGAGGAGGGAGGAGGTGATTCTGCCACTGTATAGGTCATTAGTTAGACCGCATCTGGAGTACTGCGTGCAGTACTGGCACCCGTATCTGAAGAGGGACATTAAGTTACTGGAGGTGGTGCAGTGCAGGGTGACAAAGATGATCAAGGTGCTGGGGTACTTATCATACGAGAGGAGGCTGAGGGAGTTGAACATATACTCACTGGAGGAGAGGAGGGACAGGGGGGACATGATTGAAACCTATAAGGACATGCAAGGAATAAACAAGACAGGTACAGAGGGGCTGTTCAAAGTAAGGGAGGGGAAGGGAGGGACACTAGGGGCCATGATATGAGACTTGAGGGAGGAAGGTTCAGGAGGGAGAGGAGGAGACACTTTTTACAGAGAGGGTGGTGGCTGGGTGGAATGCGTTACCTGCAGAAGTGGTATCCAGTAGAACAGTGGACTGCTTCAAAAGGGGTTGGGACAGGACATGGGGAGGGTCAATGAAGGGGAAGGGTGAAAGCGAGGGGCAGCTGCAGAATAAGGGGTGCTAGCTGCACATTCGAGCAGACTTGATAGACCTGTAGGCCTTTATCTGCTGGCAAATTTCGTATGTTCGAATGTTTCCTAAGTACTGGCCAGCCTATCATCATGCAGTGTGCCCTTTGATTGCACTGTACCCAGTGTGTGACCATGTGCACTGCAGCCCAGCATCAAGTCTAGTTATCTTTAAGTACATGCCAGAAATGTTTCCCTGTCGGGAGTACAGACAGAAAAATCCAATACTTACAGTACAAAAAAAGAAATCTGTGCATCACTGTGTTGTGTGATGACATCTCCTAAGTGGTGTAGTGGCCAGCCCATCATCCTGCTGTGTGCCCTCTGACTGCAAAAGTTCTAGGTTAGAACTAGAACCCAGAACTTTAGAAGGTTCTGACAACCCTAGGTCTCATGTCAGTGTACTTGGGGTGGTGTTGGTGTGAAGGCCATCACAGCTTCGGCTGTTAGGCATTTCAGGCTTGTGAAGTGTGTGCTGTTCACATGTGTTTTACTGTACTTTCTGTTGCCGCTATGTGAATTGTATTGTCATGTGTTGTTCCTGCTGCACATGACATCCAAGCAAACAGTCAACCGTGCGTTCCTTAGTAACTTGTCCATGTCCCGACCTAGCCAAGCAAATTGGCAATCTGCAGGGGCTTGTGGTTGTGTGCATCTTGTTCTCAGATTGCCAATCTTGACTCTTTGTTTCACCAATACCTCAGTCTGTCACTCACCTTCCTGTGCTTTCTGTGCTTTCTTTCTGTAGTTTTGTCTGAGCCACATCCACCTGACCATGCATCTAACAAATTCAAGTGTGGTGCTGGTGTCCCGTGGGTGCCAACCACAGGTCCAACCAGGGTTTTCCTTTTTCCTCACATTCGTCTACGTTTGTGGCTAGCACAGTAACAGAATGGCAATGATTCATTGGCATATACCACAGTGTGATTCTGTTGTGTAAAGCAAGCAACTGGCTTCATTGCGCACTGCTGGGCCTCAGTTGCAGGATCAATACCTCTGTGGAGGTGTTGGCCTACATTCCTGCAGTAAGGGAGTTGGGGGGAGGTGGTGGGGCGGGGTGTTGAATAGACCTGATGGTCAAAACAGCACTATAGGTTCAACAGTCAGCCAATCATGGGCTGCAATGTTTCCAAATGGCCTTGTCCTGGCAAAACAGATCCCGCACATAGTGCCATTGATAGTATCACTTGATTGTCATACTGGCATAAACACAGAACTAGTTGACAGGACATCATGAGATGAACTCAATTGTTCCATGTTTTTCCTTATTTTGGAGAGGTAGGGGGTAGCGTAAAGTGTTGTGTGTGGATGCCCATGTATGTGGAGTGGAAGCATTAAATCAATCAGGTTGCACTTTGAATAAGAGGAGTCAGAGGTACCCTTGGTAACAATTTAAACATGCAATGGTACACCAATTGGTACCAGCTTTCTGTTGTGCACTCCATTGCTGGTGTAGGAGATGGACATTAATCCTGTCAATCATAATTTGGAGATGGCATCAAAGTTGTAGCATTACTTGGGTGATTTTAGGAACAACGATATTAACTGTAATATTCTTGCACATCACTCACTCCAGATCAGTGGCATCCTGCATGTATTGTATACCTGTCTGTATACCTGTGATAGGACCGCCTTATGAATGAGCTTGCTCAACGTAGTTTTCACGCAATAAACTTGAACACATGAGTTCCACGGTGCTCAGTACTTTGTCCACTGCATCTCTACAGCTTTATAAATTCCTAACTCAGCAAGTGGGGGAACCAACCAGGAAGGCGCAGATACTGGATGTGGTCCTGGCAGACAGGGACCAGATTGGGGGCCTAGGGGTAAGGGACCTGTTGGCGGGGAGCGACCATGCCATGCCATGGTCTGGTTCTGCCTGGACCTAGGAGGGGTAGAAGGCTGCACAAAGACAGAGGTAACTGACTTCAGGGGGCCGGATTTCAAGGAAATGGGAAGGATCCTTAAGAAGCATTTGGATGGGATTGGGCCAGACATGGACGCTGACAGTAGGTGGGAAATCATCAGGAGGGGGTGCAGGATGCTACCAGCACCTGTGCAAGAGTAAGACGAAAATGTGGTAGGGCCCGTAAACCCTGCTGGTGGACCAGGGAGGTTCAGGAGGTGGTGAAGGGAAAGAAGGCAGCTTATAGGCATTTCAAGTGATCAAGGAGTGAAAGGGATAGAGGTGAGTACGAGCTGATGGTCAGAAGGGCTACTAAGGTGGTGAGGGTGGCTAAGACAAGGAAGGAGCAGAACCTGGCCAGGGAAATTAGGAGAGGGAATAAGGGTTCTTTAGATACATTGGGAAAAAAAGGGTGAAGGGCAGATTAGCAGGATTAAAACAGGGGAGGATGGGCCGCAATCCGGGGAGCAGGCTGAGTTACTAAATGAGTACTTCACCTCAGTTTTCACCAAGGAAAATGGGGGGCTGCATCATACATGGGAGGAGATGGTGAAACTGAGGGGGACCCTGCCAATCGTCGGGTCTGGGGAGAGGATGGGCCATCACTGGCAGGAGGGGGAAGGCAAGGCAGGGGACGAGGTAGTGGAGGTGGAAATCATGGCAGAGAGAGTGAGGGAAGCCCTCAGGTCCCTTAAGATGGAGAAAGCACCGGGGCCAGATAAATTACATCCCAGAGTGCTGAAGGAACTGGCAGATGTCCTGGCGAAACCCCTGGCGGAGCTTTTCAGCATCTCTCTGAGGACAGGGTGGGTGCCCCAGGACTGGAAGGTGGTGCATATAGTGCCTATCCACAAGGGGGATCAAGGGAGGTGGCAGGGAACTACAGGCCCATCAGCCTGACATCGGTGGTGGGCAAGGTGATGGAGGGCATTGTCAAGGAGAGGCTGGGGGGACCTGGAAAGTTGGGGTGCCTGGACGATAGACAGCATGGATTCGTCCCAGGAAATCATGTCAGACAAACCTTGTGGAGTTCTATGACTGGGTGACAGAGCCTTGGACCTGGGTAGACTGGTGGATGTCCTCTATCTTGACTTCAGCAAGGCGTTGACTCTGTTCCTCATGGGGCCTGTTGAATAAGCTGGGAGAAATGGGGTGGGAACCAGATGATCAGGTGGATAGGCAATTGGCTCCAGGACCGACCCAGAGGGTCGTGGTTGGCGGATAGTCTCATCCCCAAGGAGGGTCATTAGTGGGTCCCTCAGGAATCAGTCCTTGGGCCCTCCTGTTCAATGCCTATGTCTCTGACATAAGGAAGGGTATCAGGAGTGAGATGAGTTTCTTGCAGATGACTCAAAACTGGGGCAGTGGTGGATGGGGAGGAGGGAAGGGTGGCCCTACAGGGGACCTGGAGGCTCTGGAAAGGTGTCTAGGAAGTGGAAATGCAAGGTACTGCATCTGTGAGCCAGAAACCCGGGCCAAGAGTACACCCTGTGGGGGGGAAATGCTACAAGTCTCAATGGCTGAGAGGGACCTGGGGGTGGTGGTGGTGGATGTCAAGATGAACAACTCTGAGATTTGTAGGAGGGCAGCGGTGAAGGCCAACAGGATGCTGGGATGCATCGCTAGGGGGATCACCTCCAGAAGGAGCGAAGTGATACTCACCCTGTATAACTGCTTGGTGATGCCGCACTTTGAGTACTGCATGCAGTTTTTGAGGCCACCCTTAAAAAGGGACATTGAACTACTGGAGAGGGTCCAGAGGAGGGCAACCAAAATGATCTAGGGCTTGGGGGACAGGACCTATGGGGAGAGACTCGAATCACTAAATATGTACACTTTGGAAGAGAGAAGGGACCAGGGGGACATGATAGAAGTCTTGAAGTACATGAAGGGGTTAGATAGAGGAAAAGCAGTCAAGGTGCTCAGAAGGGGAGGGCAACTAGAGGGCATGGGTGGAAGCTGAAGGGGGGGAGATTCAGGAGAGAAAGGAGGAGGTGCTACTTCACTAAGAGGGTGGTGGAGCCATGGAATGTGCTGCCCAGGGGGCTGGCGGAGCCAGAGACAGTGGAGGGGTTCAAGAGGGGGTGGGACAGGTACAGGGGAAGGATTCTGGATGCAAAGTTCTGTGCAGTGTGAATATCCGGGACTGGGAAGGGAGAAACCAGAGAGGATGATGGGGGCAGCAAGATCTGCTCCCAGGGTGGGGGCTGACCAAATGAACAGACACAAAAGACCATTAGGCCTATTCTGCTGGCATTTTAGTATGTTGGTATGTTAGTATGACCTCCCATCGGCTGCTGCTTGGTCATCTATACACATGTATTCTTATAAGCCGGTACTGTGTGTCTCCGTCAACTCCTCCTTGAAACTGCATAGCGTCCTGCCCTGTGGTGCTGTGGTTTTAGGCGCTGGATACCACACCTCTCACAACTCCAGTGACCCATGTTCTGTAATGGACTTAGGCCGCTGGTGAACCGTCAAGAGGACCACTCTCATCTCCCAGTAATGTTAATGGCTATTGCGCCACTCAGCCGAAAACAAGAACGTAAGACGGTGTCAACAGATGGGGACCACTTTACCCATCGAGTCTTCCCAGGGTGGCTAACCCCCTCTCCTTGAACTTTTTCTGCCAGTCTGTTCACACTGTCCCATGCTATCTTACATTCTCTTACTGTTTTAGCTGCCACTACCTGTGCTGGCAGGTTGCTCCATGGCTCTAGCACCCTCTCCGTGAAGACGTCATTTGTATAGTTGCTCCTGAACTTTCCTCCCACCAGATGCATATTGTGCCCCCTTGTCAGAGTTCCCTCATTTTCTTGGAAGAGGTTCTCCATCTTTTTTATTCCCTTGACATATATGAATGTTTCTATCATGTCTACTGTTTCGTCTCTGTTTTAGTGAGTACAACTACACTTCCTGGAGCCTCTTTTAAATTCTCTCATGGTGTAGCCCGGCACCATTTTAGTGGCCCTCTCTGCACTGTCTCTAATCTTTTGTCCTTTTGATGTGTCCTCAGGAACTGGACACAGTATTCCAGGTTCGGCTTCGTCAAGGATCTGTACAGTGGCATGATTACCTCTTGCTTTTTGCTTGTGATGCCCCTTCCTATACATCCTTGGATGCCACTTGCTCTCTGTGCCACTGGTCTGCACTGTTTCATGACTTTTAAGCTGATGAAGTCCAATACAGGGTGGAATATATTGCACAGGGCATAGTGAAACCCAAGGGGGTGGTGGTGGGACTGCAGAGCTGGTTTCCGATTATGGGAGCTAATTATTGAGCATACTTGCCAAACAATAAAGCCTCCTCTGTTTGCGTTTTACTATGTTAGTCTGTTAGTAACTACTTATGCAATGTAGATGACCACTAAACAACAGTTCCTAGGAAAATATACATGTGTCTGTGCTTTGATTCTTCTCGGAGCAAATATTCAAATTAGTTTGCTTGCTTTGCACCATGCGACAGGGCTATATTAGCAACACAAGCAACCAGGATAGCTTCAGATTGCATTTCTTGTTGTTGACCAGAACATATGTGGCTATGCATAAAGTCTATGCTATCATCCACTGAATGCCTTACCGAACCAATTCTGCCTTTTTGTCATGTTCTTTGGGATTTTGTCAAAAGCATAGATTCTTAGACACTGCTAAGGGACGATTTACACTGCGCTTCACTCCCTGCTCCAGGGCATTCCTCACCAGCAATACATATCAAACAATGTCATTCAATTGTGCAGTGGCAGTATTGGACTGATTATCTACAGTGTACGCTATCATTGGGATTCCATTGCATACCACTAAAATTATTATGCTTTTCACACTGATCTTAAAATATGTCAGTATGTTGAGTTGTTTTTTACGTTGCTCCTTGTAAGTAATCACTCTTGATCACCAACACTGTTCACTTTTGTTCGAGTACTACTGCTTTTCACCTTTTGTTTTTTGCTGTTTGTTGTTTATAAGAAACAGTCCTTCCGCTGATCAATTGCTGTGTGTTTTCGTATGCCGTGGACATCACATCCATTGCAGCTACTGTACTATGTGTCTGCACAGTGGTACTGTCTGGCAGCATTTTAGAAGTTTTTGTTTACTCACCGCTACAGTGATTCAATGCCTGTGCAGTTTTTGCTGTAGTTCAACACTCTTTTTACTGCCATGTTTTTAAGATTTTCCACCTCTCATATTATGGCTACTATGAAAACTTTCAGCGTAACTGATACTCCACTACTGAAACGTGGCGGTCCTTGCACATGCACTGATTCTGCCAGGAAAAGGCACAAGAAAGCCCGCGATACTGCTCGTGCAAAAAGCAGAATCTCAATTGGTTCACAAATGTCTCGGTGGTTATCAATCAAGGAAGAACATAATTTGTCTTCACATTCTGATGTTGCTTCTTTCTACTTGACTGGTATGCTACCATTTAATTTTGTTTTTCCATCTAATTTAGACTACATTTTTCATGGTTCAGTCCCTATAGCATCATCCGTTAATGTTTTACATTCCTTTTCCACAGGTATTATAATACAAGTCATGGAACAATCTCTGTACCTGCCACATCACCAATTGTGCATTCCACTCTGCAACAGGCAAATAAGTGGAACCATGCCAGAATTACACATTCAGATGACCATGGGCCAACACAGTATCATTCACATGCAGTGCTACACCATGTGTCCACAAATAGGCAAGTGCAGTGTTGTCATTAGATAATCACAGACTCTAAAGTGTTTGTCCTAATGAAAACACTTGATTTCTTCTTTGATTAATATATGTTGGTGTTTCCATGCAATTTGCCATATCCAGAGCATTCAGAAGAAACAGAATGCAACAATCCACACAGAGGTAGTTTAGCAGTATACTATGGATACACTGAAACAAGAAGTAACACTGATGGATTCCTATACATGCCAGTCTCTCAGTACGTCATCTTGATGGGTTTCTGTTTTTTTCCGTGCAGTTGTAGTGCCACCCTCATAGCAATTTCCATTCGCCTTATTTTCAGATTTTTACTACTCTTTATATTTGGTGTGACGATTCGCAATCAAGATGATACTGATGAGTCTGATGTTCTCCTCTGATAATCCTGTCTCATTGCAGCACCACAAGAAATGGGATTTGGCCTAAGGTACCAGAGTTCAAGGTCATGCTGTTGGGGTGGTGCTTTGTGGCAGGCCAATGAAATGTGGGCCAACACAAAACATGACTGGGGACCTACACGCGAGGGGCACAATCATGCTTAGTAGGTTAGCGAGGAAAGAGGGTCGGAGGACAAAGTCATGGGTCAATCCTTAACCTTTTTTGCACCAGCCCACAGGTCAAGTTGATTCCAAATTGCACCAGCTCTGGCCAGATGGTTGCACTAGCCTCACTTATAATGGTATATTTTAGTCACTTATACTGGAAACAATGCAAGCAAAGCCACCAATACTTGATTATTGAGCATCTATCCTTCTCCCACATTGCTTCCAGCTTCCCAGCAGAAAAAAAGACTGCAATGTTATCTATCACAGACAAAGGTAACTTCATTGTTTGTACTATGGTCTCTTCTCTTCCTCTTTCTACCCCCCACACACACACACCCAAACAGAGAGAGAGGATATCAAACAGCAAATGTTCAATCAAGTTAGTTATAGCTGTGCACGCAATAGCTGACATCATCATGGGTGTCCTAGGTGATAGGTTTGAATACTTCATTGGCAAGCATTTGAATCCATCGAGGGGAGGCACTGGAAAGTGGCAGGGAAACCTAGCTCCCCCACCTCAAAAAAATCAGGGTAGTAAGTGAGGTCAACCCAAGATAGAGATGTCGATCGGGAGAAGTGCAGGGTAAATGAAGAAATGACAAATGCAGTATGGACAGGGATGGTGCAAAAAGGGGTAATGCCATCAAGAAATGGAGGGTAATGAGTACCAATGCCTGTAGTCTGGGCAACAAGCTCCCTGAACTGGTATCCTTGATGGAAGATGGATGCATGGATATCGTAGCAGTCACATAAACATGGTACCCAGAGAGACCTGACTGGGATGTTAACATACCAAGGTACATAACCAACAGGAGAGACAAGGAAGGTACAAGAGGGGGCAGAGTAGCTCTCAATGTATTGGAAGGGATAACAGCAACTGAACAAAAGAATAAACAGGGAGGAGAGGAGGCAGTGGGTCATTAGAGACTGGAATGGTATAACACTTCATTGTGAGTTGTATACAGACCTCCATGTCAGGGGGAGGGAATGGACAAGTATATGATAGAAGGCATCCTTAGGATGGCAGGGAAAGGGGAGATACTGTTGATAGAGGAACCTGAATATGCCAGATGTTAACTGGAGAACTTTTGCTGTGGCCACATCCAAAATCAGAGCCATTCTCTATGCCCTTCAGGTGGCATGCCTCAGACAGCTAGTTTTGGAACCCACTCGGGAGGGAGCAACCTTAGACTTTGTACTCTCAAATGGGGACAGTGAGAAGTGGGTAGTTATCTGGGAAGAAGTGACCACCAAACAGTACACAGGCATAACGCTATACTATTTCTGTTTCTGTATAGGATGATCTATACACCCAGGAATGCCTATTTCAAGGTTTCAAATTATGTATTTGATCAAGGTTTATTTTTATACCATACATAATCCAAAGCTTTGTTTTTATGCTAAAATGACACGCGGAGTGAGATAAGGGTGGAACTGAATGGATGGTGGTGGCTGGCATGGTCCGTTTAGAAGAGCTATGGACCCCCTACACTTGCCAGTAATGGAAGCTATGGATCTACAGATGGTCACTTCCGAGTCTGATCTGCAGTGGTGTACAGGGAAAGAACAGAGTTAAGAGATTTTGAGGGGTGAGTGAAGTGATGGTGAGGCTGAGATAAAATGCACCACCTGCAGGGCCGATCCTGTATACCTCTTTGCATTTTGTCACTGAGATGTTGGATACAAACACTCAAAAAGCAGAGAAATGAGGGGCACTGGCCTTAATAATATTATACAAATTGTTACACATAGACATAATCAGAAAACTGGAACCTAGTGACTTAACAGCACTCTACCCTTGACACACCCTGTACACTAGCTGAAAGTCTTCAAGTGGAGTGATAACAACCACACTGAGTCTTTTATGATATCACTCTCTTGAACTGCCAGATAATTGCAGCTCTTAATGAGCTGTTGATCACATCCTGAGACATCTAGAACATTGACAGAGATTAGCATGAGGACTAGAGAATGCTAAAGTGAGAACTTTTTATCTTCATTAACGGCCATGAAATCTGCACCTAATCAAGAATGGGCAAGTAGAGTTGGCTGCACTAGTCTTGGTCACTTTGCACTAGTCTTTGAGCTAGCAAACCAATGTTATGATTGACCCTGGTCTATGTACATTACAGATGGCATTGAAATTGCTAGGATAGAATAGGCGAGGAGTAGCGTGAAAGCCTTATGGATCAATGTACAAACTAGCAGGAGTGAAGGTCAGTCAGGCTGTATTATATAGCCTCCCCGGGATGGGTGATGTTCTTTATTATGGTTTGCTGGCCAACATAGCCTAGGGTGGACTAAAAGAGAGAGTGTTGCTGATGGGCACCACAATATGCCAGGTACAAACATGGAAACTAGCTCCTCTAAGGGTGGCTAAAAGTGCAGGGGCTACTGGATAGCTCGGGATGTGTTCTTAAGACAGCATGATGTAGCCCTGAGGGAGGAGAAATATCCAGGGACGTGGTTCTAGCGGATCGAGATCTGGTTAGGGACCTGTTTGTAGAGGATACATGACTGGGGTAGCCACGATAATCTGGTTTCAAATTAACATGGGGGTGGGATCGAGTACACTGGCCATGGATTTCAGGGGAGCAGACTTTATGGGCATGGGAAATATTCTCAAGGATCACCTGAAGGGGATTATAATAATGACAGATGTGTAAAAGAATTGGGAAGGCATACAAAGGGGAATTCATGAGACAGAACCTGTGCTAAACATAGCAACATAGACTTTGACAGCAGATAAGGACCACTTGGCCCACCTAGTCTTCCCATTTCCCTACCTACCGGATAAGCTGCAGATCCTATTTAACCAACAGCCTATTATTCAGACCACCACAAAAGTACCTTATCATCATAGCATTCTTTATTTTTCCACAGTTTTGACCCCAAAACCTCCTCAGAAAGGCTGTTCCAACGCAACCGACCACCCTCTCTCTGAAAAATACATGCTCACATTGCCTAAGACATCCCTCTATCTTCAACTGTGTCCCTTGTTCTTGCACATCTCTTTTCCTGAAAGATGCTACCCGCTTGGACTAAGGTGAAGCTCAAAGGACGTGGATCACATAAACCGTTCTGTTGTATCAGTGAAGTTCAGGTAGCAATCAGGGACAAAGAAGCTTCCCAAAAAAAATACAAATCATTGAGAGGGGAAATGGAGATTGAAATGTACCGTCTTGCATCAGCAGAAGTCACCCGTATGGTGCAGGTGGGCAAAGTCCAGTAAAGGGCAGCGGCCGACACAGGGGATTTGGGGTGGGGAAAAGTGATTTTTTCTGGTACATCGTGGAGCATCGAAAAAATAAGGGCCATCTTTGCAGATTGAGATCAGATGGCGGGTGGGTGGAACAGGCGAGGGAGCAGGCGTAGGTATTAAATGAGTACTTTGCCTCAGTGTTCACTAGGGAGGAGTATGGGATATTTACAAAGCAAGACACTAGGTTGACAGAAGCGGTATTTTGTGTGGTGTTGGCGAGAAGCAAGAAATGGAGCCTCACTCAGAGGAGAGGCACCGCTGAGTTTCACTCCAGGACCAGGAAGAAAGGCTAGCAAGGTGGAGGTGAAGGATGATACTATCTCCACCGAACTCGTGTAGCAAGACAGCCAATGCCTGGATGAAGGCATCTCCTGGGATGGATGGCATTCATCTGAGAGTACTATGGAAGTTGACAGGCGTACTGGCTGCACCCCTGGTGGAGCTATTCAACAGGTAAACTACAGCAGGGAGGGTACCAAAGGGATTAGCATTAGGTGCATGTGGTGCCAATCACAAAGTGATGAGTAGAAATATAAGGTAACTATAGACCCAACAGTTTGACCTTGGTGGTAGGAAAATTAATGGAGGGTATACAGAAGTACCATGACTGTGGGTGTTCTTGGAAGAAGGAGGGCTGGATAGTCAACGACATTGGGTTTTCTGCCACATGAATCATGTCAAACCAACAGTGTGAGCTCTAAATGCTGCTTATTGGAACTGGACAGGTGGAAGCCTGTGGATGTACTATTCTTGGACTTAAGCAAGGCATTTGACTTCGGTCCACAATGAACTGTTGGAGAAAATGACAGGTTTGGGAAGTAGGCCCATTGATGGTCAGATGAATGAGGACCTGACAAATGGCCACACATAGAGTAGTGGTCAGTGGGAGCTCGAACTCTAGAGAGGTCAGAAGTGAGGTACTGCAGGGCTCTGTCCTTGGTCCGATCCTGTTTAGTGCATACATATCTGACATCAGTCCAGAGTGTGTAATGAGTCTCTTTGCGATGACTCCATGTTGTAGTAGCAGTTGAGAGGAACAGGGAGAGGTTGGCCAG
This sequence comes from Neoceratodus forsteri, assembly GCA_016271365.2. Classification (NCBI taxonomy): domain Eukaryota; kingdom Metazoa; phylum Chordata; order Ceratodontiformes; family Ceratodontidae; genus Neoceratodus; species Neoceratodus forsteri. The sequence goes on from CM057456.1 coordinate 872,437,940, forward strand.
CAAGGGGACGGAGGAAAACATCAAAGGTGGCATCACATGGAAATAAATTTCAATACCACCAAGTGCAAGGTGTTACATCTTGTGTATGGAAACCATAAACACAGGTACAACCTGGTGTGGGATGTGCTGCACAATGGTCTGGTTAGACCACACCTCGAGTACTGTGTAAAGTACTGGAGACCGCACTTGAAGAGGGACATACAGGTCCTGTAGAGGGTTCAGAGGATGGCTATCTTGATGATTCGAGGAGTTGGGGAGTTGATGTATGAGGACAGACTTAAGGAGCTTGGTTCCTTTTTCATTGGAGGACAGTAGACGAGAGACGGGGTGGGACATGGTTGAGGTCTTCAAGTACCTCAAGGGAATACATGGGGTAAACACGGAGGAGAGCTTTAGACTAAAGGAGGGAGGTATCACCAGCAGACATGGTTTGAAGTTGGAAGGTGGAAGGATGATTGGGGGGGGAGGAGGAGTTTTTTCACTGAGAAGTTGGTGGATCCTTGCAATGTGCTGCCTGGCGAGCTGATCCAGATTACCACAGTTGAGGGCTTAAAGAGAGGGAAGGACAGATGCAGAAAGGGGATGTATTGGAACACAAGGGGGGGTTAGAGCCTCAGTTCCCCAACTTGGGATCTGTGTTTCCAGCAGATTCGATTGACCGTAAGGCATAATGTACGGGCAAGTAGTATGTTAGTATGAATACATATCACAGCTGCTGTTTGTCTTCACATCAATATAGATGTTATTTGACAGTTACACACAATACTTTGTCAGTGCACCGTGAATCGCTAGTGTGTTACATAATTGTAATTCTTGCCATTCATTTCTATTTTAATTCGCAGTGATGTCCAATATGAACATTTGCCCAATGCCACTGTTGAGGAAGATGTTTCGGGACTGTGTGGTACTGAGGAGTTCATCACAGCACATGCAGAGGAAAACCACGATAACGATAACACAGAAGGCAGTGATGCTCACATTGCAAGATCAATTGTGCAACAGGCGTGTTCATGGTTTACCAGGAAAACCTCATGGCGTTGGCACATAAATGCTCATTGACCAGTTGAGGGATGTGGCCCAGGCCCTTAATCAACACAAGGGTTGGTGGGATGTGCTTGATATTGACATGGGTACGTAAGAAATGGCAAATTCTGACATACATATTGAGCAAATATTGTATTGCTTGATACAATACTGTGACACACTCATTTTTTCTTTCAGATGTGTACAATTGGCCATATTCACTTTAAATGGTCAAGCCAGCCACAACTGAAATATGGCCTGAACGTGGGTGACTTGTTACTTTCCGGTGCCATACTCATGTCGGGCAATAACTATGGAAAGATTGCCCTCATGTAACGGTTCTTGAGCCATGCAATGCTCAACGAGTCCTCCTTTTTTCACTTTCAGCATCTGTATGTGGTACCTGTTATTGAACGTCACTGGGTGTCAATGGAGGATTCTTTGCTGTCTTCACGCAAGCACAAAAGTGTCATTATAATGGGTGTGCAAATGCTACATCATTGTGTGATATCTGTGATCATATGTTCTTAGGTGGACCTATTCAGACCTGTCATTTACATTTGTTATCTTCATTGTAGGTGATGGTAGAATGGATAGTCCTGGACACTCAGCTCAGTACTGTACCTACACCAGCACGGACCTGGAGTCGAAAGAGATTCTAGCAATGACCGTGGTCAACAAGCGGGAGACAGCACTGAAGTCCCCAAATATGGAAAAGCTTGCTTTCCAGCGCTCACTAGACTCGCTTCTGAATAGTGACATTTCAGTCAGTGACGTGGTCACTGATGCTCATGTTGTTCAGATTTCGTACTTGATGCGTAAGTATATATGATCGTACGAAACTGACAGCACAAATTGGCCTCGGGGTCTTTCGAGTCTGCTGTAGTGCGCAGCTAGCACTGCATCTCACAGCTACCCCAAGAGCCCAACCCTTCCCCCATCCCTTCCGCTTACCCTGTCACAACCACTCTTGAAACTGCCCTCCTTCTTAGACAACACTATCTTGTCTTATAAGGTATTCCATTTGTCCACCACTCTTTACATGAAAAAAGGTCTCCTTCTCTTCTCCCTCTTGAATATTCCTCCTATCGCAGTCCATGCTGTCTCGTGTCCCTCTCATTCTCATCTGATAAATCTATTCTGTGTTTGTCTTGTTAATCCCCTTCAGATGTCTTGAGCATATTCCCACCATCCCTCCTCTTCTTCAGTGAATACATATTATGCTCTCCAAGCCTGTCCTCATAGGGCTTGCTCTCCAATCCAGGTATCATCTTGGTGGCTCTTTGCTGCACCCCATGTCCAACAATGTGAAGTCCTTCTTCAGCAATGTGTGCTGGTACTGCTCACAGTACTCCCTCTTGGTGCCTGACCAATGACAGAAACAGGGGCAGGATAACCTCTGCATCAAGAGGAAATGCCTATCACATTCTGTTCCAGCATTTTGTTGTCTTCTGCTACTGCATTCTTCCAGTGAGCAGAGTTGTTCACGCTATCCATAATGCTCACTACTAGGTCCCTCTCCTCTGTTCATCTCTTCAGCTGTACCCCATTTGAGTGACAATCCCTCCCCTGGTTCCTGGCTCTGATGTGCATAACATTGCACTTCTTGGCATTGAACCCCTACTGCCATGTATTTGTTCAGTGCCCCAGCTATCACTGCTAGTTTCGCAACCTATCAGCCCCCCTTCTTTATTTTTTTACTGGTCTTTTTACACCTTTGGTCATGCAGCATGTCTCAGCCTTCTACCTGTCTCCAGTCACTATGCCACCCCTCAGAGCAATATCTGTTGCAGTCCTGAGAGCGCAGTGAGTCCGCAGAGCTTGAGTATTGCAGGGGCTTCATTAAGGCACCAGTCAGTTTATCCATTTTCTATGTCCATTCCCCGATGCATGAAACACGAGTGCATTGAGGTGCATACGTACCTCAATGCCATGTTCTAGCATCTCGAGTTATCCAGCACTTTCTGATATCCTCCCACCGGGCCAGGCAAGAAGCAGTAGGAGGGACCACCTGGCCCTGGGAGAGGATAGGAGAGGAGAACTGATGAGGAATGCTCAATACTCTCCATCCTCTGTGACCCATGGCGTTCTGAGCTAGTTCCCGAAACCCTGGTCCCCATTGTGGCACGTTGTGTCTGACAACCCCCCCACCCTTCTTAATCCTCATTAGCTGATTCTTGCACTTTCTTTGCTCTATGATGTATCTGAAGTTTATTCCACACATTTTTCATTCCCTGCACCGATCTCAGCTTCTTGTATTCCTTTGCTTCCCTGACCCACATGGTAACCTCCCTGGACTTCCCCGTGTACATATTGTTATCCTCACCCGTCCCTGATTTTTGGTACTTTTTAATTGCTGCCCTCTTATGCCTCACCCCTTCTATGACCTCCAGTGTCAGCTAACTGGATTTCTTTGCTCGTCCCTTCTATTTCCTTCACCAGCCCTCCCTTTAAGATGTTCCATTTTTGGTCTGCATCCATGTGTCATTGCATTCTTGCCAGGTGTCTGCCTAAAATTTCACACATAGAATCATAAACATAGAATCAGATGGCAGATACTGACCACTTTGCCCACCTAGTCTGCCCATTTCCCCACTTAACAGATAAGCCTTGAACCCCCACTCAAACTCAGTCTGTCCCATGCATTCCTGAATTTCTCCACTCTTTTTGACTCCACAACCTCCTCTGGAAAGCTGTTCCATGATTCTACTACCTTCGACGTAAAGAAATACTTCCTCACATTACCTCTGAGCCATCCCCACTATAACTTCATATTGTGCCCCGTGTTCTTGCACATATTTTTTTCTGAAAGATGCTACCCTCTTGTACTTTGTTGATTTCCTTGAGGTTTATTTCTTTATTTCTTTATTAATTTTAATCCTGTATTTATGCTCCTACCTTCCCCATGTTGGCAACTCTCTTCAGGGCCTCAATGGTGACCAGCACCTGAGTCCTTCCAGGAGATGTCTGCACATATCGTTGCCCTGCTCTTTTTGACCCTAAACCCTCCAGATAATCACTAGACTGTGGTGGAGGATACCCCCTTAACTCCCCCAGACACTTGATGTAGCATGCAGCCTGTTCGTGGCGCCCCCAGAATCCCCGAGCACCGTCATCTAAAGCCCATCTACTATCATCGACATGAGAAGCATTTTCCTCTTTTCTCAGCCCACCCCTTGAGCAGTGGCATGCACTGAGAGCCAAGGAGTCTGGTGCACACTGAGATGCATCCTCCACTATGGCTATCGGCTGATGGTGAACCCTCCCATTCATGCTGCTTCCTCCGGCACCTACCACCGTGAACCCCCAGATGGTGGTATTGCATCGAGGCCTGCAGGTCCTCCCTCCCAAGAGAAGAAGGAGAGTAGCCTTTGGTCACTCAATACTTCTCCTCCCTTGACAACCACCCTGCAGCCCATGCTCATTCCTGAACCAGGGTCACGGGTGCGACGAGAGGTGTGGCGACCTGCGCCTCATCCATCAGTGTCACCGTGCCGGCTCCCCTGGAGGCTTTTGAAAGTTTCTATCATGTTCTCCCTCTCCCTCTCCCTCCTTTCCTCTCAGTCATACATCTTAAGCTCCTTTAGTCTTTCTTCATATGTCTTCTAGTACAGATCCTGCACCATTTTGGTTGCCCTTCTATGGACAGCTGCCACCCTGTCTATGTCTTTGCAGAGATGGGTTCTCCAGAACTGTACACAGCACTCCAGATATGGTCTAACTAATTGTCTGTACAGAGGGTCAACACCTTCCGGTTTTCTCCTGGTGATGCCTCTCCCTATGCATCCAAGTATCCCCATCACAGTCCTCCTTATTGCCTTCTCACATTGCTGGCCCACCTTTAGGTCATCTGATATGACTACCCTGAGGTCCTTTTCCATTGTTGTTGTTGTCAGTATCTCACTCCCATTGTGTACTCTTCCCCTGGGTTTTTGTTTCCCAGGTTCATTACTTTGCACTTCTTTGCTACAGTCTAGATATTCCATGCCCACAGCCCCTCCAATGTCTACTACCTTTGTCTTCCAGTCTCTCCCTGCGCACTTGAGAAGTGCCTATCTCTGCCTTCCTTTGATCAACCCCAGAATAGCGTTGACCCCAATCTGACTCCAAGCAGCATTGAATGGCCAAGGTCTACTATCCCATCTTCTGGTACCGTCACCACTCTTCCACTTTGTGATGCCCACATTTACTGTCCACACATCTATGCACCGTATTACATCTTTCTTCACCTTTTGTGACTCCTACATGTCAAAGTTCATAGTGATTACCATTGAACAGTTGAACCTTTAGATGGCCATTATCAATTTATTTACCATACTCCACTTGACTATCATTGCAGGTAATCACTATTCATACATTAGGCATTCTTTTGATATGTGGCATGGTGTGAAAAATCTTGCAAAACGAATAGTGGCAGTAAGTATAATTCCATACAAAATGATGATGTTCATGTGACTACTTTTCACAATGGCACGTTGTAAAATAGTATGACATTGCTTCTATTCTAGGCTTCACAACAACGTGGTTGCAAGGCTTTAATCACAAGGTGCTGCGACATTGTGAAGCATTATTGGTACTGTTGCCAGCAAGCTGATACCTATGCAGACTTCATGGTACTAGAGAACATCCTTCTTCATTTACATTCAGATCACGTTAGCATATAACGCCCTGTTGACAGAAGTATCTTAAATGTGTGATTTGTTAATTTGCTGTTACAGGCACTATGGGTTGGAGTGGCTCACCATGTTGTGAATGTTCGTCAGTGGGAATTTACACATGGATTAGGTGACTTAAGAGAGTGCAGGCATGAACACAAGGAAAGTGCCCGTGACAAAGACTGGTTTGAGCCTGGATCACCGGCACATCTGGAAATTATCAAAATTGTGACGGACAAGCGGTTCCACCACACCGTAAAACATTACCTAACTTTCAGGTACCTTATTTTAATTCTTGTACTGCTGTCTTTGTATGTAGACATGTACATCTTCACAAGTGAGCTTTATCAGTATATGCATGAGCGGAATATATTGGCTGAATTGCATTTTCCAATGCATTCTATACTTCTTATGGATGAACTTTGAAGAAAAAGCTGACCTAACTAATGCTTACTTGATCTTGGTCCACCGCTGAGTAACCATTACAATGCATACAATTCATACTTTTTTAAAAGTTGCATGGATATATGTAGTACCATCAATAAGCGATGATGTATTACTGTAATGCTAACAGTTTTTCTTTGATGGCAGCATAACTTTCTTGGTTTCATGTCATTCTCACACTTCCCGATGCAGATTTTTTATTTTTTTTTTGGTGTGTGTACCATAAGCATATCTCAAGCTGCATAGTAACATGACCTTTAGCATCTTGCCATCATCTAGATATGTTTTTTGGTAAATCAATTTTGATTTAAAAACACAATAAAATTATATGTTTGTTCTAGCCAACACTGGACATGGGTGTTACATTTATTTAATGCATGCCTCGGAGGTCATCACAGCACCCAAGGCCTATGGTAATATTTTGCCTTTGACTGCACGCCCAGAAACAGTCCTCTTAGCATAGTCTCCCTAATCTGGGTTTGCAATTAAATCTTGTGTCAGACATGGTCATCATCTGATGTGGTAATTGTACAGATCGAACAACAGATCCTTTTTCTAATTAATTAATGTCATTTATCCAGCAGTTAGATGCTGACACACTCATGTGACTTATTTTTCAAGTTTGACTTCTTTCTTTTTGTTTACATCAGGAGCACATCTGACCTTGAGCAGTTCCAGCAACATATTCTTATGTATTCGTCTAAGCGATTTGCCTATACCTTTCCAATGCACCATGCCCAAAACTATTTGGCAGCCATAGACTACAAAAAACATGTGTCACATCCATATTTGCTCAATGCAAGTGGGGAGAAGGTGTAAGTATTTGCTATCAGTTTTTTCTTTAGATTAACACTGTGCTTTTTGACTCACCGTTTCAATAGCTATGTTACTGTAGGCTCTGCCATTTTGTGCAGGATGCATTGCTATGATTAGAAAACATGATTTCATGTGGCATACTACTCCATAACCACAAGAAATGATACACATTGACAAGTACTGATACAGCTAGCGTGTTTTCACGTCAATATTTCTGACCCAATTTTGTGTTTTAATCTGGCTGCTCCTTCCATCAATTTTCAACATAGAAAATTATTTTGTTTGTGTTTCTCAACACTATCCCTTTGATGTAATGAAAATTCTTCTTCATTGTAATTTCATGTCTATGTGTGCTTTTCATTCGCCATTGTATGTGTTAACTCTTTCTGAAACGAGTAATGAATAATGTACATCATCATGGATAGTTCACTCATTATGTTTCTATGTTTTTGCAGATATCGTCGTCTTTTTAACAATCAAAGTAGTAGATGGACAGTAGTTGCCAAGAAGTCACCAAAAGATTACTCCTGTATCCCACAGATGATGACTGATGTTCTACTTGAGTGAATGCAGAGTAACTGCACTGTTACAACTCGTTCAACAATAGCAACCAACAATCCGAGCAACATTCAGCCCAACATTACATCCGTTCTACCGCCATTCACTTAAGAGCTTATCCAGCAGCATACCTCGCGATTTGTTCATTTACCGTTGGGCGAAAAACATGCGATACGTGCAATGCACATAGATGCAAGCAACAAATGCACATGTCAGTTCAGCGACAGAACTAAAAACTTAATTTCATTGTGGTATGTGGTCATTAGGTACGTTTATGTCAATCACATACCACTCAAAGCAGTTTGGTACCACACATCCGTGAAAAGGGAAAAAACCCAGGACTCTGTTCTGCAATGTGTGGAACAGTTACAGTGCTAGATACCCTTGCAGACAACTGCTGACCGACTGTTTTGTATTACCATGATATGGCCAAATGGTACACAATCACATACACAGTTAAACTTTCTGGGTAGGAATCGAGCTCTACATCATACTGTTGTATACTTTAACACAGTTAGTATAGCAAACACAGTGTCAATGCATAGCATATTACATTATTTTCTCATTCAGGATGAAGGGATACTTCCATGATCAATGGAATTTCACCGTTTCCGACGTGACAAAATGTGCAAAGTGTTTGCAGCTGAACATCTGTAGCAGTGTGCAGCTACATGTGGCAGAAATAGTTTTCCAACTCCTGATTTTCACTGTTTAATGCTGATGGATTTATGCACTTATGAGTACTAAAACATGTGTTCAAATGTTTCATGGACACAGCAATTACTAAAAAGCATAGAAGTGTATACCAGCAGTATTCATTTTTTCAAAGTGTGTTGTTTAACTGCTGTTAAAGCATACCCAAGGAGGAGGAGGTGAAACATGTCGCCAGTTCAACAGTTATTAGATGTTACATCATGCGAGATTGCCAAACTTCCAAGAACTTTATAGAGATTCAATAGAGATGCGAGTCAGTGTTTGGTGAATAGCTACATTAGAACAGCAAGTATGATTAACTCAACTGGTGTGCAAAAGGTGGGTGCTGACCAAACGAGCAGACATGAAAGACCATAAGGCATACCCTACTGTCATTTTATCATGTTAGTATGTTTCTGTAGCCTGAATAAATATGTTCATGTTCCTGTGACAAAAAGTTAGTTTTCATGTCAGATTTACAAACATGTGTCTGCAAAACCATGCTCTTTCAGAAACATGTACTGTATGATCTCATACATTTCAGTGATGTGTCAATACATCATGTATATGTATAATTATAAACACTAAACGGCAACCTGATGCCCGTCGTGTGCTGCTCACTTGGTGCTATTGCACCCTGCTGCCCTTGGTATCCCACCCACACAGTCATGGTGAATGCACTTTGTTGACACCATTTCCAGTCTCTGCAGACAGGGCCGATATGCTATGTGAAACCCTAGTGTCCTCGGGCCTCTTCCTCTACATTTTGTGCTTCAGACACAGGACACCAAAGTTTGGGCTTTTGCTGCACCCTGAAACCTACTTCCATTGACCCAAATGTGCAGGGCTGCTGTGCCACGTGCACCCAAGAACACATTAAGTGTTGCTGTTCCCTGATGCCCCACATCATTTTGCACCACAGATAACGCTTCTGCATCATGCTTTCCTCTGTCAGACACACCTTTTTCAGTCTGACATTACAACCAAAGTATCACATGACCATATTTATTGATGCTACATTCAATACATGCTGATTCTATGAATTATTGGAATGTGGTATGTTTTATAGGAAGCTGTTCCACATCAATGATTGATACATAAGCTGCGTCGGTTCAGTGTGAGACAGAATTCGGTGCACAGAGTGTCAAACTATGCTGTCGGACAGAAAGCAGAGAGTAGAGACAAACGTTATACATTAAGAAGAGCTCAAGGTCACAAGTGGGTAATCAATCATGTACAGGGGTGTAGTCAGGGATTTCAGATCTGCACACCAAGAGGACTCAGTGGGCCCCTCCCCGAGGACTCACTGTCCCCCCCCCCACTGGGGTGTAGCCAGACAATATACAAATGTACATCGGGACTGTGTTTGTTGCCTCATTTGGCACAATGACTACAACTTTTGTATCTCATGACAGTGGTTGTTGCCATGCATGGCCAAATGCAAATGCCATGTATTGTTCCCTAAGACAACCACATACCAGCCAAGAGCCATTAAAGTGGTATTATCCTTGGGATGCAAAGACAGTAGTAGAGACCAGTATGTGGGTGTCTTAGGGGACAATGCATGGCATTTGTATTTAGCCATGCATGGCAACAACCACTGAGATAAAAAAGTTGTATTTACTTTGCCAAACGAATCAACATACACAGTTCCGGTGTACATTTGTATATTGTCTGGCTGCCCAGTCCTGCAGAATTACAGAAAGGTGCTGTATTTTTGTTGTTAGTTTGCATGGAAAAAGGAAGCAGTTCAGAGCATATTTTCTATCTCCCTTAAATAAAATTGTGCACCACGGAGTGCTTGGTGTATGCCCGCCTACACCCATGATCATGAATACTCAAAACGAATCATGGTTCTTCAGGTTCCCTTAGACACGGCGGTCATGGAAACAATAACTTATGAACCTCAGACTTTGGTTGGTGGTGTACTGTGATTTTCCCCTTCCACCAGTGAATTGAGATTGTTCGTACTAATAATCTTCCGCGCCTTCTGTATATGATCCAAAATGTCACCTTTTTCCCTCAATTTATTTATTTAAATCATGTAACAGATTGATATCTGTCTTTGTCTGGGGTAGGGGTACTCCCAGAATAAGGTTATCGATGCTTCAATTATTATTTTTTGCCAGTTTCCTCACTGTAATGTAACTTTACTAGATACACGTGAGTACAGTTGCAACAAAAAGAAATAAAAAAAAAATGGATATTTTTGTCTCAAAACCAACAAACATAATGTGATTTATGAACCAAGACACAGTCAATACTGTTGAATAATTAGAAATTTAAAAGGACAAGAAACTGAACATACATTGCTTTCAAATAAAAAGTGTTCCTAGTACAAAAGGTCCTAGATTTAAAATCTGCGATTCTTTATATTCCTCTGACTCAGGATGGGGGGCAGAACATTAGCTGCTGTCAGATTTGAGAATTGTTCATCAAATACTAAGATCCGTAGTGCAGTGTTTACTAAGCAACAGTCTCCTTATGTATATGGTTACAAGTGTTTTTAATGGATGGATTTAATAAAACTTGGAATTTTTTTTCAAATTCTCTTGTGGAGACCCATGAGGGTGTAACTTGTTAATCACTTTACCAATGGTATACTACAAATACCCCGGAGTTCTGAATGCACAGTTGATTGTATTACTAGTCACCATGCCCATTGGTACATTGTAGGTTTTACCAATTTGTCAGTGCGCGTCTTTATTGTAATCATTTTATTGATAACACATGCAGGCACTGATTATAGAAGTGTGGTCTTTCTCAGTCAAGCCTCACCCCTGTGACTTTCTGTTGTCCTACAAGTGCTGAGCGGTTTGACTTTATTGCTATGTCAACCATTATTTAATAAATATGGTGTTTTGACTGCTACCCTGGAGTGATGTGTGTTTTGTTAAAATACTGGAGAGTGATGAGTACCAATGCCCCTAGTCCGTGTACCAAATTTCCAGAAGTAGTGGCCTTAATGGAAGTGGGGCAACAGGATATTGTGGTGATCCCAGCAACAGGGTACACAGAGAACTATGACTGGGATGTCAACATAACAGGGTACACAAGCTACCAGAGTGACAGGGGGTTTAAAAGAGGAGGAGTTCTCTATGTGAGTGAAGGAATCAAATCAATGCAACTAAATGGTTAATAGGTAGTATATCATGCACTGTATCATAAAAGGTCAGCTCAGAAAGGAAATCCTTCAGGAAATATAAGGGAACACAGCAGGATGAAGATTGGCAGGCATGCCAAACTTCCCTAAGGTATACATGGAAGGCAGTAAGGCAGTGTGGTGTTAAACATTATACAGTCAGAAGAGATGCAAGTCACAAGTGGGGTACCTCAAGGATCAGTCCTGGGGCCAGTCCACATCAATATCTTTTTCAGAGACATTGCAGAGGAGCTGGAGGGTACGGTTTGTTTGTTTGCAGATGACAGCAAGATCTGCAACAGAGTAGATGAATACAGATGGGGTTAGCAGAATGAGAAAACATCTGGATAAACTAGCAAAATGGTCAAACGAGTGGCAACTGTGGTTTATTGCAAAGAAGTGCAAGATCGGGCACATAGGGAAGAGAAACCCTGAAGCCACCTATAGGCTTGGATGGAGTTGCTGGCAGTCAAAATGGAAGAAAAGAGACCTTGGCATCATAGATAGAAACATAGAAGTTGATGGCAGATAAGGACCGCAAGGCCCATCCAGTCTGCCCATTTCTTTTTCTACCTTATAAATGTGCCATCGGCCTTTGCTCTGTCAGTGGCCTATCTATTCATACTCATTTGTATTGCTCCCTTATGCCTATCCCATGCCTGTTTGAAGCCCTGCACTGTATTCATAGCCACCACTTCTTGTGGTAAGCCATTCCATGCATCCACCACCCTTTCTGTGAAAAAGAATTTCCTCACATTCCCCCTTAATCAGCCTCCCTCTAATCTCATGCTGTGTCCTCTTGTCCTGCTATTTTTCTTATATTTAAACACGCTAGACTCTTTCACCTTGTTAATGCCCTTAAGGTGTTTGAATGCCTCGATCATATCACCTCTCTCCCTCCTTTGCTCAAGGGTATACATATTGAGCTCTGTTAATCTGTCCTCATATGTCTTCTGATGCAGTCCCTGCACCATTTTGGTTGCCCTTCTCTGGACTGCCTCAATTTGGTTAATGTCCTTGTGAAGGTGTGGCCTCTAATACTGCACACAGTACTCCAGATGGGGCCTAACCAGTGTCTTGTAAAGAGGGATTATTACCTCCCTCTTACGACTTGTGATACCCCTACTAATACACCCTAACACCCCGCTAGCCTTACCTACTGCTTTAGAGGTCTGCTTGGATGATTTCAGGTCATCAGTGATGATGATGCCCAAGTCTCTTTCTTCCTTTGTGACTGCTAGCAACTCCCCTCCCAGCCTATAGGTGGCTTCAGGGTTTCTCTTCCCTATGTGCATGATTTTGCACTTCTTTGCATTAAATCCCAGTTGCCACTCTTCTGACCATTTTCTAGTTTATCCAGATCTCTTCTCATTCTGGCCACCCCATCTGGATCATCTACTCTGTTGCAGATCTTGGTGTCATCTGCAAACAGACAAGCCTTACCCTCTAGTCCATCTGCAAGGTCACTAATGAAGATGTTGAAGAGGACTGGCCCCAGGACTGATCCCTGAGGTACCCCACTTGTGACTTGCATCTCTTCTGACTGTATACCATTTACCACCACTCTCTGTTTTCTGCCCGTCAACTAATTTGCCACCCAGTTGACCAACTTCTGACCCACCCCGAGCCTACCCAGCTTATTTATTAATCTTCTATGTGGAACAGTGTCAAAAGCTTTGTTGAAGTCAAGGTAGGTGACATCAACTGCTCCCCTTGGTCCACCACTCTGGTTACCCAGTCAAAGAAATCTATGAGATTAGTTTGACAGGACCTTCCTTTGTAAACCCATGCTGTCTTGGATCCTGTGCCTATGGATTCCAGGTGTTGCACTATCCTTTCCTAAGGGTGCCTCCATAATCTTGCCCACTACTGGAGGTAAGACTGACTGGTCTGTAGTTCCCTGCCTCCTCCCTGCTACCACTCTTGTGGAGGCGGGATCACAAGACCCTTCTCCAGTCTTCTGGGACCTCTCCTGTGCTCAGAGACTCACTAAACAGTTCTGCTAATGGCTCTGCTAGTTCCACCTTTAGCTCCTAAGTACCCTGGGATGTATGCCATCAGGTCCCATTGCCTTATCCACCTGAGCTTAGCAAGCTCTTGTGGACCTTTTCTTTTGTGAAGGGAGTAGTGCCTCCCTCCCCCTGTGTCCATGATGCTGAGCTGTGGGCCCTGCCCTACCTTCTCTTCAGTAAATACTGAGCAAAGTATCTATTAGGATAGATGCCTTTACAGGGCCTCCTCCTCACATGCTCCTTTTCTCCATTAAGCTTAGCAACACCCTCTGGACTTTCTCCTTTCACTAATGTATCTATAGAAAGTCTTGTCACCTTCTTTTACTGTTCGTGCTAGTGTTTCCTCAGTTTGGGACTTTGCCTGCCTTACTGCCTTCCCTGCTTCCCTTAGGGCAGTTTGGTATGCCTCCCTATCTTCATCCCGCTGTGTTCCCTCATAATTCCTGAAGGCCAGTCTTTTGGCTCTGACCTTTTCTGCTACTGTATTTGAGAACCAAAGTGGTTTCCTTCTTCTTTTGCACTTCCTTTTCTGTCTAACACAATGGGATGTTGCTTCAAGTATTGCATCCTTAATGCTTGCCCACTTTGCCTGTACCCCTCACCTGTGTTTCTTTTGCCAGGACTAGCTTAACTCTGTTGGCCATCTTATCAAAGTTAGCTCTCTCAAGTCCCATATTTTTGCCTTGGAATGGGATGATTTAGATGTAGTAGCCAAATTGAACCATACCGTGTGATGGTCACTGACCCCAGGTGACCTTCTACCTGGAGATCTGTGATCCCTTCCTGTTAGTCAGTACTAGATCTAGGATAGCCCTGTCTCTTGTGGGTTTGCTGTACCAGTTGTTTGAGGCCCTCCCCTGCAGGAATCCACTATGTGTCTAGTTCTGGCAGATGTTCCTGCTGGTATTGACCAATCTATATCCAGCATGTTGAAGTCTCCCATTATCAGAACCTCCCCTTTAGCTGTCATGTTTTGTATATCTTCTAACAGTAATGTGTCTATGTCCTGCCCCTGGTCTGGGGGCCTGTAGACAACCCCAGTTCTTATGGCTGTCCCATTTCCTGTTTCCAGGGTGACCCACAGTTCTTCTGGCTCCTTATGTGTATTCTGAATTATTTCTGTAGCTTTGATATTTTCATTGACATACAGGGCCACTCCTCCCCCCCTTTTTGCACCTCGGTCTCTTCTGAACAATACATAGCCAGGTACTGAAGTCTCCCAAGTGTGGTTACTGGTAAACCACGTCTCACTAATTGCTACTATGTCCAGTTTAGCCTCTGACATTATTGCCTGCAGGTCTGGGATCTTATTTCCCAGGCTGTGAGCATTGTGTACATGATTTTCCATTGGCCAGATTTTGGTGTGTTAGTTGTTGGGTGAGGTTTGGCATTACCCTGTGTATCGTATGAGGAGACAAACCTTTTTACCTGGTGATGCAAATGAACTGCAAACATGCTGAATCCCTGTTTGACCACTAACTGAGGGGGGAGGGGTGTTCTTCCCATTCGACGTATGGGGTGCTGCACCCCTCTCCCCATTTGCTAGTTTAAATATTCTGCAAAGACGTCAAACTTCTGCCCCAATGCACTGACTCCCTCCTTAGTCAGATGCAGTCCATCAAATTTAAAGGGTACCTAAACAAGCAGTTTTTTAAAACTGCAAACTCCAAAATCTGTCTTCATAGCGAGGTAAAATAAAGGCTGCTGTTTACATTTATGCTAAAACTGCATTTATGTATATAATGTAAATGCAGTTTCATAGCTTTTGAAAAATGTAAACATCAACCTTTCACTTTCAAAAAACAGCCTTGGTTGCTCCCTAAGATGTCTGCCAAGTGTGTTAAGTGACGAGTCTTGATGACATCATCAGAGCCAGAGACAGAGATCCACATATATTACTATAATGCTAACTAGTTCTTCTTTCCCTCTTTATTTTGAATTGTTGTACCGGAATGATAAACACCATGTATTAACTTGTGGTTTATTTTGATCAGTATACGTTAGGCTACGATTTTGTTCATTTTGTTTACTTTAACTTGCGGAAAATGTTTTGCAATCCAGCTGACTTTTTCTTTGGAAAACTGCATTACAGTATAACACTTCAAATACCTGATGATCTAGTGGTTATATGATGCACTGAATTTTGTTTTTGTTAACCAGGAGAGACACACTAAGCTGAAAGCTTGTTTACGTGTGGCCTGGGAGCACAAGGAAGTTTAGTGACTTGCTCAAGGTCACACAGCAAAGTACCGGTCTTGTTCAGTTCCAAAGCTCATGCTGTCTTGTTAACCCACAAATAAGGCTTTCTTTTTCCATGTGAACTCCCTGCACCTAGCCTGCCTTCTGTTGAACACCCCACCATCCATACCATGTCCTTAGTACTGCCTGGGGCCGCATATAAGCTTGCGGTCTCATGAAGAGAATTATCACACCTCAGATTGTAATCTTGTACCTCAGAGAGTTGTGTACACCTAAACTGATACGCATCATCAGCTGGCACTGTTAAAAAATGCCTCCCAAATCACTCTCCAGTCCACGTTCTCAATGTTTGACTTCTGCTCCCACAGTAAACATCGAGTGGATCACCACCCTTCTGCACAGTGAGGGTAGTATATACAGTTCCCTGTCGTGTTTTTTTTCCCACCTCATTAACCAACAACTAAGTCTTCCTGGAGGGCCAAGCAATAAGCATCATGACCCACCAGAAAAACTGCTGTTCATGCCCTCATAAAGGCTGCACTTACAGTGGATAACAATATTATTAGCAGGAGAGGCATACTACTACCTTGAGCGAATCCACCTGACTTCCAGTGTCAGTCTACTCCTTTACCTGTGGTCTGCAGAACCCTGCAGGACAGTTACCAGCAATTCTTCTCCAGTACTTTTTTGTGCTCTGCTCCACAATGCGAGTTGGTTGGCTACCACCCTTCTAAATCTTGAATGAGCTATACACAACTCCCTCAATACTGTCCTAACAAACGTCAACATCCCCCCCCTTCCCCACCAGAGGGGATTCTCCCTACAGTGAACTCAAGTAACTGTTTAGGTGCAGCCCTGCTACTCTGAGGATTTGTCATCGCTGGCTACTCTCATCCACAGTCAGGTAGTGATCACGATGCTGGCAGCCCCACATTTCAGATCTCACGGTGATCTGCTCAGCATCCTCCTTCATGTCTTCAACTAACCTGAATATAGCTGTACCCTGCTGGAATGGCCTCTTCAGTCCCTCTCTGGCATTCATTCTTCTCACCTACTCCCCACACCAAAAACTGGTGAGTTCACTACCCTTCCGCATCATGAATGTGTTTAGTACAGTCTCCCGTATTATGTTTACATAATAATAAACATGATCTTCTGGTAAACCAGGCTGATAGCAGCATGGCACAAGTGGAAGAAATAGTCTTTCCTACCCATATAAGGTCTAAGCTACCTATGATTAGGCACTGTTAAATGATGTGCATAATGATGTGCAAACCCATCATTTAATAGTGCCTAATTAAAGGTAACCTAGATATTTTAAGGATAGGAAAGCCCATCATTCCCCTTGTTCCCTGCTGCTAAGAGCCTGACTTACTGGAAAGATATGTTTATATTTGATATGTTAAAATGAAACGGGGACTGTACTACTTGCATTCATGATGCATAAGGGTGATGAGCTCACCAGTTTTCGGTGTGAGGAGGAATAGTGAAGAATGAATACCAGAGGGGGACTGAGAAGGCCACTCTTGCAAGGTGCTGCTATATTCGAGAGGGGGGGGAGAGACAGAAGGAGAGAAATATGAACGTAATACTGTGAGAAATAAGATGTGGGGCTGCCAGCACCTTGATCACTACCGGACCCAGTTGTCCTGGCCAATACTCCCCTTCCCATAAAACCAGTTCATGCAATTGTCCAAGGCTGTGTGTGGATATTAATGTATGAAATGGCTGCCACTACATGTTCAGTCACTTCACTACCAGTCTAGTATTGCTTGTAAAGCACTTTGGGATACAATGTGTATGAAACCACTATATAAATGTTGATTATTATTATTATTTCCCATGGAAAAAGAGGACAAGACAAGCTATATCTGAGTTTTGAGAAAGTATGAACTCTAACATTGGACTACACAAGAACTCTGCTGCAGAAAAGTGGTGTCTCTAGGGGTGGTGAAGGGGGTGGCTGCAACCCCCCCCCCACATAGTAATGTACTTTTGCTTGCTGCTGCATTTCACTTTGTTGAAGAAGTCTGATTTATTGATTGTACAAGTGTTTACATTCAAACTATGGATTACACTTGTAGGTTCTGTCAAAAACGTACTAGAAAAGAATAATAGCAGAAAATATAAAGGTTTAATAAAATGTTAAAAAGTGCATACATATTAAGCATGCACACCACCCCAGCACCCTCACTGTAGCATCCTGGATCCACCATAACCACTAGACTGCCAGGTTATTCAAGATTTGTACTGCACTGTGGTTTGCCACAGAGAAAGTCAGTTGGATTAAAACTAATTTTCAGCATGTTAAAGTAAACTAAATGAACAGAACCATAACCTAACATATGTATTATACAAAATAATGCACACGGTTTTGATCATTTGGGTGAAACAATTCTATACAAAGGGAAAAAAGAACGAGTTAGCACTACATATATCTCTCTGACTTTGGCTCCAATGATGCCATCACATAACACATTTGGAGGCCATTTTAGGAAGCAGGCAAGACAGTTTTTTTGAAATTAGAAGGCTGAGTTTACAATTTTCAAATGCTCTGGAACCACATTTAGGTAAATTATGTAAATGTAGTTTTAGCATTAATCAATACAGCAGCCTGTCCTTTAGTCACCTATGGAGTCAGATTTTTGAATAGTGTGTTGTCAATATGTTGTTTAGGTATCCTTTAAAGAACTTTCGCTCCCAGAACTGTTGCCAGTTCCCTACAAATCTGTGTCCTTTTTCCTGGCACCAGCCCTTGAGCCACGTGTTTAGCTTCCCTATCTCCTCTTCTCTGACCTTCCGTCCATCTGCTCCCCTCTCCCAGACTGGCAGGATCTCAGAGAAGGAGATGCCGGACGAAATGGATGATAGTTTGTCACCCAGCCTGGTCAGGTGTTCCTTGGCCTCCACAACTGACCGGCTGGTGAGATCATTAGTCCCTATATGTACTAGGACATCAATGTTTTCTCCTGCTTTGTGAACAATTTTAGCAATGCGGTCAGTGTCTCTCCATGCTGATGTACCTGGGAGACATCTGACCATTACCCCTGGCTGGAGATGGGTATCAACTCCCCGAATCATGGAGTCTCCTATGATCAGAAGTTTTTTGGATTTCCTTTTTGCTTTTTTTGTTTTGGTTCCTGATTTGGGCGAGTTTTGTTGTGCTAGCTCCTGTGCTGTAGTGTCCTGCTCTGCAGTGTCTTCTGCCTCTTTGTTTGATTTCAGAGATAGAGGCAGATACCTGTTTGTAGTATTTATATGGTTTTTGGAGGTAATATGTTGGACAGCAGAGAGTGATGGGGCACCCGATTTGCCCCTTCTAACCACCTGCCAACCTCCTGGACCAACTACCCTCTGCGGTCGAGGTTTTTCTGTTGGATGCTGGAGAAATGGCGGGTGGTTCTTATAATGTATTTCCTCTTGAATATGAAATTTGAGGTGTGCAATCTCTGCCCATGCTGCCCCGAGCTGAGCCCTAAGATCTCCAAAGGCCCAGCATGTAAGACAGTGTCCTAAATCCTGTAAGACTGTCCTTTCATCATCACAGCTGATCTGAAATCATTCAAGTAGACCACTGAAGCAGTCTGTAATGCTAGGTAGATGTTGGGGTGTATTAGTAGGGGTATCACAAATTGGAAGAGGGAGGTAATAAATCACTCTTTACAAGACACTGATTAGGCACCCTCTTGAGTTCTGCACGCATTACTGGATGCCACCTCATCAAGACATTAACCAAGCTGAGGCAGTCCAGAGAAGGGTCGCCAAAGTGACCGTTTGAAGTAAGACACCTGGGTACGGTACGTAGAAATTTGTTTGCCAAGCATAGTCCATGGCCAGGTGTCTGTGGTACAAGTAGAGCTGCAAGGGAGGAATGGGTTTGGTTATGGATTACAGAGTCTGTGAGGGTACATAGTGAGTATAGTCGGTAGGCAGTTTTGGAGAGCCCACCTAGGTCACTATAAAGTGTGCAGTAGTGCTTGAGGCAATGGGAAGAGGAGGCATACCGACATATGTTGTTATATATGACATCAGATTTATGGAGAGCAGTCTTATGGGCATTAGCAAAAGTGGAGACACCATATGTCAGTGCTGAAAGCAGAATACCCTTGGCAATTGCCAATTTGGCGGATGTTGTTATCAGGTGACAAATATTATAGGCGATTCCAAGTTTGCCAATTGTAGCTTTACAGGTCGACTGTATGTGCAGACTGAAATCAATGGATTTATCAAGGAGGACTCCCCGGTACTTGAAGGATGTGACACAGTCGAACATGTTTCAATTTAAGAAAAATAGCAGGACAAGTGGACACAGCATGAGATTAGAGGGAGGCTGATTAAGGGGTAATGTGAGGCAGTTATTTTTCACAGAAAAGGTTGCTAGATGCATGGAACAGCATACCACAGGAAGTGGTGGATATGAATACAGTGCAGGGCTTCAAACAGGCATGGGATAGGCATAAGGGAGCAACACAGAGGAGTATGAATAGATAGGCCATTGACAGCGCCTACATTTGCATACTGTGTGACCTTGAGCATGTCACTTATTTTTCCTGTGCTCACAGGTCGCACCTGTAAACACGCTTTCAGCTTAGTGTACCTCTCCTTGTTGAACAATTGGGAGAAAAAAAATTCTGCAAAGGATTTCATACAGCCCACTGTAAAAGATTAATAAACAAATTATCCAGTCTGGCGAGGAAAACTAGGATATAATACTTGTCCTGACTGCCGCAAAAAAAGCAGTTGCTTACACCCTTTAGCAGTAACAAATGACAAAGGACAAATACTAGTGGTGATGCTGGTAAAGGAGGACAGAAGTGGAAGTGGTGGAAGGTGGTAACCCTGAATGCTAGGCGCTGTGGGATGACAATGGCATCACTTCAAACTTTCATGTCAGCAGGTGAGGTAGATATAGCAGCCATCACCTAAACATGGTGCACCCAATACAATGACTGGTACCGGTCAATACCAGGGTACAGTAAATTTTTTAGGGACAGTGATTGGTAAAGAAGGGAGAATAACACTATAAGTGAATCAAAGACAGAAGTGTGTATGGCATGATTGGGAGCCTGGTAGTATGAAGTCATTATAGGTGCAAATACAGGATTCCAAGATTAGAACTCTCGGGAAGGAAGTGGCGATCAATCCGCCCTCCAAGACAAGACAGTGAGACACGAAAGTAGCGTAAAAGATGAGGACGACATGAGAGAAGGGTAGTGTGGAGATTGTGGGGGATGTCAACATGCAACTAGTGGATTGGAGTAACCCAACATCCAGGATAGAAGGGTGCAGGTACTGATGGGTGCTTTCCAGGATAGCTTCCTGATGCAAATGGTCAGTGAGCCAACCAGGTTAGGGAACACCCTTGCACAAGGAGCTGGGAAATGGTGATTTTTTTGAGGGAATTTAGGGTGGCAGAACAAGTGGAATTACACACAATTGGGGGGGTGGAGGGGAATTCAGGAGGACTGATAACGTGAGGATGGGGGGCATTGTAAACGGTTACCTGGCCATAATGCAACCAGGTATTACGAAGGTGGAGACACACTTATTCAGGTACATCAGGGAGAAAAGGAACTGCAAATATATCATAAGGTTTAGAAAGGAGGGTGTTTCGGTGGAAGTGGGATGCCATAAGGCAGAAGAACTTAATGATTACTTCTGCTAGGTATTTACTAAGGAGAAGAGGGTGGTGATAACCAAGGGTGAAGGAATCAAAGCAACAGAACAAAAGGGTAAACAGGGAGGAGAAGAAGCACTGTGGGTAAATTTGGAGACCGGCAATGGCACCACAATCTGCACAGGGGTTGTATACAGACCCCCTTCTCAGGGGGAGGAAATGGACAAGGAAATGTTAGAAAGTATACTTAAAAATGGCAGAAAAAGGGATATTGCTGATGGGTGATCTGAATATGCCAGATGTTAACTGGAGTGCAGTTGCAGCACCCACTTCAAAGAGTGGGGTTATTCTAGATGCCCTACAGAGGGCATGCCTTAGACAACTAGTATTGGAGCCCACTCGAGAGGGAGCAATCTTAGACCTGGTTCTCTCAAATGGAGATGAAGAGAGGATCACAGATGTAGAAGTGGGTAGCCATCTGGGAACTAGCGACCATCGAACAGTATGGTTCACAATATACACAGCAATAGAGTCAAGCCATACAAAGGCAAAAGTACTGGACTTTAAGAGGGCTGACTTTGCCAAAATGAGCAAGTGCCTAAGGAATGCACTAGCAAATGGGCAGGAAGGAGGTGGAAGAACAATGGGAATAATAAAACTGCTATCACAGAGGTAACAAGCCTTTGTGTGAAGCAAATAAACAAAACAAAGCGATGTAAGAAACCACTATGGTTCTCAAAGGAAGTGGCAGTGAAGGTTTGAGAAAGAAAGCATTCAGGAAGTACAAGGAATCACAGAAGGAGCAGGACAGAGAACTGTATCAGTTAAAGCAAAAGGAAGCTGGGAAGGCAGTCAGAACAGCAAGGTGCAAACCGAGGAAAGATAGCCAACTCAGTTAGAAGGGGATAAAACCTTTTATAGGTACATCAGGGGCGAAGGAAGACCAAGGGAGGATAGTGAGGTTTAATACAGGGAGGAGGGTGGGCAGAGGGTGACTGTGAAAAGGCAGAGATACTAAACAAATATTTTTGCTCAGTATTTACAAAGGAAGAGGGGGAGGTACCTAAAACAAACAGTAGAAACACTCTGGATACAGAAGTTGATACCAGCCCATTTACAGAAGAAAGGGTTCTGAAAGAACTCTTAAAACTGAAGGTGGACTAAGCAATGGGGCCAGATGGGATTCATCCCAGAATTGTAAAAGAACTAAGGGTAGAACTAGTGACACAACTGACTACCCTCTTTAACAAATCATGGGAGGATGGGGTGGTACCCGAGGACTGGAGGAGGGCAGATTTGTTTCCCCTTCACAAAAGTGGGAGCAAGGCAGAAGCAGGAAACTACAGACCTGTTAGTTTAACCTCAGTGGTTGGGAAAATGATGGAATCACTTCTGAAGGAAAGACTTGTTGAGTATCTAGAGGCCAGAGGGGCACAGGACCCAAGGCAGCATGGATTCACAGTGGGAAGGTCATGCCAGACAAATCTGATAGATTTCTTTGACTGGGTGACCAAAGTAGAAGATCAGGGAGGGCTGTGGACATGGCCTACCTAGACTTTACAAGGCATTTGACATAGTCCCACAAAAGATTAATATACAAGTTAGCCAGCCTGGGAGTGGGTCCCAAGATGACAGCCTGGGTAAAAATTGTCTGGAGAATAGGACACAGAGAGTAATAGTAAATGGAGTCCACTCTGAAGAAAGGGGGGTTACTAGTGGGGTACCACAGGGTTCAGTATTAGGACCGGTCCTCTTCAATGTCTTTATAAGCGACATTGCAGAGGGACTGGAAGGAAAAGTATGTCTCTTTGCAGATGACACAAAGATCTGCAACAGAGTTGATGCACAAGGTGGGGTTGAAAGGATGAGAAGGGACTTGGCAAGGTTAGAGGAATGGTCAAATGTATGGCAGCTTAGAGTCAATGCTAAGAAGTGCAGGTAATGCACCTGGGAAACAAAAACCAGGGAAGAGTACACAATGGGGTGAGATACTAACAACAACAAAAATGGAAGGGACCTGGGGTAGTCATATCAGATGACCTAAAGGTGGGCAAGCAATGTGAGAGGGCAGCAAGGAGGGCTGGGGATACTGGGCTGCATAGGGAGGCATCACCAGTAGAAAACAGGAAGTTATTATCCCTCTGTACAGACAGCTGGTGAGACCCCATCTGGAGTACTGCGTGCAGTTCTGGAGACCAATCTCCATAAAGACATAGACAGGATGGAAGCTGTCCAGAGGAGGCAACTAAAATGGTGCAGGGTCTGCACCAGAAGACATATGAGAGAGACTTAAGGAGCTTAATATGTTGGCCTCGAAGCAAAGGAGGGAGAGGGGACATGATAGAAACTTTCAAGTACCTCAAGGGAATCAACAAAGTCCAAAGGGTAGCATCTTTCAAAAAAGAGGTGTGCAAGAACAAGGGGGCACAATTTGAAGATAGAGGCGGCTCAGAGGTAATATAAGTATTTTTTTCACAGAGGGTTGTGGATGCATGGAGCAGCTTTCCGGAGGAGGTTGTGGAGTCAAAAACAGTGGTGGAATTCTAGCATGCATGGGACAGTCATAAGGCAATTCTAGGGGGTGGGGGTAGGAAGAAGTAGGCTGCTGGTTAACTAGGATCTGCAGCTTATCCATTAGGTAGGGAAATGAGCAGATTGGGTGGGCCAAGCGGTCCTTATCTGCCGTCAAATTCTATGTTTCTATGTGTAGGGAGGACAGAAACTGAGGGGGAAGGGTAACTGATAGGTCAATAATGGAGCAGAGGGATCTGGAGGGTTAGCGGGCACCATGTGTGGACAACACACCAGGACCAGATGGCATCCACCCCAGGGTACTGACAGAGCTGGTGGACATCCAGGCAGGACCTTTTGGCAGACCTATTTAATGCCTCACTACAATCAGAGGGAGAACCTCAGGATTGGAGGTTGGATCATGTGGTACAGCTGTACAAGTGCCACCCTGAGGATGAACTGGCAAACTACAGACCAGTAAGCCTCACATCCATCGTTTTTAAGCTAATGGCCACTGTCGAGATGGAGAGGATGATGTCACTCCAGGAGGTCGAAAGAATACAGGACAGCAGACAGCATGGCTTCATAAGTTGCAGATCATACACAACCAACCTGGTGGAGTTCTATGAGTGGTTAACTAAGCTATTGGATGGGGGCCATGCAGTGGATGTCCTCTGACTTCAGTAAGGCATTCGACTCAGTGCCTCATGGGATGATGTGAAGTAAGTTAGAGGTCACAGGAGCTGGTGCAATGTCATTGAAGGGGTATGGAACAGACTTCATGGAAGGCAACACAGGGTGGTTGTGGGTGTGGAGCTCTCATCGCCAAGGGTAGTGACGAGCGGTGTTCCCCAGAGTTTGGTGTTGACACCGGTATTGTTTTGGATGTTTATTGCTAACATGTCATTGAGCATAAAGAGCAAGATCGGTCAGGTAGCTGGCGACACCAAGAACAGAGAGTGGTGGTGGATGACCTAAGGGGAATGGCATGGGTTATGGGAGGATCTGGAAGAAACTAGACAGGTATTGAGGGGCTGTTCAAAGTCATGTGGGGCGGGACACCAATGGACATGACATGAGAGTGTAGGGATGACGGTTCATGAGGGAGATGAGGTAACTCTTTTATACGAACAGGGTGCTATCTGGGTGTAATGTGTCACTGTCAGAAGTGGTATCCAGTCAAAGAATGGACTGCTTCAAAAGGGGATTATCACCGTGTCATAAGTGCACATGTAGACAATGACATCCAAGTCCAACCTCCCAGTTATGGTACTTGCGATCCCATGGATTCGCTTCCCATGACTCAATGAAGTGATTGCAGGGAGGCATGTGCTTCTGCGTCCCCAACCCCTCACTGCTCTCAACATGGTCCGGTGAGACACTTTTTCCTGGGCATCCATTGTAGTGCATGTTTTCAAACCAGTTGGATCTGGGCATTGTGGGCTGTGCCTGTAACCGGCTCAACACCGTGGTGAGCTAGGAAACCTCCTCCCACTGGCCTGTAGGAGATGTTTATGTGGACAGCGTGTATCACAAAATCACTTCAATTATAACAGCACACACCTCACCCACTCACGTTCAGTCCTCAAGGTGCAAGGTTCCACATACTAACATACTTAAATGACAGCATAATATGCCTAATGGGCTTTCGTGTCTGTTCATTTGGTCAGACCCCACTCTGGAGGCTGACCTTGATAAGTCCCCCATCTTCCTTCGGACCACCCCAACTAAGCCTCCCCTATTTACCCCCTTCATGTTCTTGACTACCTCTATCATGTCACCCCTGTCCCATCTCTATTCCAATGTTTACATGAGGCAAGTAGAGTCAAAGAGGGACTGCGGGCAATGAAGGTAGACAAGTCACCAGGGCCAGATGGTATTCACCCCAAGGGTGCTGAGTAAGATGGCAGAGGTGTTGGCAGAGCCACTGGCAGATCTGTACAGCACCTCACGAGAGTCATGATGTGTGCCACTAGACAGGAGGATGGCACATGTAGTGCCATTACACAACAGAGTGCACCAAGGGACAAACCAGGTTATTATTGTCCGGTAAGTCTCACATCCATAGTTTGAAAACTCATGGAAATGATACTAAGGGATAGACTGGTGTCATACCTGGAGGACACTATCCTCCAGGATGTGAGGCAGCATGGGTTTTTTTACAGGGAAGTCTTGTCAAACCAACCTGATACAATATTATGACTGGGTGACAGGAGAACTATATAAGGGTCATGTGGTGGATGTGCTTTACTTGGACTTCAGCAAGACCTTCAATTCCGTGCCTCATGGGCAGCTTGGGAGGAAGCAAACTGATGTAGGAGTAGGGGCAAAAATGATGAACTTACTTAAAAGCTGGCTGAGTTGGAGGCTGCAAAGGGTGGTGGTGAGTGGGGAGCTCTCACCTCCAAGGCCGGTGACAAGTGCGGTACCACAGGGCTATGTGTAGGGGTAAGAATTGCTTGGGCTCTTCATATCAGACATTGGCAGTGAGACATCCCTGAAATCCCCCTTTGTGCTCAGCAAGCATAAAACTGAACCAAATATAAGTAAACCCATTCTGCTTACAGTACAGTATGTGAAAGCAGCACATGTTGACTTTAAGAAGCAGAAAGTAACAAACACACATATGCAATTGTAAAACTGGGTACATAAACCCAGCTCTCTGATCAACAGGAATCCATATGAAAACCACACAGTATCCATGCAGGACACACATGCCCTGCAGCTGGGTTTTTGTAGAGCCTTGGGGTGGATTATCTTTGCCAATTATCTGCCATAACCCCCCCCAAAAAAAAATCACCTGTCTTTCCCTACACTTTTCATGAAAACAGGATGCTTTATCAAGTGGTGATCTGCGCATGCTGCTCATTTACAAGTGACATCACAGTCCTCTGCATGTGACATCACAACTTGTTGCTTTAGTAATAATTATGATCTGATACGTAGATGAGGATTATTTGCTTTGTAGAGATCAGCCAGAGAAGATGATAACCATTAATCTATTCATTTACAGATTAACAGGATGGTAAATTTGAGATGGCAGTCCCATTATTAATAAACAATCCAAGAGAGAGTTTTCATTTTCACAAAAATGAATTTAGTTGAATTTTGGTAACTGGGTAAGACCACTGAGACAATTACAGTCCCCTTTTTCAGGATTGACCCAGATAAGACAACAAACATGTACAATGCAATTACAGTAAAATTCAGGAATAGACTGATTACAGAGGAAGGATGTTAATGTACATAATAATTAAGAAACAAAGAAAAAAAGATACTTTACAAAATATACGATACATACCTATGTACAATTGAAGGCAACATCAGCAGAACATAGCAAGTAGACATAACTGCACATATCACGAGACAGCAGTGGAGAGATTATTACTCGTTAGGACATATACAATGCATAACTATGTTCAAAATTAGGCGCCATCAGCAAACACTGCAATTAAACAGGTATGTAGGTAGGGAGAGTGAGTCAAATAACAGGTGGGCAGATAACAGGTATAGGAGTAAAGGCAGAGCAAGGGCAGAGAGGAATAATGGATAATGGTTAACCAGGGCTCTAGGAAGTGTCCAGGCAGCAGAGTTAGAAGTGAACAGACACAGCCTGCAGTCTCTGCAGGGAATGGTCATCTATGGAAGCAAGTGCACTTTGCTGAGGAGGCATGGAAGGTGAGTAGGCTGGACTGGAACAAAGGAAGTGAGGTACAGGACAGGACTGAGGGGAGCAGAAAGTTTGAGTCAGCTACTGCCGCAAATGGAATGATTTATGTGCAATAGCTATCTGCAGATTAGGTCTTCGAAGAAGAGGGAAGGAGGCTGATCTGAGTGCTCGAGGAGCTATTCTCTGGCATATAATGTCACTGAGGCAGGGAAGGGTGAAATTGTGGACAAGTCTGTACATGAAGCTCAAGGTGGAGAGCCTCAATTTTGATTCATAGGACAACCATCCCAAAGAAGAAAGGACATCACGGTGGAGGAGGTGGGACCCGACCCCTAGGGCAAACCCAGCTACTCTATGGTATGCCTGCGCAAGGAGAGACATAGAAGGAGGGGGAAGAAGTGAAGAGGAGGTGATCTTGAGGCAAGCGGTAGCTGTGAGAAAGGAGCAGATGCGACAGAGAAGACCCAGCTTCTGATTAAGAGACTTGATTAGGATGGAGACATGGGCAGTGAGGGAGAGAGAGAGAGAGGAGTCCAGGGTAATATCCAAATATTTGAAGGTTCTGACTGCTTCCAGAACATCCCCATTAAGGGAGGAAATACAGAAAGGGGTGGGGGAGCAGGAGGAGGGAGGTAGGTGTGAGAAGAGCATGCTTTTAGTCTTTTTTGTGTTGTGGACAAGTTGATTGCACAAGAACCAACCCTCAAGGTTGCAAAGTCACTTGGGATTGCCCTGTTCATCCAAGCAACATCAGAGGAAGCACTGTAGATGATAGCATCATCTGCATAGAGATGCACAGCAGCCCCATGACAATTGTTGGGTAATTCATTGATGAAACATAAGAACAATAACAGGCCCAATATGGAGCATTGTGGTACCCCATGTGTTACGGGTCCGAGATCCGAGATAGAGCCAGCCCACTTGACCCTTTGCGAACAGGAAGAGAGATAGCTATGGACCCAGTGGAGGGCACTGGAGTCAAGGCCAATATCTCAAAGCTGCTGGAGCAGAAGGCCATGATTCATCAGGTCGAACGCTTTCATAAAAGGTCGATGAAGATGGCACCAGTGGCAGAACAATGGTCCATGGCTTGGTAAATATTTGATGTTACTTTTAAGATGGCCGTGATGGTGCTGTAGTTCTTAGTAATTTATTTGTTAAAGTTTTATTGGGAGAAACATGCTGAGCTGCTATCAGCAATTTCTGGGGTAATAAAGTATGATATATGGGCAAGCATATGAAATAAGCTAATTGTGTCTACCTGCTATATTTGGTTTTTCATAACTACCCTATGTGATGCCTGAGACTTTTATTAAAGAAACCCTGCCCTTAGTGCAGTGTGTAAAAACCACACAGCATGATTAACTTTGAGTGTGGCACAAAGTACACAAATCCTGGCTGTTGTGTAGTAGATCTTGCAGCCCACTAACTTTGAGGTGCTCAAAGTAACACACAGACTCATATTTAGACACAAAGACCGCCTCCATCTCATATACAAGCAACTAAATCATGTCAATACTGCAGTATGTGAAAACATTACAGCAAGCAAACTTCTTGAACTATCTCAAAGTCACACAACACATAAACAGATAAATAAACCCTGTCAGCAGTAACTGTGAACGTTTTCAAGCAGCTTAAGACAACGCAATTTTATTTCCAAAGTGCCCTATCCCTATCCCAATGCCTCTGGTTGCCGTATATTATACAAGACTATGAACATACAAAATAATTTAAACAAGTAAAACATGACAAATTCATACACGACCAATTTCCATATTGTATTTTAGGATTCAGAAATAAAGTAACACACAGGCACATACCTTTTACTGCACATGCTAACTTCTTTAACATTCTTTGAGTGTCTAAAACTAATACACAGAGTCACAATACACAGATAAATACAACCTGCCAGCAGTAGATGGGAAAGCCTTACAACAGCACAAAGCAACATGACGACACACACACTAACAGGCTACCATCTAAAAGTGTCTCAAATGGCTCATGAATGATACACAGAAGGTAAACAAAGTCTGCCAGCAGTAAGCTGTGAAAGCCTTCAAGCAGCTCGAAAATTACCAACATACAGACTTCTATTCCGCACACACATAAACCCACCATCACATATGATAAATAGAATAAAGATAGCTCAGTGTGCATTACAAGGGAGTAATTCCATCAAGAGGCTCTGGGCACATTGGCTCCTCAAGAGTGAGGCTCATGAGGTTCCCATGTCCCCAGAACCTTGAGATAGAAGTACTCCTTTAAATGCACACTAAACTATTTGTCATTTTTATGTTTGCTTGCACGCATGTGCAAGAAACATAGTGCAGTGATCCAAAATGCAGTGGCGTATAGTTGAAAGAGAGAGCACTGCTTCAGTGACAGCACTCCCCTCCCAACACACGCGCATGCATATTATGGCTCATGGCTCCTCCCCCATGCACACACTGGCAAACCCGACTGAGGTGCCCAATCCCCATCGACTTCCTCCCCAAAAAACCCTGTGCAGGTGCCACTTTGGAGCCCATCCCAGCGTGGCAAAGATTGTTATAGCCGATGGGGTGCCCAGTCCCCCGCTTGCCCATCTCCCTCCCAAAAGCTTTCAGGTGCCACGCTTGAGTCCACCCTGGCATGGCAAAGCTTGTTGTGGCTGACGGGGTGCCAATCCCCATTGGCTCCAGCCTCTCAAACAGTTTTCCAGCTGCCATGCTGGGAGCCCACCCCAGCGTGGCAAACGTCCCGGTCGTCTTAATAATAATAATTAAAAAAACTGTAAATAAAAAGGTCCTCACAGTCTCCCTGCCCCACCGCACCCACCCACTGCGCACCCTGCCTCCCATACCCCTCACCCCAAACTTACCTCCGAGTCCGTGCGCGATCTTCGGTGGACCGGGAACACGTCTGCACTCTTCACAGCTGACCGCGAACTGAAGAAATGCCGGTAAGCTGTATAATGTAATAAATTGGGTTTTTTCAACTTTGCTGCATATCTCAAGAATTTTTTGGAATTTTGGCACCAAATTTTCAACATGGGGTTTTTGGGAACCCTCCTCATGAATTCTGTCACTGTCATGGCGTTAATCAGGCCCGAAGGGTGATTTCACGGACACTGGTGAAGTCACCTTTCAGGACCGATTAATGGAATGACAGTGCCAGTGTTCATAAGGTGGGCTCTCAAAAAGCCTATGTTGCAAATTTGGTGAAAAAATTCCTAAAAATGACTGTTTTACGAGTGTGAGTTGCGCAGTTCCTACGCACGAGCGCAAGTTCATGAATTTTTAATATTTGCACTCCAGACTTTCAACATTGCCATTTTACCACACCTCCTTATGAGCAGTACAGCTGTCATTTTTCACATCTCAATGAAAATGTGTTTCCGCGCATGTAGCACACAATAGCGCAGTCGGTGTGCGAAATCAATGCATGGGACACATTAAGAAAATCACAGTGACACTGTTCATGAGCAGATGTCTTAAAATGGCTATGTTGAAAATTTGGTGAAAAAATTCCTAAACATGACTGATTCATGAGCGTGCGTTGCGCAGTTCCTACGCACGCTTGTAAGTTCACGAATTTGTAATATTTGCACTCTGGATTTTCAACATTGCCATTTTACCACACCTTCTTATGAGCAGTACAGCTGTCATTTTTCACATCTCACCGAAAATGTGTTTTCGCGCATGTAGCGCACAATGGTGCAGTCGGTGTGCGCAATCAATGTTTGGGACAGATTAAGAAAATCACAGTGACACTGTTTACTAGCAGAGGTCTTAAAATGGCTATGTTGAAGAATTTAATGAAAAAATTCCTAAAGACTGTTGATTCGGCGTGCGTTGCGCAGTTCATGCCTCTCATGAGTTTACAAATTTGTAATATTTGCACCTAGGTTTTCAACATTGCCATTTTACCACAATTCCTTATGAGCAGTACAGCTGCCATTTTTCACATCTCACCCAAAATGTGTTTCCGCACATGTAGCGCACAATGGTGCAGTTGGTGTGCAAAAGCAATGTTTGGGACAGATTAAGAAAATCACAGTGACACCGGTCATGAGCAGAGGTCTTAAAATGGCTATGTTGAAAATCTGGTGACAAAAGTCCATAAAATGACTGTGTTACGAGTGAGCATTGAGCAGTTTCCATGCACCCTTGTAAGTTCATGAATTTGTAATATTTTCAGTCCACATTTTCACCAGTGGCATTTTTCCACACTTCCTTATGAACAGTACAGCTGTCATTTTTCACAACATGGCCGAAATGTGTTTTCACACTTTCAGCACAGAAATGCATGGTCACTGTGGGAAGTCATTGTTCGGGACAGATAAAGAAAATCACAGTGATACTGTTCATGATCGGAGGTTCCAAAATGCCTGTGTTGACAATCTGCTGTAAAAAAATTCCCAACTAATCACATTACGGGTGTGCGTTGCATAGTTTATATACATGCTCGTGACTTCACCAGTTTTTTTAATATTTTCACTGCAGATTTTCAACATTGCCATTTTTTACACCTCCCCATGAACAGTACAGCTGTCTTTTTTACGTCCTGTTTGGAATGTATTTTTACACCCGTGGTGACAAATGCCGTAGTCGCTGTGCAAAAGCAGCTTTCCGCTAACAAACTGATATTGTCACTGTTCATGAGGTGGGGGTCACAAAAAAACCATGTTGAAAATTTGGAGTGAAAATACCAACGAATGCCTGAGGTGTTAGGGTTTCCAACCATAACGCCCCACCCTGTAGAGAATGACAAGCATCAGGGCTGTGACTTGGGACTGTCGCCTGCAATGCTCATACCATTCCACCCCCACCCACACCCTGCAGCCACTGAGAGGCATCGAGGTGTGCCTTGGACTCTTTGGCCCCAAAGTTCACCCCATTCTCCTATACCGCACCCATCTCACCATATTTCCTGATGGAATGGGGTGCGAGCAAGGCCAAAAGACCCCAAGGCACACCGTGACACTTGTCGGTGTCTGCAGGGTAGGGTGTGGTGAAATGGCATGGCCGTTATGCCTGACGACCCAAAGGCACACCCCAATGCCTGTCAGTCTCTGCAGGGTGGGGGTGGGGGTTGGCTTCAGTTCAGTACTTCACTGCCATTCCTATTATGCAGCTCTGTAACTCCTACACTACCAATGCCAATGCCAGCAAGCAAACATTCAGCACTGACAAATGCTTGTTTAAATATATGGATCCAATTTGTTTTTATCATTTTGTGATGGGCAGTCGGCCGCTTCGGTGAAGGACTCTCTCGGTCCTGGTAGATTGCCACACTGTTCTCCCCGGCCCTATACACGGTATACCACAATTAGTAGACAGTCCTACTTTTCTTTATTTTTGACCACAGGATCAACCAGATAATTCCTTTTTTGCAGAATAAAAAGGAGAAATGTGGAGAACACATCCAAGGATGCAGTACAGCCTTGCTAAGCGAGAGAGAGACAGTTGCCATGTTTTCGGAGTTGTTCTTCCTGCCCACACAGGAAAAGCAGCCAATCAGAAGGCACACTTTGGAAGATGTCGGGAGGCAGACTTGTGCTTACGCTGTTGACTTTTGGTGATAATACTGTCATTCAGGTCCTGAATTATACTATTACAGCACCTGAACGATGGTATTATAACTGCTTAACAGTAATATTATTGCTCCGGGAGCGAAGGTATTACCAGGAACTTTTTTGTATGCTTTACAGCAGTATTATGTTGAAACTCCATATATTAAAAGCTAATAAAGCCTGCCAACAGTAAAGTATGTGAAACATTACAGCATGAAAGGCACAAAGTATCTTCCAACAGAACAAACTGTTCCTCATTACGTTATCCTGACATAATTCAAACATGGCAACAAATCTTCACTTCAAAGGGACCCGACAGACCTCGCACAAACAGTGGAAGAAGTGCACTGAACACTCAACAACAACAAATGTTGCTGATCTCAAAAGTATCAAAACTCCACTCAGAGCAACTACCCCAGATGTGTGAAGGACAGCATAATGCTGCTCTTTGTTTTCAAACCACCTGCCTACATGCAGCATTACAGAGCCTCTGATGAGAAATTCTTCATGGACAGATTCACAGCTGTAACTCCAGATTTGATTGCTAATTTGCTAGATAAAGCTGTTTCAACTTGGTTATGGGTCAAGTGCAGAAAAATAATGTGCTCATAGAAGAGAACAGTGTACTTTAATCCCTCCCCCCAACTAATAAGATTCCATCATCATCATCACATTGCCTTGCAGATGTAATCAGGTCACTGTGGTTGTTGTAATTACTACCCCTGCAAAGAAGGAAATCGGGGCAGATTTCAAAATTGTTGTAGCACGCCGTAGCATAGGATTACAATACAAAAAACACCAAAGAGGCTTACCTGTACCAAGCCTTCTTTAATTCAGTGCATTAATAAATAAGTGTAGGGACAAATAAATACCCATTGCTAAAGTGCAGTACAAATGCGGACTATAAGTGAGCAAAATAAATCACCGCCGACACTAGCAGGGTGTTTTCTCGTGTGGACACTTATGCAGCCTGCAGACCAGCGTGCATCCCATAGGGCACACACAATGTGCTGATGTTTCAGTGAAATGCCTTCCTCAGAGCTGATTGGCTCACATCCAGAGCTTCATTTAAATAGCAGTTCATCTTCCTTTTTACTGGCCCTTATGAAATCAGCTGGAAAGAGTTAGAAAAAGATTTCATTTAAAGTGCCATTACTTTCATTACTCCTCATAATGTGAAAACATACATCACCAAATAGTAAGACATTTAAAACATAAACACAATATTGCACTCAAACCTATGTGCATAAACTAACAGCTGCTCCAAATAACTACATAGGTGAACACCAATTGTAAATAACATATGCTATGGACAGAATTCTCACAGATAGCAACTCATGGGTAAGTCTTCATTTAATCCACAGGGAGTCAAGGTATTCAGGGTAAAAATCCAAAAGGTTTCACACTAGGAGAGCTGATCCAGAAGCAAATGATTTGATACCTTTTAATGGACCAACATAGATGTAACAACAAGAACAAAGTGCTCTAGCTTTCGGACCAACCAGTCCTTCTTCAGAAGCTCATGGCAGTTGTTTAGAAAATACAATACTTATAACAGCTAGATAATGCAGAGAAAAACAGAAAAAAATCCCCATTGGTTTAAAATACTCATTTAAAAAAAAAAAAAAAAAAAACAGAAGATGATGTCAGAGAAGTTTAACAGTACAATACTGCCGTCAGTCAGAAAGAACCTTGGGTTCAGATGTGCTTGGTGCAACACACATACAAAGAATCCTACTGCACATAAATTTAATTGACATAAGATAACACTGCTGAAGCAGATAACTCCCAAATCAAGCCATGAGTGTCACAGTCAGTATAAGGATGTGATTACTGAAAGGCAACCCCACCAGCTTAAAGACAAACTAAGATAGTTATAGGGTTCATGAAATTACAATGTATGCATTAAAGACAAAATTACCAGTAAAGTTGTCTAAAAACATCAGTGCACACTGTGTGATGTGTAAAACCTAGCTGGACATGTCACCCAGCTGTATTCTCAAGCTAAATAAAAGGCCCAAGAAATTACAAAACCTCAGGACTATATAAATGATAATTTAAATATAAATTGATAATATTAGTGTTAAACAAAAAAAGTCTAATTAGAAACCTCAAGGAATTAAGACCATGCAGCCTGATATGTACTGATGTCAATATATACTGAGAATGTAGCAACTTCATGTACACATAAGTGTCTAGGAATCTGAAAAAGAGATAAAATGTAATTTATCTCCTCCTGTTCATACAAACAATACAACCTAACCCACCCCACATCACAATAATGTGGGTGGGGGAGATACATAGCTTAAAGGAGATGTTGTCTCTCTCTCTCTCCCCCCTCCTTTTTTCCTCTCTCTTTCTCTCTCCCACAGACACACACACACACACACTCACTCTCTCTCCTAGTGAACCTATATTAACTTCAGTCACTGCAATTGTTCCCCAAAGGAATACAACTTGTCATGAAATCCTGAGTAAATTACTACAATATTAGCCTAATGTAAAAAGATCTGTGCAGGACCCCCAAGCAAATGAGATCATACATCCCAATATGTACAGAGTTACAAAAATTATATATAACAGTATGAGATAACACTCCTGTATGTACACTAGCAGGCTGGGTAAATGTGTGTGTGTGTGTGTCTGTGGGAGAGAGAGAGAGAGAGAGAGAGGAAAAAGGAGGGGGGAGAGAGAGAGACAACATCTCCTTTAAGCTATGTATCTCCCCCACCCACATTATTGTGATGTGGGGTGGGTTAGGTTGTATTGTTTGTATGAACAGGAGGAGATAAATTACATTTTATCTCTTTTTCAGATTCCCTAGACACTTGTGGTACATGAAGTTGCTACATTCTCAGTATATATTGACATCAGTGCATATCAGGCTGCATGGTCTTAATTCCTTGAGGTTCCTCGACTAGACTTTTTTGTTTAACACTAATATTATCAATTTATATTTAAATTATCATTTATATAGTCCTAAGGTTTTTGTAATTTCTTGGGCCTTTTATTTAGCTTGAGAATACAGCTGGGTGACATGTCCAGCTAGGTTTTACACATCACACAGTGTGCACTGATGTTTTAGACAACTTTACTGGTAATTCTTGTCTTTAATGCATACATCGTAATTTCATGAGCCCTATAACTATCTTAGTTTGTCTTTAAGCTGGGTGGGGGTTGCCTTTCAGTAATCACATCCTTATACTGACTGTGACACTCATGGCTTGATTTGGGAGTTATCTGCTTCAGCAGTGTTATCTTATGTCAATTAAATTTATGTGCAGTAGGATTCTTTGTATGTGTGTTGCACCAAGCACATCTGAACCCAAGGTTCTTTCGGACTGAGGGCAGTATTGTACTGTTAAACTTCTCTGACATCATCTTCTGTTTTTTTTTTTTTAAATGAGTATTTTAAACCAATGGGGATTTTTTTCTGTTTTTCTCTGCATTATCTAGCTGTTATAAGTATTGTATTTTCTAAACAACTGCCATGAGCTTCTGAAGAAGGACTGGTTGGTCCGAAAGCTAGAGCACTTTGTTCTTGTTGTTACATCTATGTTGGTCCATTAAAAAGTATCAAATCATTTGCTTCTGGATATATTCTTGCAAGGACCAATACGGCAACTACTAAATCTAGATTTCAACACTAGGAGAGCTTATTTCCTAAGTCTCCTCCTCATATTCCCAATGTGACTTTTTCTATTGCCACAAATTTACGGCCAATGGGAGAAGCATGATGCATCTGTTCAACATGTCTAGCCGTCGAACTGCTCTGTACTTTATTCCCGATTGTTGATTTGTGTTAACAGACCCTTTCTTTTAATGTTCTGTTTGTTTGGCCCACATAACCAGGTCTGCAGGAGCAGGTTAATAAATAGATCACATTAATAATTGAACAATTCATAAATGAATGTATTTGAAATCTCTGCCCTGTGCATGGATGTTTAAAATCTGTGGTATCATGTGTATTATTACACTGCGCACAGTGTACATCTGAAACCTCCGGGGGCAACCATGTCTGTCTTCCTTCTCCCCTTCTTGTATGTTATCCTTAATGTTTCATTTGGGGTCCCTTTAAAAGTTCTGTCATTACTGACAATGTTCCAATGTTTCCTTTTTATATTAGATACTGCTTTCACTTCAAGGCAGTAGCAAATAGTACTAAAAACCTTTTAATATTACCAGCCCACCTGCACTACGGCACTACTCACTGCTCCCAGTTTAACCCTTAAACCTTAAAGAGAGCTCCGTGTGCTTCACTGGGTACCGAGCTGTAGGAATGATGCAGGCCAGGTGACGTTGCAGCTGACTGGCCAGCAGATGGTGCACCGGATAGAAAAACAGAACAGTTAAACCCCAAACCCCACAGGCCATGCAATTGTTTAAATGGCAAACCTCCAAATGAGGTACTTGTAGCTCCTGACATATTGGCCAAGCCAAATCTGTAGATTTGGTGGCAAAACTGTGTACAAACTTTTCCAATTGTAGGGTAAGCACTCACAGTTTCAATGTACCAGCTTCCCTGTCAACTGGGGTTCTCTCCCTCTCTCCTGCTGTTGCAGGTCATCTCAAGCTGATGATTCAGTTGTGCAGTTGGGGGGTGGAAGCAGCCAGAAGATACAGTTCTCAGGTTCATCTGTGTATGTAGAGCAGGCTCTCTGTGTCCCCAGTTGTCTGGACTTCTCTGGCTCTTCCATATTTGTCCTCTGTAGGACAGAGCAGTCTAAGGAACAGGGCCCCACACACACACACACACACACACACACATATACACACATCTGGACTTCTAGACCCTATTGTGGTGTGCTAGCTAGTACCTGGCAATAGTACTAATCAGCCCTTCTCCCAGATTGTCTGCAGGGTTGATGCAGGTATTTCTCTTACAGTTTCTGGTGCCCACAGGCTTGCAGTTAGAACACACTTACTGGATCAGCAAGCTTCTGTCTGCCTTCAAAGGGAAAAACAGAATTAGACTCTTTCTCCAAAAGATGTCCTTCTGACACAAACAGCAACACACAGCTCAGGTTCTGTACTTTAAAGGTTGTAAAAATCTTTGAAATATTCCCAGCTAAGTAGCTGTGGAAACCTTGGCAGGCGTCCTCTGATAGCTTGGGTCAGCAGCCTTCCAAGGCCTCCTCTCTCTGAGAGAGTTAATGGCCAACTCCCCTTCCAGCTCGATGACAGCTTAGCAGTGAAATCTAATTGCATCTTCCTGCCCTCCTCCTAGGACAGAAAAGCACACGACCAAGAAGCATGATGTCATATTCCAAACAAAAGTACTGAAAATATGACTTTTTTAACTAAAACACCTAAGTGGAATTCCTCCTTTAAGATAGCAAATACTCTTCTGTGTCTTCTCAGAGTGACAGTTTTACTACCCGTGGTGCTAGCTGGGGAAGGTGGGTATAATTCATTAGCTTTACAGGACTTAAATATCTCATGTTTGACATGCTTAATGATGCACTGGAATGGTCCTGGGAGCTTCACCCATGAATGTCTTGGTTTATTTTCACTGCAGCAATAGGTCTACATAGATTCTTTTTACAAATACTGTAGACAGCCCAGTGCAAAGGAGTCCAGGTAAGCCCCACAATCATCTCCAACAGCTAGCCCTTGACATGCAGTGTCAAGTAGCTATACTGTTACTTCTGAGCAGCTTTTGAAGGCCCCCAAACTTGAAGTGGCGTACTAGCATGGGCAGCAGTGTGGGGGTGTGTTTGTGGTCATGTGTGTGTGTGTGTGTGCGTGTGTGTGCTGCAAACCACTTTTTGAGAACACTTACTCAGAGCCCATGATGACAATACTCAAAATTGGAACACCCCTTTGGTCCCCCATTCAGCAACCCTTTGTTCACTCAATTCAGGTCCACGTCGGACCTTTTTATTGTTGTGGTCTGTAAACACATACCTCCATCCTCCTCTCTGCCACATCCCTTCAATGGATGAAAACTGCACTCCAATCCAGACCTGCATCACACATCCAGGACTCTGACTCAGGGCAAAAGAAGAAAAAAGGTTGTGTAGATTAGAATCCAAGACAGCAGCTGAACTGCAGCTGCCAAACCAAAGCAAGAACTAGGAAAGGCCATGCCATAGGGACCCACACCACCGGCTCCCACACTGGCCTGTTAACTTTGCAGATAATTTCTGTGCAGCAATACCTCTGAACTGATCATAGTTACTTCCCCATTCTCCTCTCTACACAGTGCAAAAAGAACGAATCCCCAGACACAACATTACGCCAGTGAAAGTCAATGGCTGAAACCTGGGCAAATCACATGACCAAATTTCTACTGGGTTGTCAATGGGGAATGGTTTCCAACACACCTCACCACAGAAAATCTGTGAAACAAAATAGTCACACTGATGACAATAGGCGCCAAACTTCATCTAGCACCTAAAAATAGTAAACTATGATGGATACGGGAACAGAAAAAATAATGGAAGTATGAGAACCGATGATTCAGGGTCAGCAGGGTAGATCATATGAAGAAAGGATGACTAATTTGAATATGTTTAAATGTGTGACAAGATGGAAACATTCAAGTTCATGAAGTGGATAAACAAAGTGGGCATTGAGGACCAGTTTGTCAGTAGTGTAAGTACAGTTATGAGAGGGAATGAGAGGAGACTTGTTTAGAGATTTAGAAAGGACATAAAGAAGTTCTTCATAAAGAGTGGGGTGGAACCATAGAATAAGTTACATGCTGAAGTGGTGGATATGGAGACTGTTAGTGAGTTTAGCAGTCAGTGACACAGATACAAGGGGATGGCAATGTAATGAGGCTCAAAGAGGATGGGAGTAGTTAACGTAATGTGGGAGTGAATGGGGAAATGGAGACAGACATTAAAGGAAAGTTATCCCATTATGAAAATATATTGAAGGGGCATAAGGTAGGGGATAATCGGCAGACTGGATGGACCATAGTTTTTTTCTGGTGACAGATTGTGTACGTTCTAGGTATCCTAGCCTCTCCTGTCTTACACTCTATTGTTTGAGCTCCTAAACCATAAAATGTGTTTTTTTCTTTTTCTGATTGTCAGTTTTTGTAAGACTGGCTTTTTCACCCCCACCCCCAATTTTCTCTCTCTTTTCAAAGTACTTTTCTTTTCTCGACAAGGCCCCCTGGCTGCACTGTCTCCTGCCCTCGCCCACCTCCCCGTGATCTCCACCCTGCCCCACCCCAATCACCTCCCGTACTCCCCTTACCCCTGTGCCTCCTTCCCCATCGATTGCCTACCCTCACTTCCCCCACCCACCCCACCCTCCTTCCTTGTCTTGCTCATAGCTCAAGTCTTTGTACTGGTTATTACATGTTTGTAAGTCAATGACTATATGTTTGTAACTAAAAATGATGACTGTTGCATACGCTGACGTGGAACCTTTGTAAAAGAGCCTCGGCTCAAAGGTATTGTAATCCTAGATTGAAATAAATAAAAATAAATAAATAAAAGTCTGCCGAGCTGGCAATTATTGTTGCAGCTGCACCTTTCTTCAGGCTACAAGGATTGGTGTGAGGCACAGAGACACTCCGTACCCATTGTGCTTCCCACGCAGGATGCACTGGGGGGGGGGAACATGCAGTCCCCATACGCCCGATCCCCCACCCACGTGGACCACAACGCACGAGGGGCAGGTAGGGGACATACCAGCACTGTGCAGCATGCACAAAACCACATAGGGAGGCAGTCAGTACACCAGGGAAACCCTGCCTTAAGTTTCCTACGTGCCCCATGCATCTGTCCCACACCAAGGGGATCACCACTTACACATCCAGTGGCCGCCTGGGGCCACCAACTCCAGCACCCAGCCGAGCCCTCATCATCCCGGTGTATGCAAACCCCCCCCCCCACACACACACATACACAAACATATGGGGGCACTGGCCTCAGGACCGCATGAACCCCACTCCGCCTGCCTCTGCAGCTCCCCACGCACTGGTTGGCGTGGTGTGCTGCTGCAAACACACACGCACACACACACACACACACACACACACCACTGGCACCACCCCATACCTCCCCATCCAATTGGGGGCATGACACAGCCGGTGTCGCTACCTATCTGTCACCTCCATGGCCTCTGGCCATGCAGACATCTGCCGGGGAGTGCAGCCAATGCACCACCCACTGCACAAGGGATCTACTGTTGGACCCATGACAGGCATTCAACTTTATGCCCACCCAGGTGCGCAACTGCAACCCTGTCCGCACCACAGAGTGCTGTGCGCCGTGGGAGCATTCCTGAGGACAGGTCACGGCTGTTGGGGAATACCGGTGGTGCGCACCTGTCTGCAGGTGCAGAGCTCTGCGATCAGGATACGCATCTCGGGTGTTAAATCCCACTGGTTGGAGCACAGGCTCGTATGCTTGGTCACCAGCCAGCCTCAGACCAGGATTTCAAGCATAACACAAGAAGCCTCATCTCCAAGGTATGCTGCCACTGAACCATGGGCCCCACCAATTTGGTAGCTTTTCATCTATTAATTTATTCATACACTCCTTGCCACCCTCCTCCCCCAAGTGATAAAGACTCCCTCATTGCAATCAGGACACAACAGCATTTGTGCTGAGTTCATGCTGACTAGTGCTGTAGCTGAATTCAGACAGAATTTCCCATATGGATTGTTTTTGGCAATCCATGTTCCCCACAAGGCAGCTGATGTGTGAAATTGAAAGGGCTGAGTCATTTCTGGTAGACAGACAGAGTGCAACCACCAAGCAGAACTGCCCACTGACTTCCCATCAGGGGAAGTGAACAGATTGAAATTCTGGATCCTGGATGTTACATAATCTAACCAAGACAGGACAGAGACCAAATGTGTTTCATAGGTTTGTTCTCACTAATAGTATAGGGCCTAATTTGTATTTATTTTTTTCTAGTCACACATTTTGGCAAGTAATGTTAATATTACCTGGATTATGTATTATTTATACAAGGTCAGATTTAGTTACATCGTCATCATGTATGTGTTCATTAAGAATATCTCAAAGTGTTGTTGATGTAGAGAGCATCTGTATGTCTTATCCAGTTTCTGTGCATAGCTCCTGGACCTTGATGCCGTTCTCTTGTGGCACGGGGAGGGGGGGATTTAACCTCTTTCCACACATACCATCAAGCATGGATAAAATTCCTGTGAAATATCCTCCAATGGGGGTTATTTGAGTGCAGCTGTCACTTATTATCCATGGATTTAAGTACTTGCCACAACACTGGTTGGTGTGCCATTTTAGGGTCATATACAGGTATGCTATATCACTTTTTAATGACCCCCTACTTTCTATAATGTGAACTAGTTGCAAGTTGGCAAATTTGGCCCAACAGTCCAATTTGTAGCAGGACATGGCAAAGTCTTATTTGACCCAATATTAAATACAGGGCTTTTATTTTTTGCTTTTATTTCCAATAGAGGCCTTTGTCCTTTAAATCACCAAACCTGCTACCTTTTGCTGGTAACCCCCAGCCCTCTTTTTCACCTTCCCCTGGACTTACTTCCCACTAAATCAGGACCAAATTCTGGTGGGTGAGCACCCTGTTTGGTGGTGCTTGGGGCCTACGAGTGTACCAGCATCATCCTGCAAGCTGGGAGGGGATTTCTGTCTTTTTTTCTGCCAGTGGGCTGTCAGCATGCAATGACACACACTACCATCATCCAAAGGTGGGCACTCCATCAGTGTGTGCATTCCTGTGTACGCTACCACCTAGCTTCTAAGGGGTGACTGGCATGGGACACAGTACCCCTTATTCATCTTGAGGGAGGAGAGCTGTCCTTGGGATGCTTAATTCTTCCTCCCCCATCAGACTCTGAGTAACCAGAATCTGCTTCTGAACCTAGATCACCGATGTAGGGAGCAGTAGTGTTACCACTGTGCAGCTAGATTGGCTTAAACACAGGGTTCTGAGGGTCAAACAATACTCATCTTTTTATGATGACTCATGTCCTTCCTTGCTGTGTGTTTGTCCTGCAGCACTGAAGCACAGCTGCCATTAATGCTCCACTCTGGTCCAGCCTGCAGGCATAGTGGTAGCAAACTCAGGGTATCGGAGCATCGGCCAAGGGGAGGAGGATCAAGCATCTCGAAGACTGCTGTCCTCTTCTAAGGAGGGAGGGTTGCAGAACCCAGCATGTATCTATTCCCTAGTGGAGGCTCAGGGTAGAGTAGTTCAGGCAGCCAGTGTAGTGGGAGGAGTGGCAGACACTGACGCACATCGCATGGGATGGCATGATGCGCATCATGACATTACTGTATGTCCGCTCCCCCAAGGGGAGAACAAACAGGAAGTCATTGCTGGCAGGATGACTCTGGTTACCTGCAGGCTCTGCACCCAGTGACCTGGGCCTGTTGACACAAAACTGGATCCTGTTCAGGCGGGGGGGGGCTGGGGACCCCCGCTGACCCTGCCATGGGGGTAAGCTCTGAGGGCAGAAACATCTGGTAAATCCCAGGATAAGTCAGGGTGATGGGCCTGGGGTGGCAGCAAGATGGGGGCTGCCTAGATTGAGGGGATAAAAAGATCAAAAACAACAAATGCTCCACCCTGTCCTCCTCCAAAAGTGCTGCTCAGCTCTGCTGCTGCTGCTGCACAATAGAGTTGTTTTTGCATTATTGCCTTCCTGTGCAGCTGCTGCTGCTGCTGACACCACAAATACTCCACTGCCCATCTACACTTGTAGAGCTGCTGCTTAGCTCAGAGCAGTATAATATTTTTTTTTTTGTGTTGCCCTTTTAATTTTGTGATGTACTTAATTTTATGCTCCTGTATGTTTTGCTGCTAGGCATGTTCGCAGCACAAGGAGAGATACTCACAATCTATTTGTCTCTCTCACAGCAACTGTGCTCCATCTTACAGCTGCTCAGTTTATATATCCCCACAACATCATCAGAAACAACTGTCTGATCAGGGTTAGGAACCTTGACTCCAATCACCCTGTCAGTTAGTCAATGAGTCAAGTGAGTATGAACTTCTCTGTTATGCCTGTCCACAGCTTGTTACCTGACTCGGAGGTCATAGGGGGAATTGTGATGTATGCACCCCCTCTGTCCATGTCTGTTTCTGTCTCTTCCAGATGAGGTGCATCAGGTGTTACCCACCCCCTCAGTCATTCATATACAGGTCCATTTCAGCCTCCGGCACCACAGTCAGCTGATAGAGCTGAAACATGGAAGTGACAATTCTAAGAGAAAAGGCAGGTAGGACTGTAGGAGCACTTCAGTGCTAAATTAAAAAAAAATACAAAACAAGAATGCATAGAGTAGGCACAATGGAATCTTAGAGGGAAGGAAGGGGAGGGGAAGGAGCCGGAGATCAAGTAGGGTCTTTGGTGACAGTATAGGCAAGGAAATAAAAAATGGTAGACTGGTTGGGCCACGTCATCCTTATCTGCCATCACATTTTATGTTTCTGTGTTACACTTTCAGGCCTTTTTTTTCTTGTTTGTCCTAAAACCCAAACTGATCCATTTGACCAAACTTTCCTCCAACCCAAACAGCCTAAACAGCTGGCCTGACCCGATTACCAGCCCTGTTATGTACCCTGTTCTACTAACCTCCTTTCTTTTTCTGTATTAATGGTTACATAACC
The DNA here is from genome assembly GCA_016271365.2 of Neoceratodus forsteri. NCBI lineage: Eukaryota > Metazoa > Chordata > Ceratodontiformes > Ceratodontidae > Neoceratodus > Neoceratodus forsteri. The sequence continues at coordinate 872,482,417 of CM057456.1, forward strand.
CCACACTCTGCCGTGGGTTATTGCTTACGAATAACACAGATATCTAAATCTGCAAGGAGTCCAGTTTGCAAGGAATAACACAGGTATCAAAATCTGCAAGGAGTCCAGTAAGGAATAACACAGGTTTATAAATCTGCAAGGAGTCAGTTATTCCACAGAATAACACAGGTATCAACATTTGCAAGGATTCTGGTATTCCAAGGAATAACACAGCTGCAAGCATTCTCTGTCTGTTATGAACAAAACAATGGTTTAACCTATGCCTACATCTGTGTTTATTAGTAGGAGTGTTACAGTTTGCGACTTACAGTATGTGCTCCACACTGGACAGGTAATGTAAGCTCCCTGTTAAGGGCTTGGCGTTACTTTTTGTGTCATTTGGCTCCATGAGAGGGAGCTGCCATTAATGACAAATCAGGGACATCACAGAAAAAATGGGGCCAAATAAGCAATAAGGCATGACCAGGGGTTATGTTAATGGTCTATTAATCACCCTCTAGGGGTGTAATGTGGCACGAGGCATATCCAAGTGCTACATGCCCCTAGAGGGTGATTAACTGACCATTAACAAAACCCCTAGGAGTGCCTTATTGCTATTATAATAAAAATGTTTCTAAATAGTGTTAAACCTTGTTCAGCATGTGATTAGGCTGTACATGTATGTTAATCAAAGATGAACATAGGGCTGATAGAACGTTTACAACCAATCAGAAAGCTCTGTTTCTCAGACCCTTTTTATAATTGTCTTTACTGTATGAAGCCTTGGTGCTGTATGTGAGGTGGGCTAAGAGTTGGGTCTTAACTGTAACAATCCATTCCACAGTTTACATACAACTGAAACAAGTTAGTGCTGTAACAGTTAAGCTGAAAATTATGTGGACAGTTTAGGGAAAATCCCCTCACAGTTGCAGAGGGAAGAACTGAGCCAGTAGTCAGAAATATCTTACTGCACTGAATTAGGAGATGACATCACTTGGAATCAGTAATGAGATGGACTGGGTTACAACTGAAAGCAGGACTCTACATAGAGAGAAGCAGTCCCTAAAGAAAGCTATTCATGACATTGCGAAATGTTCCTGCTTCCTGTGAATTACAGATTTGGAAGTTTCATACCATAGTTCCAAACAAAATACAGTATTCACTATCCAAATTAGAGGCATGAACATGGTTAGTTCCTCCCTTCCATTAGGTACTGTAAGATAGTGTATCCAAAGAAATCTGCTATTTTTCTGTTTGATAGTTGCTCCCTGTGGATAATAAAGGTTAAATAGAGGAATGTGAAATTAGCCTCCAAAGCTGCTAATTTATCAATGAACAGCCTTCAGTCTGTAATCATACCAGCATCTTATTGCATACAAATGACGCAGTGTTATTTAGGCAATAAGACATGACAGAGTGTGTCTTGTGGTGGAATAATAGCACACCTGGGTGTATTGTGAGACATGAGGCATCACTAAGTGTCTTTGACTACAAGAGAAGTGCCATTATCCCACCACAAAGCACATGCTGCAGTGTTATTGCAGCTTTAGAATGGGTCCCAGATTTGTCTGGGGGAGAGAAAAAAATGCACAAAAATGAAGTAATGTCAAATATTTTAATGATTAAAAAATAATCCATCTACCCCAACAAAATACTTCCAGTATATCTCAGCATTGGCATTCTGTCTTAGTTTAAAATATTATGTACAGTGTAGGGTGTCAGTGTGGCTCAGTTGGTAGCACATCCGCCTCTGGACTAGAAGGTCGTGGGTTCTCGTCCCACACCAGGATTGGACTTGCACCTAAAATCGTTGGCATCTGAGTGCAGTATTGGGGGGTGCTGTACTGCTGGGGTGTGCCATCCTTCAGATGAGACGTTAAACCGAGGTCCCTTCTGCCCATCCTGGTGTTGTCCTGGTGGGTGTCCAGGTGGAAGTAAAAGAACCCAGGGCACTCTTCGCAAAGAGTAGGGAATATTCCCGGTGTCCTGGCCAGCATTCCTCTTCCCATAAACCAGTTCATGCAATTATCCAGGCTGTGGGTGATGATGTGTGATATGGCTGCCGCCACCACACATTCAGTCACTTCACTACCAGTCTAGCATTGCTTGTAAAGTGCTTTGGATGTATGAAAAGCACTACATAAATGCTGATTCTTCTTCTAATAACACAGGTATCAAAACCTGAAATAGTCCAGTATTAGTAGGAATAACACAGCTGCAAACATTCTCTCTCTCTATTTAATGAACAAAACAAAGGTTTAACCTATGCCTACACCTACATCTATGTTTATTAGTAGGAGTGTTACAGTTTACGACTTACAGTATGTGCTCCACACTGGACTGGTAATGTAAGCTCCCTGTAAAAAGGCTTGGCACTACTTTTTGTGTCATTTGGCTCCATGAGAGGGAGCAGCCATTAATGACAAATCAGGGACATCACTAGGGTCACCACCTTTGGATGAGGTAAAAACCGGATGCTAAACCACACTCCAAACTCTGCCTCTAGCTCCACCCCCTTTTTATGACTGGCGAGTATATCGCTCCTCCTCCAAAGACATTTGTAATGTTGGAATGGACATTAGTAGTGATAGAAAATCATTGTTATACTGTTATTTATTTGATTTATTTATTCAGTTATTTATTTTTATTCTTAGGCAACCAGGTTAACTCCCACATGCCACATAGCCCATTTTACAGTTGTGACCCAGGAGCACAGGAAGGTTAAGTGACTTGCTTAGGGTCACACAGCATGTAAGTGGAGACTGTGGGAATCAAACTCAGTCTGCTGAATGTACAAATCTCATCCACAGCTTATTGCTCAGCCCTCTGTTAAACACTCTCCCATTTTCCTTTCCATGACAGTCATGTATTCTGATGCTTTGACAAATTTTTAATAACTTAAGTATTGGTGCTTGTGGTACCCTTAATACTGCACTGTGTTCCCCTTTACTTCAGCAGCTACTGCAGTTTCTTTTCATATTTCTAAGACATTCCACAATTTCAGACACACCATTCCATGCTGTTTATCTAAATGACCTGTAAAAGTGTAGCTAATATCATGGAATGTTCAGGTAATACAAAAAATAAGAGCAAATGTAGTGATAAAAGCATTAAAAGCTAGAATATTACTTCAACAAAAATTGATCTAAAACATACCAGAATGTAGGACAAACAAAAACAAACACATGAGAGCACATAAAGGTGTAAAAGCTATTCCTGTCATAGCAGTAAAAGACCATACTTAAAATTCAGAATGGAAAAGATTAGGATAATTTACTGCTAATGATCTTAATGGCCATACTTTACACCTCCCAGACAGACTGGTCTTACAAAGGCAGGTCTGAATGACTGCTGTCAGAACTTCTTTGTAACCTGGACATGCAATGCAGCCAAAACAGTGAAGGATTTGATACATCAGTTTTAAAAGTATATGAGCACTCAAAATGGCCCAAAAACCGGACTGCATTTAATCAAAACCGGATGACCGGATAAGGACCTTAAAAAACGGATTACCCGGTCAAAAACTGGATAGGTGGCAACCCTAGGTCACATCACTGAAAAAATGGGGCCAGTTGCACTTACTGTATGGGAGCCTTAGTACTGTATGTGCCGTGGACTGAGAGTTGGCCGTTAACTCAAAAATTAGTTTTTCTCAACGGTGTTCTACCTAGTTAAATAAAGATTTTGATTGATTGACTGAAAAAATCCATTCCACAGTTTACATACAACTGAAACAAGTCAGTGCTGTAACAGTTACCGGCTGAAAATTATGTGGACAGTTTAGGGAAAATCCCCTCACAGTTGCAGAGGGAAGAACTGAGCCATTAGTGGGGAAATATCTTACTGCACCGATTTAGGAGATGACATCACTTGGAATCAGTAACTAGATGTACTGGGTTACAACTGAAAGCAGAACTCTACATATAGAGAAGCAGTTCCCAAAGATAGCTGTTCATAACATTGTAAAATATTCATGCTTCCTGTGAATTACAGATTTGGCAATTTCACACCATAGTTTCAAACAAAATACAGTATTCACTATCCACATTAGAGACGTGAAGATGGTCAGTTTCTCCCTTGCATTAGGTACTGTAAGATAATGTATCCAAAGGAATCTGCTATTTTTCTGTTTGATAGTTGCTCCCTGTGGATAGCCTTGGGAAACCTTCCAGATCATCTGGCTGAGGGGTGGTCTCTTGCCCAGACAAGACTGGAGATACATTCAAATCTGGTAAAACAACCTTTCCACCCAAGCTCTGTGACAGATGTCCCAGTACATCTGTGTGTGTCGATTCAGGCATACCAGAGAGAGGGGTCTGCTGTAAATCACGTCTAAGAAAAGAGACACTCCTCTTTACCCTAGTCACCTGATCTTCCTTGTGGAAGAGCTTGTTGAGATAACAAAGGAGGGACCTATATAACTCATTACTGCCAGCAGTAGTTTGGAGACTGGGAGCCAGAATTTAGCATCAGTTTTGCTAGTATAAAACAGGCAGAGCATACCATACAGAGTTGTTTCCCCTCTGGGCATCTACATCCAGGACCTCCTTTGGCTACCACCAGTGCCACCTTCCCTACCTGGGCTTCCAAGAACTCTTGAACTACCAGCAACACACCCCTTGAGCTGGGGTCATCTTCTGGGCCCTGGCACCTTCACTTCCTATATCCAGCAGCCTATAGTTGAGGAGAACCCCAGAAGCCAGAAGGAGAGCCAGATGATGTATATGGGGGGGCTGGGCATGGTGTGATCTGTCCATATTGCAACCAGCTTCCCCATTTTCTCGTTCTCTGGGGATGCTGCCATGCAATGATGCACACAGGCCCATAGCCCCACATGCTCAGTCATGGCTGACTTCTGCAGTATTTCATGCAATGCTGCCATGTCCCATGCCATGCTGCTACCCAGCCTTCGATAGGTGGCAGGTGAGCGGTGGGTCCTGTGACCCTCTCATCCCCAGAAGACAGCAGTCCTTAGGACACTCAGTTTTTCTCCCCCAGTTGACCCCCGTCAGCTCGAGCTCACTTTTGATCTTTGATTGTTAGCACACCTGCTGTGCTATCGGGCTACTCTCTGTCTCAAAGTCTTACAACATGCTTCAGATTTCTTATTTAAAAGAAAATGGCCCATGGAATGCCATGGTGCTGTCTATTTTTTTTTTTTGCTCTACTGCAAGAAACGTTTACAAGGAGGTCTTTCTCAGTGACTTTACATTCTTGCATCAGTTTTCTTGTTTACATGCATCAGTGCCTGCACACAAACTTCAATTGTGGGCACTTGTGTCAATTTGTGTACACTAGCATTAGTGTTCTGAGCACTTGCAACAGTTCTGTGAACTTTATTTTATTTATTTAAATATTTGATAACTTGCAAAAAACATGTTGATCAGTTCGGTCAGTTCTGAACAAAAAAGCACAAAACTCCCCAAATAATTATGCTCCACAGGTCCAGCACAAGACTAAGTATGTAGGATGCTTGTGCAACATGGTAGTGCTTGTGGTACAGTGGAAGAGATTATATTGTAATTGAATGAGTGTGTGGCTCCAGATGAACTACCATCATTTTAGGGTATGATGGCACAGCCCCTCTTAGATATCCTAGGTAACATAAAGCCTGTGTAGACTTCCATCCATTATGCCTGCCTATTTAGAAAAATTGACCCTTAGATTTGAAGTGTCTATCCTTGAGAAGGGATCCACCCCTAGAGGTACCACAGAAGCACAGATCCTTGGCTGAAGGTACCTTAGGGAAAATGTCCCAAAACCCAAAGCTGAAGGCATAGAAAACTGCTGGACAACATTCCACCAAGGCATGAGGGAAGACCACAGCCATACCAAATGAAGGAGCTGTCAAGTGAATCTCAGCTCAACTGGTGGAGTAAACTAAAAATGCAAACTACTTGTCTAACGTTTATGACCTTCAACATGGAGGAGAGGAAAAAACTCATGTAAGGAATCCATAGGGATCCAGTGCTTTAGGTTATTATCCCTCCAAACCACACGATTGCCGTTTATGCCCAGGTGTAATAGGAAATACTGAAAACTGACTGTGGAGAAGATGAGGAAAACTGGGCGATTTGAATAGCTTGAGCGCTTGTGTAATCGAGTAAGGAACAATGGATTGGCATAAGTCTAGTTGTACATGTACATAAGTCTTATAACTCTTCCTGTATGTTTGTTGTTGTGCTGTATTTTTGGACTGCTATTTGCACTTGTGCTTTATTTTTGGACTGCTATTTGTTGTTGTGCTTTATTTTTTGACTGCTATTTGCACTTGTGCTTTATTTTTGGACTGCTATTTGCACTATCATTTGCTTGACCTGTGTTACTTGTTAACTACTTGACTTAATTTTCTTGCTTCACAGGGTTTGTGATGCTTTTCTCTCATCGTCTCTATACTCATACTACTTATGGTTTATGCTGTTCCATGTATTGTATTACCGTTCACATAGTCTCCCGGGGCTTACCTGAAACTAGGCGCACTAGGTGTCTAGTGTACTCACCTGATCAATTAAAGGTAATAAATACTGCAAATAAATACTCTGAGGGAAGTAGGAACTTGCTTCGGTCATCTAATGGGGTGATCATCCTTAAAGGTGTCACACAGCTGACACTGTATAACTATAAGGACCTAGCAAAAAGGACATTCCCTTGGAGGAAGGAGGCTCAGCCTCCATAATAAGGAAGATTAGCCTCCTGAGAAGAGCTGTTTGTTTATTTGCTTAACGTGTAAGCACACTGGAAAATTAATTCCATTTACAGTTGCGACCCACAATTAATACAACAGATACAATACACACAATTACACATATCATACACAAAAATAGAAATTAAAATTCCATGTCAGAATTAACAATAGATGAAGACTGCTATGGAGGAATCTCCAACTTGCGCAGCTGTAGGAAGTCTAAACCTAGGTGGGCATAACAGAGCTGCAGCCATATGATAAAGGAACCATAAGGGCTGGGGATTCACGCCGTGGTTAAGGAGCAAGGTCTCACTAAAGGAAAGGGTACAGGTACAGAATGGGCATGTACATAGCAGGTGCAGTAGACAAATCAGTGCCAACCAAACAAACTGCCCAGACACTGCTAGGGATCTACAGTTCAAGCATGTGAGAGTTGCAGTCATATGACCACAGGAATCCTTGCAAAGGGTTCCACCCGAACACTATGCTCAAATTACAGGCAGGGCTTCAGGTAATTTTTTTTTGGTGGAAGTCAAATACTTCCATGGGTTGAAATTTGGAAGTCATTTCAGTTTTACTGGAGTCAAAATACTTTCCAGCTGTCAATTTTTGGAAGTAAAAATAATTCCAGTACACAAATTTTGGAAGTCGAAATACTCCAAGTCCTATATATTTTCAAGTCATAGGCCTTCTGCTTACCTCATTGTACCCCATCCATGCCACATTCACAGAAATACATTTCTTAACTGCTTGAACAGGTTTAAAGTGAAGGGGATTATTGGCTAGGACATCAGGGAAAATCCTCTACTCTTACTAAAAGTGTTTTGGGTTCTTTTTTTTTTCTCCTGGACACCCACCAGGACAGCACCAGAGATGGGTAGAAGGGACCTCAGTTTAACATCTCATCTGAATGATGGCACACCTTAATAGTACAGCAACTCCCCCCACACACACACACATGGACTAGTGCTTCATTAGGGTGCCAGTGTTTTTTGGTATGAGCCCAAGTCCGGTGTGGGACTAGAATCTATAACTGTCTGGCCAAGAGGCAGATGTACTGCCTACTGAGCTATACTGACTGACAAATGAGTTGCTGACAGAAATCCACAGGTCCTGTTGTGCCAAAATGTATTTTCTCACTATTCTCTCTCTCTCTTACCTCCCAAAGTACTAACCAACAACATTCTGCACTTGAAACCAAACTGCAAGACAGCAGCTGGCTTTGATGATGCACCATTGTCTGTCTGTCTGTCTGCCTGATTGCCTGTTTATCTTTCTGTCTGCCCTGAAATCTAGCAGTAGCTAGCTATCACCAGTAATATGATTTACCAATACCACCGGCACCCATCAAAGGATTCAGAGGACAGTGACAAGAATGATAGGGGCCTGGAATGCTAGGGTACAAACAGAGAAAAGTCCTCTCCCATCCCAACACACAGTGGATCCACTGGACCTGGTTTTCAGTGGTCTTGTATTCCCCCCCCAAAGTGGTGCTGCATGATCGAACATGCAGTTATGTGAAAACTGTCTGCAACTCTATTTGCCACACTTTTATGGCAGACTGACTTGAGTAGATTCATATTCCAGAAAATAACCAGAGCATTCCCAAAAACCTCATGTGTAATTTGTCTCTCTCTCTCTCTTCTCACATCATACTTGAATTTCCTTCATATGTAGACTGTGCAATGAGTGGACCTACTCCATGATAGAAGTTCACAGTTATCTTTATTGAACACTCTGAGAGTATTACAGCCAGAGCCTTGTTTCCCCAAACCTCCCGGGGCTATATTGCCCCCTACCTGTCTGGACCCCTCATGACAGTGGTTACATCCATATCATTACATCTCCCCTTTTTTAACCAAAGGACTGTTTTTTGTTTTTTTTTATCACTTTTAAGTTCTCAGTGTTATAAGTCCAGTTTTATGTTGGGTTTGCGATTTCTGCTTGGATAACATCTTTCAGTAGTTACCTGCAGTGCCGTTATCTGCGGAATTGTCACCACCTCCTATTCTGGTGGCGTTGGACCTTCAGGTACAGGGTCTTCCTGTGTGTTTGTTATGATATCTTCTTTTGTTTTGATGATTTCTCTTCTATTTCTTCTGAATTGCTGTCCTCCAGTTTCCACTATGTATGAATGTGGCTCTGGGCTCATTCCAACTATAGTGGCCGGTTTCCACAGGGTGTTCTCCTTCAGTCTCACTGTGTCACCTGGCTTCAATTCTGACTGGACTCTTGATTCTCTGTCATAGTATTTTTTCTCTCTGTCTTGATTTCTCTTTAGCCATGCTTGTATGTTGTCCCGGCTCTCTGGCTTAAGCTGCTTTTGTGCGGTAGGAAGTCTGGGTTTTGTTCTATGTCCCATCAACATCTGCGCTGGTGATGGTAATCCATCCAGTGGCGTGTTGCGATAAGCCAGTATTGCAAGATGGGGGTCTTGTTTGTCTGCTTTGGCTTTGTTCAGGAGGTTCTTTGCTATTTGGACTGCCTTTTCAGCTTTCCCATTGGATTGCAGATATTTTGTTGAGGACGTGGTATGCTTGAATCCGTAATCTGCACTGAACTTCCTGAATTCGTTCGATGCATAGGCTGGTCCATTGTCCGACACTAATTCATCCACAATTCCATGTCTGGCGAATTGTTGCTTGCAGATCTGAATGATGGTTTGGCTCTTTATGTTACTTACTTTGTTGATCTCAATGAAGCTTGAGAAGCAGTCAACTAGCAGTAGGTATTGCTCTCCCTCAAACTCAAAAATGTCTGTGCCTACCTTTTGCCATGGTCTCTCTGGCAACTCATGCCCTATCATGGGCTCCTTACGGTTTTGTCTCCTGTATGTGTTGCATGTGAGGCACCTGGAAATAATGTCTGCAATTTGGGCAGACATTCCTGGTCAGAACATTATGTCCCTCGCTAGCCTTTTTGTTTTTCCTATCCCTTGATGACTGGCATGCAGTTTTGTCAGCATCATCTTTCGTAGGCTGTTTGGAATCATTATTCGGTTGCATTTGAATATTAGGCCGTCTTCAATAGTCAATTCACTTTTGTAGTCCCAGTACAATCTTGCTTCATCCAGTGTGTCCTGTCGTTCCTCTGGCCAACCTTGAGTGATTAGCAGTTTCACAGTTTCAAGTGTTTGGTCCTTTTCCGTTTCTGTTAGTATTTCCTGTAGCATGTGGGTTGCTATGGGTAGGCACATTACAGCACACATCTGAATGTTGTCCTTTGTGTCATCAGTTTCTGTGTTTTTCAGATAGTTTCGGCTTAGGGCATCTGCCACATACAGTTCCTTTCCTTTTTTGTATTTCACAGTCATGTTGAATTTTTGGAGCTTAAGAAGCATTTTTTGTAGTCTGAGTGGTGTCTCGGCCAAAGGTTTTTTAAAGATCACTTCCAAAGGTTTGTGGTCTGTTTCAACCTTAAATTCTCTGCAAAAATGTACTGGTGAATTTTCACAGCCAAATACAATGGCAGCCAGCTCCTTTTCGATTTGTGTATCGTTTTGAGTGTCTGTGAATGCTTTTGATGCAAATGCTATTGGGCACTCTTCTTGAAGTAACACTGCTCCCATGCTGCAGCTGGGCGTCCACACCTAGTTTGACCGGCTTTGAAGCATCAAAGATTTTAGGGCAGGAGTTTCCTAAATCATCTTTGTAGCTTGTCAAAGCTTTGGTCTTGATTCTCGTTCCAGCTCCATTCTGCTGTCTTTTCAGAAGTATTCAAAGTAGAGCGTGACGGTGATGATGTGGAATGAATTTTCCAAGGTACGTAATTGGCCCTAGGTACTACTGTAGTTCTGTCTTGTTGCTGGATTTGTGCATTTTCCTTACCGCCTCTACTTTTTCTGGGTCTGGCTTAAGTCCCTTGGCAGTTAGGGTGTGTCCCATGTAGCTCACTTCTCTTGACTTGAATTTGCATTTTAGTGGGTTCAGCTTGATGTTCTTCTCCCTTATTCTTTTCATCACTTTTTCCAGTCTCTGATCATGTTGTTCTTCATTTTCGTCCCATATCAGTATGTCATTGACTATCACTTCCACACCTTCCATGTCCTCAAACATTTGCGTCATAATCCTTTGGAACATTTCTCCTGCACAATTGATCCCGAATGGCAGCCTTTTATAGGCAAACCGGCCAAAGGGACTGTTGAATGTGCATAACTTTGAGCTCTCTTTGTCCAATTTTACCTGCCAATATCCGCACTGTGCATCCAGTGTTGTGAATACTGCTGCTCTTGGCATTCTTGCCACCACCTCTTCAATTGTTCTCATTGGGTAGTGTTCTCTTTCAATGGCTGCATTTAAATCCTTTGGATCCATGCATATCCTCACCTTCTTTTTTTCAGGTTTCCATATTGTGACCATGTTGTTCACCCAGGCTCTTGGCTCCTCCACTTTTCTATCACCTCAATTTTTCCATTCTCCTCAGCTCTTCCTTCACTTTATCTCTGAGAGCCACCGGTACCTTACGGGGGGCGTGTACCACTGGCTGCGCATCCTGTCTGACTTTAATGTGTCGTTCTCCATTGATGCATCCAAGTCCTTCAAATACATCAGCGAACTGTTCCTGGATGTCTTTGCCTTGTAGGTTTTTTACCTCTCCAATCCTCTTAATGAGCCCCATTTGTACACACGTTTTTAGCCCCAGCAATGGCTGTACATTCTCCTCCAGTATTTGGCATTCAGTGTTGTGATATTTCCCCTTGTATTCTCTAATAGTTTGCATTTCCTTTAGGCTTCAAACACTGCCCTCGTGGGTGATCAGTTTTGCTTCTTCTTCTAACTTGGTGCAAAATGACTGTGCACTGATTGGAAATCAACATTGCATTGTGCTCCAGTATCAATTTTAAATCTTACTTTCCATCTATTCATCAAGATGTCCACATCCCAGTCATCCCCATCATTTGATTTCACCATGTCCACATAGAACTCAGTTTCTGAATCTGACTGTTCTTCCACTCTGTTTACTTGTTTTCAGTATGACTGCTGTTTTGACATGCATTTATTTGCAAAATGATTCTTTTTTCCACAATTTTTGCATTTCTCTTGCTATGCTGGACAATTACCTTAGTTATGTTCTCTGCCACAGTAGCTACAGTCTTGCATTGTTTCTTGGAGCACCATTTTCAGCCATGTTCTGTGCTTGGACCCCTTAGTTGCTCTAATCTCACACACTGTGGGCTCTGCCTGTGCTCCCTGCATCTGATCTATCTGTGCAGCTAGCCCTCTGCTGCGTGTGAGTTGTACAACTTTTGGTAAGTCTAAGTCTTTTCCTAAAGTAGTCTTGATCTTAATTGGTCATCCCGAATTCCAACTACTATTCGGTCTTTTATTAGGCTGTCACACAACTGTCCATATTCACATGACTTGGCTTTAGTCTTAAGATCCGTGACATATTGATTGTCTCCCCTGGTGCCTGCATTCGTGTGTTGAATGTGTGCCTCTCAAATGTAACATTTCTTTGTGGGGTAAAGTATTGGTTGAACTTTTCAATGAGTATCTTTACATCTTCTTTGTCTTCCGCTTCTTCAAAATTGAACGTGTTGTATATTTCCAGGGCTCCATCGCCGGTAATGTGTAGCAACATGCAGCTTTGCACTTTTTTAGATTTCGTTTCGATACCTGATGCAGTCATATACAATTCAAACTTCTGTCTCCACTTCGTCCAGTTATCTGCGATATTTCCCACCACTATTAGTGGATTAGGTGGCCTTAGTCCTTCCATGTTATGCTAGAATTCTTCCGTTTCTCTGACACCATGTGTGACAGAAATGGGAAGGAAAGAGTTAATGGTTTGGATTCTGTAGATGCCTTATTTTTTTAGCAGTGTGGAAAAAATACACTGAGGCTGAAATCCTCCAGCAGCAACCAGCTTGTGGAATTCCTAGCTGCTAGATAAGAGCTGGGTCATAAATCTCGAGTGGACATCTCCAGACACACACAGACCTTGCAGACACGGACACAGGGCAGTTTGAATGGATTGGATCATTCAAATATAACCTTAAAGGTGAAAAGGAATATAATTGGTCACCAATAGGTGTTCACTCTGATTGGGACAATTAAATACATACATGTTAGGTGGTTGGTGCATTTAAAGGGAGAATAGGAATGACCTAGTCTCCATAGACTATATAAGCTTCTGTAAGACAGAGAACCTCTCTGCCTTTGGAAGCTGTGGAGGGAAACATAAGCTTGGAGCCTACCTGTATGTCCGTGGAAGCTGGCAGTTAGAACAGGGTCCAGTGTCTCTTGTAAGGACAGGGAAGGGTAGTTTAGTGATAGTATATTTCAGTAATAGCCTTCTTCTTTTGCCATCTGTTGTTTAAAGCATTTGTTTACTTTTCCTGTATGAGTGTTATTCTCTTGTGTTGTAAATACATTTCCTGTAAATGCTCATTGCACTTTCTGCTAAGTAAAGCTATTTATTTGCTCAACAGTTGTGTCTCTGATGTCATTTTTCTAAGGTAAGATTTGGTTTTCCACTGGCTAGGGTAAACTCTGTAGCATCCGCCACCTGAAAGAGACACTACCAGACTTTAACTTGTGCAGTGCTCGTGTGATTATTCAAGTTTACACTTGAAAAGGTGCGAGGAAAGAATCCGGCTGGTGGCAAATACCAAGGACACACACCTCTCTAAAAGCTGTTTCAGCCCAGAGGAGAGGTGGTTGTCTGCAGAATGGCTGGCAGCGGGATGATGATAGCGGATCATGAAATACATTACTGATACAGAGCTTCACAGTGAACAGTTACCTTAGCATTGCAAAACAGGATATACAAGAGGATACATTCGTACAACAGTTTTATTTGTTTCTAGATAGCACAGTATAGTGTAGCAGTAGAGAATGAGCTCCACGGAGTATGACTCACTTACTGTGCCACAGCTTGTTGAAAGGTGCCAGGAAAAGGGGATTCAGCCTGAAAGTCTGAAGCAGAAGAAAAAGGCAGATCTCATAGCTACTCTCTTGGCACATGATCTGAAGCAGACAGTCGTTGGGGGTGAGTCAGGAACTGAGGCAGCAGGCCCCCCAAATCAGCTTGAGGCACTGCGACTGCAGCTATTGCTGCAAGACAAGGCATTGGAGCGAAAAGACTGGATGCGAAGCAGAAGCAAGAAGGTTGGCAGACAGAGAAAGAACGTGAAGACAGAGAGAAAGAACGACAGCATGAACTCCAGAGACAACAGCACGAAGGAGATGATGACCCTCCGCAGTCAGCAAACCATGAGTAATGGTGGAGTGAGTTTACCTCATGAAGCCAAAATGAATTCTAAATTGTTCCCTCAGTTTAAGAGGAGATGACCTTGATTTATTTTAAGGTCATTTGAGAGAGTATGTAATCAATTACAATTAAATAAAGGCTTCCTGGTCAACTTATCTCACACCCTTGCTGGCGGGAGAGCGTTGAATGCATTTGCTAAAATGAGTAATGAAGACTATGCTGATTATGATAAAGTAAAAACAGTGTTGTTGAAACGTTTGAATTAACTCCTGAGGCTTATAGAAGAAAATTTAGGAGTTAAAGAAAAGCCAGAAGACAGTTATGCAGAACTGCAGGTTAAACTGTATACTTACCTTGATAGGTGGATGGAGGGGCTAAAGCAACTACTGTGGAACTGATTAAAGATGTATTGGTGAGAGAACAATTCCTTAAAATTGTACCTGAGGACATGCGTATGGCTCTAAGACAGGCATGCGCCTCTTCCACAGAGGTGGCAGGAAGCGCTGACGAGTATCTGTCTAGCGGCCACACACAGCGTAAGTCTTATGGTATGGGGGCAGCACATGGGTGTAAGGGATCCCATGAGGGCAGCCCAAAAACCAGCCTGCACCTGAGCCCAAAGTAGAGCCCTCCTGGTTCAAGGGACTCAAGAAATAGGTCCCAAGAAATGTAATTTGCAATCAAGTGGGACACTTGAGATATAACTGCCCTCAGAAACTGGTTAAGGGCAGAGATATTGGGTGGGGTGATCAAAAGGGTACTGGTGTGTTTGTAGGTGTGTCCAGTCTGAAGAACCACTCTCCTCTGATGAGAATCTGCGTCCCATTACAGTTAATGGAATAGTAACACAGGGACTATGGGACACAGGTGCTAACATCTCCTGGTGGCAAGATCTCATTCGGCAGAGCAGATCGTGCCTGGGAAATACTCCAAGGTTCGGCATTCACAGGGCCACCAGTCCCATTACCAATGGCTAGAGTCTTCCTGAGCTGGGAAGGGGCCATGTAGAAAGGAGGTGGGAGTTGTAGAGGACCTACCTGTAAGTATGATTGTGGGGAAGGATTTGGACCCCAGTAAAAAACTGGTGTGTGTTGTAACTCGTAGTCAGGCACAAGGGCAAGCTTCTGAGGGGGAAGAGGGGTTGACTCTGGGTGGTCCAGCCACACCCATAGCAGCTGAGGAAGTGTCCAGCACAGGGGAGGGGCTGGCTAAAAGCTGCAGTCCAGAACCCCAGTCACAAATAGAGGAACCCACAGGACTTCCTTCAGAAGGGGCACTGGGAAGGGTCAGACGAGGGCAGCTGAGTGCTGCACGCGAACTGCCCTACCCTGAAAAACTGAGGAAATAGCTCATAGGGCTGAGCATTCTCAGGGGGTAAAGAGTCCATTTACTGGGACAATGGGCTGTTGCACAGAGAATGTACAACAGAGGAAGGGCTAGCTGGTGAGATACTCCAGCAGCTGGTAGTCCTAAGGTTCACCATCAGCAGCTTTTGGCCCTTGCATGATATCCCTTTCAGGGCACTTGGGAGTGACGCGAAAAGCGCTCACCAACAATTTCTTCTGGCCTGGTATTGGCAAGGATGTGGCAAATTATTGCCAGACTTGTCCACAGTGCCAGCGTAGGGAAAATGGGGACAAGGCCAAGGCAGCTTTGGTGCCCCTGCCCATGATTGATGACCCTTCAAAGGGTAGCAGCGGACATAGTGGGGCCATTGAGCACCCAAGTCACACTGGCAAGTGGTATATCCTGGTAGTTGTAGACTATGCCACTAGATACCCAGAGGTAGTGGCCCTAACATCCTCTGAGGCAGGACCAGTGGCAGATGCACTGTTGGAAATATTAGCGGGTGGGCTTTCCCAGGAGATACTGTCAGACCGGGGTGCCAATTTTATGTCAGGATTAATGGTAGTTTGTGGGAGAAGTGTGGGTAAAAGCTCAAAACCTCCCATACCATCCCAAGCTAATGGTCTAGTGGAGCGATTTAATTCAACCCTTAAGACCATGCTAAGGACTTTGCTGACCAGCATAAGAGAGACTGGGACAAATATTTGCCTCATCTCCTATTTGCATACAGGAAGTCCCACAGGAGTCCACAGGGTTCTCACCTTTGAGCTCCTGTTTGGTCATAGGTGCGGGGCCACTAGATTTGATTTGGGACGAATGGGAGGGTGACCGTGCCTCCCAAGGGAGTCTGTTGTGGAGTATGTCCTGAACTGGGACCCACCTTGGGGAGCTCATGAGGTTTGCTCTGGAGCACCTGGCCACTGCACAACAGCGGCAGAAAGTCTGGACTATGACCGTGGGGCCCGAGCCAGAGGAATATGAGGTGGGACAGCAAGTGATGGCACTCATCCCTGTCTGACAGAATAAGTTACAGGCAGCATGGGAGGCCATTCTCCATGTCCAAAGGTTAGTGGCGTCAATTACATGATAGAGCTCCCGGACAGGAGATGCAAACGAAGGTGTATCATGTTAACATGCTGAAGCCCTACCATGACAGAGAGGAAATGGTCCTCGCCTGTATGCAGTGCTCCAGAGGAGGAAACTGAGGAGATCCACTGGTGGACCTACTTGGGGAGGCCAGGGATGCATCCTCTGTAGACAGCCTTACCCTCTGGAACAGCTGACACCAGCCCAGGTGCAAGAAATTAGGGGTGTGTTCGAGAGAATTTGAAGACATGTTCACAGGAAACCAGGGTACACCACGATGGCAGAGCACCATGTGGATACAGGGACCCAGGATCCTGAAACAGTCGCCCCACAGGGTACCTGAGCATGTTAAGCAGACTGTGAAAGAGGGCTCAAAGAGATGCTGGAACTGGGGGTAATCCAGGAATCTAGTAGCCCCTAGGCATCACCCGTGGTACTGATCCCCAAAGAGATGGCACCACATGATTCTCGTGGACTACGGAGCTTAACAGCTGCACGAGTCTGCTGCTTATCCATGCCCAGAACAGATGAGACCCTGGAGGCGACTGGGGGCCAAGTATTTGACCACAATAGACCTAACAAAGGGCTGTAGTAGGTACTCTGACCCTGTGGCCAGGGAAAGATCAGCGTTGTTACTCCATTTGGTTTATATGAATTTAAGGTAATGCCATTCGGAATGAAGAATGCACCTGCAACCTTTCAACGGCTTGTGATGCATTCTGTCTAGAGATAGAGTGAGTTTGCATTGGCTTATATGGATGATATAATATATATAGCCAGACCTGGGATGAGCACATCAAGAATGTGCGGGATGTGTTCCACAGGTTAAAGAAGGCAGGTCTGACAGTCAAAGGTACAGAAGTGCCAGATAGATATGGCAGAGTATCCTACCTTGGGCACCGGGTGGGTAGTGGACACATCCGTCCGGAGCCTGCCAAGGTTGATGCCATCCTGGCCTGGCCTACTCCTACCACAAAGAAACAGGTCAGGGAATTTCTAGGGACTGCAGGGGTACTACCGAAGTTTGTTCCCGCTATAGCGATCTGGCTAAGCCCCTGACAGACCTAACCAAGAAGGAAAGCCAGATGCAGTGAAGTGGTCAGAAGGCTGTGAGGTTGCTTTTCAGGAGCTAAAGAGGCCTTAAGCAGCCCAGCTGTATTAGCGAGCCCCAATTATAGTTTAAGTTTATGGTCCATGTGGATGCCTCAGATCATGGGCTGGGGGCTGTGCTGAGCCAAGTTACTCAGCAGGGAGGAGCACCCAGTTGTGTACCTCAGCCGAGAGCTTTGCCCAGAGAGGAGGTATACCCAATTGAGAAGGAATGCTTGGGAATAGTGTGGGCCCTTCAGAAGCTGCAGCCTTACCTATATGGGAGAGAATTTACTGTGGTCACAGATCATAATCCCCTGATTTGGCTTCATAGGTCCAGTGGACAAAATGGTAAACTACTACGTTGGAGTTTGGTACTGCAGGCATACAACATGACCATACAGCATCACAGTGGCAAACAAAATGCAAATCGGATGGGCTATCTAGGCAGGGCTAATGGCCTGGCTGGATACTTAGGCACTTCCAGTAATTGCATGAGCGGCTGTGTCATAGGGGTAGCCAAGGACACGCCTTCATATCTGGGGGAGATGTGACAGAAATGGGAAGGAAAGAGTTAATGGTTTGGATTCTGTAGATGCCTTATTTTTTTAGCAGTGTGGAAAAAATACACTGAGGCTGAAATCCTCCAGCAGCAACCAGCTTGTGGAATTCTAGCTGCTAGATAAGAGCTGGGTCATAAATCTCAGTGGACATCTCCAGACACACAGACCTTGCAGACACGGACACAGGGCAGTTTGAATGGATTGGATCATTCAAATATAACCTTAAGGTGAAAAGGAATATAATTGGTCACCAATAGGTGTTCACTCTGATTGGGACAATTAAATACATACATGTTAGGTGGTTGGTGCATTTAAGGGAGAATAGGAATGACCTAGTCTCCATAGACTATATAAGCTTCTGTAAGACAGAGAACTCTCTCTCTTGCCTTTGGAAGCTGTGAGGGGAAACATAAGCTTGGAGCCTACCTGGTATGTCTGTGGGAGCTGGCAGTTAGAACAGGGTCCAGTGTCTCTTGTAAGGACAGGGAAGGGTAAGTTTAGTGATAGTATATTTCAGTAATAGCCTTCTTTTGCCATCTGTTGTTTAAAAGCATTTGTTTACTTTTCCTGTATGAGTGTCATTCTCTTGTGTTGTAAATACATTTCCTGTAAATGCTCATTGCACTTTCTGTTAAGTAAAAGCTATTTATTTGCTCAACAGTTGTGTCTCTGATGTCATTTTCTAAGGTAGATTTGGTTTTCCACTGGCTAGGGTAAACTCTGTGTAGCATCCGCCACCTGAAAGAGACACACTACCAGACTTTAACTTGTGCAATTGCACGTGTGATTATTCAAGTTTGTACACTTGAAAGAGGTGCCGGAAGGAAAGTCCGGCTGGTGGCAGTGAATACCCAAGGACACACACCTCTCTAAAAGCTGTTTCAGCCCAGAGGGAGAGGTGGGTTGTCACACCATGTAATGAGTGGACCTACTCCATGATAGAAGTTCACAATTATCTTTATTGAACACTCTGAGAGTATTACAGCCAAAGCCTTGTTTCCCCAAACCTTCTGGGGCTCTATTGCCCCCTACCTGTCTGGACCCCTCATGACAGTGGTTACATCCATATCATTACAGACTGCAGAGATTAATAATAACAACAGCAAAGGTTAGGTCCATCAACTGTTAAACTGTCATCATTGTGACACAAATTCTATCAAGTAGTACTCAGCATTAAAAAAAAAAATAAACACATTTTTTAATCTTGTTCCTCTGGCACTACTACATAGATACATAGATACATAGACAGTGTTGGCAGATAAGGGCCTATGGCCCACCCAGTCTGCCCATTTGAGCTTGTAAGTTCAGTTTATGTTTTCCTAGAAGTCTGTTGCCCCTTACCCCTGACCTCCAGAATTCCTTTATGTCTATCCCATGCATTCTTAAATCCAGTGATTGTTTCAGCCCCACCTTCCTCTGGCAGGGTGTTCCACTTGTCCACCACCCGTTCTGTGAAGAAATTCTTCCTCACGTTTCCTCTGAATCATCCTCCCTCAACTTCATCCCATGCCCTCTAGTCCTGGAACATCTTTTTACGCTTAAAATAGTGTATTCCTGCACCCTGTTCCTCCCTGTAAGATACTTGTATGTCTCTATCATATCCCTCTCTCCCTCTTCTCCTCCAGGAGTACATGTTCAGTTCCTTCAACCTGTCTTCATAGGACTTGTGATGCAATCCATGCACCATCTTTGTTGCCCTCCTCTGAACCTTCTCTACCCTGTCTATGTCCTTACGTAGGTATGGTCTCCAGAACTGTACACTGTACTCCAGGTGGGGCCTCACTAGTGTCTTGTATAGTGGAATTATGACCTCCCTTTTCCTGCTGGTGATGCCCCTGCCTATGCATCCCAGCATCCTATTTGCTTTAACTGCTGCCTTGTCACACTGTTTCCCTACCTTGAGGTCATCAGAGATGATAACCCCAAGATCCCTTTCCTGCTTGGTGCATGCTATATCCTCACCCCCCAACTGATATATTGTGCCAGGGTTTTTGTGCCACGTATGCATTATCTTGCACTTCTTTGCATTGAATTTCAACTGCCAAACCCCTGACCATTCTTGAAGTTTCTGCAGGTCCCTTCTCATTCTGTCTACACCCTCTGGT
Source organism: Neoceratodus forsteri (assembly GCA_016271365.2). Taxonomy (NCBI): domain Eukaryota; kingdom Metazoa; phylum Chordata; order Ceratodontiformes; family Ceratodontidae; genus Neoceratodus; species Neoceratodus forsteri. Next base: position 872,502,483 of record CM057456.1, read on the forward strand.
GTGTCTACTCTGTTACAGAGCTTGTGTCATCCGCGAACAGTGAAATTCTGCCTTCTAGGTCCTGCGAAATGTCACTGATGAAGATGTTGAATAGGACCGGTCCCAGCACTGATCCCTGTGGTACCCCACTGGTCACTCTTCCCTCTGTGGAGTGACAGCCATTTACCACCACCCTCTGTGTCCTGCCACCCAGCCAGTTACCTACCCACCACACTACTGTCCTGCCCACACCCATATTCCCCAGTTTGTGTAATAGTCTTCTATGTGTCACAGTGTCAAAGGCCTTGCTGAAGTCCAGATAGGCCATGTCCACTGCCCTCCCCCTGATCCACCTCCCTAGTCACCCAGTTAAAAAATTCAACGAGGTTGGTCTGACATGACCTCCCCCTGGTGAAACCATGCTGCCTTGGGTCCTGTAGCCCATTGACAACCAGATGTTCCACCAATCTACTACATTCAATAACAGTCTACTGTCTTCCACCACAGTGTTTGCATATGTTTACCTAAGAAAACCGTAGACTACAGGAACAGGAAAAGCAGCATATTTGATTTAACAATCAAAATGGCATATGTTCATCATGAAAAAATGCAGGGTAAATGTAAGCCCCACCTACCCCCTATATTAGGCATTTCAGCACTGCTCTCTAGTCTAGCAAAGCTTTACCACTGCACCTTCGGCCAACTGGCCCTGGATCTGGTGTACTTCAGCTGAGTGGATTTCAGTGGCCAGTGATACCACATCCGAAAACCTGCTGCAGTATTATTGCACTCAAGATTTTACCCCCCAGAAAAATATAACTACTTTTTCTCAAACAGATTAAAGAAGAGAACTGCAAAGCTGAGCACATCTATTCTTTGCAGAGAATGGCCTTGCAGCTATGCCAGCACATTAGTAACAGAGGTAGACAAGCAGCAAATGGGGTAGGGGGACACAATGGATCTGCACCAGAACTATGACATAATAACTAGGAATCCTCATGTAGTTATATCTGATATTGGCAGCTAAATGTTAAAGTGCAAAATGACAAAGCACTTTAAGCAGTTTGAGAATTGTCTTGAAGTAAGCTGTACAGGCAGTTCCCATCTGGTTTTGTCCACAGCCCTTCTGGGAGTCTGTGATATTGGACTTATACTTAACTGCTATGCCACTCATCTTCTGCAATTTATACAGTGAGACTGAATCTAATAAAGGCACTGAAGGGATAATATATAATTACCCCCAACTCCCAAATTTGCCTGCTTGACATGGATTGTGTCTTACAGTCTAAGTGCCATTAGATTTATTTGGCATGTGTAAGAGGAGCTGCCCGCTATCAGGTCTGCTTTACTTTGCAGTCAGATGATGTACAGCACTGAGGTCAGGAGAGGGGGCTGGGGCAAGGAAGCAAGAGACCAAAAAAGTCGGGGGGATTTATGTTTCATCCAATTAACACAAAACAAAGCTGCTGTGCAGACCCTGCTGATAAGTTCAAAGTGAAAAAGGGCTGATAGTTGTTCAGTTTAATTTTTATTTCTCTTACTCAGTGTGCTGAGGCAACCCATGCTGATGACAAGGCTAACCCCCTCACCCACACATGCGCACACACAGCAGTTAATCAGTCTGGAGTCAGCTTAGTTCAACAAACCAGGACTGGTAAATGCTGAAATGATGTCCACAACAGAATAAAATGGACGTCTGTCCTTTAACCTAGATGTTTATACAAAAGTAAATGACTCCAGGTAGTTTATTTCTCGACATTTTCAGCTAATTTCTGGATGTAAAATACATCCAAAATACCCTTACCTTAATCCCTGACTACAGGATACATAAACTACCACTTAGACTACAGACCAGCTCGGGCTAGACCTATGAACTACAGCACAGAAAATAAATCTGACTACCACTCGTCCCTATCAAGCTAGGCTCTCAAGCTACTTTGGTCAAACTAGGCCCTACCTGATCTCAAGAGTAGCAGTGGTAGCACTAGGAGAAAAGAGGGCAGATAAAGATAAGTCAGACATAGGTCAGTCAATCAGTATGGTGCTGTATGGGAGGAACAGTACTCCTTAGAGGGGCTTGGTTAGTTGCAGTACAATGCCAGAAAGGACAAGGCATACTGAATCCAGAGATTATTGTTGGGGCAAAGCATGAGAGTCATGGGGGCATGAGCCTGGTAATCATGGAGTGAGAGCCCAGGAAGTCAATAAGATTTAGGCCTCATGGTCACAGAGCATGATCAAGCAAAGAAAAGGCATGTGAAGGCTAGAGCACAACGAATGGAGGCCCAAAGAGCCAAGCAAAGGCAGGAGCCCAGCAGCAGTGGGTATAGCAACTAAGGTAAAGGCAGGAAGAAGAAGGAGACTAAGCACCAGCTTCCCCCTCCTGGAAGCAGAAAGGCCCCTGCAATGGCAGACAGATGGGAGAGCCACAGCCAGAAAGGCAGCAGAGCTGGTAGGGGGTAACATGCACAGAATAGCCATGTTGAAAGGTAGCCAGAGTGAAATCACTGGCATGGAAGGGAGCAAGAGAAAAACACCCCATTGGGGCAGCCTGAAGAAGACAGTTGGCACAAGGAACCAGGGCAAAGTGCAGGCCAGCAGGAAGCAGCAGCAGGGCTCCAATGGGCAAACTGAATTCCATCCACCAAAAGGAGGTGGAGCAAGGTCCCAGCAGCTGAATGTGAAAGCCAGCAGCAGAGGCAGAAAACAAGGTCCCAACAGGAGACCCAACAACGGGTGTGGAGCAGCAGAGCAGCAAGCCCAAAGAGACCAGAGAAAGGTCTGACCAAAGCCCCACCACTGGAGAGCAGCAGGCAAGTAGTCAAGCAGCACAAAGTAGATGCCATAAGCCATAGCTGGCAGGAAGAGGGAGCAAGGCCCCAAGGAAAAGAAAGAATTGAGAAACCAGTGATAAGCAGGATGCTGCAAGCAGCAGTCATGTGGCAAACAGTTACAGGTGAATGGGGAGGGTGTGGTAGGAGAGCCAGCAGTCATGCAGCTGCTGCCAGCAATGAAATGAGCATCTGAAGGATGCTGAGATCTGCACGCTTCTTATAGTGCTCAGTGGGGGCATGGCAATGTCACCCACTGCCCCACCAAACCCCAGTCAATCCTGCCAGAATGTTGGAAGAAATGCCATAAACTGCATAAAACTATGGTGGTAACAATCAGGAAGAGAAAACTACTCAAATAAATGTGAACTCCAAAACAATCAACACACCCCAGAGGGGTATGGAAAACTCACAGGAAAGTAAAAAAGGACACAAACTGAGCCAGCTTACCCGGAGGAAAATTCTAAGCAGATGATGGAGCAGATGAGAAAAAGAAGGGAAGGGAAATTGTTCTGAAAGGAAAAACTGCAAAAAAGGCTTATATAGGCAGTAGACTAAATTTATACCACAACAGCAAGACTGTTAACACTTAATTTACATCCTTGAAGAATTCCGACAAAATTCAGTTTTGTGCAGAATGACAAAACATCCAGCCTCTAACATAGATTATGTTTTAAAGCAGAAACCTATTAAACAAATAAACAACAGGCATGATTTAAATTTAGAAATTATGTATGTAAAACAAACAGGGGTTTATCCTGACAGTCACTACAGTGGGGAAAAATAAAAAAAATTAACTGAAGAAAGTCTTGAAGTAGGGGAGCGCTTAGCTATGCTCCCTGACCCTTTAGCCAACAGACTAAGGTCCGCATGTTCAGAGCTGATTGTTTGTGCCACACAGCCAGGAGTGCTGTGTGGCAGCTAGCACATGGCTGGCTCCAGTGCAATATTCAGACAGTTAGCATGCTCAACCTGAGCACGCTGTCTGAATGTGGGCCACGCCAGCCCAGCACATAATGATTATGTGCTGTGCCAACAGCATCCACAGCTGAATATGGCTCACAGGGGAGCCCACTGGAGACAGCGATACCCAAACAGGAAAGCACCAGGACTTCTGTGGGCCATATTCAGCCCCGGCATGCTAATGAGCTCACTGGGCATGCAAAGTACTAAGAAGTGATTAGCATGGCCATTATGGATTCATTAGCCTGTGGTGCAGTGCTGTTTTCCCCATCTATAGTTATATGCCCTGGTTTATACAACTTCCAATACCCTCCCAATCACCCATCCCTCCTTCGTAGTTTAGTGGACCCTCCCACCCTCCGATAACCTGTTCTGTATTTATACATCCCTTCCTCGTAGTGTAGTGTAGTGGACCCCAACCCCTCGAATGGTTGCCAGCCCCCACCCCACCCACCTGCTCAGGAATCACTGCTCCCACACCTCCAACACAGACACTGGTTCATACTCAAGACAATGACAGTGACCATAGCAGCCCTCTGCTCATCTCATTGGTTGGCCATCATCTGACTGTCAGTGAGCAATCGAAAGAACAGTGTCATGATTGCTCACTGCCAGTCAGATGGCTGCCAGCTGGGAAGGTGAGAGGAGGAATGTGTTTTGAACATGACATCCTCCAACTGATGAATTTGTTGGGCCTGACACAGGTGGTTACCTCTGCTATCCATAATCATGGACACTCATTGCTCCTGGTCTTTCTTCTTTGGATGGAGATCTCCGACTTGGTGGTGGAGCCAGTCGGATGGTCAGACCATCACACTATAGGGTTCAGATTCGAGCCCCCCCCCATAGACCTGCTCCTTTGGATATAGTCCGGTACCGACTCTTGAGGAGTTTGATCCCAGATGGTCTTATGGTGATGCTGGACTTTTCAGGTCTGTTAAATGTAAGTGGGGAACAGGGGACGCTGGTACTAGCCCTCGATTCCCTGGCTCCTGTCTGTGTTTCACCCCCCCACTCTTTGCCCAAAGTCCCCTTGGTTTGATAGGACTTCGAAGGCATAGGGGTCGAAGGTTGAAGCGGTGCTGGCGGAAATTGGGCTTGGCTTGTGTGACAAACTTAGATTGATGGCCCACTATAAGGACTATCAATCTGCAATCTCTTGTAAGAAGGCAGAATTTCTGTCCAAAGAGATTGCAGCAGTGAGGAATTGATATGCTCAGCTCTTCCAAACTGCTGACAGACTGTGCAATCCAGCCTTTCTTCAGTCACGAGCAGCATTTTCACAGGTTAAGTGCAAAGAGTTTACTCGATTCTTCACTTATAAGGTTGCTACTATCAAATCCAAGATCCATTCAGCACCCTCTATGGGGTGTGGCAGTGGTCAGCAGAAGGTCACTGGCCCAAGGTTTGCCTAGTCTGACTTCAGCCGGCCTGCAAACATGGACATTGTGTTGGTCGCCCAGGGTATGCACACAACTAGTTGTAGTTTGGACCCCGGCCCAACCCGCCTCCTTATGGGGTGTGTTGAGGTCATCAGCCTGGTCCTGGCTAGGATTGTCTGGAGTCTGTTGGAGTCAGGGGGTGTTTTCTGACCCCCTGAATGAGGCAGTAGTGACTCCCCTCCTGAAAAAACCTCCCTCGACCCAGACTGGTTAGCCAACTACAGACCTGTCTCTAACATGCCCTTTGTGGGCAAGGTTATTGAGGAGGTGAATGCAACACAACTGGATGACCATTTAATTTCTCATGATGTCTATGATCCTCTCCAGTCCAATTTCAGGAAGAGGCATAGTACCAAGACTGCCCTTGTCTGGGTACTTAACGATCTCCTGATAGCTAGAGATCGGAAGTGTCATTCCTTCTTGGTTCTTTCTAATCTGTCTGTGGCATTTGACACAGTGGACCATGGAGTGCTACTGGAATGCCTGCGATTACTCTGTGAACTGACTGGTACAGTCCTCAGATGGTTTTGATCATTCCTCATGGGCAGGACGCAGAGAGTAGTGTTCACTTTTTGGAGATGCACTACACTGCTGGCAGGACTCCTAAGCTGTCAAAGGTCAATGGGGAACTAGAAAATTATCAACTTTCTTTAGAAAAACTTACCAAAAAAGGGTTATAATGGGCATGCAAATGGCCCCCTAGAGCCTTGCATGCCCAATGAGCTCATTCGCATGGGGCCATCTGAATAGCATGCCAGAAGATACTGGCGCTATCGGGTCTGGGGGTGCTAGTCCCTGCACCGCCAGGATCCATTCTCCTATATTCAGTCAGATAGTGCCAGTGTGCTGTCGGACTGAATCTAGCATCCTCAGGGTTGTGAGCAATGGGCAAGCACAGCACAAACCTTTGCACTCTGTTTTGCACATTTTTAAATATCTGGCCCCAGGTATCTTTGAAAATGGGCAATATCTGTCCAGAGACCCTCATTGAAATAAAATGAAATGAAATGTCCTTGCTCAGCTCTTCCATTGTTGGCACAATGCATCCATGTTGTACAATAGAACTCTGTGGTCTCAAGGAGACAAACTGCTTTACATAGTTTTAAAATGGTTCTTAACAAGAGAATGCAAATCAAACACAACCACTGAGTTTATCAGTAGACCCATATAGAGGGAACAATAACAGAATTTGAGCCAGTATAGGGAAAAAAAAGCTTCTACTGGGAAAAATTATCTTTGTCTATTTAGTTTTTGTTGCCCAGGAAAGGAGGGCTAGGCTATTCTGCCTATTTTCCTCCTTATCCTAGGGGAGAGGGGAAGGGGATACAGATGCAAACCAACTGAAATGAAAACTGTTGTTGGTGGTATTTTTAGTGAATGAGGGGAAATATGACCAGGACACTGGGGAAATTCCCCTACTCTGACTGCAGGGGGCTGTGCTTCCCATGGTCATGGTGGAGAACCCCAGTGAGTGTTTGGAGGACAATGGAGATGGACGGAGTAACGCTGAGGCAGTGGCAACTGCAAGGGAGATGGCTGGAATGCACCCCACAGGTAGCCAGCACATCACCTCCGGGATCACGGCAGATACATAAAAGCAAATATCAGAGAACTTCAAGTCATGCTGCTAAAACCCAACAGGAGTCTACTATGGTTATGGACACTGAGTCTGACGGCGAGACGCTCCAACAGGCACATTCTACAGGAGCAACTATAAGCAGTGGAGCAACAATTTCAAAAGGCACAACACTTGATGGAAGATGAAAAGAAAAGGAAAAGAACAATACAGAACTCACCAGATTTGCATGGAAAGAACCCCATGAAAGTTTTTGTGTTCTCAGGGAACCGTGGTAACCCGGATGTACCTCTGGGGAGTCCAATAACGAGCAGCCAACCAAACCAATTAGAAGACAGAACCAGATGGTCACCAGAGCGAGCATTACAGGGAGCAGGGTGGCTCTGCACAGAATCTGGCACATGGATACCTAATCCTAGTGTCCCACTTTCTGGATCATTGGAAGAAGAAATTTCTACAGCTCTTATTGCTATGGAAAAGACTGCAACAGAACCACAACCAGCAGGAGCTGTAACCACCTCCAAAAACCAAACAGGTAGCATTTCTTTTTCTTCAATTGAATCTTTGGGAGAGGAATTTTTTGATGCGCAATCAGGGCTTCATCCTACCAATACTATTAACAATATGCCTGATAATCTTGAAACAGAAGAGCCTAATGCTCTGGTGCAACTCCCAGAACAACCTAATTCTGCCTCCCCCCACACACTTATGCTAATCCCTTTACTAAACCGATAGAGTAGCTAAATGGCGGGATGCCAAAAGACTGAGATATTTGAGTAACACAGGTGAACTACCCAACAGGTTTTATGTGGGGAAAGTACTTTTCAAACTTTAAAACAGTCCTCATGTTTTTACCCAGCTGAAGTATGTGCGCTCATATATACACCAGGAGAGCATTCTTTTGATATTAGTTTTCAGTCTCAAGACATCCTGGATCGTTTTTGGATTAAATGTGCTCAAATAACAACTAATCCACTATGGAAACATTTTCAGGCTATTCCATTAACAAAATAAACTTTTAAAGTAGTGACAATTCTGTTTTGAAATGAGGGGGTAAAGCTTACCAACATTATGTATTGGCTCGAAAAACTATGTAAAATTCAAGGGAACCCAGAGTCAATTATAGATGATGAAGGCTTCTGGAATGGGGGCTGGAGATTTAAAGTAAACCTCTTGCAAAATGATGCTGGAATTCAGCACCTACCAAACTGTTTTATTTAGGTAGAGACAAGAGTTTTATATTTTATCTAGGTCAACCAAGGCATTGTTATAAGTGCAGCTCCCCACAACATCTCAGTCATACTTGTGAAACTGAAAAATGCGTGCAATGCGGGGAGGTAGGCCACTTAGCTGTACACTGTTATGGTCCCCCCAAATGCAACCTGTGCAGCAAGAATCATTTCTTTTTTTTTTTGGACTGTCCATGGGCTGCCGATAATACAAGTGATGCAGACTGTGGGGTCCAGGATTTTTACATTCATAAAGCTGGAAAAACTGCGGGGGCAAATATCCCTCACTTGACCCCCTCTCAAGGGCCTGGAACTTTCACCACTCCTCCCTCAATAGTAATTAGTTCTATAGTAAAGACACCTCCAAGGCTTGATGCTGAGGAAGCATGGTCTACTGAGACTATAGCTCAAACTCCTTACCCCCAAGGCAAAACCAGGTGGGGCCTATGACAGAAGTACCTCCCCCCCAGAACCAGCATTTCAAATACCCAAAAAGGAGCTTGTCTATGAAAAAAACACCTACATAGACAATCAGGGCCTGCACCTAATATTCCATTGCAGAACAAATACACAGTTCTGCAAGAAGGCGAACCCGAAGCGTAATCAGAATCTGATGGAATATCTATGCCTTTCTCCCAACCTGAGGGGGGTCTGATTCAGAGCTATTACAAGAAAGACTAGAAAACAAAGTAAAGAAAAAAGGGATGGGGACAAGAGCATCATTGAAGAAAGCTGGGTCATCTCTGTAACTTGATTCTATGGGGCCACCTTTATATGATTCCTCATTAGCGTCATTAAAAGTGAATAGTATAACGCTTGAATGGAAACGTACCCTGACATATGCTAACCTCATTAACAACCTGCATGATTTCATTTTCCTACAGGATACCCATTTGCACACAGAAAAAGAGATACAAGAAGTTAGTACCGCATGGGTATGGGGGCAGACCTATTGTTCTGTTGGTGAAGGGACATGCTCAGGAGTAGGCATATGCATTAATTTGCTCTCAGCCAAAATTGTGCATAAAGTACATGTAATCCTGGTGAGGGTATTGCTCATAGATGTATCCATATTCAATGTGGAGCTACGCTTAATAAATATATATGCCCCTCAAATGAAGGCTTTAAGGACAGAATTATTTCAGATGATCAGTCCTTATCTTTATACTTCACACTTAACTCTGCTTGCTGGGGATTTTAATTGTAGCACATTCAGAACAGGTAGGGGAATAAAAACATCCAAAATATTTTGTGATTCTGCTTGCCTGAATAATTTAAGTACTCAAGCTGCTCTAGTAGATGCCTTTATGATAGAGGGCAGACCCCCACCCAAAACTTATTTTAGAGTAACCATTGCAACAAGAATTGATTATGTGTTTGTCTCAGAAACAGTAGGAATAACAATAACATCAACAGTACATATAAGTTCTTCAGATCATGTTATGCTGTCTTTCTTTAGTTAACTATAAGAAAATGGGGAGAGGCCCGGGATACTGGAAATTAAATTAGAGTTTGCTAGATTACCCTTTAATTGCACAGGGCTTTCAATATGTTCTGGATGCATGAAAGTCTGTACAGTTTCTACATGATTCAGTACAAGAATGGTGGGAGGACACAAAGAAAGAGATTCAGGACTATTTTAAAAAGATGGGGAGGATTAATGGAAAGATAAAAATGGACCAATGCTATACACTATGATTACAGTTACATGAATTATAGTCTCTTCAAGAAGAGAAATTAGGGGATTATACAGTCAAAATAAAAGAGTTGAAAGATCAACTATCATATATACAGTATAATAGGTTAAATCATTAGAAAGAGAACAGCTGTTTGGAACACAAGGGAAACAAGCTTGTGTTAATCCTTTTGAATTTTGCCAAGCACAGCAAAAAGGTTAGACTATTACTCACATTAATTTACCTAATGGCACAATAGTAACAGACAAAACTGAGATTCTAAAAGAAATAGGTGTAGTCGTGGAGCATATGATTTAGACTCCCCCCCCCCCAGTGCAAATATAAAAACCTGGTTGGAAACTTGTGGACTCCCACAGATCTCTATACCAATGCAAAAGAACTTATTACAACCAATAACTATACAAGAGCTTCTGGGAGTCTTGTCCAACTTTAAAAACGGAGTCATCCCCAGGTATAGATGGGTTGCCCTATGAATTATATAAGATATTAACAAACACCTTAGTAGAATAACTATTGCAGGTGTATAATGAAATATTAACTACACAATCTATAAAAACAAGTATTTCTAAGAGGTTGGTAGTCTTATTATATAAATCAGGAGAAAAAAAGTGTCTTTCAAATTGGAGACCTATCATTTTTCTAAACGCAGATTTTAAAATCTTTACCAAAATTTTATGAAACAGACTGACAACAGCAGTTCTGGATGTCATACACCCCTCTCAAATATGTGCAATGCCAGGGAGATCCATTACAGAAATTTTAATTATTCTAAGGAAACTAATAGAACGAGGGCAAGAAGGAGAATTAACAGGTTACATTCTTAGCATAGATCAAGCCAAGGCATTTGATAGGGTCCCCCATGATTATTTATGGGATTCAATCAATCAATCAATCAATCAATCAATCAGTCAAACTTTAACCAGGCAAAATCATCCTTGAACAAGCTCATTTGCAAGATGGTCCTGGACAAGTAGGACATATACAGCTACAGCAAAATTACCAAATAAGTAGTGTACACACAAAGAGCAAATAAAAGACAGTTACAGAGAAACAGATAAGATCAGGGCTGGGGAGTACATATGGTGAACACTATCTGAGTTGATAATTGACTGTATATATAAAGGATTCCCTCAAGACATGGGATTATTCAGACAAAGGTCACAACGTTACAATAAGATGAGGGATACCAGGCAGGGTAAGTGAGGAACAACAACTGAAGGTTTATGGGCAGGGGAAAAACAAAGGAAAAGGTCAGTGAGGGGTGGAAATAGATGTAGTTAAATAAACAGGTGGTAGTTGGCAGAATAATCCCAAGGTGGAAAGAAGAAGAGAAGTGCTAGGGGAGTACGTGTAAGTGGCAAGAGTTTGGGGAGCCACAGGAGATGGAGGAGGTGGTTATTTGCGGCATACCACAGGGCTCTCAGTTTGAGAGCGAGCAGCCTCCTGAAAGAGTGAGGCCCCGGAGGGAGAGAGGACAGCCTGAGAGATTCTTGCATGACATTCCAAAGGGTGGACAGAGAAAAGATGATAGCTGCTGAGCCATGTCATATCCTTATTTTGGGTACTTTAAGAGAGACAAGAGACAAACTCCTTAGACCATACGTTCCCTCAGTACGCTGAAACAGCGTAGAAATATAGGTCGGTAGTTTATCGGTTTGGGCCCAGTATGTCCACATGAGGGCATTTTTTGCCTCCTCAGAGTGAGGGAGGGCCAGTCTAGTGCCTGATAGAGCAGGCAGTGGTGGGTGCATAATGGCATGTTTAGGATAAATCTCAGCACGTGATGGTAGAGGGTGTCAAGTTTACATAGTGCCTGAATAGGACAGTGACTATAGAGAAAGTCAGCATAATCCAGCAGCGGTATAAAAGTTGTTTGGACAAGTCGTTTCCTTGCTTCAAGAGTAAGGAGATGTCTTATCCGATAAAATATGCCTAAATGTTTTCTTAGCTTTTTAGATAGTTCATTAAGGTGAGCCAAGAAGTTGAGCCTGTTATCCAGCCAAACACCCAGGTACTTGAATTTTTCTACTAGTTCCAAGGCTTCGCCAAGCAAGGTATAAATCTGGAGGCTTGAAGATGGTCCTGTGTAGTGGGCAGCACAAGGTGAGATAATCATAGCTTTAGTCTTTTTGGCATTAATCAGAAGCTTGAGCCTTATTAAGTTGCGTTGAAGGATGTTAAAGCCTAACTGAAGCTCCTTGTCGGCTACATCTAGGGAGGTGTTAGTAGTACAGAGCACGGTATCATCAGCGAATAGATGAACATTACTTGTGCATATATAGGAGTCTATATGGTTTATATAAATAGCAGAGAGAATAGGGCCCAAGATGGAGCCTTGTGGCACACCACGCAGAAGGGACTTTAACTGAGACAGTTCCCTTTGATCTTCGATTTGTTGCATTTGGTTGGTGAGGTAACAATAAAGCCACTTTAAGGCAGTGTTGTTTACCCTGATGCTGCTCAAGACGTTAAGCAGAACATGATGATCCACTGTATCAAAGGCCTTGCTAAGATCTAAAAAGAGGGCATAGATGTATTGCTTAGTATCCAGGGCGGTTTGCCATTCGTTGGACACTTTGGCAAGGGCTGACACAGTACTGTGCTTGGGTCTAAATCCCGATTGGGTGGGGTTTAGGATGTTTCTGGTGTCAAGAAACTGTTTGAGTTGAGAGTTAATTTTTTCCAGGGTCTTTGATAGGATTGGGAGAAGGGAAATCAGGAGGTAGTTGTTCAAGTAAGTTGGGTCACCCAATTTAAAAAGAGGCATAATGTGCGCTAGTCTCCAAAGTTGTGGCAACTCACCATGAGCCAAGGAACTATTAAAAAGGTGAACGATTGGTGCTGTCAGGTGATAGCAGCCAAGTTTCAAGAAGAACGGTTCTAAGAGGTCAGCACCGGCACACTTTTTAGTATCCAAGGCTAGCAGAAGGTGCTCCACCTGTTTAAAGGTTCCTGGATGAAAGCTAAAGGAGGAATGCTGTGAGATAGCTGTGGTGACAGGGCTAGGGCCGTCATTGTCATCACTGCAGACACTCACTTTACTGGCGGGTGAGGCATCAAACGCAAGGCCTGCGGTGGAAGCGTGGCTATTTAGCTTTTCAGGATGTCCACCCTGTCCATGTAGAAAATGTCTCCTACCACAATCTTGGCAGGCAAAGGTGAGGCTGATGAGTGACCTACTACCTCTCTAAGACTTTCCAGAATTTAGTGGAACAATTTTTATTTTCATCGAGAGTGGACTGGAAATAACATGATTTTTCAGTTCTAACAAGTTTGGTGCAGGCACTCCTGGCAACCCAAAAGGCCAGCCATTCATTATCCAATTTTGTTTTCCATGTCCTTTTCCACAGTACATTCCTGTCCCTCAGAACTTTCTTTAGGGCTGGTGTAAACCAGTCGGGTGACCTTTTCCTAGATTTGATTTTTCTAAGCGGTGCATTGTTTATGAATCACCTTCAGTACCAGGTTTTGGAAGACATTATAGGCTTCTGAGACAGAGGGTACCAGGTAAAAATCCTGCTGGTTAATATTCCCTAGGGCTGCCAGGAAGGCAGGTTGGCAGAAGTGTTTTAGACTTTGTTTTAGTTTAAAAGTGGAGGTAGGAGGCCGGTAAGGGGAGCTTCTAATACAGGCAGTAGCACAGTGGTCACTCAGGTCGCTGTGGAAAACCCCTGTGTGTGAGAGATATTGTGTGGCTTATTAACCAGCATAAGATCCAGTAATGAACTGCAGTCAGGGGATTTCTTGTTAGAACAGGTATTCTCCAGGGTAATCTGGGTTAGGCCACGCTCATCACAGAACTCCTTAATTTTGTTGGAGCAGGCATCTTTCTAATCGAGATTAAAGTTCCCCATTATTATGCATTCTGAGTTTGTTTTTTCCAACAGGGAGTGAAGGTGACCCAGTTTACCAAGTCCCACAGAAGGGGGCCTATAACAACAGATATTAAGAGGGCCACTCCAGAAGATCAGGTCAGTTTCACAGCTAGGCAGTCAAATTCCTTCAGTATAGAGGTGCAAACAATATTGTTTGGAAGCATATGGGACACCATTAGAATTTATAAAGGCAATACTTGCATGTTATTCTCAGGCAGTTACAATGCCATATTGTAATGGCTGGGTAAAGAGGTAAAAGTGGGCAGGGGGTAAAACAGGGGTGCCCATTAAGTCCTCTGTTATTTGTTATGTCCATAGACCCTCTTTTGTACAAGATAAAGCAGTGTCATTTAATTACAGGACTTTCTTTCTCCAGTTCAGTACCTGAAATAAGGACTCTGGCATATATGCAGATGGTTTGTGTCTAGTGATGGCAGATGAGGGGGCATGTATACAAGTAAACAAACTGTTACAAGAATACTCAGTGGTTGCACAATCTGTCATCAATTACCAGAAAAGTAAGTGGCTAAACATAAGGGACACAAGGTATGAGAAAGATGATATTATTGGCATCCCTGTAGCAAAAGAACCATGTTCTATTTTGGGGTTATTTTTTGGTCAAGAAGATTTAGCATTGTTGACCTGGCAAAAAACTTTAGACAAAGCACAAGCAAAAAGTTACAGCATGGAATAAGTGGAAGACGGCGAAATGTAAAATAATCTATATGGTGAAAACATTTCTGTTAACTTTATTTCTGCATTTAAGTGCAGTATTTGCCTTTCCTAAGAATTTGGAAACCAGAGTATATAGTTATTTTTTTACCTACATTTGTGGAAGCAGGTTAAACCCAATAAAAAGAGGGATTTTGTACCAGCCTATATGTCAGGATGGGTTAAACATGATAAATCCCATCCCATTCTTCTTTGCTTTGTTTATAAACAGTACTTTTAAACCTTTATTGCAGCAGACATCCCTAATTTGGATACCTTGGATATAAGATAAACTCAGGATTTTTTTAAGTAACTGACCTATAGATTTTCAGATCCATAAACAGAAATCTTTAGGAGACATACCCATTTCATTTTTTAACTGCTTCAGAAAGATCAAACTCCGGGCACTTACTGAACACCAAATTTTGAGTTTAGCCAAAAAGGATCTGTATACGTATATTATGGGGAAATTTTTTCTCGAACATACTCATTTAGAATCACAACCTTTGGATGAACTCTTGTGTATTTCAAAAATGATAACATTAACTGAATCCTCCCCCCACCAAAAAAATGTGGGATGTTACATGGTTGGCATTACATAACAAGCTTAATGTCAAGGGTAATTTGAAACACAAAGGGGTAGAAGAACAATACTGCCCCAGACCTACCTGCATTACCCAGATTGAGACAGTATCACATTTATTTTTTGAGTGCTCGTATGTGCAACATTTTGGGCACTATTGAAAGAAAAGTGGCATAGTTCCCCTTTTGTTGGCCTGACAGATATTTTGTTGTTAGGAATTTTGCTATTTCAATGGACAAAAGTTGATAAAGGTACACTATTGTTGCTTATAGTGTGTTTCAAATACTATATCTGGAATAGTAGATGCCGTTTATCAATACATCGGCAACATCTCTCTGTAGAAGTATTGCTTAGAATGATAGAAAATGCAATGTTTAAGATTAAATATCAAGAACAATGCATAATGTCTTTACAGAAATATCATGCCTGGTGGGATGCAGTCAATTGGATATAAACAACTCTCCTGTTACCTTGGCAGAGTCACATGGAACTCCTTGGTTTTGCCTTGATAACAAGGATATGTATAAGTTTGATTCTTACTGTTATTACAAAACAAATCCATAGAACAAAAATAGGTAATACCACTAATAAATTAGGAAATGAGTTGTGTTTTACCAAATATTTAAAATGCAAGGGGAAGGAAACATGTTGATGTTCTATAGTTATCTGTATTTGAGGTTTACTTATGCATTTAACAGGGTTTTATGTTAATAATATAGAATAATAGACTATGGAGGAAAGCCTTATTTACCATTTCAACAGTATGATTTGACAACTGAGTATTTATAGATTTTACAAAAAAAATTTAAGGTTTATTATGAAGAGTTTTTACTATTTGCTGCACAAGGCGTAGCATGTATGGTTTTATTTTGCTTGGAAGCTATGATACAAAAATTCCCCTGCTCTTAAAGTAGAGGAACGAGGGGTGGGGAGCATGCCAAAATACTTAATTTGCATTCTTTGGAATATGATTTGTATGTTTATCTCATGAGATGTTTAACATGTATTGTGATATTATTTGATTCATTTTTAAAGTTAAAAATCAAATTTGCCCTACTCTTTTAGTGTGTGTGTGTGTGTGGGGGATATTTCAGTTTCACAACTTATTTTTATTTGGTTTGTATATTTATTTAGATATATCCTAACAAGAGTATGATGGAAATGCTTATTTGCTTTTTTATGTATATTCTTTTTGTTTCATATATTATTATTTGTCTGAACCAACATTGTTTGTAAACATTTGTTTCTGAAGTTATAATAAAAACTTCCTCTACTTGTTGGTAGGGGGTGCTGTGGTTGGTGAGAAAATGGCCAGTTCTGAGCATCGGTCGGTGAGGATGGATGTCAGTGAGGCTGGGGAGCGGGTCTCCTCCCCTGCCCCAGAAAGCCCAGAGACCAAATATTTTGCTGCCAGAATGGACTGTGCAGTTTTGAGTTACGATGGAGTGGTGAGTGTGTTGGAGCAGATGGAAGTTGTGCAGATGGATGACATGATTTCTTGTGCCCATTATGGAGTGCCAATGGATGTGCAGGATTTACAGGTGGAGAGGGCACAGTTATGTGCATTGCTGCTACAGGAGGAAGCCCAGTATCAAAGATGGCGGTGGCAGCTCCAGGCTGCCATAAGGCAGGCCTCACAGAAACAAATGCCGGAGGAACCAGCGAAGAAAAGGGAGGTGCAAGGCACAAATGGTGCGGGTGACTCAGGATGACCACAGGTAGGCATTGTGGAGACACTGGCAGCTGTAGTTTTGCAGGAATACAGTGGAGAATAGATGAGTTATGATGTGCAGAATGTGGACGTGGAGCAGGATGGAAGGATGGAACAGGCATCGACGAGTGATGTTACAAGTGGTTACTTAGAGTGATGGCAGAACAGCCAGAAGAACAACACACAAATTGTGACATTTCAGTAAGTATTTGGGCTAGTGCTGTTGAGAATCCAGTACTTAGTGATCAGTTAGCAGGGCTGGAAGTGACTTCAGTATATGAATCTGCTTCCCAGGACATGGAGTTTGTCCAGACAGATGCTAAAGGTGGTGTGATACAAAATAACTTGGTTTTTACTGCATTGACAGGGAACAGTGGGCAGTTTGGCCTGATGACACTACAGGTAGAAATTATATTTCCAGTGTATTGTCAAACACTCCAGTAACCCCATTACATACTTCACTGCAGTTAGGACAACATGCAGTATGTACTGGTTCTTCTGATTTGGAGACTGGGGTTCCACCAGGACAAGACTTAATGAAGCAGATCCATTTGTTGGAGGGGGCTGGGGAGCTTCAGGACATAGTGTCTGCCCAGCAGGTGTTAACAGATGAAGTGGAACAACTGGATGAAGCAGCTGCAATGGAGGAGGGGGACACCCAGTTGAACATGCCCAGCGGCAGAGTACTGGGGGTTGGCCCCTGCCTCCAGCTACAGACACAGTTTGGGATCCGAATGCAAGGGAACGTTTGTTTCTGGAATCCGTATATAGAAACATAGAAACATAGAATTTGACAGCAGATAAGGACCGCTTGGCCCACCTAGTCTGCCCATTTTCCTACCGAACAGATAAGCTGCAGATCCTAATTAACCAACAGCTTACTTCCTCCTAACCCCCACTAGGACTGCCTTATGTCTGTCCCATGCATTCTTGAATTCCCCCACTGTTCTTGACTCCACGACCGTCTCAGGGAGGCTGTTCCATGCATCCACAACCCTTTCTGTGAAAAAATAATACATCCACAACCCTCTCTGTGAAAAAATATCTGGCTTTACAGCCAGAAAAAAGGAAGAATACTGTTCGTTTGAAATATAGAGGTGGTCTTTCAGACATTCTGGACAGGCTCTTTATTGGGAGGTCGCTCATTAAAGATAGCATGAAGTTTTATGCCTATGAAATTTATGCACTAATTCATATGCATGGGGACACCATTTTCGATATCAGTTGTAAACACTCTCAGGGTTTTGATAGATTTTGGAAGCAATACCATCTTTTGAAGGACACGGCCTTGTGGAAGCCCTTTGTGGCAATTCCCCATACCACACCTTCCTTTAAATGGATGACTGTGTTGTTTCAAAATGAGGGAGTTAATGTGGCAGATATTACATTCTGGTTGAAGCAGAGATGTAATGTTGAAAGGATATCTGGAACCAATTTCGGATGCAGAACACTTGTGGACAAGGGGATAGCACTATAAAGTGACTTTAAAACAGAAACAAGGAGAGGTACAGCATCTGCCCAACTGCTTTTTTCTAGGTAGGGATCGAGGAGTGGTATTTTATGCAGGTCATTCACGGGCATGCTATCATTGTGGGGATAAAGGGCACTTGAACAATGTCTGTGACAAGATGAAGTGTGGACTTTGAGGGGTGTTGGTACTTTGTAATTTGCAATGTTAGAGTCTTATGCAATGTAATCTTTGTGAAGGGCTGGGGCACACATTTCACACTTGTGAGTGGGCCTCCCTTAATAGTAACGACCAGGCTGAACATGCAGAACAGGATGTGTACATCACGTTAGCACAAAAAGAAAGGAATCATGAATGATCCTTTAGAGGCAAAACTGACTAGTGGGTCCAGGAGATCAGCTACACCTGCGCATGCAGCGAGGAGATCAGAGACTTCTGCAGCTCCTACTGTCCCCTTTCCAGGCCCTTCTTCCCCATGGGATTCAGTTATTCTGATCCCAGAGGGGGTGCATCTGGATGTCTCACAAATAGAAAATTCAGAAGTGGGCCCTTCCCCACAGGTCACTGGACAACCTTTGTTGTTGGAAGAGTCTGTGCCTTCAGATGCAAGCAGTTCTGCTCCCCCCATGCCGCACCCTGTAGGCCCTGCAGAAGGTTTTAAAATGGTTACATGATCTAAAGCCCTGATTAAACCCCCCATGTTCCTAGTGGAAAAGCCAGAGGAGGAACAAGTAGTTCTTACAAATAAGTATGAAGCTCTACAGGGGCAGGATTGGGCAGACTCTGATGGGGAATCTGATGCTTCTTCTGTAGCTTCATCCCAGGCAGATGTTACAAAGGAACAGGATGTGCCTTCAGCAATTAAGTCAAAGAAGCAGAAAAAAGTTACAGCTTGTATAACACTCTATATTTATATGGCATTTTCGCTCTTCTATTTTATGTTGATTAATTCTTTAACAATAACTACGTGCTAAGTCAGTAGCATAAAGGCATCTAAAAGATGTATAGTCACCCTTTCCTTGTTGCATGACACCAAGAATGATATCATACTTGTGCAGAATAACAGATTGCATACTATTTCAGATATTACGCAAGTTCAGAAGGAATGAATCTGGGGCCCATCACTGTGATCGATTGAAGAGGATAGCTGTTCTAGGTCGGACATTTTGATGACTAGAACAGATATTAGGGTTACAAAAGTGGTGGATGTCTGCCCAGGGAGAACCTTTATTGTGGATGCTATATTTTCTAATGTCCCCATAAGAATGATCAACATTCATAATACACAAGTTAAAACTGAAAGGAATCAGCTTATGCATTCAATAGAGCCTTATTTGCATTCATCCAAGCTGATTCTATGGGGAGGAGATTTTAACTGTGGCCTGTCAAAACAAGATTGGGGGAAGGAAATGGATAAAGTCTATTGTGACACGCATGTGCTGCATAAGGTCGTTAAGTGGTTCAGTTTAGAGGATGTGTATGCTCTGAAAGGGGACCCCCCCCAACATACATTTTACAAGGGGAAATTGTCATCCAGAATAGATTTTTGGTTTGTCAACTATGAGGATACAGTACATAGGGTTCAAATCTTGCCAGTGGAAACTTCTGATTATGTACTGTAGCTGTACAGGTAGTTATAAATTTAAAAGCCTGTGTTTCTGTTGAATGAGGGTACTGGAGAATGAATGTCTTCTTGTTGGAACAGGTTGCTATTAGCCAGGAGGTTTTGGATACCATGGATGCTCGTAAGTCAGTCAGGTGTTTGTATGATGATCCTGTCGAATGGTGGGTGGATTCCCAGTGGGATATATGACAGGTTATGGTGCAAGAATCACATAGGGTGGCAGGGAGGGCTTATAAGCAGTACTTAGGGTTAAGGGCTACATTTTTGAAGCTCCTGACTCAAATAAAAGACACTGGGCATGATTTTTCAGATCAAATTGCACAGGTAAAACAGCAAATGGTTACATATCAATATAATAGAGGAAAATCCTTGCTGATGGAGCAGACATTTGGCACACAGGGAAATAAATATCATGTCAACCCCTTTGATAGTAACAAGGTCAGGATAAAGAGTTGGATTATGACAAACTTAAGGGACAAAACAGGCAACAAGCATACAAAATTGGATACTATGAAGCTGATAGTACAGGAACATTTGTAGTATAAGTTTCATAACACCAGTGGTGTGGTGTCTGGTACATTACTGTAAGATCTGGATGTTTCAGAACTCTCGGAGATAGAACAAGTTATTCTTAATGAAACCTTTCAGGAAGCAGAGATAAAGGATGCAATATGGGCCTTGACATCCAATACGGCACCAGGGATTGATGGGATTCCTAATGAGTTTTATAAAAAGTTTGAGGAGCAGTTAGTCCCAATGCTGATGGAAGTGTATAATATAATAGTTTCAGTGGGGCATCTTAGTCCTAGTATGGCCCAGGAGATTATGATATTTATTCATATAGCAGGGGATGTGCTGGACATTGCAACTGGAGATCATTGAGTCTCTTAACGTCAAACTACAAGATTCTGGCAAAAATAGTTATGAGTCAGTTGGTCCAAGTCTCACAGAATTTAATTTTGGACACTCAGACATGAGCAATTCCAGGAAAGAACATTACATATAATTTGATTATGTTGCAGGAAATAGTGGACCGAGGTGTTAATATGAAATTGGATGGCTATGTGTTCGCATTGGATCAGGAAACAGCCTTTGATGCTGTCTACCACAATTATGTCTGGGCAGCATTATGGAAATACAGTCTTCCAGAAGGATTTATAGCTGTTATACAAGGAGTTTAGGAGCAAAGAAAGCCAGTACAAGCCCATGACCGCTCCTGTCCGTTCACCCATAATAAGACAGTACATGTCCTTTCAGAATGTAAGAATCTAGTTGGTTTTTAAACTGGGCCTTATTTTTAGAACAAATAATGTCATCTGGTAACTCATTCCACGAGGCCACCACTCTCTGAGTGAAGAAAGTCTTTCTCTTATTTGTGTTATATTTAATGTGGCGTAGCTGAAGTGGGTGGCTCCTGGTGCCCATTTTATCATTTTTGAATTGAAGGTTTAGCTTGTTTTATATGTAATCATCCTACATTATATCGTAACATAATAATAAGTTTCTTCTAACCCTTCTTGTCTGCAGTGACATCGGCTGCAGTTTTTCCAAACGCTGTTCATATGGTACATTTTTTAAGTTATGTATCATTTTAGTGGCCTGTCTATGTACCCTTTCAATGTTAGCCACTCCCCCCTTAGTGATGGGTCCCCACACTGGAGCCCCATAGTCCAGTATTGGTCTAACGTATGCCCTATATACTGGCATAATCACCCTCTGACTCCAGATCCTGAAGTTCCTCTGTATATTCCACAGTACTTGTTTAGTTTTTATGATTTGCTTGTTACAATGAGATTGGTACATGAGTTTGTGGTCTATTAGTATGCCCAGTTCCTTTTCTTCTTCAGATTTATGCAAGGATAATCCATTTATAAGGTTACACAACATTTATTTATGTTAAAACTGATGCCCCTAGTTGTTGCCCAGTTATAGATGCTGTTTAGGTCTGTTTGCACTGTCAGGGCCCCCTTTGTATCAGTTACTAAGCCTGCTAGTTTAGTATCATCCACATATTTACTTTTCCAGTTTTCTATCCCTTTACCCATCCCTGCCCATAAAGACTCTAAAGAGCACAGGACCCAGGACCGACCCCTGGGGGAACCCGCTTATCACTGGAATTGTGGTAGAGTAGTAACCGTTAAAGCACACCCTCTGCGATCTATCACCCAACCAGCTGCCAGTTCAGTGGACCACTCTATGATCCAAATTAATTTCTTTTAGACTACGCATGATTTCCAAATAAGGGACTTTGTCGAATGTTTTCGCAAAGTCAAGATAAATGCAGTCCACAGCTTCCCCTTTATCCAGTGCTGCTGAAATCTTCTCATAAAAACACTTGTTAGTCACACATGACCTTCCTGCCACAAACCCATGCTGTTCATAGTCCCCTTGGCCGGTTTCCACCAGATGGATACTTATTACATCTTTTATTATTGATTCCATCAACTTCCCTGGTACCGAGGTCAAACTAATGGGCTTGTAATTTGTGTGGTCTGCCCTGTTACCCTTTTCATGAATGGGCACCACAGTAGCTGCCAACCAATCCCCTAATTCACTATCTACAAGTGATCTTTTGAATATCAGTGTCAGTGGGGTAGCAATATTTGGGGAGAATAGTTTAAGTAGCCTATTTGATATATTATCTGTCTGACTGAGTTTGTATTTTTTAGAAATTGTATTTTATGTAGCACTGCATCCACTGTTATCTCTATGTTACATTCCCTGTTGGGACTGATGTCTACTTGTCCTTGAAGTTTTTTTGAAAATCTGTACTAAAGTAGGAGTTAAAAATGTTTGCTACCTTTACTGGTTCTGTAATTACCTCATTCCCTTCTTTAATGGAGCACAGATTATTATTTGTTTTCTTAAGGGAGTTCACATAACTGTAAAACTGCAACATGTTATCTTTCTTGGCTGTAGCCACTAGTTTTACTTCTAGTCTTTGTTTATTCTTTCTTATCATCCACTTGCATTTGTCTTGTGTTTTCTTATAATTGGCCCAGGATTGAGGGTTTCCTGTGTTTTTATTTTATAGAGCTGCTGTTTTTTTTGTTTTTTTTTTAAATAATTTTGTTAGAGCTTTTGTTAGCCATATTGGCTTCTTTCCCTTGTTATTATACACACACACACACACACACACACACACTTTTATGTGCTTATTACATATAGTAAAGATTTCATGTTTGAAAGTGTTCCACATTTCCTCTACTGTTTTATTTTCCAAGATACTGTTCCTGTTTATCTCTTCCAGGTCTTCCATTATTTTAGTACTATCAGCAGAATTTGGATTATAGATTTCTCTGCATCCTTTATTTATTGGAATATTTAGTTCAGTTTATCGTTCTAGGAATTATTACCTTTGAGCCATGGCTCTTTTACAAAAGTTCCACGTCAGTAATGTACAAACAAATCATGATTACATCGAAATGATCAACAAAAAAATATAAAGTAGCAATAAGCTAGTATAATACAGTACAATAATGTCAGAAAACTTCAGAAAAAAGAGGGGAAGGACAGAGAAAATAATATTTATCATACATAGAACAAACTGTATTAAGGAAAAAACTTAGGATAAAATGGTCAAAATGGAACTGGGTAGGAGGAGATAGGGAGCAGACATAGTGAGATTCAAGATACTCATATGCCTTTGTCAAGAGGAGAGGAGGAGGAGGAAGATGAAAACAGTAAAACAGCCATGAGGGAGAATCTTTAATCCATACAGTCACAGGAGCTAGAGGCTGAGAGATGAGAGTAAAGCATAGATTTGAAAGCTCCTAGGGAGGTGGAGGATGTAATGAGCGTGCTGAGGGCATTGAATCAACTGGGGGCACGATAGGCAAAGGATCTTTGGCCCTGTGTGGTCTGGCATCGGGGGACCTGGACAGTCTGGTGTTATGATCTTCTGGTGAGATGGATGCTGGTATTCGGGCATAGTAGAGCTTGGATACTCAGTGGAGTGATGCCCATGATGGATTTTTTCGCCATCAAGCATGTTAGGTACTTTATGCCATTAGAGAGTTGCAACCATCCTGTTTCAGTGTAGAGCTCACATGCATGAGTACGTCTTTGCACTCCAGTGAGCAGCCGACAGGCCTTGTTTAGGGAGGTTGTAATGCGCCTAAGCGTGGTGGTTGAGGCAGAGCCATAGATAATCAAGCCATAGTCTATGATTGAGATGACAGAAATTTGGATAGCAATCCTCAGTGCTGATTGGGTAAGGAACTGCCGGTTTTGGAACAGGATACCAATGCGTTGGTTCACCGTTTTTGCTGTGTTATCAATGTGGGTTGCAAAGGTTAGTCCTTGATCAAAGGTGATCCCAAGATATTTGAATGTTGACACTTGTTCAAGGGTGTTTCCCTGGTACGTTTTGATAGAGAGTGGAATTTGCCTTTTCTTGTTTTGTGGACTTGTAAAGAGAATGGATTTTGTTTTTTTGTGATTTAGGACCAGCTTGTGATCTAGGAACCACTTTTCAACTTCGGAGAAGGTAAGTTGCAATCTATGGAGTAAGAGTTTCGGGTCCTTATGAGAGAAAAGAATCACGGCATCATCAGCATAAAGGATTATTTGTTCAGGGCATGACTTGGGGAGAGAGTTTAGGAAAAGGCTGAAAAGGAGGGGGCCTAAGATTGACCCCTGTGGGACACCTGAGAGGACAGGCTTTGAGTCTGAGAGAACTCCTGAGATTTTACTGATTGAGCGTTTGGCAAGGTAACTTTAACCCAGGCACCTGGTCCTTGTCAGAGCCCAGAATTTGTAGTTGTGTGATAAGTAAGCCATGGTGAACAGTATCAAGCGCCTTTGTTAGGTCAATGAAAACTGCTCCAGTTTGATATCCTTTGTCCAAGGCATTGTGAATTTCTCCTGAAAATTCCAGCAGTGCGGTCGACGTACTGTGTCCTTTCCTAAAGCCGTGTTGCTGCACACAGAGCATGTTATACTTGTGCAGGTAGTCTGAGAGTTGGTCAGCCACAATACGCTCGAGGGCCTTGGAGAGGGGTGGAGGTATTGATATAGGTCGATAGTTCCCAGGTAGGGACTTGTCACCACTTTTGAACACTGGGGTGACTATAGCAGCCTTCCATTTGCTGGGGAATTGACTAAGGCAAAGGGAGAGATTGAAAATGTTGGTGAGTGGGTGCAGCACTTCTTCCAGGGTCAGGGACAGAATTTTAAGATCAATTGTATCACTGCTTGCTCTGGATTTAGAGATAGCATTTTTTATATATTTGTAGACTTCATGTCCTCTGACTAATTTGAAGTGGAAAAGCAGTTGGTTTGGTGTGGCAGTAGGAGACGTTGGTTTTGGTGAGTCCGTATCAGAGAAGAAGTCCGTCGGGAGGACCCCACTGAGGTCTATGAAAGTTTTATTTAAGGCCTTAGCCATGACCATTGGGTCTAGGGTAGTGGTTCCATCTACAGTCATTAAAGTGGGAGAGGACTTGGACTGCTTGCCCATGATATTTCTGATGTTGTCCCAAAAAGATCTCCCGTCACCCCAGGAATTGGCGAAGGCATTTTTGAAATAGGAGCTCTTCATTAATTGGATTTGTTTAGTACAGTTGTTCCATGCTTGTTTATACTTTTGGGTATCTGTCAGAGAGCCTGTGGCTCTGGCTATGGCCCAGAGGTGGTCCCTAGCTTTGAGTTGGGCCAGTAGTTTGCCCGTAAGCCAGGGATTTGAGAGTGCTTTTATTTTACGCTTTTTTACAGGTGCGTAGATGTCGCAGGCAGTATTGAAAGTAGTGATAAAATAATCTAGGGCTATGTCAACATCTAGAGCATTGTATATTAGGGACCAGTCTTGCTGTTTGAGATAGGTCTTGAGCTTAGCAAGGTTTCCATGAGGTATGACTCTACTTGAGATGGTTTTTGGTGGTGGTTTTTGGAACTTATTTGACCAGGTACAGATCACAGGGAGTGATCACTGAGGGAGTCCGGGAGAACAACTGTGTTCTTTATGCGGGCTGGGTGGCTAGCAAGGATCCAGTCTATGAGAGTGCTAGTTCCAGTTTTGTAGTTTTTTCTAGTAGGAGAGCTCACCATCTGCGTTAGGTTAGCTGCTAGGATAGCATCCTTGCAGGATCCAACGTCTGGTGCGAGCCAATTTATGTTAAAATCACCAAGGAGAAGGAGCTCGGTGTCAGGTGGTTGCAATCTTATGAATTCAAGTACAGTCTGGAGGCTGGTCCCTGGATCTTTTGGAGGGATATAGACAGCAGCCACAGTGAGCACTTTATTTTGGGCCCCAAGTAGTAGCTTGACAGGGAGAAATTGCACTGAGGAGTTTGTGGTAGAGAAACAGACAGGGTGGCTAGAGAGGTTGTTCTTTATATAAATTGCACAACCCCCCCTGCTGTTTAAATGAGAAAATTACCCCGTTGTGATCACTGTCCTAGTGGGGCAGTGGTTTGGCAAGATGTGATATTTGTTGTATGCAGAAGCGCAAATATTACCCATGATAAATGGACATATGGGAATACCTATGTATTTACGCAATGGGGTGAGACAGGGTTGTCCCCCAAGCCTGTTGCTATATGTACTTTGTTTAGATCCCATGTTATGCACAATTGAGCAAAGGCAGGATATACTTCCTGTTGAAATTACAACTGGTGTAGTTCTTAGGAAAACTATGGCATATGCAGATGACTGTACTTTGGTGGTTGCATATTTGACATCAAGAGAACATGCTCTGCAAGTATTTACTGAAAATAGAGCCTATACAGGAGTGAAGGTTAATAGATGGAAATAATATCTTGGCATTGTGAAATATAGAATAGACTGCTGACTTGGATATATCTGTGCAGAAAGGCATTACAACATTATTGGGGACACAGTTTGGTTATGACAATGCGGCACAGGCTAACTGGGATGAGAAATTTGCTGTAGCACAAAATAAAGTGTTGTGGTGGAAATCATGGGTGACGACTAAACAAAAGGGGATATTTTTGTTAAAGACTTTTATAGACCATATTTTTTTTGTATATCGAGCACATCTTTTCTGTGCCTTTTACCATGCAGACAAAATTGCTTGGTCTGTTTTTTCAGTTACTGTGGGGCTGTAGACTGAATCCAGTGAAAGATACCTTACTTATTGACCAGTACAGGAGGATGGGTTAATTATGTAGCAGCTGGTAGTGCTTTTCTATACTATTTTCTTTTTTTTTACAAATATACAGCCTTTAATGACTAGTGTGGATTGTATCTGGATGCCTTTGCTACAAAATTGGAAAATGGAGTTTTTTGATAATTGGGGGATGGTGGTTGGACAGAGATGAATGAAGCAACTACCTACACATGTGCAAACATGTTTGAAGTATATTAAATTATTGAAGATTTCTTTAGCAACTATAACAATCATACTAGGAAACAAATGTATGCTGTCATAATGACTAGTCAGATATATGAGAACCCCTTATATGTAGTTGGCCAACAGGTGGATTGCACACTGATTATTGCAGCCACAATCTAAAAAAGGATACCAGTTAAGATGAGAGACACTGTGTGACTCTGTAGTCATGGGAAGTTGAATATTCATGCAAATCACAAGCAGAAAGCAATGGATCAGTGGTTGTGTTTACACCAAAATTGTGGAGCAGTACAAGAAACAATGCAACATTTATTTTTTGATTGTCTGTTCGTTCAGCCATTCTGGACTCTATTAGCATGGTATTGGAATGTTGCATGTTACAAGTATATGTCTTATGATATCTTAGTGTATGGACAACTTCCTATGCAGTGGCAGAAGTGGTAGAGAGGTACAGTGTATGTCATCCTGGCTAGTATTAAATGAAAAATTTGGCAGATTAGATGCCAAAGATTCTTACAAGGCCAAGATTTATCTTTAGAAGATTGTTTTTTAAACTGCAGGCTGAACTGGATGCAATTTATGCATATGAAATCCAGAAATGTGGAACACAAGCAGGACTCTCACTATGCCGTAATATTGATTGGGTGGGGTAAGGGAGTCTCTTCCAAGTGAGGGAAGAAAATGTTATTCTTGTTTTTGATTATTATTTAATGTATTTCATTTGAATTATATGATGATTTGATGTTGTAATGTGTATTGTTTTTGTTTTGAATAAAAATTCTCCTACTCTTTACGAGAAGTACCATGGGATCTTTAATGTCTACCTAAACAAGCACCAGAACAAGCAGATGGGACCTCAATTTAACATCCTACCCAAAAGAGAGCACCTCATGAGTGCAGCACCCCCTCAAACTGCACTACAGTGTCAGTATTAGGATTTCACCCCACGTTCCTGGTGTGGGGTTGCCTGAAATCCACAATATTGGTCCCAGAAGAGCACAATACCAAATGTTGTTAATTTCAGTAATGTTTAGCACATCCAGAAAGGATAGGTCAATCCTAAATTTACTAACTTTAAAATTAAAGTTTTACCAAATAATCAGGCAAGGCGAAGAGTTTTTAGTTCTCCAGAGATTCCATTGGAATCTGTGGTTTAAGTCCAGCAACCCCATCAAGGTAAATCATATTGCTGGGTCCCTAACTGCATGAGCTGAAAAGAAACCACCATTTTGATTTTGTCTGCCATGTCTGGGTTCTTGCTGAGCTGTGATTGCTCATTGTGCACCTCCATGACATCTGTGATTCTTTGTTGTGCTTCTCCATGATTTCTTTTTCCCTAAACAGTTGCACTATTTTCTTAAAGTATTGCACTTTTTAGTTATTGCTGAGCTGTGATTCCTCACCATGCATGTCTGCAGCTTCTCAGAATGTCTGCTGAGCCAATGAAAAGAAGGCCAAGACTTGCCACACCTCTGGAAAACAGATCATCCAACTTAACTTGGAATTTCTGCATGAAGATGGTGGAAAAAACACCAAATTACCTTAGTGGACCTGCTAAGAAGGCAAAAATACAAATCAGCATTCAAAAATGACAGAAGAGCAAGAAACTAGTCAACTTTCTTCCAAACGAACAGAACACCAGAATGAAGTTGGAGCTTTGTCACAGTTGAGCACCTCTAGTGTAATGATAACCCCTAAAAAGATAATTAAAGTGAAGGCGAACATAACCATAATAGCTTATCTTCCTTTGATATTGGTAAACCAGATTATTTGCAAAGTCCTTTACCAACTCAAATCTGTGGTAACATAGTTTTGTGTTTTCAGCAGTCTTGGGGAGAGAGAGAGAGAGAGAGAGAGGGAGAGAGAGATATCCCTGAATTTAAATGTAGTCCTGAAACATCTGGAGTTCTGTGTGATACCTGTGTTGCAGCTCATGAGCAGAATCTACTTTCAGTAGCTGATAGCCATTCAGAAAATAAATTTATCAGCACTGGTTGCAAAAACTGAAAGAA
Source organism: Neoceratodus forsteri (assembly GCA_016271365.2). NCBI lineage: Eukaryota > Metazoa > Chordata > Ceratodontiformes > Ceratodontidae > Neoceratodus > Neoceratodus forsteri. Next base: position 872,531,496 of record CM057456.1, read on the forward strand.
AAAGCACTTGAAAAATGTCAGGCACATACTGCCAACAAAGCACACAAATGTGCCTTGAGTCAGCTACTGCAGCAACATAATGTGCCTACTGTCAATGCCCAACTATCTCAGCAGGCTTTGAACCAGTGACAGCACAGATGGTTCTTATCAAAATTATAAGCAGTGTTCGCTACTTGGCTCTCCAGTGCTTGGCTTCAAGAGGACATGATCATGATAAAGGAAATTTAATCACCCTGCTTCATCTGTGTGAGGAAGAAGTCACAGATCTGAAGTCTTGGCTTAGTAGTCATCATAACCAGTACAACTTTTGGACAATTCAAAATAAATTGCTAAAAACTATGGCACATAAAGTTTTAAAGGATATTTGTGCCACAATCAGAGAAATTTGCCTGCAGTGTATGTTGATGGAACAACTGACATTTAATGTCAAGACCAGCAGTGTGTGGCTATATGATATGTGGATGAACACTTGTGTCCTCAAGAAATATTCATTGGATTCTATCCCATTTCAAATGGCACAGCTGGACATGCAAGTTCAGACATGGTCTGTGATGTACACTTATGAGAGGGTAGAAAGGCAACTCAAGACACTACTGGGATGGAGCCAAAACAAAGAAAAACTGAGAAGAGAGAAGAACTGTGTGCTCGGCCCTCCATCCAGGATCAAAGTTTCACATCCTCACTGACACTTTTTCAAGATCGCTTTGGGGGGTGCTACTTTTGTGATATGTGGTGACTCTGTATGGCCTTTTAGTGATTTTTGTGACAAAAAACACTTTATTTTGAACTAGCGTTGGTTTGGTGGCTATCATGGACATAGAACAAAACACACAGTTCTTCTCTCTTCATGGACTGTGATGTGCTGCTTCAGATGAATTTACCACTTTCAAAACTTAGAGGGCAAACTTGTGATGTTGCCAGTAATATGTCTGGCAAGTATAGTGGGGCACAGACATTTATTAGTTCCAAACAGCTACTTGCATTGTTTGTTCATTGTTTGGTGCGCTGTGGAAATCTAGTGGCCCGGGAAGCAATGGAAGCCTCATCTGTAATTTGTGATGCTGCTGGAATTGTCAATGATGTAAATTTGTTTTGCAGACACTCAACCAATTTAGCCAGTATTTTGTCCAGACTACAGACTGAAAATTCTTCAGCTGTTCATCTGCACTCTTTGTGCCCAACTCAGGTTCTATGTCATGATCCTGCCTTGCAAGCTGTATTAATGAAGCTGGAAGACCTAGTTGAAGCCTTGATAGAGCACCAGAAAGAAAGTTGTGGTTGACCAGCAATTAGAGCTGATGGCTTAATAAAGTATCTGCCAAGGAGAGTTTATAACAAGTGCTAAGAGGGCACTAATAGTCTTGCTTCTTATGGAAACCTAGAATCAATCAGTGCAATCAAGACAAAGTTCTGTATCCAGCATGATGGCTGCTATGACCTGACAGAAAACCTGTCCACACTGGAACTGATCAAAAATTTGCTGAGGTGTACAGTGAAACAATACAGAAGTGTACAGAGCTTGACATCCAACCACCACAACTGCCTCATCAGTGTAGACCACCAAAGCACTACAGAAGGCCTGCCGCTACCACCAACTGGATTACAGCAGAAGAATATTGTCAAGCCCTGTATTTCATGATTATAGGTACAATGAATGAGCAATACATTGAAGAAGTGCCATGATCAGCCTTGTCTTTTGCAGTACTCATGCCTGGAGGACATTTTGTTAAAAGATGTGGAAAAGCAAGACATTATTGCCATGGTTAGTCACTATCCAGTGACAGCCTGATTGATCAGCTAGCCGTGTTCTGGCTGCAAGGATGGATACAAAGTTCTGTTGATGGAATTGCAAGCAAACTTTTGTCATTAGATCTTGCAGTAAGGAAGATGTTCAATGAAATTGAAACTCTCACCCGACTGTTACTAACTGTTCCCTGCAACAATGTTGAAGTTGAAAGGACATTTTCATGCCTTTACTGATTAAAAACCTATCTATGCAGCCCCATGAAACAAGAAAGATTAAATCATTTAACAGTCCCCCATGTTCATCAAGAAAGACTGGACCTTCTTGATATGGTTTCCCATGAATATAGCGAGTCAATTTCAGAGACTCAATTTGGGTGATGTAAAAATAGCAAGTTCAAAATAGGCTACGTGCTTTCAATAGCACATGGAAAGATCAGCGCTTTCGCGCTTTTGTTTCTGTATGGAGAAGTCATTTCATAGACCACATAGGGCTTTGTCCATCAGGAAAGTTCTGAGCTGGCCATCTGGTATAGTGGTTGCACAGTCACCACCTCAGTGGCTGGCAGACCCGAGTTCAGGACTGGCTGTGGGGGATACTTTTTCTGTATTTTGTTCTTTAAGGGTTTTTTTTGGTTGTTGCACTCCATTCTCCCACCTGCAGGTTGCCCCCAATGTTCTCCCCCTACCCTCTTGTGTCCCCCACTGGAGTAGCCCCGCTCCTAAGTTTTTTTTTGTCCCCCATCATCATCATCATTCCCCCAGTGATTGTTATATAATTTATGGGGGGTGCAGGGGTGAGGCCCCCCCACAAAGGGGTGGGGCACAGGGGGCATAGTCATCCACATAAAATGTAAATTCCAATTGCTCCCCTCAAAGAAACTAAGTGCCAGTCACTGTTCCTTGCCGTCATTGTAGTGTTCATCGCTGTTTTCGTTTTTGTGGATGTGCACTTGCTATTTTTGGCCTGCACCATTTTGTAGGTGCTGTTATCACATATAACCCTTGATACTGTAACTTTGACATAGCAACAAAATTTGTATAAAAGTGTAGTACATGCAGTGCAGTATTTGGGCTCTCTAAGCACAAACTGACAAATTTCCTCATGAGATGTCAGGATTAAAGGGGCACTGTCAGCTTTGTCTCACTTTACTCAAGTAAATGTAAACATTGTGCCTCTAGGCAAATACATTTCAAGCAAGTACCATGGAATGCCCCTGTACATCCCAAAACAACAGTTTTTACCTAGTTTGTTGAATTTTTACATTAATTCCCTTTCAGTCGGTCCACACGGCATCAGATGTTTTGCATGCGTGCAATTTTGGAGCCCATTTCAAAATATATTTTGCGGCATTACTACTGCTCATTTGTGTTATTCAGAGGCAAGGAAAGCTTCATTAGAAGCAGATGTATCATATAAACACCTTTGTTTCTATGGTCATGGCAAAAACTGAACTTCAGGACCGCGCTCCCGAACAGATGCACATTCTCCCTATTGATATGCTTCCGGTGGATGGCGGACTTTCATGTGGACCGACTGAAAGGGAATTAATGCAAAAATTCAATGAACTAGGTAAAAACTGCTGTTTTGGGCTGTACAGGGGCATTCTGTGGTACTTGCTTGAAATGTACATGCTTAGAGGCAAAAATGGTTGCATTTACTTGAGTAAAGCGAGACAAAGCTGACAGTGCCCCTTTAAACATGTGAAATGTTAAACATCTAATAGAAAATGTATATTTGAGGTTATCCATCTGAATATGTTATGTTTATACCAATTTATCATTTGCATTTTATCTACATTTTTTTTAAATGCAGGGTTTAGTACAGAATCCCAACAGTCAGAATCCTGACCCTCAAAAGCCTGACACTGAAATCCCAACAGCCAGAATCCCAATGATGGCAGGTAAGAGAAGTGACATGTCAAAGAAGTGTTTGCAAGGGGCTTCACCCCCCCCATCCCACACCCTCCATCATATAGATAAACAACCCTCGAAACTGCACAAATCACCACACATCGAGATTTTGCCATCGTCAGGATGCTGGCTATATAGATTTCGGTGTCGAGCTTTCGAGAGTTGGGATTCTGACTGTCAGGATTCTGTACTGATACCTAATTGCAACTTGATGTGTTCAAAGAGCTAGTGGATTTAGCTTTTATCCACATCATATGTTTATGGGAGTAATGCTATGAAGATAACAAACATAATTATATATTTTTTTGTATTAGAGTGTGTCATCCAATTCCAGAGTCATGCAAAATGTCCTGCTCTCAATCCCCACTTTACAACTGTTCAGGTGAAAAAACACTTGGCCCTTTTTAGAGCGAACTCACCCTTTGGTTGCAGGTGCCCCACGGGCGATTCCTTCATAAGGAATTTCTCTCTCAGAGCTTTTGGTGCCTCAGCACAACTTGAATAGGCAGCTTCTTTCCCTTAGCCAGACCCAGGAGGGTTGCTCCTGGAAAACAGGCAAAAACCTTCCCCCATCCCCTCAGGGATGGGGCTCTTGAACCATTGAAAGTGGTCTCCACCACTTCAATTACCAGTTCCTGTGTTCCTCTTCAGGTGGAAACACACACCTTCCTAAAGTATCTCTAAAACAGAGCTTAAAGCTCTGAGAGCCTGCACACACTCAGCTGTACTACTGTCCCTCACTCAGACTGCACACAGAATGAATTCAAAATCCTCAACGTTCTACACTAACCTCCAACATTCCAGTGTAGCTTATGCAGCTGCGAAAGTTCTATCATGATGTCATCCCTCAGTCTCAGCTGAGACTGAGAACAGAGTGAGACAGTGTGAAATCCATTTAACTGGAGTTTCACAAGCTGCCTTCCTTACTTACCACTAGGTCTTACTGGGATTCTAGTAACCCCGGGTAACAGGGGGGTTACACTTGTGTTGTCTCAAATTTCTCCTTCCTTGATTCCTTTTCCTTCTTCACCCCTTCCAGTCTGGTTTCTGTAAATCGCATTCCACCTCCTCCTCCTCCTCCTCCCTTCTCCAGATCACTGATTCCATTCTTTCAGGCATGGATCAGGGCCTCATCACCTCAGCCATCTTTGTTAACATGGCCAAAGCCTTCAACACAGTTGCCCACCCCCTCCTCCTTGACAAACTTAAAGGATACCTAAACAATATTTTGACAACAAACTATTCAAAAATCTGACTCCATAGGTGACTAAAGGAAAGGCTGCTGTATTCATTAATGCTAAAACTACATTTATATTATTTCCCTAAATGTGATTCCAGAGCATTTGAAAATTGTAAAATCAGCCTTCCAATTTCCAAAAAACTGTCTTACCTTCTTCCTAAAATTTATTTATTTATTTAGCTTTTGTTGACCGGGTAAGTACACTAGACAAGTATTATGCCTATTTTCAGGAACGACCCGGGAGAATACAACATAGGGATACAGATAATTGTACAGAAAGGATGCTAGTGCATCATGGCAAATATAACAAACATATAGGATAAAGTACATCATGACAATAAAAGTAACAAATAGGAGTAGAACATTATCCAAAAGAGTGGTTGGTCATAATATAACTTATAACTTTATAGTTAGGCACCCCCAAGGTGAGTAGGTTCACAGACAACTTTTAACAAGTCATCACTCATTTGAGACATATAAATTAAGGCAGGACCAGGATACATAGGTGTAGACAGTTTTACCCATGACCCGGGTGCATAGTTGTAGACAAAAGTTATGCCCACAGTCAAGTACCCGGGTAATTGATAGAAATGTGGGAAACAGCAAGAGGTTTCAAGCAGCTTCAGTAGAAGGCAGCTTGGAGCAAATTTTGACAACAGTTAATAATTACTCTAGGGAGGCTTGGGGCAGTTGCAGACTGAGGCTAGTTTCAGGAAGCCCCACGGGGAATTGCAAAAATTCTGATAGGAGGGGGCCGAGCGGATATCACCGGGGAGGGAGTTCCAGAGTCTGGGCAGACTTACAGCAAAGTCCCGATCCCCCATGAGGGTATGGGTGGGGGGGACTCTGAGCATCCCTGAGGTCTGAGACCTGAGATGGTAGGGAGTAGCATCCATTTGTGGCAGAAGCAGGGCCAGCCCCTGGGGGATGTCAGTTCTGACCACTTTCCCCGAGAGGCACCCCACCCCAAAGTCGAGGTATCTGGCTGGGGAGAGCCAGCAAAGTTTATCATATAGCTCACATTGATGGGTGAGATGGGGGCAGCCAGAGCAAAATGACAGATGTTATTATATGCCATGTGTCATCGAGTGAGATGAGTCTTTGGGGAGCGAGCAAATAGGTGCAGACCATAGCTGAGGGAGGGAAGAAGTACACCTCTCGCAAGGGCAAGTCTGGCCGCCGGTGTAAGGTTGTACTTGGCCCTATAGGCCAGACCCAGCTTGCAGTTCACTGCCCTGCAGATGTTAAGGATATGACTCCCCATGTCAAGTTGGGGGTCAAGTGTGACCCCTAGGTATTTGATAGAGTTCACTACTGGTAGTGAGTGTCCATCAGTACTGGTGATATTTACAAGGCCGACAAGGCTTTGATTTTAGCCAAGGAGCCAAAAAGCATAGCCTGTGTATTTTTCAGGTTCAGGACCAGTTTGTGGTCAGTAACCCAGGACAGGACATTGTTAAAATCATCGGACAAGCACTGGTTAAGAGTGGTGGCGTCCTGGGAGTGAGCCAATATCACCAGGTCGTCTGCGTACAGCGTGGCTCTGCAGTTGGTTGTCACCATAGGTAGCTGATTGATAAAGAGGGAGAAGAGCCAAATGTGTTATACAGTATGATGACATCACTGGAGCCAAAGTCAGAGAGATATATGGCTTTCTGTAGTGCTAACTAGTTCTTTTTTCCCTTTGTATAGAACTGTTTCACCAAAATGGTCAAAACTATGTGCATTATTTTGTATAATACACATGTTAGGCTATGGTTCTGTTTATTTTGTTTACTTTAACTTGCTGAAATTGTTTTTTAATCCAATCGACTTTCTATGTGGCAAACCACAGTGCAGTACAAATCTTGAATAACCTGGTGGTGTAGTGGTTATGGTGGATCCAGGATGCTACAATGGGGGTGCTGGGCTGGTGTGCATGCTTAATATGCACTTTTTAACATTTTTATTAATCCTTTATATTTTCTGCTATTATTCTTTTATAGTTCGTTTTTGACAGAACCTGCAAATGTTTACACATAGCTTGAATGTAAACATTTGTACAATCAATAAATCAGACTTTTTCAACAAAGTGAAATGCAGCAGCAGCAGCAAGCAGGTACATTACTATGTGTGTGTGTATGGGGGAGGTTGCAGCCACACCCTTCACCACCCCCTAGAGCCATATCTTGTGCAGTCCAATGCTAGAGTTCATACTTTCTTGAAAATCAAATTTATATTTGTCTTGTCTTCTTTTTCCATAGGAAATAATAATAATAATAATAATAATAAGAATCAGCATTTACATACTGGTTTTCATACACATTGTATCCCAAAGTTCTTTACAAGCAAAACTAGACTGGTAGTGAAGTGACTGAACGTGTAGTGGCAGCCATTTCATACATTAATATCCACACACAGCCTTGGACAATTGCATGAACTGGTTTTATGGGAAGGGGAATGTTGGCCAGGACAATGGGGTCAGGTAGTGATCATGGTGCTGGCACCCTCACATCTTATTTCTCACAGTAATCTGCTCATATTTCTCTCCTTCTGTTTTCCCCTTCCCTGAATATAGCAGTACCTTGCAAGAGTGGCCTTCTCAGTCCCCCTCTGGTATTCATTCTTCACTATTCCTCCTCACACCGAAAACTGGTGAGCTCATCACCCTTCTGCATCATGAATGTAAGTAGTACAGTCCCCGTTGTTTTTCAACAAATCAAATATAAACATATATTTCCAGTAAGTTAGGCTGATAGCTGCAAGAAACAAGGCGAATGATGGACTTTCCTAGCCTCAAAAGATCTAGGCTACCTTTGATTAGGCACTATTAAATGATGGGTGTGCACATCATTATGTACGTCATATAATAGTGCCTAATCATTGGTGGCTTAGATCTTATATGGGTAGGAAAGCCTATTTTCCACTTGTACCATGCTGCTATCAGCCTCGCTTACCAAAAGATCATGTTTATTATTAATAAGTAAAAATAACACTGGAGACTTTACTAACCACATTCATGATGCGGAAGGGTAGTGAACTCACCAGTTTTTGGTGTGGGGAGCAGGTGACAAAAATGAATGCCAGATAGGGACTAAAGAGGCCATTCCAGCAGGGTACAGCTATATTCAGGTTAGTTGAAAACAAGAAGGAGGACGTTGAGCAGATCACTGTGAGATCTGAAATGTGGGGCTGCCAGCATCGTGATCATTACCTGACTGTGGATGAGAGTAGCCAGTGATGATGAATACTCAGAGTGGCAGGGCTGCACCTAAACTGTTACTTGAATTCAGTGTAGGGAGATTACCCTCGGGGAGGGGGATGTTGACATTTGTTAGGACAGTATTGAGGGAGTTGTGTTTAGCTCATGCAAGATTTGGAAGGGTGGTAGCCAGCCAACTCACATTGTGCAGTACAGCACAAAAAGTACTGGAGAAGAATTGTTGGGAACTGTCCTGCTGGGTTCTGCAGATCACAGGTGAAGTAGTAGACTGACACTGGAAGTCAGGTGGATTCACTCATGGTATTAGTATGCCTCTCCTGCTAATAATATTGTTATCCATTGTAAGTGCAGCCCTTATGAGGGCATGAACAGCAGTTTTTCTGGTGGGTCATGATGCTTATTGCTTGGCCCTCCAGGAAGACCTAGTTGTTGGTTAATGAGGGGGGAAACAAACACAGCAGGGGAACTGTACATACTACCTACACTGTGCAGAAGGTGGTGATCCACTCAATGTTTACTGTGGGAGCAGAAGTCAAAAATTGAGAATGTGGACTGGAAAGTGATTTGGGAGGCATTTTTTAGCAGTGTCAGTTGATGATGTGTATTGGTATAGGTGTGCACAACTCTCTGAGGTACAAGATTACAATCTGAGGTGTGATAATTCTCTCCATGAGACCATAAGCACATTTGCGGACCCAGGCAGTACTAAGGACAGGGTATGGATGGGGGGGGGGGTGTTCAACAGAAGGCAGGCTAGGTGCAGGGAGTTCACATGGAAAAAGGAAACCTTATTTGTGGATTAACAAGAGAGTATGAGCTTTGTAACAGAACCAGACCAGTACTTTGCTGTGTGACCCTGAGCAAGTCATTAAACTTCCTTGTGCTCCCAAGCCACACCTGTAAACAAGCTTTCAGCTTAGTGAGTCTCTCCTGGTTAACAAAAAACAAAATTCAGGGCATCGCATAACCACTAGATCATCAGGTATTTGAAGTGTTGTACTGTACTGCAGTTTGCCAAAGAGAAAGTCAGCTGGATTGCAAAACATTGTCCGCAAGTGAAAGTAAACAAAATGAACAAAATCATAGCCTAACATGTGTACTGATCAAAATAATCCACAAGTTAATACATGGTGTTGATCATTCTGGTACAACAATTCAAAACAGAGGGAAAGAAGAACTAGTTAGCATTATAGGAATACTGTATATGTGGGACTCTGGCTCCGATTATGTCATCGTGACTCATCACTTAACACACTTGGCAGACATCTTAGGGAGAAACCAAGGCTGTTTTTTTAAAGTGAAAGGCTGATGTTTACATTTTTCAAAAGCTATGAAACTTCATTTATGTTATTTACATAAATGCAGTTTTAGCATGAATGTAAACTGCAGCCTTTACTTTACCTAGCTATGAAGCCAGATTTTGGAGTTTGCAGTTTAAAAAAAACTGCTTGTTCAGGTATCCTTTAAAGAGCTCCTGACTCAGCTGAAACAACCATGAGAAAATGTAATATTGAGACATATATGTAGCTTATATTTCATATTTTATTCTGTAATTCTCTCCCTTATTTCCTTATTACTAAGAGTATTTACATGAAAATAGTATCTATGCCCTTTCAGCTCTTGCTGCTTGTCTACACCTGACATCATAGTTCTGTTTGTGACATCACAGTCTGTTGCTGAGGAGATAATTATGATGTCAGGTGTAGAGAAGCAGCCAGAGCAGACTGAGTCAAGGGGACAGAGATCTTGTTTTCAAGCAACTGTTTTCAGTAATAAGGAAAATAAGGAATTAATAACTGAAAATATATGAAGAAATAAAGAAAATGAGATGAAGTTGAATACAAATCCTACTTTTTTCAAAGGATTCCTAATGCTGGCAGGGGTACTTTAAGGCAGCAGGACTCTCCGACTCCTCTACTGATTGGTTCCATTCCTACCTTGAGGGTAGAACTCAATCCATTAGAATTGGAGACTCCCTATCCCCACCTCTCCCTATCACTATCAATACTGGTGTCCCCCAAGGGTCTGTCCTTGGCTGATACTCTTTTTGGTCTTCCTGAATGACCTCCCTGCTGCCTGCAACTCTGCGTCCATCCACATGTACACAGATGATATGGTTCTATTTACCACTGGTTCCTCCCCTTCTGATCTGATGACCAGGCTCCGGCTGGACTTCAGCAATGTCCAGCAGTGGTTCTTGTCTAATCAGTTATCACTCAATGCCAAGAAAACAATTTCCGTGACCCCTGGCACCAGACAGTGGCTCACAAAGCTTACTTCTCTCCAATCCTTCCACACCTCAGATGGGGCCACAATTGATGTTGTTCCCTCATTTAAGTACCTAGGAATCTGGCTTGGCCATCACCTCGACATTTCTGGGCATGTGGACACCATCCACAAAAAACTCCACCCTAAACTCGGGGTGTTATACAGGAATAAAGGTTGCATTCCTCTTCCTGCTTGCAGAGCTATAATCTAGAAAATGATCCTCCCCATTTTTGACTTTGGTGATACTGTCTACAGTGATACTACTAAGACTACTCAAGCCAGACTGGACCCCCCCTTTCAATCCTTCTGCCATTTACCTTGGACTGTCCACCCTGCACCTACCACTGCTCCCTCTATTCCTCCCTATCCCTGCCTTCCCTTGAAGACAGATGCCACATCCACTGCACCTCCTTCATCCTTAAGTACTGGCTTGGCTCTCTCCTCTCCTACCTTTACATCCTCCTCTCCCCTCCCTTCCACCTACTCCCTTTGTAACTCTGGCTACTGACCCCTTGCACTTCCTTCTAGAACATCATCGCTGGCCAGGCTGCTTTCTCTTACTGTTTCCCCAAACTCTGGAACTCCCTCCCCCTAAATATCCACTCTGCCTCCTCACAACACTCTCTCTCCTCCCTACTGCATGACTTCTCTACTCACACCTGCAACAGCACCTGATAGCTGTCCCTGTTTCTCTACTTTACTCCTACTACCCCCATCTCCTCCCACTTTTCTTTTGCCACCCCTTCAGCTAGCCCCCTCTGCACTGACACCTGCCCCTGTTCTCCCTTGAATTCCCATTGGGTATCTCTCTCTCTCTCTCTCTCTCTGCCTCTCTCTATTTGCACCTTGCACTTTATTTGTTCCTCCTTGTATCCCAGCAGGCATTTTTACTATGCTTTTTGGGAAAAAATATATTGAGCTACAGCACACACACACACACACACACACACACACACACACACACACACACACACCATCCTCATGGCCACAACATTCAAAAATAAATACTGCAATCTAATATGTTATAAAACAATAAAGAAACTGTATATGTCAGTGAACACAGTGAAGTTCAGTTTACAGTAGACTTCCATTAAATATTTCTTATCCTATATTTTGTATCCTGGATAGCGCTGGGGAAATGCTACATCTCATTGTCATATGGATCTACAGTTACACGTTTCTGCACTGTATTTACTCAGTATGTCCCAGATTAGATGCAATATCTTGTTTTCAGTGGGGTCATAATTTTACCATTTTTATAATGTATTTATTCAGGGTAGCTTAGTCCAGATGTAAAATATTGTTTTCAGTGTGTTTTGATTTTATGCAGTGCTACATAATATCGTATAGATGTAGAGCCCTACTGAAAATAAGATGGCATTTCTTCTGTGAACTATCCAGTCTAAATATATAGCAATCAGCAGGCATATTCTAGGAAAACACATTGTAAAAATATGTAAAAGGAAGACCACATTGAAACTGCCTCTCAGCAGATCTGTATTGTGCAAATTCATTATAAATAATGGGTAAAAGCATCCCAAAAGCTCTCCAGAGCCATTTTGGCTCTGACCAGAATTTGTTTAAACTGTTAATAAGTTATTTAGACACTTGTGATTACTTTATTGATGATAAAAAAAACATTTTATTGACTATACACATTGCTGACTGCTTCAGTCTTGCTCAGCTAATCACACTGGGGTCTATGCACCATTTTGTACTGTATGTCATTTATTTATGTATTTACCAGGTAAGGGCTCTGAACCTAGTGTCCTTTTTCAGGCTTGACCTGGGAAAAGAATTTCCAGTACAAAAAGAATCATAAGCACAATAAACACAAATCACTACACAATGTTAAACAAAGTTACTATTACATAAACATTGATTACATAAATATAGTTTAAAATTAGTCTTCAAAATGTCGAATGAAGAAGATAATCACAATGAATCAGGTAAACAATTACAAAAGTAAGGTGCAGCAGCTGAAAAGGCACGAGGCCCAATCTTAGATTTACAAAACTTTTCAGCCAAAACAATTCCTTTAGCAGACCTCAAACAAGGCAGTACATTCCTAATAGAAACAAGGGCCCACATAGTCAAAGAAGATGCATGGCCCAAAATGGAGATGCACAGCACATCTCGGAAAATGCGAAGGTGTGACATTCAAAGGCAGAAATGCTCCACCCATGTTGGAATGTGTGATCACGCAGAAATAATGTATGTGGCGCTAAAAAATGGGACGGGCACCTGAATATGCTGCACAAGTGTATATTCAGCCAAAATGTGCTGCACATATGTTGCGCATCACAAAACTGTGCTGTGCAAAGTTAGATATGAAAGGGGATGGCCTAAATCGACCAGCCACCCACAAGCAGGCTGCAGACCTGCAGACAGGTGACCCTGAGATAGCTCTTTGGGGTGCACTGGGATGTGGTCCAGGCACCCACACATATCAGTCATGACAGGAAAGTAATACCTAAAGCCACAGCCATGCTGTGCCTGCTCACTGGGCACCTGCCTGGTGCCGATGGGTGACACCACCAGCACCGCCAAGTCAGCCACCCACTCACCACACCAAGGTCAGGGACGCCACATGCTACAGTAGTCAGGCACCTCCCAGCAAACCAGAGGAGCAGATAGCTACAATGTGGCACATGTACCAGGTGCCATGGCCTGTACCCATGTAACCATCAGGGTGTCACCCAGTGGAGGCATACACCCATGGTGGTGTCTGGGACAGCAGTGATCAGGATGCATGGTGGTAATGGTGGCAGCATGGCATGGGTCAGGGACTACCCAGTGGCACATACCCATGGCAGAACACCATACGTACACACAGCATGCCCGTGTCAGACCCTCACCACCAGGAATGACATACATATCACTGATGCCAACCCTGCAGTGTGACAATGCCACAGAGGCCCTGGGTTCAGGCCTCTGTGGTGTACTGGTGGGGGACAGTGCACAACTTTGGGCAGCACAGCACAGTGGTGGCATCACCTGCATGCTGGAGGTGGCAGTGGCATTCCCCAAAGACACCAGACCCTTCAAATGTTGTGTGTGCAGCCACCTAGGGCACAGACATGGCCATGGTTTATAGCACTGCAAAACCATCAACTCTCACACAGTACAGGGTATGGCATTCATGTTATCTCTCAGACACCCTCTGACTTATATAGAGTGGGTGTCATTACATACTGGCCACTGAGACTGTTATGCAGGATTGTATACTAATCTGTGATGCTAGGGTATCAAGCACACATTAACAACATTAGTGCACTTAATTCCACAGTCTTCCAAGCTTGCAATGTCATGTTTGCTGCTGTGTCACACATTCTGACTAATTGTCACACATCTTGGCACACATTTGGGTTCTAAGCGGTTGGGGGTATGTAGCACTGGTATTAAGACCAGAGCAGTCCACCCACACACAACCATACATTCTCACCTGCCTGTTAGGCTGCAGTACACCCTGATCACCTTTGTGGTATGGTAGTGCTGCCCTGCAATGCTGGAACTGCGCATGCCAATGGTATGCAAATGGCCTGAATACATTCCAGTAATGAGATGCAAATGTGCTGTTTTGGCACTGACTGTGCAATGATTCCATTTGCATATCCTGTCTGAATAGTGAAAATCTGCATACTGCGCAAGTGGTCTTACATTGTGCAGTTCCGTATGCTCCATACTGGGCTCTGGCCACCTGCTGCACTATGCATCTCCCACTGCACAATCATTCAGGATGTTCAACTGCGCATGCGCAATCGCATTTTATGGCGCATCTTCTAAATATACCCATTTTTTGTGTTGGTGCAACTGAGCTGCATGGAACATGCATTTGCACGATGCAGCCAGCCACTTTTGAATATGGGACCCTAAATATGATAGGGCACCAAGAACAAGTGAACATACAGTTAGTTATTACAAAAGAACCCCCGAGCAAATGCACTGGGGTATGGGTTATCCTGGAGGATATTGGCCATTTAGCCAAATTTTAAAGAAAACACAAATTGCACATACCCCAATAATGCAAAGCATCATGGGAAGCATATACAAATGCCCATGAATTAATTTGGACTGGCTCAACTTTAAGCAGAATTGCATGGTGCTGAAAGGCCTCACAATACAATCAGCAAAGGCTGAGAACAGCAGACACAGACATGTGTTCTGTCCTCATTTGGACTCATCAGTGTGCCATATCTGTATCTCAGCCCAGGGAGAGGGATCCAGCCACCCTAGAGGGGATTTTATTTGGTTGTGTCATGGGCAGCCAAAAGCAGAATGAGAGAAAAGAACTACAAAAGAACCCCAGTGCTCTGAATGAAACCTTTGCTTAATACTCACACTCTTACAAAAAAGTGTAACTAATACTTCTGTTTTCAATGACAACTAAGTCACACGTCATTCTACATAGAAACAGAATTTGTCAGTAGAAAAAAATTACTTGGCCCACAAATTGTGCCCAGATGTTCTCTTCCCTTATCAGGCTAGTGCATTAGCTGTCTAATTGGCTCTGGCCAGACTTTGTTGTATGTGCTACCCAATTGTAAATATTTATCATTTTTTGCCATTGCAAATTATGTACCTTGCATTGTCTGATATTCTGTATTGCTGGTAGTGATGGTGACTTTATTCATTACTGGACACTGAGCCAATCACGGTTGCCCCCTTCAGTGCGAAACCCCGACAGTGACTCTGGACAACGAATCCCGAAAACAGACCATTACAGCAACTGCCACTGTAATGGTCTGTTTTGAATGATGCTTTTTTCCCAGTGTTCTGCCCCCTTCCCAGAACAACTCAGATCTGGAGCTGATTATATAGAAATTCAGGGGGTGCGGGGGGTATAGCCCCCGGTGAAAAACACTTCATTTTGGGATGGCACAGTATGGGTGTCAGTATTGTGCTGTTGCTGTGTGGGAGGTCGGCAAATTCACTGTCGACCTCCAGTGATGCTTCCAGTCAATCACTATTTGTTTACATTACTGTATTTCTTTTTTTTTTTGCTGTGTAGCTTTTTCCTCCTCCTGGTAGCCCTGGCAGGTGCTGCGGTCTCTCCTTGTGGAGAGACTCACTCTCTGGCTTCCCTGCATCCCCATATCGCTGACCCAGTCAGTCCCCTGTGGACTGTCTCCCACAGCGGGGCCAGGAGAAAGGGTGCCAGCACCTCCCAGAGACCCAATCCAGATACAGCGGGCTGACCCTCGCAGACGCAGGAGCCATCATGAAACCTGCCTGCCTCCGTTTTCCAATTTTCTCCTGTCCCCCTCCCACTGATGTGATGATGTCAGCATGTGTCTCCTGACCCATACTGCCCTACAACCACCACCAGAGGGCAGTCAACAAGTGGGATGACAGGTCTCCCTCCCCCCAAAAGAGGAGAGCAGTCGTCCGGACACTCGATCCTTTCCCACCCCTGCCGACCCCCGGCGGCCCAAGCTTGTTCCCGAACCCAGGTCACCAGCGTGGCGCAAGGTGTGGTGTCCAGCTCCTCAACTCTCAGCTCCACCAGGCCATCATTGTTTACATTATTTCTTACAACCATGTAACCTCCCACCTCCTCCAGTTGCACCTGAGAACCAGCACTGCCTCAGTGTGTCACTCTTGGCCAATCTAAATAATTGATTAAAAAAGCAAAGAAAGTTTAATAATGCATTTCTTTTGTTTGATTTTATTTATTTGGTTAGTTTTTTTAGATATTTATTTATTTACCACTTGACAATATGACCAATAGAATACTAAAACAAAAATGTATTTATTGCTCTGTCAGTATGAAAATACAAATTAGTTATAACATAAAATTATTGGCAAATTCAGAAGTTTGTCATCAGTCAATGGAGATAATTTGGTAAACACATATCACAAACCATAGATCAGCTTAATACTAATCACAGTGTGATGATCGCATGGTCGAATGCAGCAATAGATAAATTGCTCGAAATCATGTGTAACCCCTAGGTGGCGCTATCCCAAGGGCTACTACCCCTGCCTGCTTGGCTAGTAGCAGGTTAAGGGGCCTGAGTTCTGAAACGGGTGCCTCCACCCGGAGGTCAGGGTTGGTAGTGGTCAAGCTAACCTGGGCACAGCCCTCCGGGCCACTGTAACCCTCCTCTTTCCTTACTAGTGGCCGGAAAATTACACAATAATCACTTTCACAATACCCCTGATACACCACACAAGTACCCACACTGTTTGCACTTACCACCAGGGCTTTCCTCTGGCTCGGCCCTGGGGACCCCCTAAAACAAGGTTATACACAGCAAATAACAGCAGTACAGTACTCTTGCACAAACTGGAACCACAGTCAGGGTAAATACAAAAAGTTAGATCTGATTTATTTAAGGGACTTGAACAAGGGAGGGCGTAATCAGTTAATTTGCTTAAAGGCTGTATCAATCAAACAGTTATGCATGCACTTCAGGGTCCATAAACAGTCACACACTCCGAGTACCCAGACAGAGAATGGTGGGCTAGCCAGGAACGTTGCAGCTGGTTGGGGCCCTGCGATGGAAGAAAACAACATGCACCACACACACTAACTGTAATCTGGAGCTGGAGGGCTCAGTTCATGAAAAGAAAACAACAAGACAACCAGATGACACACTTTTAGATTGGGCTGTTGTTGCAGGGAGCTACCCTGATGTTTACTCACGATACCCAAGACTGGACACAGGCTGGATGAAAATTGAAACTGCAGGTGGTTGATCTGGAGTGCCAGAAGAAGCAGGGCCCACACGATTCGCTGAGGCATCATTCCTGTTCAAGCGTGGAGCAGGGGGCTGATCCCCAGGCAAATCTCTCATCGATGGCTTTCTCTGTGCAGTGGGTAGTCTGGTTGGGCCAGTGTGACAAGGCCCAGGCCAAATGGAGACAAATTCGGATACAGTCCATTTGGGGCTGGATACAGCTTCCAGCAAGCAGAACACAGTTCACACAGTAGGGAGCCAAATCACGACCCACTAACGACTCACAGCACATTTACATGTAAGGAAATTCTACTGTACCAGGCAAATCGCTCTCCCGTCACGATCGCAGAGTCTCTGCACAAACCGGGGATTCAAAAGCAGCTGAAAATCCTGACAGGACGATCGCATTCAGCAAAATCTTTGGTCTTCTTCAGGTATGAGCCTGGTAAAAAATCTGTGGCTTACTTCGTTCTCACAAACTTGGATTTAGTCCGAAATAATTCTCTTCTCTCCCTCTCAGGGGCAACAGACAGACATGTAGGCCACAACTCAGGCCTTTCCACAGTTCTCCCACGTAAAACTACTCAGATGGCTGCTTGACTGTCTCAAGCTATTGCTTCTCCAGCTCCCAACTTAGATCTGACTCAACTGCCAGCAAGCCTGGGACTTTCCCCAGCATGCAAAAGGTTTGGTTGGCTGAGCTGTCTGTCTGTCAGTCACAACAAAGGCTCCCCCTTCATGTGCAAAAAAGGCGCCAAAAGCCCAAAACTACAATTCCTACAGATTTTGATTTCAGACAGCTCCTGTTGTCCGGCTCCATTTTAGGTCCCACCAGTACTGATTGGTCCAATTCGGCAGTTCAGGGCCAAGATAGTGGAGATAAACAAAACAGTCCTTGCTGCAAAGAAGGCAGGTTAGACAAACTACATTATCATTATCACTCTAAATGATTTTCAGCAAATAGTTACATCTTTCAACAGGGCTCCCTCTCTGATTACTTATGACTGCAATCCAGGCAGCTCTTAAAGAGACAGTACACAGAGGTTATACAGGCACTCTCTGGCAATCACATTTAAACTGCTAAAATGCAGGACACCAGCCTAGCAGTGAGCATTTAGGCAAGCTCAAGGAAGACTTCTCGGGAATCCCCCATTTGTAGGGGGGGGTTACTCCCTTCCCTGCTTGGAGCAAACTTGGCATCCGTGTCAAGTCTGTACCATCACAATACTGCATATGCAAACTATACGAGACATTTATACTATTAGCATGTTATGCAAGTGACATCTGATGCATCAGTCAATGTAAACGTATACCTTTACTATACATATTCTCTACACTTCACAATATTATATCCATTCTGACAATACATCATGCATATTTCACGCAGGTAATTTACACATTACTATGCTGAATCATGTAATAACTTCTTGTACATTGAACAATGTAAGAGGGGGCCCTTCCCTATCAGCTAACTTGGAGCTAGATGGGGCAGGGACACCAAACCTAGAAGGCAGAACAATCAACCTAGAATTGGCACTTAGGCTCAGTTTAGGCAGTGAGCTCTGAGAAACATAAACGCCTTTGTGGAGCACACTGAGAGGCAAATCCACTGGGCTCCTGGGAAAATCATAACTGAAGCATACTACTGGCTTGACAGCTCGGTCAGTCTTTCTGAGGGGACAACTACAGTCTCTGTACTCTCAGCACTGGTCTGGGGACTCTCATCACTTGTGAAGGGTACCTCTGCCTGGATGGGAACATCCAAACTTGGGGCACTGTCGGATCCTTGCTCCGCAGGCTCTGTTTCTACAACACTTGACTCATTTTGCAAAGGCTCAGGCACAATCAAACTTTGAGGCACTGAAGGGGGGGGTTGTCCGCACTCTCATGGTGTTCTTCAAATTCTAGTATGTCACCAGAAAGACTCAAACCATCAGCCCCTCCTTCAGGCAAATCATGCAGTTCCACAATACACAAGAGACTCAGCATCTTCAGACGTGATACTTTGCACTTCACTTCCTGTGAGCATTGGTTCCAAGGACAAAGTTGGGGGGTAAGGCAGTCCAGTAGGTCTAGCTTCATCCCCACAATTAGTCATAGGGTTTCCTCAAAACAGCTAACTCAGTTCATAAGAGGGGTAATAGGCATTGTCAAACTCACTATCATCAGAATCTGACTGACGATCACTATCAGTCTGGACCTGCTGGGGGGGAACCCTTAAATCTGTATCCACTGGGGTAGGTTGACTCTGTCTCTTCCTTGCAGCAGCACGAGTCATTGGCCCAGGGGAATCAATCTCTGATTGTTCAGCCTCAATTATGACTTGGCCAATAGGTAGCAAGTGGAGTTGTTCTCTGGGCGCACCTTGTACACAGATAAACCATCCAACTTTCCAACTACTACATGGGGAAGATGATACCACTGATCAGCAATTTTGTGTTTACCATGCAGTCCCAAATTGCGTAACAACGCATGGTCTCTAGGTCGAAGCTCTTGAGCCTTTACTTTTTTATCATGCCTCTCTTTGTTGGCTAGATTTCTCCTGGCGGCCATTGTCTGGACCAGTTGATTCAATTGAGCTTTCAGTTTTTGTACATATTGCAAGTAGTTTTTGGCTCAGACCCCATCTGGAAAGACCCCAAAACAGACATCAACTGGCAACCGAGCCTCTCTCCCGAACATGACGCAGTAGGGGGAGAACCCAGTAACATCATTTTTCATGCAATTGTATGCGTGTACCAAGGTGCTAATCTGATGGCTCCATTTATGTTTGTCTTTTGGGTGGTGGGTGCCCAGCATGTCTAGAAGAGTGCGGTTAAAATATTCTGGTTGAGGGTCTCCCTGCTGGTGATAGGGGGTGGTTCTTGACTTTCACACCCCTAATAGAGAGAGCATTTCTTTGATTAGTCGACTCTCAAAGTCTCTGCCCTGGTCAGAGTGGATCTGCTGATGGGCACCATAGTGGACGAAGAAATTTTCCACTAGCACCTTGGCCACGGTAGATGCCTTTTGATCTTTGGTGGGAAAAGCTTGTGCATACCGTGTGAAATGATCCATAACCACTAACACATTGCCAATGTTCCGCTGATCAGGTTCTAAACACCAGAAGTCTATGCAGACTAGTTCCATGGGGGTGCTGGTAGTAATATTAACAAGGGGGGCAGCCCTCTGAGGCAGGGCTTCTCTTTGCAGGCAGTGACTACAAGTCTTTACATGGTGCTCAACATCGGCCCCCATTTTGGGCCAGTAGAAGCGAGATCGTACCAGGTCAAGGGTTCTGTCAATACTGAGGTGCCCCATGTGATTGTGGAGAGACCTCAGAACCAAATCTTTAAAGGCTGTGAGCAGAACCAACTGTTGCTTGTCTACTTTGCCACTATGATCTACTGTCTCTCTATACAACAACTGATTGAACAATTTCAATCTGGGGCCTTCTTTAAACAATAAAACAGTTCACAAGTCAGTGGAATGTAACTTAGACATGTCTTTCCCTGCACGCAGGGCATCAAGTGCTGGGATTGGGATATTGGGATTGAGCCCACTGAATGCTGTCATTGTCAAATTGAGGTAGTGCACTAATATCTAGAGCAGAGAAGTGACGATAAGCAGCTGGTATGCAGGTGACAGAAGGGCCCAAGCAATCTACTAAACAGTCCACTGTGTCCACAGACATCTGTTCATCTCTATCAAACTTTTGGCACAATGCTCGAATGTCAGGTTCAGACAACCTGACCCAATCACTCTTGGAAGTGGGCCTTCGGGATAGGGTGTCAGCATCAATATGGTTCAGGCCTGGTCTGTATTCGACAGCATAATCCTAGGTTGATAATGCAGAAAGCCACCGGTGCCCAGTGGTATCTAACTTAGCTGAAGTCTGTACATAGGTCAATGGGTTATTGTCAGTCTTCACCAATATCTTTGTCCCACAGAGGTATTCATAAAACTGGTCAACGATGGCCTATTTTAGCGCAAGGAACTCCAACCTATGCACAGGGTAGTTTCGTTCAGACGGGGTCAAGCTCCTACTAATGAAAGCTACTGGTCTCAGGCCATCCTCATGGTCTTGATACAGCACTGCTCCTAGACCATGCAGACTAACGTCCATATGCAGCACATAGGGTTTGGTGGGGTCAGCATAGGCGAGGATGGGGGCGTGGGTGAGCTGGTATATGATCTCATGGAAGGCTGCTTCACAGTCGGGCGTCCAGCTGGCCTTGAAGAGTTCACCTAGGTGGAAGTATACTTTTTCTGGTTCTTTAACGGTCCATTTTTTATATTTACGATTGGTTGGAGGGTAACCCTGGGTAAGGTTCAAGATTGGGCGAATCACTTTGGAATAATCTTTTATGAACCTGCGGTAGTAGCCACAGAACCCCAGGAAATGTTGTAGTTCTTTCAGATTATGGGGCTGGGACCAAGTAGTCAGTGCTTCAACCTTACTGGGATCAGTCTCTATCCTTTTTGTAGATACTATGTGCCCCACATACTTCACGGAGGTTTGGAAAAACTGGCACTTGTCAATGGACAGCTTGAGGCCGAAGTCTTCCAGTCAGTCTAGGACTTTAAACAGTTGGTTCTCATGCTCCTCTAAGGTGCTCCCAAACACAATGACATCATCCAAGTACACCAGGCATCCCAGCAAACTCATATCTCCCACCACACGTTCCATCAGTCACTGAAAGGTGGCCAGGGCGCCCGATATCCCCTGTGGCATCCTCAGATACTCGTAGAACCCCAATGGACATATGAAGGTTGTTTTCTCATGGTCTTCAAGGGCCATCAGGATCGGGTAGTATTCATTGCAAAGATCCAACACCGAGAACCATTTGCTCCCATTCAAGCAGTCCAGGGCATCTTATATACGAGACATAGTGTATTGGTCTGGGATGATCCACCAGTTCAGGGTTCAATAATCAACCCACTTCCTCACAGGCCCATTTTTCTTATGCACAACCACAATGGGAGAGGCATATGGGCTCCTGGATTCTTGTATCATGCCAGCAGCGAGCATTTCCCGAAGGTGTCTTCTCACATCATCTATGTCTGCTGGGGCTAGGCGTCGGGACCTCTCTCTTAATGGCTGTTCATCATGCAGATGTATGTGATGCTCCACACCCTGGACACATCCCACATCCCATTCCTTCACTGAAAACACTTGGTCTCTCTGGGCAAGTCTCTTGCTAATTCTAGCCTTCCATTCAGCTGGCAACAGGAAGTCACCAAAGTCAAATAAGTCTGGGGTCACTCTCTCCTTCTCACCAGGGTGCTTGTTGCTGGGCAATTCTGCAGTGTCTGCGCAGTGTACCATAGCTAGGGTGCACCCTCTGTTCACCTGGATTTCCCAATCTGACACACTGTGAATCTGGACCATCACTCATCGCATGTAGGCATGGGCACGAACGTGGAGCAGGGAGCTGATCCCCAGACAGGTCTCTCGTCGATGGCTTTCTCTGTGCAGCGGGTAGTCTGGCTGGGCCAGTGTGGCAAGGCCCAGGCCAAATGGAGACAAATTCAGATACAGTCCATTTGGGGCTAGATACAGCTTCCAGCAAGCAGAACACAGTCCACACAGTGGGGAACCAAATCACGACCCACTAATGACTCACAGCACATTTACATGTAAGGAAATTCTACTGTACCAGGCAAACCGCTCTCCCGTCATGATCGCAGAGTCTCTACACAAACCGGGGATTCAAAAGCAGCTGGAAATCCTGATAGGACGATCGCATTCAGCAAAATCTTTGGTCTTCTTTAGGTATGAGCCTGGTAAAAAAAATCTGTGGCTTACTTCGTTCTCACAAACTTGGATTTAGTCTGAAATAATTCTCTTCTCTCCCTCTCAGGGGCAGCAGGCAGACATGCAGGCCACAACTCAGGCCTTTCCACAGTTCTTCCATGCAAAACTACTCAGACGGCTGCTTGACTGTCTCAAGCTATTGCTTCTTCAGTTCCCAACTTAGATCTGACTAAGCTGCCAGCAAGCCTGGGACTTTCCCCAGCATCCAAAAGGTTTGGTTGGCTGAGCTGTCTGTCAATCACAACAAAGGCTCCACCTTCATGTGCAAAAAAAGGTGCCAAAAGCCCAAAACTACAATTCCTACAGATTTTGACTCCAGACAGCTCCTGTAGTACGACTCCATTTTAGGTCCCACCAGTACTGATTGGTCCAATTCGGCAGTCCAGGACCAAGATAGTGGAGATAAACAAAACAGTCCTTGCTGCAAAGAAGGCAGGTTAGACAAACTAAATTATCATTATCACTAAATGATTTTCAGCAAATAGTTACATCTTTCAACAGGGCTCCCTCTCAGATTACTTATGACTACAATTCAGGCAGCTCTTAAAGAGACAGTACACAGAGGCTATACAGGCACTCTCTGGCAATCACATTTAAACTGCTAAAACGCAGGACACCAGCCTGGCAGTGAGCATTTCGGCAAGCTCAGGGAAGACTTTTTGGGAACCCCCATTTATAGAGGGGTTACACGTGTATTACATTACAAAACACTAACTTTTTCTTTAAGTTTTTTTGTTTTGTTTTGTTATGTATCTATTTTCTGTAGATGTTCTGTTTAGATGTTAGTGTACTCCACTTTTGGTCTTATGTCCCACCTCTAACCAAAACCCCAAAAATAGACAAAAAAAAGATGATAGGGAGCTCTCCAGCATCATGTATGAATATTGTAATCAGTAGAATGCTAAAAACAAAAATGTGTTTATTGCCCTGGCATGCATTATGAAAGTATGAATTACTTATAACATAAAACTATTGGCAAATTCAGATGTATGCATGTTATGTTATCAGTCAATAAAGACAAATTGGGCAAGCACATATCGGGAGCTACAGATCAGCTTCAAACAAATTGCTCTCAACCGTGTATCACATTATAAAACACTAACTTTTTCTTGCCTTTTTTTATGTATCTATTCTCTGTAGATGTTCTCTTTAGATGTTGTTAGTGTAATCCACTTTTGGTGTTATGCCCCCCTCAACCAAAAGAGAGAGAGAGAGAGAGAGAATGAGAATATGGTGCTCTCCAGGGTCATGCATGAAAATATAATCAGTAATGAAATAAACAAAGGTCAACACTTGATATTCAGCGAGGACATACATATTTATCTGCAGCTTATGCTACAAATAATGGAAACCTGTGGAATGGGCAGACTGGATGGACCACTGTTTTTTTCTGCCAACACAGTCAATGGTTCTGTATTTCTAAATTGGTAAATCATGTGAAGTCCATTGAAGGGGGAAGGGGTGGACAGACACAAGGGCATAATGCTGCTTCCATAAGTTTTCCCTCTATGTTTTCTAAATTACTTTACAAAGTTTGATTTAAACGGGAGCCCTGATTTACTTACTGTCTCAATCAGCTCGATGTCTGACTATCGCACCCCTGATTCAGAGCAGAAATATTTGCAGGCATGCTGATGGTCCAGCAGGCTCAGACAGCAAGGCAGCAATCGTAGGTCCATGACATGGACTGAGGTGGAAGAAACTGCAAAGAAATTAGAACAAGTCTGGATGGTCCAATTCCCGCTTCCGGCACCAGCACACTGGTGCAGCTTATGTGGCAGCAACCAAGGCTAGAACGGACAAACTGGCTACCGCCACATATTCCTTCTTTTTTTATACCTTCCCTGATAGTCTGGCTTCTCCTGTTCCCCACTGTCCGACAGTCTAAGGCAGCCCTGAAGGTACCAATGTGGGACAATTTAAGACACCCACAAAGTCCCACAAAAGAAAAATGTGTGAACTAGGTAGTTTAGTAATGGTTAGCATTGGGGGCTGCTGAACGGCAGGCAGTTAACACTTTGAAAACAATAATCTGCCAGCTCTGCATTAAGCAACCCCCAGTGCTAATGATTCCTAAGCTGCTTTAGTTCAGTTCACATGTCTTTGCTTTTGGGAGACAGTTGTAGCTGTCTGAATAGGCAACTGCCCTCTTTTGTTTTGGGAAGCAGGATGGGGCATGGCAGAAATTCCAAGGGGGGGGTTCATGGGGAAAAAAATGTCTGCCAGCCCTGCTATTAACGGTCAAGGAGACCTATGGTAATTTTGAATTTTGTGTGTTATAGGGCATTCAGTCAGGAATCATATAAACGATGTGCACACAGGTGAAGTTAGTTCACTTACTTTTATCTGGATTTACCACATACCTGTACGAACATAGAAAATCTGTATTGATTCACAGGTTGAGCACCAAATTTGCACCACATTGTTTAAATGAAAACAAATTATTTCCTGTACAGCACTGTTATGATGCACAGGTGTAGTATCTAACTGTACTGTTTCAATATAGCAGTGTCAGTGGTTCAGTAGGTAGCACACTCGCCTCTGAGGCCAGGAGATCAGAGGGCTGTGGGTTCAGTTCCCACATCTGGCACTTGGGTTAATATCCCAGTACTGACACTGTAGTGCAGCATGAGAGGGGTGCTGCACTTCTGAGGTGCCATCTTTCGGATGAGATGTTAAACCGAGGTCCCATCCACCTGGATTGGTGGTAGTTCAGGTGGATGTTAAAGATCCCATGGCACTTATCGAAAAGAGTAGAGGAGTTTTTATTGACATGATTAACATAAACAAAAACAATTTAAAAAAAAAAAACATCATCCATACAGACAGAACTAAAAATAAACAGTGTGAATAACTTCAGATAATAAACAGAAATAGAAAAAGAATACCTACTACATACTTGATGGCTAATCCAACAAACCAAAACAAATAACCAGAGGCAGATAATATAAAATAAGCAGGTAATACACTACTGTAAGTCGTTATGATAAATAGGACCTTATTTAAACTTAATAAAGTGGAGAAAGTCTTTCCACCATTTGAGTAGTGTCCCTGGAGTTACTCTTAGTGTATCCTGAGAATAAATTCGAAAGAGTTCCTTTACAATCAAAATACTGACACAGGAATAAGGCATTTTCCTTTGATAAATAACCCATTGGCACCGAGCTTGCCATAAATAATATCTTAAACACCCCAGAAATAAAGATAGTGTCCCTTCATGAAAGCCAGACAGGTTAACTGGGTAACATCCTAGGATCAGAATTTCATATGACATACCATTTAACCACTTGAAACCCCACAAATTCACTAAATAAGCCCATAAACCTTTAGCATAAGAACATCTGAGAAAAAAATGTTCCATAGACTCTTCCACATTTATACAGTCTAAATATGGACACTTTCTTTCCTCTAATGCCTTGTACTTGGCGTTGCACCAAACATTCAAGTGGCCATAAAAAATTAACCACTGAGTTTCCCATTGGTTATGAGGCATCCTACGGTTGTTTAACTGAGCCAGTACTATAGAGTTTAGAGCCGAAGGGCAATTTTTAAAACAAGGCTCAGAGGGAAGTAACTGTGACATCAAATAGTGATAAAGTCCCTTCGTACTGTTACTCAGAATTGTTTGCTTCTGCATTTTCCATTTAAATAATTTTTGCACTGTGGACCTAAAATACAACGGGATATACAGATGGTAATTTAATTTTGGGGCAAAATTGTGCCAATTCTTAAAATATTTACCCATTGACCTTAAATTCCAGGAATCTTCTGCCCTTAAATCAGCTACTAATCCACCTTTAATCGAATTTATAATAAATAAAGAATGCACAAAAACTACTGGGTCTATCATTCCCAGATCTCCTAAATTCTTTTGCAGATACGTATAACCCCGCTTCACAGGATTTAACCGGTTTCCCCAGAGCATCTGAAAAAAATAAACTGTACATTCTAGTCTCCAGAGGAACCGGAAGTGGGAAAATCATAGCCACATACTGTACACAAGGGATAAGAAACTGTCTGATCACCTGTACACATTTTAATTTTGACAACTTCCACTGTTTCCACCTATTCACCTTTAACTCTACCATTTGAAGAGCACATTCCCAGTTTTCCCTTGGCATATTTTGGGGACCAAACTTAATCCCCAAAATTTTAAGTGGATTCCTAGAAAAGTGAATGCCTTCCTGCCACACCTCCTCAGGTCCTGTTGCTCCAATGAATAATCCCTTAGTCTTGTGTAAATTTAGTTTCGCATTCGAGATCTTAGAGAAGGCATCAAAAGCCGACACGAAGCTGGTTACAGAAGCTGTGTCTTTGAAATATAGCACTAGATCATCTGCATAGGCTTGTACCAATAAATGGGAATCCATAAGTACATTGTCTGAAATACCCTTCCATTTCTGTGAGAAAATTAAGGTTTGCAAAAAGGGATCTAAAGCAAAAGTATAAAGAAGAGGGCTAAGAGGGCACCCCTGACGAACTCCTGTATATAAATGAAAACCTTCTGCCTTACAACCTTTCAAAAATGGAAACACCATATAGCTGTCATATAATCTCTCTATTATCTTCACCATTTGTGAAGGAACCCCATAATGTGCTAGAGTTAAGAAAAGAAAGGGCAAATACACTCTGTCAAAGGCTTTATCTAAATCTGCTGCTATCAAACTATTTGTCACACCTATGTCGGTGAGATGTTCAATGACATCTCGTATTAACATAAGAGCTGATTGCACCCGTCTATCAGGTGGCCGCTAAATTGATAAGGTGAAATGACCCATCTAGCATAGTTTTTCAACCGATTGTTTAAAATACAGGTAAAGATTTTATAGTCTGAATTTAAAAGGGTAATTGGCCTCCAATTAGCAATATTGTGTTTATCCCCAGATTTAAATATATAAATTAATAACCCTTCTGAAAAAGAGGGAAAAATAACAACTTTTTCCAAGAAAAACTGAAATAAAATATACAAACATTGGCTCAATTCTTCTGAAAAACCTTTGTACAAATTATTAGAAAGGCCATCCATTCCGGGCGAAATGTTCAATTTCAGTTTCCCAATTGTACTTAAAATTTCCGCTTGCGAAATTGGACCCCACAACTCTGAGGTTTCTGCTACTTTAACAGGGACTGCAATTGCACTCAAATAGGAAATCATAGATGTGTTTGAAATTGAAACTGAGGGTTCAAGAGACCGAAAATGCTCCATTATTACCTCTCGAAGTTGTACAACAGAGGTAGCCAATGTATTATCTGATTTCTGTAGCACATCCATATTCATGGAATCCCTTAGCTGCTTGCACATTTCAAAAGGATCACCAATTAATAAGGATGGCTTGCATAGTTTTACCTCTATTATATTGAAATACTCTCATTTTCTCCTTTAGTATAGCAATTTGGTCAGAGTAGTCTAATCTAGAGGTATAAGCTATGGTCATAAGCCTCTGCAATTGCTGCCTAAGACCCAAATAGTGCAGAAATGTGTAATTTTTTGTTCTAACTCCTTGTTTCTTAAACCAATTCCTTAAATCGGCCTTTGTCTCTAACCACCAATCCCCCAGGTCTGAATATAAAAAGGCCACTGATAACCTTGCTCTTAAAAGGTGTTTAACCCCAGATTGTATATAAGGTAGTTCTAATGAGGAGTTATTAAGTTTCCACCTAATTTGTCTGTGTTCTTGTATACCTGCAAGCCAAAAAGTACAGTGCAAAAATGAATGGTCTGAGAATTCACATGGAAACATATTAAAAGATTCCACTTGCATATTTGGTGAAACTAGCATATAATCAATCAAGGTGAAACTTTTCCCCTTTTGAGAATCTAGGTCCTGCAGGTAAGTAGATATTACAATTCAAAAGACCAGCGTCTTTGATGATTTACCCAATGTGTTAGAGTCACAATATAGTTTCTTGTTTTGAGAGGAGTCCGGAATGGAACAATTAAAATCTCCTCCCCACAATACCCTGACTGTTGTTAACAGAAAAGGTTGAATAGCTTTTAGGCAAATTACTCTGCCTGCTTTCGTTTGAGGGTTATAGATGTTAATAAACCGAAAACATAAACCTTGCCATTTCCCATCCACTAGCAATACCCTTCCTGGTATCAGATCAATCAAATTGTGCAGCTGAAAAGAATATGAGTTAAACACAATACCTACACTATCTGCAGTATCCTCACCAAATGACCAAAAAGAAGGGCCCCACACCCAGTCCCTTTTGAAAGATGCAAGCTGCTCTATGGAATGCATCCATGTTTCCTGCAAAAAACATACAGACAAATGTTGATTGTGAATATAATAAAAAAGGGCTTGTCTCTTAGTCACATTCAACAAACTATGTGTGTTTAAAGAGCTCCAAACCAACCGCATACATGTTTAGATTACAAACAACAAACCATTATTTTTTCCTCTTTTTCTTCTTTTTCTCTTTATAGTTATCCACTGGCTGTGACCTAGTCGATAGGGAGGATTTTTGTGAATCCGAGTCCCCCATATCTCGCTCTGTAACCCCCCATTGGGCAAAAAGAGCAGCATAGGAATTACTTGTTTCAGTTAACGCCACCGGGGGGGTAGGTTTGGGATGCAAGTTCCTAGAGGATCGTCTTTGGGGCAAAACTGTCATAGGGCCAAGTACCATAGAGTTGATACCTGCCCCCTCCGTGACCTCTTCTGTATAGCATACAAGGGGAAATTGTAAAGGATCAGGGGGTCCCATACTAACCTTTGAAGGTATAATCAAGCCTGAAGCAAATCCTTGCTCATCCTTATCAATTACCATTGTAGGCTTACTGTTAACCAGGACCTTGTCTTTTATCTCCCCTTCTATTCCATTTTGTTTTCTAACTGGAGGATGTTTTAACTGGATAGTAGAAGAAGGAGGAGGGGGACAGGCGGGAGGGAGGGGTGCCAGAACTATGGCTTTCTGGGCTTTCTGGATAAGCAAATCAGAATTAGAAATGGAGGATTTGTTTTTGGCGGCCCAAGGGCATACCTTAAACACGTGACCTTTTGCTTCACACAGGTCACAATGAGACTGGTTATTACAGAACATGGTTAAATGCCCTACTGCCCCACAATTGTCACAGCGTGGTTGATCACATACACTGGAAAGATGTGTCCTGGCTCCACACTTGTAACATGCACAGGGTTGTCCGCTATAGAAACATACCCCCCTATCCCTTCCTAACAAAAAGGAGTTAGGTATGTGCTCAATCCCTGCCTCAGATTGCCTTAATTTAATTTTATACTTCCAACCCCCCCGTCCAGAATTGTTCTGAATCCAGAATGGGTTCCGGCTCACTCAACACCTCACATTTTTGGGTTAACCAAAAGGTGATATCCTCCACCCGGACTCCTTCATTCCGTAACATGACTGTAACAAATTTAATCAAAGGTTTGGAGAGAGGAATGACAAAAAAAAGGAGTCCACACAGGAGAGAACTTAACCTGACCATACCTAACCCAAAATAGATCTAAAGCATGTTGTGTTCGAAAACTTATATCAAAATTATCCTCCCCCAAAATATTTATAAAGGCATAAACATCATGAGGAGTAAAATGCAATGAGTCCTTTAGCAGTGTTTTCCCAACATAGTGCCTGTCTGGTCTAACCTCCAGCCCTCCTTTATACCGCAGCAGCACCGCATTACGTCTGGGAGCTGCTTCCCTGTTGGAATTAGAGAAAAGCTCAGACATCAAGGGCTTCTGTGTTGGGGGGGTTGTAGTATTGATGTATCTTGTTCCTTATGTAAACTCTCCTGTGATTGTTTTTCCAGGCTCGAATGTCATAACAAAGTTACGGGGGAAAGTTTGTCTGACCCCAAAGTTTCCAAGGGAAGCTGTATACCCTCCTTCTCAGCCTGTTTGTTGTTCAGGTTATCCTTTTCTTTATACTGCTGAGTAGCTGGTTTCCACTCAGGAGAGTGTTGTGAGAAAGTTAAATCAGAATCCCAAGCTGGATCCGGCTTCCACACACCCGTTTCCACCTGCTTCCAGCCAGCCTCACGTAGAGCTTTATGAGGAGACCAAGATTCCCGAGGGCTATCCTCCTTAAAATGAGGAGGTTCAGTCCTCCAGGAGTGCATGTCAAAGGTAGATATCTGTTTTGGAGCTGTTTTACTAGGAAAATAGAAATCTGTAACCCCAAATTGCGAGCTATCTGATGATTGATAAATCACCTCAGTTAGGGCCGATGTTTCTTCCTGAATATGATGTTTAAATACGAAACCGGCAACTTTGTTCAAGGGAGACGCCTCATTCTGAGCAAAAGTAGCAGCTGGCATTGTTAAAGAAACAGTGCTTTGACATACGTTTACAACATCATCCCACTTTATGTTATCAGAAGCCAAACCAGGCTGTAGGCACTCGTTTTCCCCTGCGATTAGATTGCCAGCCTGTAAAGAAGCAAAAAACCCCATAGGCATCCCCAAGTTTACATCAGAGTTATGCGGTGCAGAGCTCCACCCTACGGGACCTCCAGCGCTTCTGAAGTCTACCAGGGAATTGTCAATGCTCCTAGCACAGCTGTCACTGCAATAATCACTGTAATTGGGAGACACAGAGCAGGGCTGTGAGACTGTGAGTTGCTGCGATAAAGTTTCTGATGCTTGGGCTGTTTCTTTTGTTTCAAAATCCAACCCGCCCGTTTTAACAGGAAAGGGAGTCACTATACCTGTATGACTTGCATTCTCCTACTCCAGAGCCGCAGTACATACAACACTATGCTCTTTCAGATTTCCGTGTCCCCTTGTTGTATTTTTCAACTGTATGTCATGGTCGCACCCCTCAGGACCTCCTGAGGGAGCTAGTTCTTTCAATAAAGCAGGTAAAGCAGCCGTAGTGCTCTCGCTGTTCGGGATACCGCTATGCAGTTTTATATTCACCTTTTATTCATTCAGCGCTGAGTCTATTCCATAAATATTAACTTCCACATCAGGCAGTACTGTTCCATGCAGTAAAAGCGAAGCGTTTTCTTGCTTATTTGCTATTTGCACCGAATGCTCCCAGTTCACTACAGCGTCAAGAAATTCCACATCTGAATCAATTTCAGCCGTAACCAAGGCTGGAGCCTCCATATTACCCAGAGCGGGAGCTGAGGCTAGCTCTCCCACTCTGCAGACTTCCTCCTCCTTCGGTAGTCCACTTCGAGTGACCATCTTGGCAATGGCCTGTCCCCCTACTGGCAGCAATGCAGCAACCGAGTAGGGGAATTTCCCCGGTGTCCTGGCCAAATTTCCCTCAGTCACTAAAAAAAATACCACCAACAGCTTAATCTGGTTCAAGGTCAGTTGGCATCCCCCTCTCCAGGGTCGTGCCTGAAAATAGGCAGGATTTGTCTAATGCACTTACCTGGTCAACAAAAACTAAATAAATAAAAATATAAACCTTAGCATTTATCACATGTAACTGAAAATGATGAAAGAACAATTTTGTGTAATTCTAGTGTATTTAATTATGAATCAAAACTGTTTTTAAAATTAACTGCCTGGAGTTTGTGATTCACTATGTAGGTTGAACCCTTTTTTAACTGTTGTTCAAGTAGCCTTACAAATTAACATCTGTAATTTGATTGTTTGTTGTACCAAAATCCCACCCGCATGGGTCTAATTAATGGGGGTTGAAAGTCCTTATCTAACGATGCTTTATTAGAAAATCAAGATTTGAACATGTTCCTTGTGGTAGCATGTAGATGTATTTATAAGGCTGTTTTGCTGGAGGGAAAAACTATCCCTGATTAAGCCTCTTTTGTGATATGAAGTGCAGGGCTGTTTCTCCCTGAAGCTGCTTGGGTTGTCTCTTGTGATAACATGGTAGGGTCACTGCAGTACATTTTTAAATGAAAGACATGTATTGCACCTATGGAATGCTGTTTAAAGAACTAATTAAAGAAGTAAAAATATTAAAAGAAAATAGCACGTTCAGGAGGAGAGATAGTTCATAGTTCGTTGGTCAATACCAGCAGGAACATCTGCCAGAACTAGACTCATAGTGGATTCCCTGCAGGGGGAGGGCCTCAAACAACTGGTACAGCAACCCACAAGAGACAGGGCTATCCTAGATCTAGTACTGACTAACAAAGAAGGGATCACAGATCTCCAGGTAGAAGGTCACCTGGGGGCCAGTGACCATCACATGGTATGGTTCAATTTGGCTACTACATCTAAATCATCCCATTCCAAGGCAAAAATATGGGACTTCAGAGGAGCTGACTTTGATAAGATGGCCAACAGAGTTAAGCTAGCCCTGGCAAAAAGAAACACAGGTGAGAGGGTACAGGCAAAGTGGGCAAGCATTAAGGATGCAATACTTGAAGCAACATCCCATTGTGTTAGACAGAAAAGTAAGTGCAAAAGAAGAAGGAAACCACTTTGGTTCTCAAATACCGTAGCAGAAAAGGTCAGAGCCAAAAGGCTGGCCTTCAGGAAATATAAGGGAACACAGTGGGATGAAGATAGGGAGGCATACCAAACTGCCCTAAGGGAAGCAGGGAAGGCAGTAAGGCAGGCAAAGTCCCAAACTGAGGAAACACTAGCACGAACAGTAAAAGAAGGTGACAAGACTTTCTATAGATACATTAGTGAAAGGAGAAAGTCCAGAGGGGTATTGCTAAGCTTAATGGAGAAAAGGAGCATGTGAGGAGAGGACCCTGTAAAGGCATCTATCCTAAATAGATACTTTTGCTCAGTATTTACTGAAGAGAGGTAGGGCAGGGCCCACAGCTCAGCATCATGGACACAGGGGAGGGAGGTGAGCACTACTCCCTTCACAAAAGAAAGGGTCCTACAAGAGCTTGCTAGCTCAGGGTGGATAAGGCAATGGGACCTGATGGCATACATCCCAGGGTACTTAAGGAGCTAAAGGAGGAACTAGCAGAGCCATTAGCAGAATTGTTTTAGTGAGTCTCTGAGCACAGGAGAGGTCCCAGAAGACTGGAGAAGGGCTCATGTGATCCCCGCCTCCACAAGAGTGGTAGCAGGGAGGAGGTGGGGAACTACAGACCGGTCAGTCTTACCTCAGTAGTGGGCAAGATTATGGAGGCACTCCTTAAGGAAAGGATAGTGCAACACCTGGAATCCATAGGGGCACAGGATCCAAGACAGCATGGGTTTACAAAAGGAAGGTCCTGTCAAACTAATCTCATAGATTTCTTTGACTGGGTAACCAGAGTGGTGGACCAAGGGGGAGCAGTTGATGTCGCCTACCTTGACTTCAGCAAAGCTTTTGACACTGTTCCACATAGAAGATTGATAAATAAGCTGGGTAGGCTCGGGGTGGGTCAGAAGTTGGTCAACTGGGTGGCAAACTGGTTGACGGGCAGAAAACAGAGAGTGGTGGTAAATGGTATACAGTCAGAAGAGATGCAAGTCACAAGTGGGTACCTCAGGGATCAGTCCTGGGGCCAGTCCTATTCAACATCTTCATTAGTGACCTTGCAGATGGACTGAGGGTAAGGCTTGTCTGTTTGCAGATGACACCAAGATCTGCAACAGGTAGATGATCCAGATGGGGTGGGCAGAATAAGAAGAAATCTGGATAAACTAGCAGAATGGTCAGAAGAGTGGCAACTGGGATTTAATGCAAAGAAGTGCAAAATCATGCACATAGGGAAGAGAAACCCTGAAGCCACCTATAGGCTGGGAGGAGTTGCTAGCAGTCACAAAGGAAGAAAGAGACTTGGGCATCATCATCACTGATGACCTAAAATCATCAAGCAGACCTCTAAAGCAGTAGGTAAGGCTAGGGGGTGTTAGGGGTGTATTAGCAGGGTATCACAAGTCGTAAGAGGAGTAATAATCCCTCTGTATAAGACATTAGTTAGGCCCCATCTGGAGTACTGCGTGCAGTATTGGAGCCACACCTTCACAAGGACATTAACCAAATTGAGGCAGTCCAGAGAAGGGCAACCAAAATGGTGCAGGGACTGCATCAGAAGACATATGAGGACAGATTAACGGAGCTCAATATGTATACCCTTGAGCAAAGGAGGGAGAGAGGTGATATGATCGAGGCATTCAAACACCTTAAGGGCATAAACAAGGTGAAAGAGTCTAACATGTTTAAATATAAGAAAATAGCAGGACAAGAGGACACAGCATGAGATTAGAGGGAGGCCGATTAAGGGGAATGTGAGGAAATTCTTTTCACAGAAAGGGTGGTCGATGCATGGAATGGCCTACCTCAGGAAGTGGTGGCTATGAATACAGTGCAGGGCTTCAAACAGGCATGGGATAGGCATAAGGGAGCAATACAAATGACTATGAATAGATAGGTCACTGACAGAGCAAAGGCCGATGGCACATTTATAAGGTAGAAAAAGGAATGGGCAGACTGGATGGGCCTTGCGGTCCTTATCTGCCGTCAACTTCTATGTTTCTATGTTTCTATTCTGATGGGATAAATACAAGCACTAAAGGTGCTCACACCACACTGCAGCAGTTCAAACTAAGAACAGTGAAATAAAGATGATGGCATTAAAAACAATCTCTCCCACATGCCCTCCCCTGACTTGCTGACAGTGCCAGTGGCATGCAAGGCTTGCTCGTGGGGCAGGGGTTTGCTTAGGAAGGGAAGCACAAGGAATTCGGCTCACCGCCTGCCTGTGTCAGTCCCTACTGGACACCTGCAACAGTCCCTCTCAGTGACAAGCACACACAGCAAGGTATTGGACTGGTTAGTGAACAACTACTGTGGGGACACATGTCATGGGATGGGAGGGGAGCAACGGTTGGGAATGGGCAAGCATACACAGCAAGTACTGGTTAGCGAACAACTATGGTGGAGACACATGTCGCAGGAGGGGGAGGAGCAGTGGGAATGGACATTCATGTCACGTTCACCACTGAACAGCACATCATCAATATTGTGCCTCGCTTGTCGGCAACTGTGCCTCCATGCCTGCCTTCTGCTACTATATGCCCTCTCCTTGCTTGCTTCCTCAGGAATCCGGGATCTGTTCCACTGCATACAGTATTTCCCCTGCGCTGGCATGTCTCCTGAAGTTTCTCCATTCTCCTGCTCAGAACAGTGATGATGCTGCAATGGGAACAGGACGGCACTTGGTGGTTTGGGGGATGCTTCAGTGGGAATGGGACGGCACTTGTTGGTGGCTGGGGGGTGGTGCTTCAGTGGGAACAGGACAGCACTTGTTCGTGGTTGGGGGGAGGTAACTGATGGGCAGAACTTGAGTCTATCGATACTGCATGTCGTCTTTCAGGTTAAGTAGTGCAGCAGACTGGGCTATAGTACACAGACTGTGGAGGCAACATTTGTCACCTCATGAGGTTGTTCATTCACAAGCTGCTTTTCTACTAGTCCTCCCAAGAGGACTGCAGGGCTACGCCCATGCAGCCATAAAAATTAAACTAAAAAAAGGAATTGATTTTGCTAGTGTGCTATGTCCTGATTTCCAGCACATTTTTTTATCCATGCATTCTGCTCTCTCAATGCACAGATCATAGCCAATCAAGATGCAGTATTTTCCCTACCTATTTTGTATGGTAAAGAAATGAAATATTCTTTCATTCGCTCACCCCCAGTGGTATAAAGAACCAGCCTTATGTCTCTTGATAACAACAACTTGTATACAACTGTGAGTTCTTGGAGTGTGGCCCTGCAATATTACATATGGCAGCAGTATGCTTGATTTGCACATTTTACATGGATCACCTCACTTCAATAACAGTCAAGACTTTTTTTGTTGTCTAGATAAGCATTTATATGTTTCTATCAGTATCCAGAGTTTCTCCTCCATACTCTGTTGCTTATTCATACAAGCCATTCATTCATATATTTCACTTGTATCCAGTGGCCCGCCACCAACATGCAATTCATTCCCATATGCATGCATATTATTACATTGGTGCATCCAGAGCAATAAAGACAAAAAACAAATTAGTATAACATAAATATATACTGTATTGTGTGTAGTGTCACAAACCCCCACCCCCACACAAAAGCACACACATACCACATTCCCAACACTAAACCTTTCAGTCATTCACCTAGTGATCCATCTTGTCCTATGTTACAAGAAACTAACCAAACACTCAGTCATCCAGCTGAACAGTTACATATTTACAATGGTTATTATTATTTCTCCCTGACATCGCCACCCACACAGCAAACAGACTGCCATGCAGAACCTCTATTCACTCATTCATATATGTCCAGTAGAGTCCAGTGTCAACCCTCCTCAACTCAAGTCCCAACAAACTTTCAATACTTATTATATACATACATAGATAGGTAATATAGCTTATAAGTCAGAATAATGTGCTGTGAATTAGATTATTAAGCATGTCCAGTGGATCTGGGTTTGGTTCTCACAACTTCCGCTTATACACCTGGTAATATATTATGTCACTTGTGTCCACTTTCCATAATCAACCCCCTCCATACCCTTACTGCACTCAGATCATCAAGAAAACAATATTTCTGCCAAGATTTTTATTTAGTATCTTAAATCACCACCTTTCTTCACATCATTATTCATATGCAGTTCTGTGTGTTTTTTCCATCAGTTCAGACATAATATGTGACCAGGGACCCACACAGAAAAGCCGAACTACACTAAGAGGTTATGGTGGGAGTTGAATACTGTCTCCCTGCAATAGCCACTGACTGCCGCTAGCTGACTGTAGTAAAGGTTGACCAGTCCCCTCTTATGTGTGTGTGGGGACCAGGTCAGGAAAGGTGATTTTTTTATTCCAAATACCATCACACTGGCTCATCGAGTAGCAACTTTGATCAGCTACTAACTGCACTGTTCACATCGTGAATAGGTGGCTGTGGTGGGAGTTGAGCATTTGCTCCTTCAAAGGCTGTCACCGATGACTCTTTTTTTTCTGTAACTGCTGATGATCACCATCATCTGATGATGGGTTTAGTACAGAAACAGAGAAACTTGATAATTCAATTTTAATGTGCTATGCAGTGTTGAACACCTCTGTGTCGTGCACTGACTCAATTGCACTTTGAGTCAACAAGTGCCTCTGGCAGAAGCTGAGCACTGGCTCCCACTCAGAGTGTCGCTGTGGTCTTGATTTGCTTTTGCACCATATTATGTTCTTTATTCTGTAATGGTGGGTACTGCATAGACACATAGTTGTTTAAATTTATAGTTAATATTTTAGTTTGCTCTCACACATATAACAAACCTCCTTCCTCCTCACAAACCTCTTATTTCACTTACACTCCCCCACATATATTTACCCTAGATTGTTGCGATATAATACACTTTTGAGTAAAGCTGCCAATCAAATGTCTTTATTTTATTCATATATACTGTAGTTACAGTATGTGTATGTCTTTTCCATCTGTGCACAATGAATTTGTAACATGAGACACACACAGCAATGCCAAACTACACAGATGGTTTATGGATAGAGTTGAATAATGTCTCCATGCGGTATCTGCTAATGGCTGCAGTTTGTTCATAGTACAAGTTGACCATTCATCTCAGATGCATGTGTCAGGAACAGGTCACAAAAGTGAATCAATGGCTCATATAGTAGTAGTGTGCAAATACATAAA
Organism: Neoceratodus forsteri; assembly: GCA_016271365.2. NCBI lineage: Eukaryota > Metazoa > Chordata > Ceratodontiformes > Ceratodontidae > Neoceratodus > Neoceratodus forsteri. The sequence continues at coordinate 872,569,870 of CM057456.1, forward strand.
TTGTGTATTCATCGAATGTACGACGAATACACTTGAGGTATTCAGGTATTCAACTGTATTTGGGTATTCAACTATACTGGAATTTGACCATAATGTAGTACTGACTGACTTGGGGGCAATGGGCAATAGACTGCCAATAACATATGAGAGGCAGGCAGTAAGAATGAATAAAAAGGAGGCCACTTTTATGTCACTAAATGTAGGAAGTCTAAATGGAGAGAAGTAAGCAGAACTGAGAGCCATAGCCAAAAACAACAATGTGGATTTTATCTGTATTACAGAAACATGGTGGGACAAAGATAGCAATTGGAATCAGGAGATAAAGAGACACCAGCTCTTTTATAAATCAAGAGGGGGGCCACAGAGGTGGAGGAGTAGCCATATATGCTAAAGACAGCATTGAATGCCAGGTTGTGGAAATAAATAACTCAGATGAGGTAGAGGTGAAAGCAATTTGGTTAAACGGGACTGGCCTGGCAGGGAAGAACTTCTCCTTAGGAACCGTCTACAGATCTCCAAACAGCACCACAGATTACACCGATGTATTACTTAAAAGACAGCAAATATTACAGATAGAGGAGACACTATCATAGTAGGTGATCTGAACTTACCTAATGTAAATTGGAAATAATCAGACGCATCTGGAGCTAATGATCAAAAAATAGTAGACGCCCTAGATACATTAGAGCTACAACAATTAGTGACACAGCCTACAAGGAGTAATAACATTCTTGATGTTATTCTAACCAACATTTCAACAGAAATTATAAATATTAGTACTGAGGCCCCATTGGCAAATAGTGATCACATTATTCAATTTTATTTAGATAGGAAAAAGAAATACACCAAGGTTAATACAGTCTTCAAAAAATTATAATAAAGCTGACTGCAAAAACATTAAGCAAAAGCTTTGAGATATTAATCTTCCCAAACAAATATCAAAGCTAAACTGTGAGGCTGCATGGTCATTTTTTTGTAGACACACTAAAAACATTAGAAGGAAAGTATGTACCACAAAAGAAAATATACAGCAACAGGGGAAAGAACCCCTTGTGGTTTAACAACAAGGTACAAAGATTAAAAAATAAAAAAAAAGCTATTCAAAGTCATTAAGAAAACACAAACAACATTAAGTATAAAAAAAATAAGCTGGCCCCCTAAATAACTTAAATTAATCATAAAAAAGCCCATAAGGACATTGAATTCAGATTGGCAAATTCCAAGGACAACATGAAAGGTTTCTACTCATACATCAACAATAAAAGGGAACATCTAGAGTTATCGGTCCACTAATCAAAAACGGAAACCAATATAGTAAATCTGAGGAGATGGCAGATATATTCAATGAATATTTCTGCTCTGTTATCAACAAAAAGGACACAACTATGAACAAGCTTTGGGTAGCCCCATATATAGATGGACAAAACTATAATGATACATGCAAACCAGAATATATTGAAAACAGACTAGCCAAACTGGATTATAATAAGGCACAGGGACCAGATGGACTACATCCATGAGTCCTTAGAGAACTGGCTGATGAATTAGCAATACCAATGTACATAATAGGAAACAAATACATCAGAGAAGAAGTGGTGCCTAAAGACTGGAAGAAAGCGACTGTGGTCCCCATTTATAAAAAAGGGAATAAAATATTCCATCAGATTATCGTTCTGTCAGTTTAACTTTGATTGTGAGCAAAATGATCAAGGGGATAATTAAAGAAGAAATAACATACAGACTACAGTAGAAGGGACAATAGGATAGAACACAACATGGCTTTAGTAAGAATAGAAGCTGTAACACCAATCTACTAAGCTTCTATAATATGGTCACCAAGAATCTTGACCAGAAGGATCCAGTTGATATAATCTTCCTTGATTTTCAAAAAGCCTTTGACACCCTTCCACATGGAGGAATATTAAATAAACTTAATAAGTTGGGTATAAATAGTTATCTGATAAAGTGGATATCAGCATAGCTGGAAGACAGAACACAGTCAGTAAACGTAAATGGCTTTTTCTCTCCAGACGGGGAAGTGACCAGCAGGGTCGCCCAGGGTTTGGTCCTTGGACCACTACTATTTAACCTTTTTGTTTATGACTTACAAATTCAAGGAGAAAATACTCTTGTTAAATTTGCAGATGACCTTAAATTAGGCGGTAAGGTTAGCACTGAAGAGGGGTGTAGGAACATGATTAGTGACCTCGGGCATATAGTCAAATGGGCAGACAAAAATGACATGAGATTCAGCACTGCAAAATGTGTGGTTATGCAGTGTGGGAAAAACAACCCTAAGCAAAATTATATGATTCATATTGAAAGTTTAAGGAAAGTGGAGGAATTTAAGGACTTAGGAGTAATAATATCTAGTGACATGAAAAATAGTAAGCAGTGTAAACAGGTGGCCAGGAAGGTAAACCATCTAACTACCTATGTAAATAGATCCTTTGCAAACAAATCATAATCAGTTATGCTGCCACTATATAAAGTTTATGTCAGGCCACATCTGGACTATTACTCCCAAGTGTGGAGCCCAGGACTTAAAAAATATATTGATATCTTAGAAAAATCACAGCAACAATATACACAACAGATAACACATCTAAATAACACACCATACCAAGAAAGACTAAATAAATTGAAGCTATGGCCATTAAATATGAGACGACAAAGAGGGGGATCTATTGACATTATATAAAATAATTCAGGCTAGAGAGTTGACATCAGAATTAGGAATCACATTCACTAACAATGTATACAATCTGAGAGTACACAATAAGCAAATCAAGTGATATGTATCTAGGACTAACTTGAGAGAGTATGTCTTTTTACCAAGAACCAGCAAACTGTGGAACCAACTACTGCCAGCCAAAACAACTTTATGGGGTTTAAATCAAACTAGATGTGTTCTTAAGTGAGAGTAACCTGTATAAGTACAACCACTGAGAAGTGGGGATAGCAATAATGGGCAATAAATGCCTTCTGCTGTCCTACTGCCACAGTATAAACCACAGTATTTATTAAAAATGTTGTAGACATGAAAAAAAAATAGACAAACAAGACGTTTTCTGATCAGCATGCGTACAGGGTAATACTAGGCTGTGAAAACACTCTATACTGTGTGCAGATGTACTGTAGGTTTTTCACCCTGAACTGCACCCCAGGGGCAGCAGTACTCCTTGGGGGCAACACATGAGTCTCCCTTGGGGCAGCGCTGCCTCGGAGGCAGCTCATCTCCATGGTGGTCCTTCCTCAAGGACAGCACATGCAGATCTGAAGCCTCTACAGCAAAACAGCTCAGCTTCCCTGCTGTCCTGGTTTTGTGGCGTAGTGGAATGGGTCTACCATCTCATAAACCATAGGTTCAGGGTTTGAATCCAGTCAAGGTCCCCTCATTTCTCTTTTGCTCAGAATTCCACTTGAGTGGTGATCCATGGCGGTGTGGAGTTAGTAATAATAAATCTATAGGAGAACTGACTTAGTTCTCAAAGAAGAATATGTGCAAAAGACAGTTAAGAGTCAGATAGCATAAGTGTAGTTTAAAGAAAAACACCAGTTACTTTTGTGTACTGTTCTGCCAGTGTATATTTATGCCCTCAAATAGCGTTTCTGTGTAAAAAATAAATTTCTTAACTGTATTTTGCTGTAAAACTTCAGTTTAAATAAGTGATCAATAACTTTCACCGCAGCCATCTCATGGGAGCCACTGGCTCCCTCACCTGGGATGTGCTAATGTGCCCCTACCTGGCCAATGGGTTGATCTGCAGGGGCACATTAGTGTATCCTAGCCATGGGAGCAAGCGGCTTCCACAAGATGGCTGCCAGCAGCCTTGCTAAATGAATGTTTTTGAGCACTTTTTTAAACATAAGTTTTAATGCCAAAATGGTGAAAATGCAGGTAGAAAAAAAAATATTGTTACACAGAAATGCTAATCAGGGACATATGCACCGACAGGAGCGTGCATAAAGGTAACCATTGTTTTTCTTTAACAGAGTAGGCATTTTTTCCCGTGTTCTGTTCTGTCTGACAAGTGTACTGAAAAAACGAAGCGAACATCTGTTTTGGGGACCAGGAGGGAACCACCAAAGCAAAGAGTTGCACAGCACATGGAGGAAGGAATTAAAAAAGGAAAGGCTATGTTTGTTTTGGAGTCAGGAAAGCAAAGTCAAGTTGCACAATAGAGCAACTTTTAAATTTTCATGCTTTTTTTATTTTTAATAAATTGTTCTATTTTTTGGTTTTATATTTTTTATTTTTTATGCAATTTTTTTGATTGCTGTCTGGCCTGAAAGTTAACAGCATAATAATATGTACATTTTGTAACCCAGGGCCTGGATATACCAGGATAGGAAAAGTCACATTGCAAAACAGAACAAGAGAAAATAAGAGAAACATTTTCAGTAATTTTCTAAGATCATTGTTATTTTAAAGCAGCAGTGGTTATAAAGCCATTATGTCAGTCAAAACTCCAAGCAGCAAGCACAACCACATCCAATGTCACTATTCCAGAATCTTTGTCAGTAAAATCAGGAGCAGAGATCAGAAAGCCATAAGTGTAACGGTCAGTTCAGTATTCAAAGCTGGCAGGCAGTGACAGCACATTGTCAGCCTGACCAATACACTTCATTCGCTTACAAGAATCAGGCAGATGCATATTGAGCTTAATAAAAGAAACTGCTGCGCCTGTGCAGGCTGCAAACAGGAGCAATATGGCTGAACAATAATATCTCCTGCAATGCTGAAGAGGTACTCCAAGAGTACGTCTGTGGGGGGCAGGCACATAAGATAGTTACATGCTACCTGGGATAAAGCAGTGCATGATTGCTTTTTGATGTTCCAGTATGCAAGAGGGTCAACGTTAAAGTCCACAGTCAGCTTATCCAAATAATTAGTAAGTATCTGCTCAACAGAATGTGGCAACAAACATGTCCTCTGCTGCTGCTTGTTCAGCAGAGATCTTGTGAGCAGCGACCAGTCATAATGATGTGCTTTTGTAACCTGAGGCACAATGTCACAGGCCTGTGTTGCCGACTCATCTTGTCTTCCTGCATCAGCAGGCAATCTCATTGTCAGTGGCATGCCACCACCCACACTACTGTCACTTGGCCTGCCAGTGCCACTCACTCCAGCTGTTCCAGAACTGTCTCACCCCCAGTATTCTCTGAACAGAACAGGTCCATCTCCCTCATGATTTTTCAAATTCACTACATTGCTGCTGCTGCTGGTACTCACTCACTCCGTGACTCTGCATGGACAGACACAGAGCCTCACATTTGAATCTGGGGTCTAACATGGTAGTGAACATGTAGCTACAGTAGTATTGCTATGTACAGTTGCAAACCATGATCTTAACTCCCTAGTGAGCCCTTCAGCGAGTTCTTTGCCAGATTCTGGAAACAAGACCATAGTACTGCGCTCCTGAAAACTCTCCATGGTTGACCTGAGGTGATGGACAGCTGGAATGACCTGACTCAGTAAAGCTGTATTGGAGTTTAGGTCACATGTGCATTTCTGAAAGGGTGACAGACCATGGACCACACCCACAACGATGCTCCAATCCTGATGTAGCAGTACCCAAGCCCTCCCCCCCCATATTCTGCTCAATAGATAACTCATGTAGAACATGCTTCTGTTCCAGCAAGCACTGCAAGTTATAAAATGTGCTGTTCCATTGTGTACTGACATATTAGATTAGCCGATAGGTTGATAAACCAAGCTGGTCCTGAAGAGTTTGCATCTCTTAGGTAGTCATAGCAGAATGATGGAAATGGCTACAAATGTCTGTTGAAGTATCAACGATATGAGAAGCAACCACACTGCTCTGTAGAGCACCTAAGGTCAAAAGGTTCAATTTATGATCAAAAAAGTGGGTTCTCTGGAAGTGGTCATCATGAACTGCTTTTACCATGTTCTTCCTATTATCCGTAATAAAGAACCCAACATAGAAACCTGTTAATCCTAGAGTCAAGTATTTCTTAAGAATGTTAATACCGGTGTGTTCGCTTGGAAAGACTGCAACACTAAGGAGAGCAGAACTGCTACAGCCACGGCCAAAGGAAGAGGAGAAGGAATCAACGGCAGTTACTGTATGCCACCATGTGCAACTGGTGTAGATGACCACCAATGAGATGTGAGTGAGAGACATGCATGTAGTGAGTTTGTGCTGGTCCATACTTCAGATGTAAAGTTGAAAACCCTGCCCACAGCCTGGTTCAGCAATTTCTTTATTGGACTGTGGCATGCCTCATAGATATTTGGCACGGCCATATGAGAAAAAGTAGTTTGTGCCGATACATGGTATTGAGGTTGCAAGACATGCAGAACTTTATGGAATACAGTGTCTTCAACAGAAGAATAAGGTTGCAAATCCAGTGCAATCATCTCACCATTGAGCTGCATGACCTGAACAGCAGTGGGGTGACTTGGCAAGAACATTGGGCCCTATTCACTATGGGGTGGGTAATATGAGCCGTAGGCATGTAACCCACTCGAGGACAGGTGCACACTGGTGGTATTCACCATTGGCCGCCACCAGTCCACAGCCCACCCCCCAAGCATGCCAGGACTCCGCAGGGCAGCCAGGGGCAGAGTCGCAGACCTGGACAGGCATCTAGACTGGGACCCACAATGGATCCCATATGTGGTAGGGCGCGCATTGGTAGCACACCCAAATGGATGTCCAAGAGCCGGCGGCTGTGGTGGTGTGCAGAAGGCAATGCTGCTGGCCCTCCGATGGCACCAGAGAGGTGCACAGGGACAGGGTGGGGGGATGGCAGTCAGCGGTGCGGAGGAGGCACTGTACCCTGCTGTTAGTGGGGTGGGCAGGCGGTGCTGTTTGGGGCGGGGCAGCATACATGTCCTATGCCCCTGTGTGGGGGGTGTCCTGGGGGGGACCAATGTGTGCAGGGGTGGGTGAGATGCACCGGGCGGCCGTATGCAGTGGCTCTGGAGTGTGGGTGGGCTACTTGCTCTGTTGTCGAGGGACTCCCCCTGTATTTGCAGAGCACGTAAGGGGCTTATAGCAGGGTTCTCCCTGATATAACCTGCGACCCCCATGGCCATCTCTACACACCTTGGTGCATGGCACGTAGTACTGGCATGCCCCCCCGCCTGCCCTAGCACATTGCGGTCTGTTCAGCCAGGGGAGCAGGTGCATTGTGGCTGTGTTCCCCTTTTGTGCATCCCATGCGGGGGATGCAATGGGTGCAGAGTGGCTATGCCCCCCCAGATACACGCACAGCCACTCCTCTCCATTCGCATAGGGCCCATTGTGCTGGCCTGTAATACTTCCTTTATTGTAAGAGGAGGCTTTTGAAATGGCATAGCCTTGCTCCTGGCCCTGTCTCCAGAGTGGACAAATGTAGGTGATTTAGGCTGCGGGGGGGGGGTGACCACAAGCTGCATATCTGCTGTCTCACCATTTAAACTGGTTTGTGAAGAAATTGGTGTTCTGCCTATTGGAGCACTTAAGCAAGGATTGGAAACAAAATTGTTTTGGTGTTTGGTCACTTGTTGACTGCCTCTGCCTCTATCACTGCCAGCAGCACCATCAACAGAATCAGAAACTGGTTTTGCTTTTTTGAAATGCAGCATGTAGTGGTATGAAGAGACAACTGCAGCAGGGGCTCTATCTGAGTTACCCACCTCAGTATACTTTTTTAGAAAGTGGTTCTAAAGACATGTTGTGCTCATTTTATCAACATTTTTACCAAGGCTGAGACTCCGGCCACAGTGTGAACACACAGCTCTCTTTCTATCATCCTCCTGCTCAGTAACATATGTCCAGATATCACTGGAAATTGAACTTTACCAGGCCTCAACTGTCTTGTATGCTGCTTGTGCTCATGACCACCAGATTCAGTTTGGAGTGGTGTGGAAGATTGTTGTGAATTGGCACCAGATGCAGTACCAGAATCAGTAGAACAAGCAAAAGCTGGGATGGACTGTTTAGTTTTTTTAACAGGAGGTTGTCATGAAGGATGAGAAGGAACAGTGGCAGATGTTGTGTGCCTGCCTTCAGCAGCTGATTTTTTTTGATTGCTTTTGACCTGAGTGCTTCCTTGTGGAATGATGTGAGGACTCAGTTTCAGCATCCTCAGACTCACTCAGATCTTTGCTCTCAGAGGATGTGTCATACAACACATCTTCAAGCCTTTTTAGATCTTCTGGGGTAGGAGCATAATCTGACACAGAAGACATTGCCTCACTGTTCTTATCATGCTCAGGACTGTTTGGATTTAACCACCAAGGCCATGCCTGAATATTTCTATCATGGACTGTAGTCATGGTCGTACTGGTGGTGGTAATGTATCAGTAGCAGCAGCAGTAGTGGAGGTGGTGGTGACGGTGGTGCTGATGGTGGCACTGGCAGCAGCAGTGGAGGTGGTTGTGATGGTGGCAGTAGCAGTATTGGAGGTAGTGCTGATGGTAGCACTGGCAGCAGCAGTGGAGGTGGTTGTGATGGTGGCAGTAGCAGTATTGGAGGTAGTGCTGATGGTAGCACTGGCAGCAGCAGTGGAGGTGGTGGTGATGGTGGTAGTAGTATTGGAGGTAGTGCTGATGGTAGCACTGGCAGCAGCAGTGGAGGTGGTGGTGATGGTGGTAGTAGTATTGGAGGTAGTGCTGATGGTAGCACTGGCAGCAGCAGTGGAGGTGGTGGTGGCAGTAGCAGCAGTATCAGAGGAAGTGCTGAAGGTGGTACTGCCAGCAGCAGTGGAGGTGGTGGTGATGGTAGTAGCAGCAGTATCAGAGGAAGTGCTGATGGTGGCACTGGCAGCAGAAGTGGAGGTGGTGGTGATGGTGGTAGTAGTATTGGAGGTAGTGCTGATGGTAGCACTGGCAGCAGCAGTGGAGGTGGTGGTGATGGTGGTAGTAGTATTGGAGGTAGTGCTGATGGTAGCACTGGCAGCAGCAGTGGAGGTGGTGGTGGCAGTAGCAGCAGTATCAGAGGAAGTGCTGAAGGTGGTACTGCCAGCAGCAGTGGAGGTGGTGGTGATGGTAGTAGCAGCAGTATCAGAGGAAGTGCTGATGGTGGCACTGGCAGCAGCAGTGGAGGTGGTGGTGGCAGTAGCAGCAGTATCAGAGGAAGTGCTGAAGGTGGTACTGCCAGCAGCAGTGGAGGTGGTGGTGATGGTAGTAGCAGCAGTATCAGAGGAAGTGCTGATGGTGGCACTGGCAGCAGAAGTGGAGGTGGTGGTGATGGTGGTATCAGCAGTATCAGAGCAAGTGCTGATGGTGGCATTGGCAGCAGCAGCAGTGGAGGTGGTGGTGATGGTTGTAGCAGCAGTATCAGAGGAAGTGCTGACGTGGCACTGGCAGCAGAAGTGGAGGTGGTGGTGATGGTGGTAGTACCAGTATTGAAGGTAGTGCTGATGCTGGCACTGGCAGCAGCAGTGGAGGTGGTGGTGATGGTGGTAGCAGCAGTATCAGAGGAAGTGCTGACATGGCACTGGCAGCAGAAGTGGAGGTGGTGGTGATGGTGGTAACAGCAGTATCAGAGGAAGTGCTGACATGGCACTGGCAGCAGAAGTGGAGGTGGTGGTGATGGTGGCAGTACCAGTATTGGAGGAAGTGCTGATGGTGGCACTGGAAGCAGAAGTGGAGGTGGTGGTGATGGTGGTAGCAGCAGTATCAGAGGAAGTGCTGACGGTGGCATTGGCAGCAGCAGTGGAGGTGGTGGTGATGGTGGTAGCAGCAGTATCAGAGGAAGTGCTGACGGTGGCATTGGCAGCAGCAGTGGAGGTGGTGGTGATGGTGGTAGCAGCAGTATCAGAGGAAGTGCTGACATGGCACTGGCAGCAGAAGTGGAGGTGGTGGTGATGGTGGTAGTACCAGTATTGGAGGTAGTGCTGATGGTGGCATTGGCAGCAGCAGTGGAGGTGGTGGTGATGGTGGTAGCAGCAGTATCAGAGGAAGTGCTGATGGTGGCACTGGCAGCAGCAGTGGAGGTGGTGGTGATGGTGGTAGCAGCAGTATCGGAGGAAGTGCTGATGGTGGCACTGGCAGCAGAAGTGGAGGTGGTGGTGATGGTGGTAGCAGCAGTATTGGAAGAAGTGCTGATGGTGGCACTGGCAGCAGAAGTGGAGGTGGTGGTGATGGTGGTAGTACCAGTATTGGAGGTAGTGCTGATGGTGGCACTGGCAGCAGCAGTGGAGGTGGTGGTGATGGTGGTAGCAGCAGTATCAGAGGAAGTGCTGATGGTGGCACTGGCAGCAGCAGTGGAGGTGGTGGTGATGGTGGTAGCAGCAGTATCAGAGGAAGTGCTGATGGTGGCACTGGCAGCAGCAGTCAAGGTGGTGGTGATGGTGGTAGCAGCAGTATCAGAGGAAGTGCTGACGGTGGCACTGGCAGCAGCACTGGAGGTGGTGGTGATGGTGGTGGCAGCAGTATCAGAGGAAGTGCTGATGGTGGCACTGGCAGCAGCAGTGGAGGTGGTGGTGGCAGTAGCAGCAGTATCAGAGGAAGTGCTGAAGGTGGTACTGCCAGCAGCAGTGGAGGTGGTGGTGATGGTAGTAGCAGCAGTATCAGAGGAAGTGCTGATGGTGGCACTGGCAGCAGCAGTGGAGGTGATGGTGATGGTAGTAGCAGCAGTATTGGAGGAAGTGCTGATGGTGGCACTGGCAGCAGAAGTGGAGGTGGTGGTGATGGTGGTAGCAGCAGTATCAGAGGAAGTGCTGACGTGGCACTGGCAGCAGAAGTGGAGGTGGTGGTGATGGTGGTAGTACCAGTATTGGAGGTAGTGCTGATGGTGGCACTGGCAGCAGCAGTGGAGGTGGTGGTGATGGTGGTAGCAGCAGTATCAGAGGAAGTGCTGATGGTGGCACTGGCAGCAGCAGTGGAGGTGGTGGTGATGGTGGTAGCAGCAGTATCAGAGGAAGTGCTGATGGTGGCACTGGCAGCAGCAGTCAAGGTGGTGGTGATGGTGGTAGCAGCAGTATCAGAGGAAGTGCTGACGGTGGCACTGGCAGCAGCACTGGAGGTGGTGGTGATGGTGGTGGCAGCAGTATCAGAGGAAGTGCTGATGGTGGCACTGGCAGCAGCAGTGGAGGTGGTGGTGATGGTAGCGGTAGTAGTATCGGAGGTAGTGCTAATGGTGGCACTGGCAGCAGCGGTGGAGGTGGTGGTGATGGTGGTAGCAGCAGTATCAGAGGAAGTGATGGTGGCACTGGCAGCAGCGGTGGAGGTGGTGCTGACAGTGGCTCTCGCAGCAGCAGTGGAGGTGGTGATGTGTTAGTAGCAGTATTGGAGGTAGTGCTGATGGTGGCACTGGCAGCAGCAGTGGAGATGGTGGTAGCAGCAGTATCAGAGGTAGTGCTGATGGTGATGTTGACCCCTGTCTGAACCACTTTTTGAGGGTCTGGTCCACAGACGTTTTTTGACTGTGCTCAACTGTTTGTGTGACATTTTCACTCATCAGACAAACTGTAGAAAAAATGGAATAATGTTTTTAAATATTATTTTTCTGACACTATAAGGACTTTTTCCAATGCAATCATGTCTGTAAAAAATGTTTATTTTCTGGGAACCAGAAACCAGGAGAATTACTTGTAACCCCTAGGCGGCATTATCCCAAGGGATACTACCCCTGCCTGTGTGACTAGGCGCAGGTTAAGGGGCCTGAGCTCGGTGAATGGGTGCCTCCACCTGGAGGGTTGATTTAAGGGTAGCGTAGCTGCTCTAGGTACAGCCCTCTGGGACACTGATACCCCACATGATGCATCGTGGTGGTCGATCCTGATCGATGGTGTTGGCAGGGAGCCGAATCCCTGAGTGGGTCTTTCGTCGGATGAATCTCTGCGGCATGAGTGGCAATCTAGGCCGAGATGGTGAGGCCCAGACCAGATGAACAGTTTGGATTTCAGTCCGGTTGGATGCTGGATGCAGCTTTCAGCTAGCATGACACATTCAAGGGTGTGGGGAACCAAATCGCAATCCACACTATACATTCATTCATTCATTCATTCATTCATTCATTCATTCATTTATTTATTTTATTTTAGTCTTTGGTAACCAGGTAAGGCCCACTAGGCACAAGTGCCTGTTTTCAGGGGTGACCTGGGAACACTGGGTGGTTAAGTGACTTGCTCAGAGTCACACAGTATGCAAGTGGAGGTTGTGAGAATCAAACTCAGGTCTGGTCTACTGGATGTACCAAGCTCATTCACACCTCATTCTTCTAACCTCTAGGCTACACTACCAGCCCCAACATTCAGCACAATTATAGTAAAAATAGCTAGGTACCACAGTTCAGACGACAGTCCAGTTGCAAATAGACAGTGTATCTGCGTAAACCGTACGCTCTGCAGTTCTCTCAAAATCCTGATGGGCCGATCGCTCCAGAAGTAAGTCTTCAGTCCACACCAGGCAAAATTCACTCTTTCACGATTTAGGATTTCAGTCACAGCAACAGCAATTTTGGATAAAGTCTGATATTAGATTGCAGACTTTTTCACACGAGAAGATGGTAGCAGGCAGGCCAGACACAGCCTTCCCGCTGAATCCCCCACACTACCACACAGGAGCAGCTGCTCGAATTACTTGAGCTGTTCACTTTCTCAACTCCAACTCCACACTGGCACACTACTGCAGGCAGCTCTGGGATTTCCCAGTGATCCAAAAGGTTCGGTTGGTTGATCCAACTGTCTGTCACAGAAAGGGCTCCCCCTCCAGGTCCATTTAGGCACCAAATAGTAGAAACCAGAATTCCTACAGAAGTTCACTCCCATAAGACCTCTGGGGGCAGTCTCCAGTTTAAGGTCCCCCAAGGTACCAACTGGTCCAAACTGGCAGTCCAGAACCAAAATGGTGGCTCTTAGCAAAACAGTCCATGTTCTGTTGATTCTGTTTCCAACACATTATGCTTATCATTGAACTCTGTAGAAGGCCCAGATTGGTCATCCAGGGAAAACTCTGAAACATCTTGATCTTGAAACACTTGACTGACACTTTCAATAACAGAGGGTGCACGCTGGTCATCCATAACAACAAGGTCAAGGTCATTATTGTCATCAAGGTCACACTGTTCAATGGTTTCTGGTATGTCACCAGGGAGGTTTTCAGTATCAGGTTCTTCCTCCAGTAGTTCAAACAGTTCCACTAAACACAAAGAATCAGCTGCTTCAGATGTTAGACTTTGCACCTCACTTTCGGGGGGCTTAGGTTCTAAGGAGGAAACTGGGGGGTTAGGCAGTCCTGAAGGCCCAGCTTCATCTCCATAACTGCACATAGAATGTCCTTGAAACGATTCAGTTCATATGAAGGATAGTAAGAAACCTCACAATCGACTTCTGGCGATTCGTCGTGCAGGATAGCAACTTCCCCGTGCAGCTCCGGCCCCCCGACTATCAAAAAGTCTTTAGATCACTTCATTGTTAATCGTCTGACTCAATTATCGATACCTAAACCTACCGGAAGACCCAGGGTAGTACCGAAGATTGAAATTGTCCCGGTACATGGATCTAGAGTGTAAAAAAATGCTACCGAAGCGCACTCCACCGGTCTCACCTGAAAAGGCCCCAAAGAAGCCTAGGGCCTTGGACTCTAGTCAAAATTCAAGTGCCTCCAGCTCGGCCGGGGACAGCAAGCCACTGGCCCTTTGGAGATTCCTAGATGAATTCAGGCCATTCCGAGAGGATCTGCATAACCTTGCCTCAGATCTCGCTACAGTGACAGCACAGCTGAAAGAAGTCTCTCAGAAGGCCTCTGATAACTCATCACGAATCGTCTCATTGGAGAAGAGGCAGGATAAGTTTGACCCAGAGCTTGGTGCCTGCAGACAACGACTGGCAAAGCTGGAACTCAAGGTGGAGGATCTTGAAGGGTGTAGTCACCGGAACAATGTTGTGGTAATCGGACTCCCAGAAGGGGAGGAAGGACACGATACGATCCTATTCATTCAGAAATTACTACATAAGCTGGCGGGCCCCTCGCCATTTGGTGACAAATTTATCATAGAGAGGGCACATCGGGCTCTTCGTGCCAAGCCAGCCACGGGTGCCCCACCACACCCGTTAATATTCTGCTTTTTAAATTTTCTGGAAAAGCAACACCTCCTCCAAAAATGTAAAGAGCTTCAGGAGATTAAGTGGGAAGGCAAAACCCTTAGAATAACTCAAGATTTGCCAGCATCTGTGCGACTGAAAAGAGCGGCTTTTCATCCAATGGTGGTGAAGTTAATTGCGGCTAGCATCAAATTCAGAATGGCCTATCCGGCCAGGCTTCAGGTCTTAATCACAGGAGTCTGGACCCCGTTCGATGATCCCGAAACTGCAACCTCGCAGCTCCAGCTTGCCTTCCCTGATCTCTTCAAGAGTCCCTGAAGGGACACTGGGAAGATTTCTGTAGGAAATGCAGCCCTCTAAGTGTGAATATGATATTACTTTGGGGGAATCTTCCTGTGGGGGACGAGAATCACACTTTTAGGCATCTATAATGGGTGTATTGTAGTCCTCTGGCGCTCTTTAAAATGTCCATTATGAGCAGGATGGAAGTGATTGACCTGCATGTAACAATGGTCTGGGCATTAAGCTAGTCCCGTTGCATGGGTTGCGCTCTACTATTCTGACAAACTTTTCTTATAGCCTATTTACTCAACCTAAGAAGGTATGTACTGATCCCGAAGGATAGTGTCCTCCCCAGTAGGATGCTTTTTTGTGCTCATATCTGGGCTGGGAAGTGATCGGGGCAGCAATGAAAAAGGAGCACTGTTTCATCGTTCTCAGCAGCCCCTCTGAGAGTTCGAGGAGTAAGATCGGCAGGCTACATCCTTGTCTTTGGCCAGCAACCCTGAATTAAAAATCCAGAATTTCTCAATAAAAACTGGAGTGGATCCCCTTGTGAGAGTACTTGACTACTGTTCCACAATATCGCCACGAGAGGGAGTTCCAATACATTGGATAGACACTATCAGGAATCGTAGCTCTAACGGTAGACCCGAGTGTTGACCTAGGACTCTCCCTTCCTTCTATTGCTTTAGTATTCTGATCTTATCCCTGCAGATGGACGTTATTCGCACTGTCAGCACACCGGGTTTGGGACCTCCTGGACTGTCATAATAAGAAGTGAAGGGAGTAAGAGGGAGAATTCTGGATTAGGAATGTCTCTAATTTCAATGTTATCCAGATTCCAAACTATGAGAATGGGTCTCAATGGTTGGTTATTACTGCTCCTTCATTCGTCCGTTTCTTTTTTCCTTGACTTTTCACAAGTGAGAAGGAGCCTTATAAGTTACTGATAGGTGGGAACAATGTTCTAGTAAGATAATTAGGTGTTAGTGCAATTTCGAATATAGGTTGTTGTTATACTTAACATTAATAGCTGATTTGTTAGAATTCCAGAGAAGAAGTTAGCAGCTTTAGAATGTTAATTAGACCCTAAGGATCGAAGTTCATAGTTTTAAATCACCTATGATGTAAAAGAATCGCTGTAGAAGTTGGCTACTTCAAATAGATTGAGATTCTTGTAGGTTTAGCAATGGTATAGGGGTACTATTGTGTTTGATCCCAGATAGACTATTGAGATTGTTATTTTCCAACTGTATTAGAGAGAGGAGGGGGGCTGGAGGAGGGGATGGTTGTAGCAGCATGAGGCATAAAGCGAGGTGGACGAATGGGTGGGAGTGGGTTGGGTGTATAGGTTATTGTTTATATCATATGCACGGATATAATAGGGGATTTGTTTGCCTCGGGGGTATGGGGAGGATTTTCACAGGAGCGTTTTCTGGGGAACTACTGGATAAAGCTTACACCCATTCATTCTCATTGTAAACCTACATGGCAGGAGCAGTGACATTTCTCACGTGGAATGTCAGAGGGGCAAGGCGTAAACTTAAGCAGTATCAACTTCTTAAGCATCTTCACACGCTGGCAGCGGATATAATTATGGTTCAGGAGTCTCATTTGCTAAATTCAGAGGTGGATAAACTGCGCAGGCAACAAATAGGTCAATGTTTCTCAGCTGAGGGGAACACCCAAAGTAGAGGGGTGATGATTTTAATTCGTAGAGCTATACCATTTGCTCCCAATTTAATTATACCCAACCCAAAGGGGCGCTACATTATTGTTAAGGGGAAACTGTATACCAGAGACATTGTACTGGCTAGCATATATGGCCCTAACACTGACTCCCCCAGTTTCTTTATGCACTTACTTAACATCCTTTCGCCCCATTTAAATATACCCCTAATCTTAGGAGGGGATTTAAATCTGGTTGTTGACCCACAAATAGACCACTCAAATAGGTCTCAGAAAGGGCTCTCACCAGCCCAACGTGCACTCCGGGAATTGTTAGACAGTGTAGGGTTGATTGACATTTGGCAGGTCCTTCACCCGGCAGTCAGAGAATTCACATTTACCTCACAGGTCCACCATACATCCTCTTGTATCGATTACATGTTAATTTCCCAAAGATTGATCATCGGGGTGACAGAAGCGAACATACTTCCTGGCCCCTTTCTGATCACTCGCCCGTATCGTGCTTGATCTCCCTAGTATCTCTCCCCATGAAAGGCGGGCATTGGAAGGTCAACAATCAATTGCTTAAAAACCCGGAAAATATTAAATACATAGCAGAACACATCACAATTTTTTCCAAAATCAATACTAACTCAACAGGGAGACCGGATATAGAATAGTGCACTCTTAAAGCCTACCTTCGGGGGCAACTGATTGGTTTGGCATCCAACAGGAAAAAGGTGCAAGAGGAAAAACTTAAATCTCTACTATGTCAAATCCGCTCGTTGGAGCGTACCTTATCACCCCGGTCTTCTGACTCAATAAAACAGGACCTGGTTAGGTTAAAAGATGCTTATCTGAATTTACTAAGACAGAAGGCTGAACTCTCTATCCTTAAAACCAAAGCTATTTATTTGGACCAAGGAGAAAAAGCAGGGCGTCTCCTGGCCCTCAAACTCAAACAACTTGAGTCAGACAGGTTCATTGCCTCAATCCGTTCCACGGAGGATAATATCTTGAAAATAGCTCCACCTGACATAGCTTCTGAATTCAGAAAATATTACATTAAGTTGTATAGCCCGATGGAGGAACCTCCGTCATCGTCAAAACTGGCCCTGTTTTTCTCTCATCTTTCACTGCCTACTACTTCTAATGAGCATAAAGTCGCACTCATCACCCCATTACATCAGAAGAGATAATTAGAGTCATTAAGGATCTACCGGCGGATAAAACACCGGGTCCTGATGGTCTTTCTGCAAATTTCTACAAAGTGTGTGCTTCTCAATTGGCCCCATCCCTTCTGGCTCTGTTCCGCCACATATTATTAGGACAAGATGTAGACAGGTCCTTATTCGAGGCTTTAATTACTCTAATACCAAAAGAGAGTAAACCCCCCGATAGAGTGCACAGTTACAGACCGATTTCCCTCTTGAACCAGGATCTTAAGATCCTTACAAAACTTCTGGCAGATGGGTTAGGCCCGATATTGTCGGATATCATAGGCCCAGAGCAGGTGGGATTCATGAAGGCCAGATCTTCAGTAGACCATCTCAGGACCCCGTCGCATGATTTCTCGGCCACCAGGGGTGCTGATTACCCAGCAGTGCTTGTTTCTCTGGATGCCGAGAAGGCATTCGACAGGGCTGACTGGAATTTTTTATTGCATTCACTTCAAGCCTTTGAAACATCCAACTGCACGTGTGGTCTGCAATGGGTCACTGTCTGACCCTTTTACACTTTATGCCGGAACTAGACAGGGTTGCCCATTATCTTCCTTACTGTTTAACATCTACTTAGAACCTCTCATTCGCAGGATTACAATGGACCCTGACATACAGGGTATTGTGGTTCAGCACCAGACTGTGAAAGTCTTGGCCTATGCGGACGACCTGCTTTTTTTTTTTGTATATTCTATTTATTAAAAGTTTTTCAGCACAAAGAACTTATGCAAACTACATATAACAAGAGACAAGTACAAACACAGACACACGCAAATCCTGGTTATCTTACTTAATATATTCCATATATTCCCCTTACAAAGGTATAGTCGAGTGTGCAGCCCTACCCCGACACCTTCTATGTATTCATATCTCCACGGACGACTGCCCATTATTATTATAATATACAGTGCATAAAGCCATCATCCGCTCCACAGCTATTTATATGATACTAGAATGTTAGTGCCAATAGAAAGAGACCCTTCTAGACCAGGGTTTGACAGTTGTTCTTCCCCCTTCGCCACCCCCCCCCCAGAGGGGTGTTTCCCCTATACCTATCCAACCCCCTGGAGCCTATATATTCAACCCTGTATGGAGCATTAAATTTTCAGACAGACTCAAGGTCACCAAAAAGGGTGCCCAGTCCCTCAAAAACACCTCCTCCCTATCTCTAACTATCCACATGAGCCTCTCCAAAGCCAATGTGTGTATAACCAGCTTTTGCCAATCAGCCAGCGTAGGCCCATTCCCAGTAACCCAGGTATTTTGTATACAATGTCTGGTCAACACCAACAAGACCCTTGCCCATCTAGGCAATTATTGCCACTCTTCTTCTCCTTCTATTCTTTCCACCTCAAATAAACAGATTAAAGGGTCACGGGCCAATTGCCCCCCCCATCCCCTTGTTTACCTCCTGGACCACATTCCCCCAATATCTTACCAGAACCGGGCATGACCAGAAGCAATGAAAAAAAGTGCCTAGCCCTCTGTTGCACTTTTGCAGTTCACAACCCAGGGTGTGCCCGATGTATTGCCATCAGTTAGTAAATTCTATGCAAGAACTTACAGAAGGCCTCCTTAAATTTATTGCATATCATGATTCCTCTGGCATACTTAGCATTACACCCCAGTTTCCTCCGAGATCTGCAACCAGTAGATCTCTTTTCCCAAAGGGCCTTTGTCGGGCCCGGTCAAGTCTAGTAGGCTCTGCTTCTCTTGTGGCAATTTTCCCTACAAACCCTTTTGTGTCTTTCCCAGCCTGACATACCATCTGCTCTATTCCATTTGGGGACAGCCTCCCCTTTCCCCCTATACCCAGTCATCCTACATATGCTTTCAGTTGCATATATCGAAACAAATGAGAAGCTCCCAGCCTTAGGTCTCGCCTGACCTTATTGAACTCACCTATCTCCCCCTTCTCCAGCAGTACACCTACACACACAGCCCCTCCTTTCTCCCATTCTAGGAACCCCCATCCTCCATCCCAGGGACAAAGAAGGGGTTTCTCACAATTGGAAGTAGGACGGTCTTCCTCTGGGGCCCCCCCCATCCGGCGCCAAAGGTGGTGCCAGGCCTCCAACGTCCCTCGGACCAGTGGGTTACCGCCGCCTACTTCCCTGTATGCCCGCAGACCCCTGCTGTGGAGGTATGCCATGAGCCTTCCTGGGGTCTCCTCCTGTTCCAGCCCCACCCAGCTAGCCACTTCAGGCCTGTGAATCCAATCTGCCACACTCCGGAGCTGCACCGCCCTGTAGTATGCACCCAAATCCGGGAAGCTGAGTCCACCCCTATTTCTATCTGCCTTGAGCCTCGCTAAACTTATTCTAGGCTTTTTCCCCTGCCAAATGAAGTCCACGAACCCTTTCTCTAGCCGTTTCACGTCCCTCTGCGTAAGCCCCATCTGTAGCATTTGCAAGAGGTATAAGATGCGGGGCATAATATTCATTTTTATGAGATTTATCCTCCCAATCCAAGATATAGGTAATTGCATCCACCTCTTCAGGTCTGCCAATACCGAATTTATCAGGGGGTGGTAGTTCAGCTTATACAGCTCTTCCCACCTCCACCCGATACGGACCCCAAGATATTTAAAATCTGACCTGATGACCCTGAATCCCCTTTGCTGTACCTCTGGGCCAACTTCTGGGAACCCCATAACTTCAGATTTCCTTACATTAATCCTATACCCAGAGAAACCTGCAAACTTTTCAATAATATCCATTTGACATCCCATAGAGCCACTCATGTCCCCTAAAAAAGCAGCATATCGTCCACATAAAGCGCCACCTTGTGCACTCGTCCCTCCCTGTCCCGCACTCCCACCACACCCTCATGTTGGCGCATCGCCGACGCTAGTGGTTCAATCGCCAGAACAAATAGTAGAGGGGACAGAGGACACCCCTGCCTCATCCCCCTGCCTAGTCCAAACTTCCCAGACAGGCACCCATTAACCACTACTTGTGCACTTGGCTTTTGGTACATGGTCCTGACCCACCCTATAAATGGGTCCCCCAGACCAAACTGGGTCAACACCTCGAATAGGTATCCCCATTCTACCCTATCGAATGCTTTTTCAGCATCCAACGAGATCACCCCCATCTTGGCTCCCACCTGTCTAGCCCGCCATACAATGTTTAACAACCTACGTACATTGTGGTAGGACTGTCGCCCCTTGATAAATCCGGTCTGATCTGGGTGAACCACCTCCGGCAAAAGGTTCTCTAAATGGGTGGCAAGGACTTTGGCTAAAATTTTCATGTCAACATTGAGACGAGAGATTGGTCGATAGGAGGAACATTCAATCTCATCTTGACCCCCTTTCTGTATTCAGCAAATATTAGCCTTATAACATGGATCAGGCAGTACCGGGACCTGCCCCTCCTCTCCTACCATAAATACCCTCCTCAACACATCTGCAATTCCCCCCCCCCCCAGAATCCTGTAGTACTCGACAGGGAATCCATCGGGCCCACTAGCCTTTCCCTCCTGTAACTTCTGTATGGCACTCAGGATTTCCAATCTTGAAATGGGCTGACTCAGCACCTCTCTCTGCTCGTCTGTGATCCTCTGCAAATGTACCCCTCTCAAGAACTCCCGGATATGCTCATCCTGCCCTATATACTCTGCCCTATATAGCTTTTCATAAAAACTCCTGAAACGCTCTGCTATGGCCTTTGGGCTTGTGAGAACTTGCCCCCCTCTCCCCTAATCCACAGAATCCGAATTGGGCATCTGCCCCCCTTCATAAGCCTCACTAACAAGGGCCCGGGCTTATTCCCCCACTCAAAAACCCTCCTCTGGCAAAAAAAACAAGCCTTCCTCTTCTTCCCTTAAGAGAAATTAAGGGTCCCTCACCATTGCCAACATCTTGGGGCTTCTCCCTTTCTCCTCCTTCACCCTTCTCCGAAGCTCTTTCCACTTTGCCTTTCTAATTCTTCTCTTGCCTTTTCTGTTTTTTGATCCTGGCTACATAGGCTATTATAGCCCCCACATATAGGCCTTACCCGCCTCCCACAAAGTGGCACTGGAAACCTCTCCTGTATCATTCATCTCCTCATAGAGCTTCCATTGTTCTGCCAGGTATTCCCTGAACGCTTGGTCCTTAGCTAAGTATGTGGGAAATCTCCAGATTGAAGACCTACTCTCAGCTCCCCCCCCCCGAAATGCTCATCACCACCATGGCATGATCCAAGATGAAAATGGAGCTATGACTTATCTCTTTTATCCTCCCTACCCAGCCTCTAGGCAGAAAAAAGTAATCTTACCAGGACCAAGTCTTATGGGGATTAGAATAAAACGTATACTCCTGCCCCGTGGGATTAACCGCCTTCCACCCATCCACCAAATCTAGATCCACAATTCCAATTTGCCACTGCCCCATGGCCTCCGTCACTCGCCCCTTACCCTCGGAATGATCCATCTTCGCATCCATTGTCCAGTTGAAACCCCCCCCCCATGATGAGCCCCAGAAATTGCTCCCTGACAAGCAAGCCCAGCAAAGAGGAGTAAAATCATCATATACTCGCCGTGCATAGACACAGCCAAATGTCAGTGTCTCTCCTCGCCAAACTCCAGTGACAAAAATGTATCTGCCCTCCTTGGGGTCTCTCACTACCCTTTTCACCTCAAAGGGCAAATTCTTATGTAAGAGTATTGCTACCCCCCTTTTATGCGAGGAATAAGATGCCGCTAGACATTTCCAAACCCAATTCCGCACCAGTTTGGCATGCTCCAGCTCTGTCAAGTGTGTCTCTTGCAGCAATGCTACCTGTGCCCCCTTTCGCCTAAGCTTGGTGAGAAGTGAGGTCCTCTTCACTGGGCTCGCTATACCTTTTACATTCCAAGATATGACATTTAGATTTACAAGATCACCCATCTCATCCTATGTAGCTTTTCACTTTTGAGGATGTTTTCACTTGACATTGCATTATGTATATCCAACTTTTCATGACTCACATGCACCTTTATATACTTTCTTTGATTCTCATACTTATCGACTACAACTGAGATATAACCAGGCGACTATATTACTATTCAAAACAGTAAGAGATCTATTTATTCTAACATTTATAACTAATCCCCAAACCCCTCCAGTCCCTCCCTCCCTCCTTCACCCCCCTTTGTAAGCTCTCCTCTTCCCCTTCCCCTTCTCTCTATAACACTAATTGCTAACATAGCACAAGTGTAGATTTAAAGACAATAAAGAACAAACACTCAGCACTTCTCCCTCATAACCGAAGTGCATGTCCCGCCGCCCCTGCCCCACAGCCTGATTCCTCCATCCGGAACTGTCCCACTCTTAGGGATCCCATAGATGCCCATCTCTCGCTAGAACCTTATTCCGCTCTCTCAGCTCTTATCTCAAAAAATTCCCCCCCAACGCCCTTTCTCTCCCAATCCCAATCAGCGTTCCATCAAACTGTCTCTCCCTTCACCCTAGCTCTCCCTCTTTGCCTTCCCCCTTAGCCTATCGTAACCCACCTCCATCCCAGTTACCCAGTCATAGTCAACCCTCCCCCCCACGAGGTTCCTTCCCTTTAGCAGGCTCAACTGCCCCTCTACCCCTCTTTTATCCTCATCTCAGCATCAGTCAGGTCTCAGCCCCCTCCTTCCCCCACTGTTAGCCTTCCCCTTTAAAAAGGTTCCCTGCACCCTACTCCCTCTTCATCCCAGGCCACCGTATTAGTTCTGGGACCATCCCACACCACTCTGAGTGGAGGGCCTATGACACTTTCCTCAATCTCCATACATGACCTATTCCTCCCAATCCCTCACCCTGTACCTCAATCGGCGTGACTATAGCGCGACTCCCAGCCCTTAAACCCACCCGGCCCAAAAGAAGGACCACCTACAATATGCACTCAAAGTCGCTGCTCACTCCTCCTGTATTCCATCCCCCAACTCCCCACCCTGCCCCCTCTGAAAAGGTCCCAAGGATGCTCTCAATCACATGACCCAGAGAAGGGTCCTTATCATAACCCTAGGCCTCAGGCTTTGAAACCACCCCATAAGACCTCCCCACTCCAGGTTAACATACCTTCACCTACCCCTACTAATGCCCCCAGAACCCCCGGACCTCTCTTCATCTCCTTCAAACCAGATACCAGTTCATACCCCTCACACCACCCCACTATCAACATGCCCTCTAAATTAATGACAGTAAATGAAAATATCATGGAGACAGCAATATCAGAGGGGTGGTGCAGGGGGTCAGGCCGCGCCATCAAAAAACACACGCTAGGCCCTCCCCCGCTCCTACCTCATCGGCGTTAGAGTTCTCCACATGACAGCAGCTCTCAGGCCTCCAGCTGGACTCTCATACACCGCCAGTCCATATGGGAGAGCCCTCCAGAAAAGCAATGGGGAACGTATATCAAGGCCCAGTCTCCAAGCTGCTCAGACCCCTCTAATCCACAGTTCTTCAACCACAGCTAAGCCCTCATCCGTCTCCTCCAGGGGCTGTCCTCCTCGGGAACAAAGGGCACAATGGCACCAACGAGGAACACTTTCAACATAACTCAGTCTACAGTCTGTAGCCATGCAGTCAAAAAGTCCACCGGAACGGCAAAATCACAACCTCTTATCACCAACCTTCCAACTCTTCATATCTCTCCACCACCATTCAGCTCACTCTCCTCTTCAGGCCCTTTACAAACTCCTCCGCTTTCTCGAGCTCCCAGAAGGAATAGGTTGCTCCCTCATGCTTAATTCTGAGCGTGGCGGGGCATACCAGAAAATTTTCCACTTTAAGGCTCCTGAGCTGGGCCATCAGCCCGTTAAAGGCCTTCTGCTTTTTCAACAAATGGGCTGAATAGTCCTGTGAGAGGAATAATCTGTGGCCCTCAAAACTCAGGGGACCCTTGGACCTGTAGGCCTTCACAAAAGCTTCTCGATCCTGGAAGTTATGGAAGCGCATAATTATCTGATGAGGGGGTTGCCCCACCACAGACCGCGGCACCACAGCTTGATGTGCTTGCTCTAACTTGATTTGCCATTTTTCATTGTCAGCCCCAGCAATTCAGGCAAAACTCTGCTGCAGAATGCCAGAACATCCTTTCCCTCCAGACCCTCAGGAAGCCCCCTCAGACGCAGGTTTAGCCTCCGATGATAATTTTCTTGGTAATTGAAAGCCTCCTTAAACTCCTCCAGCTCCCCCTGTAGAGCACGAACCTGCCCTGGGACTGTTAGTACCTCATCCTCCAGTCTGGAAATTCTTTCTTCATCCTCGGTCAGTCGAGTGCTCTGTTGTGCCTGATGTTCTAAAACCTCCTGCAATTTTCCATCCAATTTGTCCTCCAGTTTTATCAGACGTGGCTCCAGGGCTGCGATCACCTGCCCTGTGAGCTCCTTCCCCAGAGCTGCCACCTCCGCGGCCGAGAGCGAAACGAGGCCTGCATTCTCCCCTCCTGGGCCCACCGTCCCCTTTTTCCCCAGTTTTTCCAGTCACCTGCTGACTCTTAGAAGGCATTGAAGTTAAATATTCCTCCATTACTCCCTCCGCTACCCGAAACCACCATTTTATTTGCTCCAAGGTGGAAAATTCCGTTAATTAATCTTTATTTTTCGTCTGATTCGGCGGAGCTAGCGGGAAACATGGCTTTTCAGTTAGCTGCTCATTAGCGCCCCCGGAAGACTTGCTTTTACAATTGTCCCACCCCAGGACATCCATTCCTGCCTTGATGACAGTCTTGGAAGAATTAAGTTCCTTGTCCAATTATAAATTGAATAAGGATAAGACTGTGGTCTTCCCTTTAAATTACAGGGCGATAAAGATGGATGCTTCAGCAGTGGGTTTCTCTTGGCAGACCAAATCCTTGAAATACCTGGGAGTTAACCTGTCAAGAGGTCCCGGCAGATTTATAAAGCTGAACTTAGACCCCTTAGGTGTGGCCATTAGGCAAGACCTTACAAGATGGGCTTTGCTCACCCTCTCTTTTTGGGGGAAAATCAACATAGTTAAAATGAACATTTTCCCCCGGCTATTCTATTTAATCAATCGCTCAAATGTCTGGATCCCCTTGGCGTGGTTTAAAAGGAAGCATAAGATGATTTCAGACTTCATCTGGACAGCGAAGAAGCCCCGGATAAGTTATAACAAGCTCTCAGCCCCCAAGGAGAAAGGAGGACTTCGCCTTCCGCACATTGCACTATATTACTGGGCTAGTCACGCGAACAACTACCTGAGATGACCCGCATTGGAATTCCCCGTAATATCATATCCCTTCACTCCTATATGGCTGAAAATTGAACGTACCCTAATAAAGGTTAATGGGATATCTCCCCGACCGCTTTTGCATACTAGGTTAAAATCCCTACCTCCCTTGTTCAAAGATAGCCCGATAGCAGTTTCGATAAGAGTTCACTCACAGTTATGCGCCTTTCTGAAATACGAGCATATATTAGATCCTTCTCAATCATGGTGGGGGAATCCCAATCTCACTGTTGAGGGCAAACCTCTCCAACTGAAGTGGATCCCCCAGCTGGGAGATCGTCCACTCACTTTTTTCACCCGGGAAGATGACTCATGGTTAAATTCTTCCGAGATTATCCACAAAGCCCAAATCCCGAACTCTGCCATTTTCAAAATATTCCAGTTACGGCACCTGTTGGTGAAATCCCTCGGCCCTGTCCCTCCGGTCCCCTCTAATTTGTCCTATTGGACAGAACTGATTTCCATGGCAGGCCTACCCCATGCTGTATCTAAGATGTATGGGATACTGCATAACTGGAAATGGCCAGATTGTTTTGGCCCGACCCAATTTTGGGCCTCACTTTTTCCCCAACAAGAAATTAACTGGCCTTCTTTATGGGCGAGCTGTCACAAATATATTAGACATGATAAACTCTGGCTAATGCAGTTCAAAATCTTGCACAACTACTATTATTCTCCTCAGAAATTGGCTAGGCTGGGACTCCTGTCGTCTGGTACCTGTACTCGCTGCCATCAGGAAGAGGGGAATCTTCTGCACATATTCTGGAAATGTCCCAGAGTAGCCCCCCTTTGGCATGCAATTCGACTGAGGGTATATCCTTTACTAGTATTAAATGACTTCTTCACTCCCTAAATTTGCATTTTGGGAGAATTTTCCTCTGTTACAGTTAACAGTAGGAAATGTCATATTGCCCTGATAGCTGTGTCGGTTAAAAATCTGGTTTTGCGTCATTGGAAGGACACGACCGACATTGCCTATAGTGAATGGTTGCAAGAGTTGTTGGCAAATCTGCGCTGGAGAATATGATAGCTAGCCTACATGATCAGTCCCAGAAATTTCAGAGGACATGGAGCCCTTCACTGACATCGTACTCCTTACAGGCATCATAGAGGTTTACCGTCCTTCTACTTTTCCTCTGGAAATCGTACCCTGTGTGAAGAAATGGGGAAAGGGAGGGGGGGAGGGGAAGGGGAAGAGTTGATCTAATCTCTGCTTGTTGCGCCTGTATCAATTGTAAGTATGCTTATTAGATCTTTTCTTCGAAAATGTATAAAATTGAATAAAGTTTGAATAGAGCAAAAAAAAGAAACCTCACGATCACTGTCATTTTGGGCCTGCCTGGGGGAAGGTCTTGATTCTTGAACAACTGGAGAAGGATGACTTTGTCTCTTTTTGGCAGCAGCACGAGTCACAGGCCCTAGGGGGCAGCATCTGATGGTTCAGCATAAGCTGTTACTTAGCCAATAGGCAGAAGGTGGTTCCTGTGCATGGTCTTGACAGCTCGAGAATCATTTTCAGGACGTACTTTATACATAAGTAGGTCATCCAGAATGCTGAATACGATGTGTGGTAGGTGATGCCACCTATCGGCAATTTTATGTTTTCCATGCAGTCCCAAGTTCCACAACAACACACGGTCCCCAGGTAACAACTCCTGAGCTTTCACATGTTTGTCATGCTTCTCTTTGTTTGCAAGATTTATTTTTGCTGCCATAGCCTGTGCCAGTTGGTAGGCATGATTTAGTTGGGCCTTTAGTTTCTGTATAAATTGTAAGTAGTTTTCAGCTTGCACTCCATCTGGGGACACCCCAAAAGAGATGTTTACAGGCAACCAGGCTTCCCGGACAGACATAAGACGGTAGGAGGGAAAACCCAGTAACATTACTTTTGGTGCAATTGTAAGCATGTACCAGGGTGCTGATCTGTTGGCTCAACTTGGGTTTGTCTTTAGGGTGAAACATACCCAACATGTCCAGGAGGGTCCTGTTAAAGAGTTCAGGCTGCAGATCCCTTTGAGGGTGGTAAGGAGTGGTTCTGGACTTCCCCACTCTCCACAAAGAGAGCATTTTTTTTATCAACCGGCTTTCAAAGTCTCTCCCTTGATCAGAGTGAATTCTTTGAGGAGCGCCATAGTGGATGAAGAACTTTTCCACCAGAACCTTGGCTACTGTAGATGCTTTCTGATCTTTGGTGGGATAGGCCTGGGCATATTGTGTAAAGTGATCTGTCACAACTAACACATTTCCAATGTTCTTTTGGTCAGGCTCAAGGCACAGAAAGTCAGTGCAGACCAGCTCCATGGGGGCACTGGTGGAAATATTGACTGGTGGGGTAGTTTTTTGAGGCAAAGCTTTTTTTTGAAGGCAACGACTGCATGTTCGAAAATGGGCCTCAACATCAGCTCCCATCTTTGACCAGTAGAACTGGGAGCAAACCAAGTCAAGGGTCCAATCACAACCTAAGTGTCCCATTTGATGACAAAGGGCCCGGAGTACTAGATGTTTGAAAGCTGTGGGCAACACAACTGCTGTTTGTCCAGTTGCCCTTGGCGATTCACTGTCTCTCAATATAACAGTTGGTCATGTAACTTAAGTCAGGGGCCTTCTCTAAACAATAATGCAGTTAGGGAGTCAGAAGTATGAAGTTTAGATACATCTCTGCTAGCATGCAGGGCATTAAGCACAGGTCTAATCATCGAGTCTTGGGTTTGAGCCTACTGGATGTTTTCTTTGTCAAACTGAGGTAAGGCATTGAGGTCTAAGGCTGCAAAATTGCAGTATGCTGCAGGGACGCAGGTTTCAGGGGGCCCCAAGCAGTCCACCAGGCAATCAACAGTGTCTGTAGAAGGGTTTTCATATTTATTGAACTTCTGACACAAAGATTTGATAGATTGTTCAGACAACCTCATCCAGTTTTCAGTGGGGTTAGGCCATCTCGAGAAAGCATCTGCGTTGATGTGGTTCAAGCCATGTCGGTACTCTACCACATAGTTGTATGTGGACAGGGCAGACAGCCGCCTGCCCCTGGTGGCATCTAGTTTCACTGAAGTTTGTAGATAAGTCAATGGGTTATTATCAGTTTTTACTAAGATCTTAGCCCCATATAGATATTCATGGAATTGTTCCACCATGGCCCACTTGAGTTCGAGAAATTCAAGTTTGTGAACTGGGTAATTCCATTCAGATGGTGTTAAACTTCTGCTAGCAAATGCCACTGGTCGCAGGTCCTCCTCATATTCTTGATATACCACAGCCCCAGTCCCTTCAGGCTGGTGTCTGTATGAAGGACATAGGGTTTGGTGGAGTCAGCATAAGCGAGCACCGGTGCATGGTTGAGTTGATGAATAATCTCGAAGAATGCAAACTCACACTCAGAAGTCCTCCGGATCTTGAATGGTTCATTGGTCCTGAAGTATACTTTCTCTTCCTCCTTGATGGAGCTTTTCTTGTACTTTTGGTTAGTGGGAGGATAGCCTTGAGTAAGATTAAGCAAACGGTGAATGACTTTTGAATAATCTTTGATGAATCAGCGATAATAGCCGCAGAATCCCAGTAACCACTGTAATTCCTTCAAATTATTCGGGTGAGGCCAAGTGGCCAGGGACTCCACCTTGCTGGGGTCTGTTTCCATCAGCAGATACTTTATGCCCAACATACTTCATGGATGTTTGAAAGAATTGGCATTTATCTATAGACAGCTTCGACCGGAAATCCTCCAAGCAGTCATGGACTTTGAACAATTGGGCCTCATACTCCTCTAAAGTTCACCCAAATACGATGACGTCATCCAGGTATACGACGCATTCCAATAAATTCATGTCTCCCACAGCTCATTCCATCAACCGCTAAGTGGCTGGAGCACCCAAAATACCTTGAAGCATGCGTAAAAACTCATAGAATCCCAGAGGGCAAATGAGTGCTGTCTTCTCACTGTCTTCTGGGGCCATTGGGATCTGATAGTACCAGCTCCGTAGGTCAAGCACTGAAAACCACTGGTTCCCATTCAGACAGTCAAGGGTGTCCTGGATGCGGGGCATGGTATAATGATCCGGTAAGATTCTCTGGTTCAAAATCTGGTAATCCACACACATTCTGACCAATCTGTTTTTCTTGTGTAACACCGCAATCGGGGAAGCGTAGGGGCTTCTCGACTCCTGGATGATCCCAGCTGCTAACATCTCCTGAAGGTGCCTTCATATGTCATCTATATCAGCTGGGGCAAGGTGGCTGGACCTCTCTCAGAATGGCCTATCATCATGGCGTCGAATATGATGTTCAGCCCCAGTGACAAAACCCACATCCCATTCCTTTAAAGAGAACACTTGATTCCTCTGGGACAGCTTCCAACTGATCTTGGCCCTCCATTCAGCAGGCAGGGGAGAATGTAAATGGGTGGTCTCCTCTGAAATGTTTAACATTTTCACTAGTTCTTTGGCAGTTCACCCTTTGGCAGCTTGTAATCTTAACAGTTTGTCCTTAAACACCTCTACTTTAGGGGATCCCCCAGAAGACGATGAGTCACTATGCAAATGGATAACACACCACCCTTTCTGGGACCCCTCAGGCAAGATAACAGGGGGTACTCTCTCAGGATCTATGGGGAGGCTGCAGGAGAGGAGGGCCACCAGAGTCTGGTCAAACAGGTCTGCGTCTCTCCCCCCCTCACTTCAACCTTCCCCAAACACTGTACCTTTTCTACAGTTTCACAATAATAGCATTAGTGGTCCCAAAAGGGATATCCAACAGTAATATGGCATGTTGGGGATCTACCCCCTCAGCCTCACTCCACCCCATCATGCGATGCACAACCAGCTTGTGGGGTGCTATTTTAAGCTTGGGCGTAGTAAGAGCCTCCATTTCTGACAAAATCTATATTTCTGGGTTGTAGTTCCCACTTCTGACCACTAGAGGGCACAAATACCAGTGGTGCCTCCAAGATGTAACCCCTAAGTGGCCCTATCCCAAGGGATACTACCCCTGCCTGCGTGACTAGGCACAGGTTAAGGGGCGTGAGCTCAGTGAATGGGTGCCTCCACCCAGAGGGTTGGTTTAAGGGTAGCTCAGTTGCTCTGGGTATAGCCCTCTGGGACACTGATGTCCCCCTCTCCCCCTCTAACCCCTCTAGTGGCCTATACTGGTCAGCAGATAAACAATCACAGTTAACATCAGAATACAGTATTGAACCCACTCTTGCCACACTTACCACCAGGGTGGGATCAGCTGCATGGGCCCCGAAGACCCCCTGTAAAACAAGACCTGCAATAGAATAGTGCAATGTTAATACAGTATCGCCTCCACAAAGGTATAAGATAACTAGGTTAAATGCAAAAAGAATAGGATCTCAATTATTCAGGGGACGTGAACAAGGGCGGGGCAGCACTCTAGTATTTGATTTCAGATCTGATTTAGTCAGGTTAAACATGCATGCATGAAGAGTCCCTCTAGCACAGCCACACACACTCTGGGTACCCAGCTGTTATGCAGGCTAGCCTGAAGCATTGCCCAGGGTAGGCCGGCATTGCTACTGTTGTTGGGGCCCTTAAGAAAGAAAAACAACATGCACTTTAACCCACAATTTGTATTCCGGAGCCGGATGGCTCAGTTCATAATGATCAATCAAAACAATTAAATCAGATGACACACATTGATTTGATCTCTGTTGCAGGGAGCTACCCTGATGTTTACTCACGTTACCCAGACCAGGAGGCAGGATTGATGAGATGAAGACCTCAGGATTGTAAGTTGCTTTGCCAGGGGAAGCAGGGCCCACACGACGCACTATGGTGGTTGATCCTGTTAGATGGTGTTGAGCAGGGAGCCAAATCTCCGAGTGGGTCTTTTATTGGATGAATCTCTGTGGTGTGAGCAGCAATCTAGGCCGAGATGGTGATGCCCAGATCAGGTGAACGGTTTGGATTTCAGTCCAGCTGGATGCCAGATGCAGCTTCCAGCTAGTGTGACACATTCAAGAGTGTGGGGAACCAAATCGTGACCCACACTATACATTCAGCACAATTATAGTGAGAATAGCTAGGTACCACAGTTCGGATGACAGTCCAGTTGCAATTAGACAGTGTCTCTGCACAAACCGTATGCTCTGTGGTTCTCTCAAAGTCTTGACAGGCCGATTGCTCCAGAAGCAAGTCTTCGGTCCACACCAGGTGAAATTCACTCTTTCACAATTCAGGATTCTGGTCACAGTAACAGCAATTGCAGAAAAAGTTCGATATTAGATTGCAGACTTCTTCACACAAGAAGATGGTAGCAGGCAGGCCAGGCACAGCCTTCCCACCGAATCCCCTACAATAGCAGCTGCTCAAATTACTCGAGCTGTTCACTCTCTCAACTCCAACTCCACACTGACACACTGCTGCAGGCAGCTCTGGGATTTCAAATCAAATTAGTTTTTATTTATAAAGCGCTTTTCAAAAACCAAAGCGCGTGTACATTATAAAGACACAAACAAACATTCAATCAATAAAATATATAAAAAGATAAAAAGGGAGCAGAAATAAAACTAAACATTCTCTCCAAAAGCCAAGTTAAATAAATATGTTTTCAACAAGGCTTTAAAGGTCTCAGTGGACAAGCACTCTCTAATCCGATGAGGTAGAGAGTTCCACAGGGTCGGGGCCACAAAAGAAAAAGCCCTGTTATCTGATGACTGAGAACCTATAGCAATCCCTCATCGGTGGAGCGGAGTGGACAGAGGGGGTGGTAGGGCTGAAGGAGGTCTTGCAAGTAGCCTGGTCCCTCCCCATGTAGGGTCTTACAGGTCAGCAATGTGACCTTGAAGGTGATCCTCCAACACACCGGCAGCCAGTGCAGTTTGCACAGCACAGGCATGACATGGCAAGATCTTGACAACCCAGTCAACAACCTAGCTGCCGCATTCTGCACCAGTTACAGGTGACAGAGATCCACCCCCGGTAACCCTAGGCATACAGTATTGCAGTAGGGTATGTTCATGAAAACGTTGTACCAAACTGTGACATGAAGGATCATTTTTCAAATGCAGGGCAGACCATTTTTTTTTAGCATTTCAACACACTGTCACCTCACTGTGAACTATGCACTGTGTTGTGAGATAACTCACTTTCAAATGACCAAGAAAAACACGTGTCAGTGTTCTGAATGTACCAGCGGACACCAAGCCTGCATTTCTGAATGTAACGGCAGACACCAAGCATGCGTTCTGAATGTACCAGTGGACACCAAACAGGGACAAAGAGAACAAACAACAGTGTAAGTTCATAAATGTTTGCTAATTGTGTTCAGTATTGTGGACAGGGAATTACATATTCATGCATTAAGAGAAACAGCAAGAAAAAGTCAAAAGAAAAAGAAATAAACCTCAAAAAATATTCATCAACAAGTGATATTATCCAACAGTTTACAATGTCTCAATCCCAGCGCTTCTGGAGCTTTTCGTATTTGGTTGCAATCTTTTGCAGTTCGTCTGGTGCAATATGAAACATTCCATCTCCCGACAGATGTACAGGTCCATGAAAAAGTCTGATCTGTCTGACCATGTCAGTGTCCTGGTATTGTGGCCATGTGAAGCACCCATTTGTACGCTGATGAAGGAATTGCACAGCGAAGGTACATTGCAGCTCATTGAATGAAAGAACTCGTCCAAGAAAAAAAATTTTTGAGTAGTATACTGCGTAGAATTTGTCCAGCTGTACATTGGCAGGATTTAATTTATTTTTTACTGGTGCACAGCCAGTGTGCACAATGGGCGCAGAAGTGGTAGAGGCCATTACTGAAGTGAAGGGAGCAGAAGGTGGCTGCACAGTGTCTGGAGCAGAAATGGGGTCCTCTGCTGAAGTGCAGGGAGCAGAAGAAGGCTGCACAGTGTCTGGAGCACAAACGGGGTCCATTGCTGAAGTGCAGGGAGCAGAAGAAGGCTGCACAGTGTCTGGAGCACAAACGGGGTCCACTGCTGAAGTGCAGGGAGTAGAAGAGGGGTCTATCACTATAGTACCTGGGACAGATGAGGGATCAATAGTGCTGCAAACAGTGGGGGTGTCCATCTCTGTGGTGTAGTGATCAGCAGAGTGGTCAGTCTTTTTTGTGCATGGAGCATCAAAGGGTTCAGACATTGGTGTTGCGTGAACAATGTTCACATGGGCAGGTATCTGCTCAGTCTGATCAGTGCAGCGGTATGATAATTTGAGCCCCCGTGTTGTCCATGGGCCCACATGCTCAAAGTTCTCACATAGGCCATCATTATTTTGGCAATGTACACAGAAACATGATAAGTCTCTGCTGGCAACAACACCTTCAGTAACAGATCTCACACTCTGGATCCGTCTTTGTTCCAGGAACCGCCTGCATATCTGGTCCTTTTGGCCTTCGTGATGCTTCTTGCAGATACCCAGAAGAAAGTCCTTTTGTGTAGGCACATGTCACTTGTATTTTCCATTGTAAGATTATCACGGCAGAATATGAAAAGCTCATATGCTGTCGAAATTACTGCCAGTCGTGCTTGCACTGCTCTGGCTGCCTTTGATTTGACAACGGCACTCTCACCATCGGAGGGGCCTTTCCCGTGATGTGAGCCAAAGTAGGCACGCTCAATGTTGAAGCCAAACTCTGATGGAGCCATTGAAATGCCATAAAATGACCATTTGGATTTAAATTGGCTAGCACAGCCATCTGAAAAATGTACCTCCTTTGTAATGTTTAGGTGCCGAGTGTTCATGAGGTGTGCACTGGCCATCTTCACAAAGTGACAAACAGCATGGTGATCATGTGTAAGTCCTCGGAGATGAATACAATTGTTTCTTTGATGCTGTTGGTGCAATGAGAACAGTTGTAATAGGTTACTATTGGGTGCACTGTAGCCTGCTCATGGTGCCAGTGGCAGGACTGGATTTCATCTTGGTACTTGCAGGCATAGTTTTCTGCAAAGTCTAGCACCATTATGACCCAGTCTTGTGGTATGTCTGACTTAATTAACCTGAATTGTTGTTGTTGCCATGCTGCCACATGTAGGTGATGACCCAGAAACTGTATGTCTTCCTTGAGGCTCTCAACTAGCTCTCGTAAGCTTGTCTTTTTGCTATTCAGCACTTTCCTGGTCATTTTGGTTTCAATGCCATCAGTTGTTTTTTTCAGAGTGATACTTTCCCACTGGTACCATCTCACTAGGTCTGCCCCATGTAGCCTCAACAGTTCCTCTACCTTCTTTTCTATTCCATGTACTGAGCAGTTGTCACACACCTTTGCCACACAGTCTCTCCTGAAGAACATTTGACCACCTTCTCCTTCCTTCGGACACATTGTCAGCTCCACAGCATCATATATATTTGGTATTTTGCACTCAGTAATTCTGTAATGATCAGCCATGTGGCTTATTGTGCGTATCTTTAATGTGGCATTTTCTCAGTACTCACAAAGGCACTGGACAAGGTTTTGTTCGCTGGCCAATTTAATATGGGGTGGTCTCAGAGTGTTAAATTTAGTTACCCCGATGTTACAGTCTGGATTTTCTTTACGAAATTGAGCATGCAGTGCATTGAGTGGTTTTGCTAGGTAGGCTTTGGCACACTGTATTCGTTTCAAAAATGCCTTCTTGTGAGGCATAGGGGTTGCAGAGTCTTCATAAAAGTTTTTTACTTTGGTGACTGTTTCCAAAGGCAGTGCTGCTTTGTGAGTAGGTTTCATACTTTTCTTCTCCGTGTGTGCTAAATTCATGAGTGTTGTCCAGCTGATACCAAAAGCTGTGCTGACCTTGCGTAGCATTCTATATTTTTTCAACACAAGAACTGCTCCAACCCATTCGCGTTTTTTTCTTTGGACCACTCTTGGCCTTTTCCTTAAGGACTTCCACCAGCTTCTGTTCCAAATTTCCACGGCATGTTAAGTTTTCTAGTCTTTTTGCCAGTGCATCCTGCTTTGCTGGTGAGCATGAGGATATCAGGGTATCGACAGTACATGCAAAACGGGTGGGTGACCTTGGTAGGATGCGTGCCCTCTGAAGTGCCTTCCAGCAGCATTCTCTGAGCGTGGTCCAGAACAGTGGCTGTATCAGTAGTAGCACTTAATTTTGCTTGCACTTCTGAAGTGGCACTTACTGTGGTTGTCTGTAATTTTCTGTTGTTCTTGTATTTTTGTCGCCTGCTTTCATTAATCCTCCATTTCTTCTGTGCTGACAGTGATTGAGTTGCTGTCTTTTTGTTCCCGCCACTTCTTTTCTGCTGCCTTTTGTTCATCTCCTCTGGTGGTTGGTTTATTGGGTGCTGTATGCTTATTGTTTTGCTCCTCCAATTTCTTCAGTTTTTGACTTTCCCTGTACAGCTGCATTCTCGCCCTGGACTTTGCGTTGTAGTCTTGGCGCTTCTCCTCATCCAGGTTATCCCGGTAGGCCTGTGATCAAGCTCTATAGGTTTCCAGATATGCTGCATAATGTTCAGGATCTTTTTTAATCCTATCTCAGAATTGTTGGCTTCTCTCCATTCCAGAAATGGGATTGGGCAAGCTTCTCTGTCCAGCATTGATCAAAGATTCTGCAGACCCACATGGTCTTCGTCTGGTGCGATATTCCATTATTCAAACCTTAATAAATAAAATTAGAATGTTTTAGGCATTGGTCAGACAATGACTTCCTCTTATTAGCCGATATGGGATGTATTACAGTGGGCACCATTTCCTCAATCCAGAGGCGAGAAAAAGGAAAGCATGCATCAGTTGCTTCACAACACTTGAAACAACTGAATGAAGGAACTACATCCACGGTAGAAGGTGAAGTGACGGAACAAGAGAACACATCAGTTTATAAGATGACGAGATGAAACCAGAGAACACATCAGGAGTGTACAAAATGAAGTGACGGAATGAGAGAACACATCAGTTTATAAGATGACGAGATGAAACCAGAGAACATATCAAGAGTGTACAAGATGAAGTGATGGAACAAGAGAACACATCAGGAGTGTACAAGATAAACAATGACCAATACTGAGATAATTTTATTATGCCAAGCACCATTATAAAATGGCTCAAAAAATGCCTTAAATTGATTGGATGAAAGCACCTAAAGTCTTGTCCTTATCAGCCGATATGCCAGGCAGCAAACAATTCGGCCACCACTGACCCACACACTGCATGGTCACAAAATGGCTGAAGGTGAGCCAGCAGACAAAGGCCTGCTCAGCACCCAGCCATGTTGAGACCATGCGGTCGGTGATTTAGAAATTGTACTGATGTCAGCACCCACCTAAAAGCATAGAACTATACACAGCAAGCCACGGATTTAGCAAACAA
Source organism: Neoceratodus forsteri (assembly GCA_016271365.2). Lineage (NCBI taxonomy): Eukaryota > Metazoa > Chordata > Ceratodontiformes > Ceratodontidae > Neoceratodus > Neoceratodus forsteri. Next base: position 872,606,524 of record CM057456.1, read on the forward strand.
AACATTTTTGTAGGAAGCAGGCCAAGTAATACTTCTCCACACAACCCCCCCCCAACACACCCCACATGGTTTTAACATAGCTGAAGGTGAAGCAGCAAACAAGGTCTGCTCAGCATCCAGCCATGTTAACCCCATGCAGTGGGTGGTTTTAGCAAACAACATTTCTGTAGCAGGCAGACCGAGCTATACTTCTCCCCCCACCCCAACCACACACTGCATGGTCACAAAATGGCTGAAGGTGAGCTGAAGTTGAGCCCTGCTCAGCACCCAGCCATGTTGAGACCATGTGGTCGGTGATGTAAAAATTGTACTGATGTTGAGACCATGCCTGACGTCAGCACCGAAACCATAGAAATTAACAATGAAGCAAGCCACGTTTAAAATTTAAAATATTTCTTGCACCTAAAGTCAGAAATACACAGCAATCAATACATTTTCGTAGCAGGCAATACTTCTTTATCCTCCCCCCCAACCACACACTGCATGGTCACAAAATGGCCAAAGGTGAGCCCTGCTCAGCACCCAGCCATGTTGAGTCCATGCACTCGGTGATGTAAAAATTGTACTGATGTCAGCATCCAGCCATGCAGTGGTACAAGAATGCACCGAAAGCAAACCAGCTTCATGAAAATGTCTTTGTCTAACTACGAATGCCGGCACATAAACCATACAAACCACAAAAACAAATACAAAATGTAGCTAACAAAATGGATGCCAACACTCACACACACACACCCACACCATAGGACCCCACAAAAACAAGGGACACATATTTCCCCCCAAATCCCACACCTGCAAACACCCACAGAAAGCTTGCCTTGTGCAGCCAGCTCCCCTTTCATTGCCCAGGTCTCCATTTAACCAAGAACCATAGTCAGAAGCATTTCCAAAAAAAAGTAAGCTGCCAAAACAGAAATGCAGAAAAAACAAATGTTTTGCCCAGTACTCTGATAAGTCAGGGTTTCTAAATAAGCACAGTACTGTACCTCACCATGGAAAGCAGGAGCCCCATTAAATCAGAAGTGCACCACTGGCTTAATGTAGGGGGCATAATTTAAAACTGCACCTCAGGCTGCAAAGAGTAGGATCCCAATTAATTGAGAACTGCACCTCAGGCTGGAAACAAGGGCTCCATTAAACCGCACTTTGGGGAACAATGTTAGAACATCTCTGCCGTTATGAGCGTACCTGGATGCCAGATTCTAACCTCCACGCTGTTCTAAATGTACTCGGACGCCACAAACAGAGCTAGAAATGTACCGCGGACACCATACACGCTGACTCTGAACGTACCAAGACAGGGCTTGCGGTGGTGTCCGTGGAGCACTAAATCGCATTTTAAGCTGCCAGGAATCGAAGTGGGCATCATTTCTCTCTGTGCCCACACTGCTTCAACTTATACTATCAAAGCAAGCTGATCTCCTGGCCAGAAAACACATGGAGAAGAATATCCCTTACCTCACAAGCGTTCTGAGCGCACTTTGCTTTGTTTTGTTCTGAGCGCACCGAGGCTGCTGAAGCACGGACACGAACGCTGTCTTTAGAAAAAAAAATTACTGCCAAGAGCCAGAAGCCTTGAAGGAGCAGATTTTATACCCCCTACAAGCCACGTTTCCACTGGGAAAAACGAGAGCACCGAGGGGATCAGGTGACCAATGGGGTGGTAGGGGGCTGTTCTGAATGTACTCAGCTAGTGGAAGGACACGATTGGTTGGGGGCTTGGGACAGATGACATCACAGAAAAGGGGAAACAGCAGGCAAGATGTTGTACCTGGCATTAAAGCAAGGGCAGCAATGGTAACACACAGGGACAAAAAGAACCAGGATACAACATATATAATATATGATTATTGGGCCATGTTCTGAATGTACCACCTGAGGACACCAGGTGGTACATTCAGAACACATTTTGGAGGTACTTCATACCATAAAATAATGGGGAAAACAACAAAGGGAGATAAAAAAAAAAGACAGGACAGCATCTAGACTGTACAAAGCAAACTTTATTTAAAGTGAAACATGGCAGAAATGTCAGAAAACCCACAACCCAAACCTATAGGGTTTCCATGTCACAATTTAGTATAGGAAAAACAGCAAGAAAGTGGGGTTCGACAATAAAAAATACACTTTTTGAGCAGCTGCAGACCACACATTTATTATATGTATCTCTACATACAGCAAGACATAAAACAGCATTGTATACATTATTTCTTCTTTTTTTCCTCACTTTATATCATACTATCCACATTTCAGTGGCACTGGTACAAGGTTTTCATGAACACACCCAGTAATCAAGACAAGAGGACACAAAGGCGTGAACCAATATCAAAAGTTCATCATGTGGAACAAGATGCTTAATCTGGGCGATGTTCCTCATATGATAAAATGAGGACTTGACAACTGCTGACACCTGTACTTTTAGCGTCAGTTCGTTGTCAAGCACTACGTCCAGATTCTGCACCCATTCAGAAGGTCTCAACTGGTTACACCTAACACAAGGCCAGACGGTTGCCCAGGAGTCAACTTCTCTACACGGTGACATGGGTCTACCACCAACACCTTAGTCTTGTCCGGATTTAGTCTCAACCAGTTAACACTCATCCAGTCCTGAATTTCAGCGAGGCAGTTGTTAAAGACTGATAATGCACTATTTTGTTCAGGTACAAAGGACATGTAGAGCTGAGTGTCATCTGCCGACTTATAATGTCTCCCAACGGCAACATATACACCGTGAACAACATGGGGGACAGCATGGAACCCTCCGGCACCCCTCAAGGCAGGGTGAAGGGGGCCAAGAAAAAAAATTACTGACACCACCCTCTGAGTCCTGCCTGTGAGGAAAGAATGGAACCACCTGAGGACTGTCCCTGAAAATCCACAGAGTAGCTGCAGGCATTCCAGCAACACCCCATGGTCCACAGTGTCAAATGCTGCAGAGAGATCAAGGAGGACCAAGATTGAATAACTCCTCCGATCTCTCACTATTAGGAGATCATTAAGTACCAAAAACAATGCCATCTTGGTACCATGCCTCTTCCTGAAACTGGACTGGAGAGGATCACAAATATCATGGGTGGTAAGAAAGTTCTCAAGCTGCAACACGGCTACCTTCTCAATAACCTTGCCCAAAAAGGGCAGGTTAGAGACCGGTCTGTAGTTCTCAAGACAGTCTGGGTAGCAGGAAGGTTTCTTTAAGAGGGGTGTCAGTGTTCCAAACGTTCAGTTGGTTAATCCATCTGTCTGTCACAGAAAGGCTCCTTTTAGGCGCCAAACAGTAAAAACTACAATTCCTACAGAAATTCACTCCCACAAGACCTCTGGGGACAGTCTCCATTTTAAGGTCTTCCATGGTACCGACTGGTTCAATTGGTCCAAACTGGCAGTCCAGGACTACTGTGCCCTTTCGGGCTGTTTCCTCTCAGGCAAACTGCATTCTGCAGTTTGATAACCTGCCTAAGGCGAAGCTGCCTGAAGCTCACCCTCCAAACAAGGGGACTACTGTGCCCTTTCGAGCTGTTTCCTCTCAAGCAAACTGCATTCTGCAGTTTGATAACCTGCCTAAGACGAAGCTGCCTGAAGCTCACCCTCCAAGCAAGGGGACTACTGTGCCATTTCAGGCAGTTTTCTCTCAAGCAAACTGCATTCTGCAGTTTGATAACCTGCATATGGTGAAGCTGCCCGAAGCTCACCCTCCAAGCAAGGGGACTACTGTACCCTTTCGGGCAGTTTCCTCTCAAGCAAACTGCATTCTGCAGTTTGATAACCTGCATACAGCGAAGCTGCCCGAAGCTCACCCTCCAAGCAAGGTATGTGTTTGAACTCTGAATTTTGGCATCTACCTCTGGACGAAACTCACTTGCTCCTGTTTGCCAGTGTTCCTCACACTATGTGCAGCAATCCAGAAATCCTCTAGGAACTGCTGCCAAGAAACTAATGCCAGGACTGATCTCTGCTTGAAATGTTTTGATTTCTCACCTTAAGTAATGTTTAGTCTGATGAAGATATTTCTTAGAGTTGATTTAAGTTTTGAGAGAGTTTTTTTTTTCCCATTTGCAATTTATACTGATCTGCCACTAAAGGCATTTTTTTTCTATTAATCCTCCAACCCACTTGTCCAACTTACCTCTGCCTTTTTCCTGTTCTAATCACTGTTATCACCCCACTTGTTTCTCACTTTTAGCGCATTGTATTCTGAAGAAAAAAAAACACACAAAAAACACCGGTATAATTAACCTTGCTCTGTGCTTGGGACCTTGCGTGTGCCCTTACTGCTGCACTCCTTGGTGTCATACTGTCTCTTATATTTCCTAGAGGCATCATATTGCTCTATTGACCCTATCTGACCTTGCCTGTGATAAGTTTCTAACATCTACCTCGCCAACATTGGATAGTAATCATTTAGATGTTTATAGTACTATCACCTTATCCTAATGCTGTGACTCTCTTACTGTGCCATGGAACCTGCATTCCCCTGGTGGCTGAGGAGTTGCCATTTCATCGCCCAAGCTGGCTACCAGCTTTGGCACTCCTCCCTGGGATCTTCAACTTACAAGCGTAAAGCGCGCTCAACTCAGAGGAAGCTTCATAAACTCAGCAACAAGCAGTTAAAGGAATATCTGTGTAGACTGGCCTTACTGTTGCTGCTGCTTTCTGGCAATATTCACCCCAACCTTGGCCCTCCACAACTTATGGCATACCCACAGTCATCTACTGGGTTACTTAAAATTGCCTCACTTAATATATGCAGCCTCCTCCCCAAAATGGACATACTGAATCCATGGATCTTACAACACAACCCAGACATCCTCTCAGTCGTAGAAACATGGCTTTCTCCAAAGTAGCGGATGCTTCAATTTCCATCCCAGGCTATGCAGTCTTTAGACAGGATCATTTCTCCAAGCTTGGGGGCAGTTGTGCGATCTACCTCCGAAACAACCTTCAAGGTCTCGTCCTACGTCTGCCCATATGCAAGCCCTTGCCATAAAACTGCTTCTAGGTGCACACAATAAAACCCTTACTGTGTTTTCAATCTATATTCCTCCCAGACAGATGGCCTCCTGCTTTGATTTACTCCTGGAGTATTTTGGCTCTCTTAGTCTTAATTCAGAAATTATCATCTTAGGAGATTTCAATATCAATTGGTTCTCTCCTGACACAAGTCCTTTCAAAGATGCAGTTTCAGCAGTTCACCTCAACCAGCTAGTTGAGTCCCCAACTAGAATCAACTATAAAGCTGGGACAGGTACCTTACTGGACTGGGTGCTCTCTAACCACACTGATCATATATCGGACACAACTGTACTCCCAGATGCTTTCAGTGACCATTCCCCAGTCTTGTTTCATTGGGCGAACAAATTCTCCAAACCACCCGCTAGAACAAATACCACCTGGGTACTCATCCATGGGCATCTTGAATCACTAAATGCTGACCTGCGTAATCAGGACTGGTCAAATGTTTACACAACTAACAATGTTGACATTGGCCTCGACCAATTCATTCTTCAGTTCAACGCTATATGTGATAGGCACCCCCCCATAAAAAGCATAAAATCGAAGGCTGCTGTAATCACTGGTTTTCTCCTGACCTCCCTGAGCTTCTGAATGCCAGCGACCATCTATGGCACAGGTCTAGGTCCCTGTGTAACCAGGCCAACATCCAGAGGTACAAAGCAGCTAGAAACAACTGCATGAGGGCTATTCGTGCAGCTAAAAATCAATATTATAAGGAAGTGCTCTCTCGGACCTGGAATGATGGCAGAAAATTTTGGACTAACCTTAAAGAGATCACTGGGAGAGACCTCAGCTCTGCCCCTACCATGCTTAACATTGATGGTGTACTCTCACTCAACCCCAAACTTATTGCTAACACTTTTAATAATGCCTTCATGGACCTGAGTGTTGTCCTGCCACCTGGCTACTTCTCTCACCCCCTCACAAGTGTTTACTCTGGGAAAAAGACTCAGCACCCTTCTCATCCTCCTTTCTACTTCAAAATCCTCTCAGCCCACGAAGCCAGGAATTACCTACTCAAGGTATTAGGGAAATCAATATTTAGTGGTGACACCCTGGATCTTAAGGTTGTAGCCCTTATGCTGGATGAAATTCTGTCACCTCTAACACATATTATTAACATGTCACTTAGTTACTCTCAGTTCCCTCAGTAATGTAAGTCTGCCACTGTGACACCAGTTCATAAGTCTGGGGATCGCACAATTACTGGGAACTGCAAGCCTATCTCTATCCTGCCCCCACTCTCGAAAACTCTTGAGCTTATAGTGGCTGACCAACTGGTTGAATACTTAGAAAACTATCAGCTACAATGCCCACAACAACACAGGCTCAGAAATGGTCATAGTACTACTACCTCCCTTCTGGAGTTCACAGGCTTTATTCACCACTCCTTAGATCAAGGACACTTGATCTCTGCTGCTTTCATTGATTTAACCAAAGCTTTAGACACAGTGAATCATGCCCTCCTGGTCAAACAGCTTACCACCATTGGCCTAGCTCATGACAGTGTAGCCTGGTTTGAAAGTTACCTGTACAACGGCACACAGCAGGGGAAGATTGGTGACACCCTCTTGGATAGCAGACCTGTCCTATCTGGAGTTCCTCAAAGGTCCATCTTGGGCCCTCTTTTATTTTGCATTTTCCTCAACAACCTTCCTTACTCCTGACAGGGTCACATCCTTTTATATGCTGATAATGCTGTCCTGTTTACCAGTGATCCAGACCCTAAGGTTCTTGAATGCAGGCTACACCGTAATTTCATAGTCGTAGAAAGTTGGTTCCATAAGCACAAGTTAGTTATGAATTACAACAAGACTAAAACTATGCTGTTCTCCAGCTCCCAAAATAGGCACAGAACTTGCCCTCTTTTTAACACCAACAAAGAAGGCTCTCCCCTGGAGCTAGTTCAGCTATTTAAATATCTGGGGATTACAATTGACAGTACGATGACCTATGCCTATCACATTGACAACATTGCTAAGGCTGTTAACACCCGAATTGGGCTACTTTATAGGCCTACACAATGTTTGACCCCAGAGGCTCTTAACCTGGCCATTCAAAGCTCTCTTGTCTTGCTTATTGATTATAGCTTACCAATCTATGGATCAGCTACTGAAACAACTCTTCGCCGCATCACAGTTGCACTCAACAAAGCATGCTGGCTCCTTACCGGCTCAGCTCGTCTGTCCCATACCTGTGACATGTACGCTCAGGCAAACTGGCTCCAATTCAAAGGTAGACTCATATACTAAACATGTTTACTGTCCAAAAAAGTAAGCTTAGGCAAAATGCCCTCAGGAGTGCAAAGCTTATTACCCTCACTATCAACTGTCATTGCACCAGAAGCTCTACTAGCCAGACTTTTAATATACCCCACTGTCACACTTCTCTGGGACAAAGGTCCTTTGCCTACCGTGCTCCGCTATGGATGAACTTGCTGCACCATGGCATCACTTCAGCATCCACCTTGAGCTCCTTCATGGTTAAACTTAAGCAACAGCTAGTTGCTGATGCCAGTTGTGACCGCTTCCAATAACCATCCTTCTTGTGACCAGCACTTATTCTAACCTTATGCTATCCTGACTTTATGCATAACTGTTCTCAACATGTAAATAACTGTTCTAAGTTGATAATCATTCTCCTTCACATTTCCTCTTGATCCCTTCCATTCTTTCCCCTCACCCCTCTATGGCTTTCCCCCTATCCCCCCTCCCCCCTGTTATATCTTCTGAGCTCCCTTGCTCACTTTAAAATGCTTTGTCACATACCTTCTCACCTCTGACGAGGCCCCTGGGCTGATGCCATCCCTTACCTTGTTGATTATTAGATATTAGGCTGAGTCTGTTCTCATTTTCCTATAAAGAGTCATTTCGTAAGACCCCACACCCTCTAATATGACCCTTTGAATTCCAGGTTTTAATCAAATATGCACCATTGCATACACTGTACAATGCCACATGTATTGGAACTTCTCTAGTTATACACTGTTGTAATGTCTTGTATAATTCCTTGTTTTGTTTGTTCTTCATCTCATACTTTTCCAATATGTATTGTTCTTCTGACGTGGAACCTATGAAATTAACTTGTTCTCAAAGGCGTTATCCAAAATTTCAATAAATAAAATAATAAAAATGGTGTCTCTTAGCAAAACAGTCCATGTTGCAAAGGAAGGCAGGTTAAACAAACTACTACATTAGTATTACTAAAGCAGATAATCAACAATCACAGATCCTAGTAGGGCTTTCTCTGCGCAATTAGCGATGGCAGAATGAAGTGGCTGTAACACAGCCCAGCTGGGACTTGAGCCTGAAACCACTCAGCCCCCACCCAGATGAAATTATAAACTATGAGATAGATACCTTTTAAACAACAGGCATTGAGGCTAACAGAGCACTTGCATGCAAGCACATTTAAACTTAGAAACATAGAAACATAGAAGTTGATGGCAGATAAGGACCGCAAGGCCCATCCAGTCTGCCCATTTCTTTTTCTACCTTATAAATGTGCCATCAGCCTTTGCTCTGTCAGTGGCCTATCTATTCATAGTCATTTGTATTGCTCCCTTATGCCTATCTCATGCCTGTTTGAAGCCCTGCACTGTATTCATAGCCACCACTTCTTGTGGTAAGCCATTCCATGCATCCACCACCCTTTCTGTGAAAAAGAATTTCCTCACATTCCCCCTTAATTGGCCCCCCTCTAATCTCATGCTGTGTCCTCGTGTCCTGCTATTTTTCTTATATTTAAACATGTTAGACTCTTTCACCTTGTTAATGCCCTTAAGGTGTTTGAATGCCTCGATCATATCACCTCTCTCCCTCCTTTGCTCAAGGGTATACATATTGAGCTCTGTTAATCTGTCCTCATATGTCTTCTGATGCAGTCCCTGCACCATTTTGGTTGCCCTTCTCTGGACTGCCTCAATTTGGTTAATGTCCTTGTGAAGGTGTGGTCTCCAATACTGCATAGTACTCCAGATGGGGCCTAACCAGTGTCTTGTAAAGAAGGATTATTACCTCCTCATGACTTGTGATACCCTACTAATACACCCTAACACCCCCTAGCCTTACCTACTGCTTTAGAGGTCTGCTTGATGATTTCAGGTCATCAGTGATGATGATGCCCAAGTCTCTTTCTTCCTTGTGACTGCTAGCAACTTCCTCCCAGCCTATGGTGGCTTCAGGTTTCTCTTCCCACATGCATGATTTTGCACTTTTGCATTAAACCCAGCTGCCACTCTTCTGACCATTTTGCTAGTTTATCCAGATCTCTTCTCGCTCTGCCCACCCCATCTGGATTATCTACTTGTTGCAGATCTTGTGTCATCTGCAAACAGACAAGCTTTTACTCTAGTCCATCTGCAAGGTCACTAATGAAGATGTTGAAGAGGACTGGCCCCAGAACTGATCCCTGAAGTACCCCACTTGTGACTTGCATCTCTTCTGACTGTATACCGTTTACCACCAGCTCTGTTTTCTGCCCGTCAACCAGTTTGCCACCCAGTTGACCAACTTCTGACCCACCCCGAGCCTACCCAGCTTATTTACCAATCTTCTATGTGGAACAGTGTCAAAAGATTTGCTGAAGTCAAGGTAGGCGACATCAACTGCTCCCCCTTGGTCCACCACTCTGGTTATCCAGTCAAAGAAATCTATGAGATTAGTTTGACAGGACCTTCCTTTTGTAAACCCATGCTGTCTTGGATCCTGTGCCCCTATGGATTCCAGGTGTTGCACTATCCTTTCCTTAAGGAGTGCCTCCATAATCTTGCCCACTACTGAGGTAAGACTGACCGGTCTGTAGTTCCCTGCCTCCTCCCTGCTACCACTCTTGTGGAGCGGGATCACATGAGCCCTTCTCCAGTCTTCTGGGACCTCTCCTGTGCTCAGAGATTCACTAAACAGTTCTGCTAATGGCCCTGCTAGTTCCACATTTAGCTCCTTAAGTACCCTGGGATGTATGCCATCTGGTCCCATTGCCTTATCCACCCTGAGCTTAGCAAGCTCTTGTAGGACCCTTTCTTTTGTGAAGGAGTAGTGCTCACCTCCCCCCGTGTCCATGATGCTGAGCTGTGGCCCTCCTCACCTTCTCTTCAGTAAATACTGAGCAAAAGTATCTATTTAGGATAGATGCCTTTACAGGGTCCCTCCTCTCACATGCTCCTTTTCTCCATTAAGCTTAGCAATACCCTCTGGACTTTCTCCTTTCACTAATGTATCTATAGAAAGTCTTGTCACCTCTTTACTGTTGTACAGTGTTTCCTCAGTTTGGGACTTGCCTACCTTACTGCCTTCCTGCTTCCCTTAGGGCAGTTTGGTATGTCTCCCTATCTTCATCCCGCTGTGTTCCCTTTATATTTTCTGAAGGCCAGCCTTTTGGCTCTGACCTTTTCTGCTACTGTATTTGAGAACCAAAGTGGTTTCCTTCTTCTTTTGCACTTCTTTTTCTGTCTAACACAATGGGATGTTGCTTCAAGTATTGCAACCTTGATGCTTGCCCACTTTGCCTGTACCCCCTCACCTGTATTTCTTTTGCCAGGGCTAGCTTAACTCTGTTGGCCATCTTATCAAAGTCAGCTCCTCTGAAGTCCCATATTTTTGCCTTGGAATGGGATGATTTAGATGTAGTAGCCAAATTGAACCGTACCATGTGATGGTCACTGGCCCCCAGGTGACCTTCTACCTGGAGATCTGTGATCCCTTCCTTGTTAGTCAGTACTAGATCAAGGATAGCCCTGTCTCTTGTAGGTTGCTGTACCAGTTGTTTGAGGCCCTCCTGCAGGGAATCCACTATGTGTCTAGTTCTGGCAGATGTTCCTGCTGGTATTGACCAATCTGTATCCGGCATGTTGAGTCTCCCATTATCAGAATCTCCCTTTAGCTGTCATGTTTTGTATATCTTCTAACAGTAATGTGTCTATGTCCTCCCCTGGTATGGGGGCCTGTAGACAACCCCAGTTCTTATGGCTGTCCCATTTCTGTTTCCCCGGTGACCCACAGTTCTTCTGGCTCCTTATATGGTATTCTGAATTTCTGTAGCTTTGATATTTTCATTGACATACAGGCCACTCCTCCCCTTTTTGTACCTCAGTCTCTTTGAACAATACATAGCCAGGTACTGAAGTCTCCCAGGTGTGGTTACTGTAAACCACGTCTCACTAATTGCTACTATGTCCAGTTTAGCCTCTGACATTATTGCCTGCAGGTCTGGGATCTTATTTCCCAGGCTGTGAGCTTTTATGTACATGATTTTCCATTGGCCAGATTTTGAGTGAGTTTGGTTGTTGGGTGAGGGTTGGCATTACCCCTGTGCGTTGTATGGGAGACAAACCTTTTTTCTTACCTGGTGATGCAAAATGAACTGCAAACATGCTGAATCCCTGTTTGACCACTAGCTGAGGGGAGGGGTGTTCTTCCATTCAACATATGGGGTGCTGCACCCCCTTCCCATTTGCTAGTTTAAATATTCTGCAAAGACATCAAACTTCTGCCCCAATGCACTGACTCCCTCCTTAGTCAGATGCAGTCCATCAAATTTAAAGAACTTTCACTGCCAGAACTGTTACCAGTTTCCTACAAATCTGTGTCCTTTTTCCAGGCACCAGCCCTTGAGCCATGTGTTTAGCTCCCCTATCTCCCCTCCTCTGAACTTCCGTCCATCTGCTCCCCTCTCCCAGACTGGCAGGATCTCAGAGAAGGAGATGCCGGATGAAATAGATGATAGTTTGTCACCCAGCCTAGTCAGGTGTTCCTTGGTCTCCACAACTGACCCGCTGGTGAGATCATTAGTCCCTATGTGTACTTGGACATCAATGTTTTCTCCTGCTTTGTGAACAATTTTAGCAATGCGGTCAGTGTCTCTCCATGCTGATGTACCTGGGAGACATCTGACCATTACCCCTGGCTGGAGATGGGTATCAACTCCCTGAATCAGGGAGTCTTCTATGATCAAAAGGTTTTTGGATTTCCTTTTTGCTTTTTTTGTTTTGGTTCCTGATTTGGGTGAGTTGTGTTGTGCTAGCTCCTGTGCTGCAGTGTCCTGCTCTGCAGTGTCTTCTGCTTCTGTTTGATTTCAGAGATAGAGACAGATACCTGTTTGTAGTGTTTATATGGTTTTTGGACATAATATGTTGGAGAGCAGAGAGTGATGGGGCACCCGATTTGCCCCGCCTAACCACCTGCCAACCTTCTGGACCAACTACCCTCTGCGGTTGAGGTTTTTCTGTTGGATGCTGGGGAAATGGTGGGTGGTTCTTATAATGTATTTCCTCTTGAATATGAAATTTGAGGCATGCAATCTCTGCCCATCCTGCCCGGAGCTCAGCCCTAAGATCTCCAAAGGCCCAGCATGTAGGACAGTGTCCTAAATCCTGTAAGACTGTCCTTCTGAAAATTGTTCCACAGACCTACAGTTAATGATATCCATGCCAGATAAACTGTTTAAACACAGAACACCAGCCTGGCAGTGGGCATTAGGCAAGCACAGTAAGACATTTTAGGAACCCTCATTTGTAGGGAGGTTACATACTGTATTTTGATTATCCAGCAGTGGCAGTTAGCAAATGTAACTGATGGTTCTGACAACTTCTGTTGCGTCTGAACTCTGATGACAAGAAGACTTTAACAATTTTTTTAATACTGTAGTTTGTAACTTTTTACTGTTTTAACAACGGTCAAACTCAGACAGCTAATACTGGGCAGTGGGGGGTCAGGGGGGTCATGCCAGATGAATCTAATTGCTTTCTTGGATTGATCTCTTCGACTGAGTCACCAGGAAATTAGATCAGGGAAAGGTAGTGGATGTGGCCTACTTGGACTTTAGCAAGATCTTCGGCACTGTGCCACACGGGAGGCTGATTACAAAACTGAGCAGCCCAGAGGTGAGATCAAAAGTGGTAAACAGGGTTAGAAACAGGTTAATGGATACACTGCAGAGGGTGGTGGTTAATGGCACTCACTCTGATGATAGGAGAGTGACAAGCTGGGTGCTGTAGGGCTCAGTACTGGGACTGCTCCTCTTCAATATCTTCATAGGTGACACTATAGATGAACTGGAAAGGAGGGTATGCATTTTTGAAGAAAATCTGTAATGTGGTGGTCAATGAGGAGGTTTGGAAAGAATGCATAGAGATCTTGGAAAACTCAAAGAGTGATCATGGGCATGGCAGTTGGGACTCAATGCCAAAAAGTGCAAGATCATGCACCTAGAGCACAGGAACCCAGGAGCTAAGTATAGGATGGGGGGATGCTCAGTCACAAAGCAGGAAAGAGACCCTTTGGGTTATCATATCTGATACCCTCAAAGTGTCAGGACAGTATGACAAAGCAGCGGGTATGGCCAGTCAGATGCTGAGATGCATAGGGAGAGGTATCTCCAGCAAGAGGATGGAGGTGATGTTGCCACTGTATGCTCACTGGTAAGACCCCACCTATAGTATTGTGCCCAGTTGGAGGCCACATCTCAGAAAAGACATAGACAGGATAAAGTCAGTTCAGAGGAGAGGAACTAAAATGGTGCACGGGTTGCACCATAAGCCTTGTGAGGGGAAATCGAGGGATCTCAACATGTACACCTTGGAAGAGAGAAGAGCAAGAGGGGACATGATAGCTTCAGAAGCAAGAGGAAAAAGAGATCACTATGGTTCCCGAAAAAGGTGGCAGAAATGATTAAAGCAAAAAAGGTGGCATTCAGAAGGTATAAAGAGATGCAGAGAGAGGAGAACAGGGAGATGTAACAGGGGAAATGGAGGGAAACAGGGATAGCAGCAAAAAGTGCAAAGGCACAAACTGAAGAAAGAACCCAGGCAGTGATGGGGGGGCAAGGTATTTTTATGCTTGCTGTGCACGCACGCGCAGTGAACATTTTTAGCAGAGTATCATGGGCTGCATATGCAAATCACCACAGAATTTTTGTATTTTCTTGAATCTTGGCTTCCCAGCCAAATGCCCTTTGGGGTAACCCTTGCCTCAGTGTTTACGCACAGAGGTTCTTTGTTTTTTTAACAGAGTGGCTTTTGAGGGGTTTGACACTGTCAATCCAATGCAGAGTGGTCTGCAAGGAGCTCATCAGTGTCACACCAATCATTAGCCAGGCTGATCATGACACTGTTCCAGATTGCTGGGAAGAAACTTTGTGTATTTCAAAGGACAGAGCCAATCCAGTCATAGGTCAGCTCTTTTCTTTGATCTATGCTACCCAGCAAGCACAGCTGATCGGTCATGATCAGCTTGCTGCAGTTGAAGTATACTCTGTAACAAAGAAAACCATCCATCAATATCTGTAGCTGAGCTGCTGTTACTGTTCTCCCACCGTACCCTCCCTCACTGCACTCCCCATCCCACACAAAACATAACTCTGTCACTGGGGGGTGCCCAATCCCCAGTGTCGCCACCTGAATTAAAGAAAACTGTCCCTCATAGTTCTTCTTTTTTGTATATACCCAGTAACAAAGAAAAACATCCATTAGTGTTGCTCAGATAGTGCTTTTGTGGATCCTATTACAATCTGTCAGATAGTGCTGGCATCCTACCATGGATCCTACTAGAAATCCTATCAAAGACAGATGTAGGATCCAGGGTCAGATAGTGATGGAGTCTAGTTAGGATCCAGGGATCCTAGGTCAAATAGTTAGGATCCAGGGTTAGATTGTGATGGATCCTAGGTCAGATCCACAGATCCTAGGACAGATAGTTAGGTTCTGAGTTGGATCCTAGTGGACAGGATCCATGGTCAGATAGTACTACCATCCTAATACAGCTCCTATCTGGCCAAATGGGAGGTATCTGTTGGTATCCTAATTTCTAGACTACTGTCTGAGCACCCATCCATCGATGTCTGTTGCTGCTGCTGGGGCATTAATCCCGCCACTTGACCCTCCCTCTCAGCACCCCCCCCACAAACATAACAGAAAACCATCCATCCATGTCCATTGCTGCAGCCGCCATAACTGTCCTCCCACCCTGCCAGCCCAACCCATGTTAATATTCTGGCATGGGAGTGCCCAATCCATCATGCCGGCTGCTATCCCCCCATCCTACCCATTTTAGTTCTGCAGCACAGGGAAGCCCACCCCTGGTGCAGCCAAAGATAACACCTACACTGGGGGTACCCAATCCCCTAGTGCTGTGATCTGAAACACAGAAAACGGCCCCTCATTTTTTTTTAAAGAAAACCTGTAAAAAAAGAAACACATTCATTGATGTCTGTTGCCACCATTACTGCCCCACCACCCAACCTTCCCACTCAGCACCCACCACTGCACACACCCACACCGGCCCTTAGTTATCCACTGGGGGTCCAATGCTGTATTCCTCTCTGGCCACAGACACATCTTCACTTTTCAACTCTGGTCAGTGAACTAAGGAAATCAGGTATGTGGTTCTGTATATTTCAATGGTGTTTTGAACTTAGTGGCATAAATCGGTCATTTTTGAATATTTTTGCACCAAATTTTCAACATGCCTTTTTTGGGACACCACCCCATGAACAATGGCAGATAAATTAGGCAAATCTGTCCAAAAAGGTGATCTTTCAGTCACTGCACGAAATCACCTTTTGGGCAGGAGTTGAAAAATTTTCTCTGCCCTTGTGCATGAGGTGGGATCATAAAAAGGCTAAGTGGAAAATTATGGATATATCTGTTAAAAAACAACAAAGTTATGAGCCTACATTGAAATTTATGATCATAGTCTTGTAACTGGTAATTTTCAATATTTTCACTGCAAATTTTCAATATAGCTTTTCTTCACAGCACCTCATGAATGTGACAGAGAGTACTATGTTCAGGAGCACTCCAGGTTTCAGTTGCGTTGATGGTGCAGCTGGTAGCACAACTGGAATAGTATTCCGGGCAGCCTGGGTTCAAGTCCCAGCTGAGGCACTTACTTCTTTCTCTCTCTTTGGTTTGTATGTGTTCCATAATTGCACACTGCACTCTTGGGATTGTTCATGACAGATCAGCTGTACTTTCTGGGTGGTGTAGATCAAAGGAAAGAGCCTACCTATGATTAGGTTGGCTCTGTTTTTGGAAATACATGAAGTTTCCGCCTAGCAAGTCAGAACAGTGTCATGATCTGATGATTGGTCTGTCACTGACAAGCCTCTTGCAGACCACTCTGCATTGGGCTGACAGTGTCACACCCCTCAAAAACCAATCTCCTGATAAAATATTCACTGTGCATGTACAGACAGCAAACATAACAAGGAAGGGGGTCAAGGAAAAGACAGACATCCTAAATAAATACTTTTTTTCAGTGTTCAGAGAGGAACGAGAAGGGGAGGGGCCATAAAACAGTAACAAGAGCACTGGAAGGAGGAAAGTAGTCGCTAGTCTGTTTTCAGTGGAGAGAGTCATGAAGGGACTTGTAAATCTGAAAGTGGACAAAGCAATGTGGCCAGATAAGGTGCATCCATGGGTATTGAAAGAACTCAGGGAGGTACCAGCTGCACCTCTGAAAGTCCTATTTAACAGCTCATTTAAAACAGAAGTGGTTCTGGAGGACTGGAGGAGGGAAGATGTAGTCCCACTTCACAAAAGTGGTAGCAGGGAATTATAGACCAGACAGACTGATGGTGGTGGTGGGAAAGTTAATGGAATCACTGCTAAAGGAAAGGATTGTGGAATATCTTAAGATACAATGGGTTATGTAGCTCCGGTGCCATGTGCCAGTGGGCTACTACCCCTGCCTGCTGACTACCACACAAGTTAAGGGGCCTGGGTTCTATTCTGATGGTGATTGGGGGTTCTTTCCCAGAATAGAAATATAATAGCACGGTGCCTCCACCCAGAGTAAAATAGCAGTGAGCTGGGTCTTTGAGTGGTACAACCCCCTGGGATGCTGTATCTATCCACCTCCCCTTCCAGTCATCTCGCACACTGAATACCACACTGTTTACCAATACAGTAAAACTCATACACTTAATGGCTACAACTAATAATATGTTCACAACACAGGATTTGCCAAGAACAAAACACAGCTTTATTATTAGGGGAAAGGGCTAGGGAAGGTGTACCTGGACAAGGGGATGCTGCTAGGAATAAAAAGGTTTTGGATGAATTAGAAAGGCCCACAGGCAAAACACTGACAGTGCCCACCCTCACTGATACCAGTGCAAAACCCTTTTCTGTCTGTCCTGTTTGGGTACCCAAATTTTAACGCAGGCCTGCTAGTTGCCGTAGGGGTGGCCGGCATTGGGGCCCTTGGAGCAGACTTTTCCAAAATACTATTGCTTTAACTTAATCCCCCTTTTTACAGTGCAAACCCTGGGTTACTCATGGTTCTGCAGAAACTAAGATTCAGGCACTGGCACAGTGAGTATGAACAAACCAGGAACAACCACTCTGTGGGGCAGCAAGAAAAATGAGCAGTGACTACTGGTCTGGAAGATGAAACAATGGCTAGCACCTGGTTGACTTTGAACTTGCTTAAAGAGTCTTGCAGCTTGTCATCTTCTGACTTGCTTGAAGATTCTAGCAGCTCGTCACATTCTGACTTGCTTGAAGAACCTAGCAGCTTGTCACCTTCAGCCCACCAAGCAGGCCAGATTACAGAGCACAAACGCAAGGCCTACTAGACCACAAAGGAAACCAGACCCAGGCGTGACCCCACAGTCCAGCTCCCCAAATGAGTTTAGAGTTCCCTAGCACTCAGGCATGTACCTGCGGTCCCCCACAGCCCAGTTTGTCTCACTCGATAGGGGTTTGCAGTTTCCCTACCTGGCTCCAAGCTGCAGCTGGGGAGATTGCAGTATTCGCCTTTTGCCTGGACAGAAACAATCAACTCCGGTGTGCAACAAGTTCTCCAGCTTCCACCTTGCCAGTGGCTTTTGGCTAGCAATGTACAGTCTCTACAGTGGACTTCCACCTTTCCACAACTGGATTTCAGCAAGACCAACAGGTTCCTGAGCTCTGGATACCTGCAAACCTTTTTTCTCAAATGTCCTCAGATTCGGGCCAAGTGCCAAATTTAGCTCTGGCACACAGTTCCAAATAACCCTTCTTAGAAAATGGGCTTTTATTTGAAGGCATCTGATTGGCTGGTACCCCTTCAATAGGAGTACATTAACTTTCAATAGATGCCCACCAAATAAAAAGTGCCAATCCAAACCTGCCAGATGACAAGACATGTATCCTTGTGCCCAGCCTGCTATTTAATTGGCTGAAGCATTGAACAAACAAGCATTTGTCAATGCCGAATGTTTGCTTGCTGGCATTGGCAGTGGTAGTGTAGGAGTTACAGAGCTGCGTAATAGGAATGGGAGTGAAGTATTGAACTGAAGCCAACCCCACCACCACCCTACAGAGAGTGACAGGCATTGGGGTGTGCGTTTGGGTCGTCAGGCATAAAGGCCACACCATTTCACCACACCCTGCAGACACTGACAAGTGTCACAGTGTTCCTTGGGGTCTTTGGTTATGCGCACCCCATTTCATTAGGAAATACGGTGAGATGGGTGCGATATAGGAGAATGGGGTGAACTTTGGGGCCGAAGAGTCCAAGGCATACCTCAATGCCTCTCACTGGCTGCAGGGTGTGGAATGGTATGAGCATTACAGGCAAGAATCCCAAGTCACACCCCTGATGCCTGTCATTCTCTACAGGGTTGGGCGTTATGCTTGGAAACCCTAATACCTCAGGCATTCATTGGCATTTTCACTCCAAATTTTCAACATGTTTTTTTTGTGACCCCACCTCATGAACAGAGGGAATATCAGTTTGTTAGCCGAAAGCTGCTTATGCACAGCGACTATGGCATTAAGCACCACAGGTGCAAAAACATTCCGAACAGGATGTAAAAATGATAGCTGTACTTGCTCATGAGAAGGTGTAAAATGGCAATGTTGCAAATCTGCAGTAAAATATTTAAAAAATGGTGAAGCGTGCTACGATATAGAAACTGTGCAACGCACACCCGTAATATAATTAGGTTGGGGATTTTTTACAGCAGATTGTCAACTCAGGCATTTTGGTGCCTCTGATCATGAACAGTGTCACTATGATTTTCTTTATCTGTGCCGAACAATGATTTCCTACAGCGACCACGCATCTCTGCGCTGAAAGTGTGAAAACACACTTCAGCCATGTTGTGAAAGATGACAGCTGTACTGTTCACAAGGCAGTGTGGAAAAATGCCACTGATGAAAATCTGGACTGAAAATATTACAAAGTCATGAACTTACGAGGGTGCGTGGAAACTGCGCAATGCTCACTCGTAACACAGTCATTTTATGGAGTTTTATCACCAAATTTTCAACATAGCCATTTTAAGACCTCTGCTCATGAACAGTGTAACTGTGATTTTCTTACTCTGTCCTAAACATTGCTTTCACACACCAACAGCGCCATTGTGCGCTACATGTGCGAAAACACATTTTGGGCGACATATGAAAAATGGCAGCTGTACTGCTCATAAGAAGGTGTGGTAAAATGGCAATGTTGAAAATCTGGAGTGAAAAATATTGAAAATTCGCCAACTTACGTAAGGCGATGAGAACTGTACAACGACGATGTCAAACAGTCATTTTTGAATTTTTCACCAGATTTTCAACATAGCCATTTTAAGACCTCTGCTCATGAACAGTGTCACTGTGATTTTCTTAATGTGTCCCATACATTGATTTTGCAATTGACTGTGCCATTGTGCGCTACATGGGCGGAAACACATTTTGGGCAAGATGTGAAAATGACAGCTATACTGCTCATAAGGAGGTGGTAAAATGGCAATGTTGGAAATCTGAGTGAAATATTGAAATCGCAAACTTACGAAGGCTGAGGAACTGCGCAATGCACGTCAGAAACAGTCATTTTAGGAATTTTTCACCAAATTTTCAACATAGCCATTTTAAGACATCTGCTCATGAACAGTGTCACTGTGATTTTCTTAATTTGTCCCGTACATTGATTTCGCACACCGACTGTGCCATTGTGCGCTACATGTGTGGAAACACATTTCGGGTGAGATGTGAAAAATGACAGCTGTACTGCTCATAAGAAGGTGTGGTAAAATGACAATGTTGAAAATCTGGAGTGAAAATATTGAAAATTCGCGAACTTACGAGCGTGCGTAGGAACTGTACAACGCACGCTCATAAAACAGTCATTTTTTGGAATTGTTTCACCAAATTTTCAACATAGCCATTTTAAGACCTTTGCTCATGAACAGTGTCACTGTGATTTTCTTAATTTGTCCTGTACATTGATTTCGCACACCGACTGCGCCATTGTGCGCCATGTAGGGCGGAAACACGTCTTGGGGTAAGATGAAAATGACAGCTGTACTACTCATAAGAAGGTGTAGTAAAATAGCAATGTTGAAAATCTGGAGTGAAAATATTGAAAATTGCGAACTTATGAGCCTGCATATGAACACGCAACACACGCCAGAACAGTCATTTGATTTTTGAGATTATTAACATGCCCTTCATGAATGATGTCATTGTTATGGCGTTATTTGGGCTCAAAAGGTGATTTCCACGTAGTGACTGCAAAATCACCCCTTCGGCCCGAATAACGCCATGACAGTGACATCAGTCATGAGAAGGGTCCCAAAACCCATGTTGAAAATTGGTAAAATTCCAAAAATGCCTGAGATATGCAACAAAGTTGAAAACCCTATCTAGCCCATTATACAGCTTACCAGCATTTCCTCAGTTCGCGGTCGGCTTTGAAGAGTGCAGACGTGAACTTCGTCCACCGCGTAGATCGCCGTGCGCGAGCTCCGGAGGTAAGGTGGGGTGGGGAGGCTGGGTGCGCAGTGGGTGGGTGCGGGTTGTGGGTAGGGGGGCAGGAAGACTGCGTGGGACCTTTTCTTTACACGGATTTAAAAAAAAAAAAAGACGACGTGGGACATTTGCCACGCTGGGGTGGGCTCCCAGCATAGCATAAGGATGGCTGGGGGGGCCGTGGAGCCGACGGAGGATTGGGCACCCCCGTCGGCCATATGATCAGTTGCCACGCTGGGGTGGGCTCCCAGCATGGCACCCAGTACTCGGGGCGGGTGAGGACAGTGAAGCCAATGGGGGATTGGGCACCCCTGTCAGCTATTCTATGAGTTGCCACGCTGGGGTGGGCACCCAGCATGGCACATGGAAAACTTTGGGGGCGCAGCACAAGCCGATGGGAGGATTAGGCCTCATCGGCTATACATGTGTCGCGGCAGAGGGAGGTAGCATGCAGTATGCGTGCATTTCTGTGTGTGTGTGTAGGGGAGCTGCCATGAGCGAGGCGACATCTATCGCTGCTCACCGAAGCGTAGCTCCCCCTTTCAACTGTATGCCACTGCATTTTGGAGCTTGTCATAGACAGCTCCAGCATGCATTGGCGGACAGGGGCCGTGCCTGCCAACGCACTGACTGAATTGGAAGAGGGGGTGACACACTTCCGAAATCTCGGATGATGGCACTATGTTTCTAGCACATGCGTGCAAGCAAACATAAAAATGTAAAACTGATGCCATTTTGTTTCACCAATTAGCGAGACAGAGTGAGCCCTCCAGAAACGCATTCAAATAAGTATTCAAAAACAATTCAGCTGCACAGCACTGACAAAACTTATTTACTTTTATCTACTATGCCAGCATTGCAGCTTCTGTGAGAAACGGTCTTCACTGTTCGCGCCTCTTCAAAGCCGCCTGCTCAATAGTGGCTCTCTTTCATCTACATCCCACCCCTGTCACTGCCTGGTACTTCAACAATTCAATTGGATTCACTTGCTCACACTGACAAAAAAATCAAAACCGGAATACCAGTAAACTTGACATTGCCGGCATCTGTCATTTCTTGCGCTCCATTCTTAATGGAGTTTAGCCATGCAGACCAGCAGAAAACAGCAGACTGGACTGGTGAACCTTCTCGTCTTAAATTCCCCACCCGAGAGCAACAGTGGCTCCTAATCCCAGAACTGCAAGGGAACACACCCTCCGGAGACGGAGCACCATAGCACTGCTGATTCACACCAGGATCCCAGCAGCCCCGTGATGAGCTAACGCAGCCTCCCGTCCCTTACCTCTACGAGCTACAGTCCCACTCACTACCCTGTAATTTATCTCCAGCCCTCAGGACTAGCCGCACGTACCGCATTACAACATTCCTGGATGTCTCTAAAATATAACGGCTGCCACGCAACTCTTACGAGTCCTATGATCACGTGGCACCTCTTTCCTTCATGAAGCCGCTGTCAAGCCTGCAGTGTGAAAAATAAAAGACAGGTAAAACGAAACTCCTAAGTGTCTCTTCTGCTGTTGGGGTGCAGATGATTGCAAGCACTCTTTCCTGCCTGTCTGAATGAAAACAATCTGCAATCAGGATTTGTGCTGGTGTGTGTGTGTGTGTGTGTGTGTGTGACCAGTGAAAATGCAGGTGGAGGAACTATTTCATAACAGAACTCATTTTGAACAAGTTTTTAAAGAGCATTTTTTGATTCAATTTTTTTTTCATGGTGCCCATTTTCTAAGCGCAATAATACCCTCTAAGGTGGGCAGTATTGGGCAATACGGACCTTCCAGGGGCTATGAGGCCCTCCGCCTGCGGTGTCAGGCCTCATTACACCCCGGGCAGTCCGGTATTGCCCAATACCGCCCACCCTGTTGGGTATTATTGCTTGCTTACTGCCTCAGGGTTTACAACACTGATGCAGGCTCATGGAATCTCCAAATAACCCAGTGCTTTCACCAAATGCCTTGGATGTTCAACTGCAGCACTGCAGTTCTTCCAGCCAGAATAAATCCCTTTTTCCACTTCTCAGATAATTAACTGTCTGACCAATAAAATCCTGGAAAAGGTCTCCCACCTTTCCCAACTCACAGTATGAACCCCTCTTGACTCGATCAGAGCCCAGACCAGACTGCCCCAACTGCCCAAGGTTCCTTGGGTTTCACACAAAAATCCCAGCTTCTGATTGGTTAGACCCTGTTATCTTTCACAAAGATTAATAAACATCAGTCTGGATTGATTATTGATTGGTAAATGGATTTTGGCACCTGGAATAAAGTTCACACCTCTCCTGCAAGGCATTTCACCAGTCTTTGGGTGCCTAAGCTAGTGACTGGCTGGCACAGGGGGTCAAAATGATAAAGGTGGCTGCTTAGTGCACAGTTCCATTCAGTTTTACAGCAGTCCCAACTTTAAAAACTCTTGCAGCAAAAATACACTGTCTATACACACAGTTTCTCCTTAGTCCAGTAGCTGCCGTTGTCCCCTGTCCAGCAACTGCACAATTATATTTACAACACCCTTTGTTTCCCTGTCACTGGCTCCAATAAACACAGTCCCTCATACAGCCAGGCATCTCATTAATATTTATACCGGCTTCATCGTTATTGAGATTTTTTCTGTTCTTCTGTGTTTATTGGTGCTTTTAAAATATCACCAATGGCCACTTTGGGGCACCTTCCTCCCGGTGTGCGACCCCCTACTAACATATTCTGGGGGTCAAGACTACAGGGGAGGCAACTGTTTTGCCGCTATAATGGAAAGAAGACTTTGGGTGCACAAGTGCACATGCACGGTTTCGGCTGGCACCTTTAACGTCCGCAGCTTAGCGGCAGTTCCATGATTGACTCCTCTGACCCCCAAATGAGCTAGAAACACTAACGGGGCTGGATGGAAACCAAAGGGACCCTCAGGACCCAGACTGGCAGTGGAGGGCACCGGAGGAATGGGCAGCAGAACAGGCTCCCAGGGCAACAGCTAGGCCCACGCCTTACAGTAACAAGATCTGAGATTATATGTATCCACAGAAGGGAGGTCATGTCAAACAAATCTGATAGTATTCTTTGACTAGCTGACCAAGGAACTGGATCAGGATGGAGCGGTGGACATTGCATACCTAGACTTCAGTAAGGCATTCAACAGCATTCCACACTGAAGACTAATAAGCAAGCTGTGTAGCTTAGTGGTGGATCCAAAGTTGGTAAATGAGGTAAGAAATTGGTTTGGGGGTAGGTGGCAGAGAGTGGTAGTAAATGGAGTTCACTCTGTGGTAGGGAGGGTGACCGTGATGAAGGGATCAGTGCTGGGACTGGTCCTATTTAATATCTTTATAAGAGACATTGCAGAGGACCTGGAAGGGAAGGTCTGCCTCTCTGTGGATGACACCAAACTCTGCAATAGGGGGACACTTCTGGGAGGGGGGCATGAAAAGGATGAGCACAAAACTTGAGGATTGGTCAAAAGTACAGCAGGTGGGTTTCAGTGCAAAAAACTGCAAAGTAATGCATTTGGGGAACAAAAACCTAGGGTCTGAGTACAAAATGGAAGGAGTGGTACTGATGACCACCAAGCAGGAAAGAGACCTGAGGATAATCATATCAGATGACCTAAAGGTTGCTAGGCAGTGAGACAAGGCAATTGGGAGGGTTAATAGAATGCTGGGGTGCATAGGGAGGGATATCAGTAGCAAAAAGAGGGAGGTGGTATAGCCTCTATATAGATCGCTATTAAAAATGCACCGAGGATACTGTGTCCAGTTCTGGAGACCACATCTCTGGAAGGACATAGAGTGGAGGCAGTCCACAGGAGGGCAATTAAAATGGTGCCGGGTCTACATCAGAAGCCCTAGGAGGCGAGACTTAAGGGCTCAAACATGTACACCCTGGAAGAGACGAGTGAGAGATGGGTTATAATGGAGACCTTCAAACACCTCATGGGGATGAATAAGGTAGAGGAGGGAAGTATTTTTCAGAAAAAAAGGTGCTCAAGGACAAGGGACATGATAAGAAGCGGGAGGTGGTACATTCAGGAGAGATGTGAGGAAGTACTTCTTCATGGAAAGAGTGCTGGATTCCTGGAACAGTCTGTCAGTGGAGGTGGTGAAGGTAAAAACAGTGGTGGGGTTCAAGAATGCATGAAATAAGCATAAGAGAATCTCAGGGAAAGGGAAGGGAAGTGAATGGGTTGAAGATCAATTAGGATTGGTGGTGATACTGTAGGCAGGAAAAAACGGGCAGATGGGGTGGGTCAAGCGGTCCTTATCTGCTGGCAAATTCTGTATCTATGAGACCTACAGGTACTGTACCTCAAAGGGGTGAACAGAGTGCAGGAGAGTTATCCTTTAAATGAGGAAGAGCACCAGGACCAGAGGGCATGCAATGAAGCTAGAGGGGGAGTTTAAGGGGGATGTGAGGAAGTACTACTTCACTGAAAGAGTGGTAGATGTCTGGAATAGACCAGCAGAAGTGGTAGAAATGAAAACAGTAGGAGGCTTCAAGCATGCATGGGATAAACACAGGGGAATATTAGTAAACAGGCAGGGAGTAGAGAGGGTAGGGAGGATCACCAGGGACCAGTTAGAATGTGCAGAGACAGACTAGGCAGGACCATGTGGGCAGACTGGGTGGTCCAAATGGGCCTTTTCTGTTGTTAATTTCTATGTTTCTCTGATACAGTTTACCACATTCTACTCTGTCCCACATAGAAGGCTGGTTAACAAGATGGGTAGTCTGGGCATGGGAGACAAGGTGGT
This sequence comes from Neoceratodus forsteri, assembly GCA_016271365.2. Classification (NCBI taxonomy): domain Eukaryota; kingdom Metazoa; phylum Chordata; order Ceratodontiformes; family Ceratodontidae; genus Neoceratodus; species Neoceratodus forsteri. Next base: position 872,631,993 of record CM057456.1, read on the forward strand.
GAACTGGGGTAGGAATTGGCTAACAGACAGGAGACAGAGAGTGGTAATGGTAAATAGGGTACAATCTGGGGAAAGGGGGGTGGCCAGCGGGGTACTGCAGGTATCAGTACTGGGACCAGTCCTGTTCAATGTCCTCATTAGTGACATTACAGAGGGGCTGGAAGGAAAGGTCTGCTTGTTTGCAGATGACACCAAAATCTGCAATAGGGTAGATACTCCAGAAGGAGTGGTGAAAATGAAAATGGACCTGGAGAAGCTTGAAAGATAGTTGGAGATATGGCAACTGAGGTTCAATGCAAAAAAGTGCAAAATAATGCACCTGGCTAGAGGGAATCCTGGGGAGAGCTACTGGTTGGGGGGCTGACTGTCACCAAGGAGGAAAGAGACCTGGGGTTATCATCTCTGATGACCTTAAGGTATCAAAGCAGTGCGCAAATGTGGCAGGGAGGGCCAGTGGCATGCTGGGGTGCATAGGCAGGAGTATCACTAGCAGGAGGTGGGAAGTGGTGATGCCATTGTATAAAACATTGGTAAGGCCTCACCTGGAGTACTGCATGCAGTTCTGGAGGCTCACCTGCAAGGACATAAACAAGGTGGAGACTATCCAGAGAAGGGTGACAAAGATGGTGCAGGGCTTGCACCACGAAACATATGAGGAGAGACTAAGGGACCTCAATATGTACTCACTGGAGGACAGAAGAGAGCAGGGGGACATGACTGAAACTATCAAGCACCTCATGGGCATAAAAAAGGTGCAGGTGGGAGACCTTTTCCAATGTAGAAAAAGTACTAGAACAAGGTGGTGTCACAACCCCACTCAGCAGGTCAGGCCCTCAGGTCCCACAGTGCCAACCTCTGAGTGAAGTATTGAGAACAGTTAACAGAACAAGGTAACCCTCCTGTCTGTTTTGTGGGTTTGAATCAAACTTTGGTCTCAAGTTCTGGAGGGATTCAAACTGTGAACCTCTTGCTAGCGTACCCAATGTACAGGCTTAGATAATTCTGCTCTTGGGTGAGGCGAGATATCTTTCACCTATGGGCACCTAACCAGGTGTACAAAATGAACCCTTAAAACTCTATGAAAGACCTCAGAATAAACTCTTACCTTTTCCCAGTTTGGTATTGCCAATAGCTTTGCACAGTGTCAACTTTAACCATATATGCTTCACTTGTCAAATAAAGAATTTCAAAGGCACACCAAGTAGTCTCTAAAATGAGATGTTTACTTAAAAATAGATACAAACGTAAAATGTAATTACAGAACCATATATCACAAAACATACAAATCACTTAAAAAAAACAGGTTTAAAGTGCAAACAAAGTCTTCTACCACAGTACACTTAGAATTGTCTTTCTCACATATACCTTCTAACAGCGCCTGATGTTGCTTTTTCAGAGTCCAAACATGTGTGTGTGCCTAAATGGAATACAGACTACAGTTTAAAAATGCTGTATTTCAACCCTCTTCATGATGTCATCATCTAACTCCTCCCTTTCAAAACACATAAAAATATATATATATATATATATATATATATATATGCAAAACAGGAAGTCCCATCAAGGTGTTGAATTCTGTGACTCCAACAAGACTCATTTCCAAATGATGACACTCTTAATTAAGACCGTAATTTCTCAATCCCTTTGATCCATGAGCAGTTTCCTTTCTCAAACACATCAAAGGACTTTTTATGACATCAGGTGCAATTAACTGACTTTCCTGAGGATGTCATAAAATGGATATATTAGTTCCTGGCTTCAAAGCAAACTGACAAGTTAATTGCATTCAGAGATCTGAAGTTTAACATATATCCTGTCTTTTGAATTGATACCTGGGGTGGGGTTTGTCATCCCAGGCACAGAATTTTTCATGACAGACAATCACACTACATTTTTATATTACAAAAATCATAGAGCGATCAGAACCAGTTGACCAATTGTCACAGGGGACATGATATGAAATTGGGTGGGGGTAGAGTAAGAGGTAATATGAGGATGTTTTTATACATAGAGAGGATAGTCGATGCTTGGAATAGTCGGCCACAGGAGGTAGTGGAGGGCAATCACAATGGAGGGGTTTAAGCATGCCTGGGACATGTACAAGGGAACCTTGAGAGGGGAGGGAGTGATGAAAAGCCATTGATCACATAGGGTCAGTGGCCACATACAATTTATAGGGCCTACAGGCAGACTGGATGGGCCTGCCGGTCCTTATCTGCCGACAATTTCTGTCTTTCTATGTTTAGATTTAGCATAGTAAAAAAGATGGACACATCAGAGACACAAGAACTCACCCCATAGTTTTGCTCGTAAACAGCTCGTCAGGTGTCCTTGATGTGACCATTTTTTTGTATCTTACTATGATAAACAATCACCTTTTTTCTTCACTGCATTATCTTTTCTGTGATGGTTTGCACATAGAGCAGCTGGGGCTCATCTGGTACTGTATTATAGATTGCAACCAGGGCTTGCTCTAGACCTATAAAACTATATGCAAACTTTTAAAAATATAGTTTGTGCTGCAGTTGCAGCCACTAATACTGTATGTCCACAGGATGGTCTCTTATTGCCTACTAAGCCATGTGAACCCATAACCTGGTGTTTTAGTTCACACTTTTCCTTTCTCATTGAGAAAAGAAAAGTGTGAAAATAATGGACACATCAGAGTCACAACAAATCACCCCATAGTTTTGCTTGCAAACAGCTTGTCAGGTGTCCCTGATGTGACTGTTTTTTTGTACCGTACTATGCCCTTCTTGCCATTGTATCTTACATTGCCATTGTTGATTTAAATTGCTTAGCCTTAGCTGTATTGCACTGAGACGCAGGGGTGTAGCCAGGGATTTCAGATCTGCATACCAAGTGGACTCACTGCCACCCCCCCGTTAGGGTGAACCCCCCCGGGTGTAGCCAGACAAGTAAGCATTAATCACCGACGAAGGTGGCATCTAATGGGGAGTTAATGTATGGTTGAGACCGCTGTGGCACGAGGCCACAGGCCGAGTGTGTACAATGGTCCAACCATGCATTAACTCCCCATTAGATGCCACCTTCGGAGGGGATTAATGCGCTTGTAACATTGTGTGCTCTTCACTTTCCATGTCAGGGATGTGTTTGTACTGCTGTGATTCATTAGACAATGATACAATTTCAGTTATTTAGTAAACTTCAGTGTTACTTTCAGAACTTTTCCTCAATCTCTCTTATGTACCTATATGTCTTTTCAAAACTTTTGCACAGAACTATATAGATGTATTACTTAACCATTGCTGTACGTTTTTGTGTATTTCTGCTGGCTGTTCGTTTTTTATGCCTCTTAGGAGGACCACAACTTCCTACTATTACTGATTCCCCTTCAAGCTGTGTGTCTCATTTGCATACAGCATTCGCGTCTTACCAGATTACTATTACTTTCTTTCCCTGACATGCTGCTGTTTACACTACGCGACCGATTACGGCACTGACATTCTCCTGGCCTGTTTTTCATTGCATTTGACTTCTGCAATGTGCGGTCACCGGCTTCCATTTCAATCCGCTTCCGCTTCCTCGCTCTGTCACTCTGTTCCCCTCAGTTGCACGCCGTCTCCCTGTGTGTCCCTTGCCCTTCTCATACTGCCTCTCCAGCCTACCTACTTGCTCTTCGAAAACTTGATCTCTCCCGTTCTGTTACCTTCCGTCTTTCTCTGCACTGCTCGTTTTCCCACTCTGACCTTTTTTTTGTATTACACAAGCAACACAGCATTATTGTGCCATAATGCCGTGTTGCTCGTATACCACATGATGCTATTTCACCAATTGTTTTCCTTATTTCAGCTACTGTTCTTTTTGCCATGTTACAATATCAGATATGTGCTGCTCCTGATTTATTAGTGGTTTACTACAGTACTACAAGTTGGAGCGGGCATTACTTGGGAATTAATGCTGTCTCCAACTTGTGTCATGTGTGCCATTCTACCCAATCACTTAGCGGCTTTGCTATATTGCCATGTTACAATATACAATTATACAATGTGGTAAATCCAATGTCCCAAATCCTGCATTCTGATTGGTTGGCTGGCACAATTACCACCGTGATAAATCCTCCAGTGTACCCACTGGAAAAAGTGCCAGACAACTTTACATTGTGCAAATCCGGTCGCTTTCACTTCAAACGAAACTGCTGCGATTTGTCCTGTTGCAGCTTCACTAAAACACTGCGGTAAATTGTTTACAAAATGACGCCCTCTTTCGAAGTGTAGGGACCTCAGTGAGTTAGAAAACAGTTAAAAAACATTAAAGAAACAACATTTGCCATTGTATAATATAAATTTATCCCTCCAGGGTGTGGGTACACTGGAGGACTTACACGACTGGTGTGGTTCAGTCACTTGGCTGCGCCTCGTGACCGAGTCACACCAGCGTGGTAAATCCTCCAGTGTACCCACACCCTGGAAGGATAAATTGCTTAACTGTACACCAGGACCGTGTTTGTTGCCTCATTTGGCACAATAAATACAACTTTTGTATCTCATGACAGTGGTTGTTGCCATGCATGGGTAAATACAAATGCCATGTATTGTTCCCTAAGACACTGACATACCAGCCCAGAGCCTGTAAAGTTGTATTGTCCTTGGGATGCAAAGAGAATATTAGTGACCAGTCCTTCTAGTTTCGACTCCTGTGAATAAAATTACAGAAAGGTTCAGTATTTTCTTTGTTAGTTTTCGTGGAAAAATGAAGCAGTTCAGAGCCTATTTGCTACCCCCCTTAAATAAAATTGCACACCATGGAGTATGCCTGCCTACACCCATGCTGAGACGTTATCTGGTTACAAACATTTAGGGGATACACTGCATGGTGTGTAGCTGTTTGCGGGGCCGCCGGCAGCCTTAATCATGTATAACTTTCCTATGCTATTCAAGCTTTCAGGGGGAACGTACGGTTGAGACCTCCACTGTGATGTCTTACTGCAACCCACATGGTAGTGTCTACTGCAACACACAGCAATCCCTAAAATTACTAGCATTTATTTGAAATATAGTGGTGGAGTCTTGCAGAGAAGCTTTGTAGCACCTCTGCTTTCGCTGACTTAGGACTTCCCATCCCCCGTGTCACTACTGTAATAATGCCGTGCGCAGTGGTTCATATTTGACTGTTAAGGGTCAGCCAATGTGTGCGCATGCGGTGAAACAACAGGAACGCCATTAAATATTGAACACACTGAACTTAGCTCGCTTGAACGTCGCTGTCTGTGACACGCAAGATGGCTAGTAGCAACATGTTTCTGTACTGGGGCTCAGGTTCCCCCCCTTGTTGGAGGGTCATGCTGGTCCTGGAGGAGAAGCAGCTGCAGGGCTATCAGCACAACCTGCTTTCCTTCGATAAACTGGAACACAAGTCTGCAGAGGTGCTGGCGCTGAACCCCAGGGGCCAGGTGAGTAGGATCAGTGCGTAAGGTGCGTCGCTCGCGCGCAGTATCACAGGGAACACCTACGGTCGCTCGAGAACCAAAATGTGTCGAGATGTGGGAAACCGGAGAACGGAAATGTAATTTACTTGTGAGCGTTATATTGGCCGGATTAACGTATGCATTTTACTTTGGGTGGTATAGTAACTGGTGGATGAAGAGTGTTCCCATAACCGTTACGGAACATTTTTTTTTTCGGTCTGCTATACTCAGAATAGGTACCCACTAGTGTGTTACTTTCTCGAAACTCCCTCATCACTGTAACACTGCCAGTAGGGGGCAGACGGCATTGTCCCGGGCTCAGGGGACCCAAATGGGGCCCAGGGGTCCTGTAACGGGATGTGAGGCTAAGGGGGCCCCCAGTCCTAAAGGTGTGTGCTAGGCCCAGTCATTTCTATTGGCACCCCTGACTGCCAGCTATTGAAATTGTGCTGAGCTCAGGCTGTTTGGAGCCAAGTTCAGTAATTTATTTATGTACATTTGGCAGAGTCCCTCCCCCCTCATAGGCTGCCAGCATAAACAACAAAAAACTTCCAAGTGGTAAGGACATACACATATTATTTAGGAATAGGATTCAATAAGTTGAATGATCGGGCTAATTATAGTGACTCCTCGGGTTGCATTTTTTAAACACAAGGCAAATACATGGGGGACATGATAGAAACTTTCAAGTGCCTCAAGGGAATCAACAAAGTCCAAGAGGGTAGCATCTTTCAGAAAAAGAGACTTGCAAGAACAAGGGGACACAATTTAAAGATAGAAGGAGGGCGGTTCAGGGGCAATGTGAGGAAGTATTATTTCACAGAGAGGGTAGTGGATGCATGGAACAGCCTTCCTGAGGAAGTTGTGGGGTCTAAAACTGGGGGAGAATTCAAGAATGCATGGGACAGACATAAGGCAATTCTTGTAGGGGGAAGGAAGATATAGGCTGTTGGTTAACTAGGATCTGCGGCCTATCCTATAGGTAAGGAAATGGGCAGACTAGATGGGCCTAGCGGTCCTTATCTGCCATCAAATTCTATGTTTCAAAGCAAAGTGTCTTCAACCTTCTTGGGAGTGGACAAGTCAGGAATTTTTGACCTAGTGACAAGTAACAGAGGAGCCAAGAGTCTGGCTTGATTGCATGAGCGGAGCCATGACTGCTGCAGGCTGGCCTCTAGGATACTGTAGTGTCTGTCCTGAGATTCACAAAAGGAGCTGATGGTTCCCACCACCATACTAACTTTTCAGGCTGATAAAAATTAATGCTTTGATAACAGGCTTCGCTTTACCATGGCTTTTAATTCATCATAGTTTTTTCTTAAAGACCGTGAGAAGTGCTAAAACTTCTTAATAAGTTAAATAGTGAATAATGCCTATGCATTTGTGTGCTATTTACTGCCCCCACCCTATGGAACTCCCTGCCCCATGGTGTTCAGGAAAATACCTACCCCAATACCTTCTGCACTAGGCTTAAGGCTCACATGACGGCATTCACTAAGTGCAACTGTTAAGCAGATATACTCCCAAGTGTAAGCCCACACTCCGTGGTCCAATTCCTACACAGTTGGTATCTGCTGAATTGCTACTATGTTTACCCTGTTATGTGACACATGCAATGTATCTTGCTGTATACAGTCCCTTGTAATAATGTATGCAACCCTTAGGTCGCCTCTGAAAAAGGGACTCTCAGGGCCCAGTGGGCTCACCTGATTATCAAAATTAAAAAAATAAGATAATGATTTTTCACACACCTGAGGTGTGTGATAATCCATAAATGCCAAGAGTGAAGCTCGAGGGGTGTATGAGATTACCACACACCAAGGGTGTGTGAAAAATTCTCAGAACACAAACCTTGCACAATGTAACAGCTCTTCCCTTTTGGATTCAACTTGGCTGTTTCTGGGGTCCTCGGGTCCTCACTGGACACACCTCGAGGGGACCAGCCTAGGTGCATGGAGTACCCGTGGTACTGGAACAATAAGTGTGCTCAGTGCCTCCACCTGGGGTAGTGATTGGGAATACCTGAGAATAAATTACAGGTTAACACCCCCCCAGGAAACTATAGTAGCAGCCCCCACAGTACCTTCCACACCCAACAACCAGGGTGCGAAATTCCTATACCTTAGGTGCCCCAGGGCAGGCACTTTTGCTTCAGGACACCTACAGCATTTTAGTGTCTGCCCCTTTGGGCACCTAAGGTATTTCATTGCAATTCTGTTTTTTCCTCCGTTTCTAGCGCTTGCCGTTTTTTTTTTTTTTTTTTTTGCAGTTTAACTTTCCCTGGGGTGGGGGAGCCACTTGATTAGCGCAGACGCAGAGCTGACATCACTAGAGCTGATCATGAGTGTGCTCTTTTGGATGTCAGCTGACTGCTTGTCTACTTCATCACCCACCATGAAGGAGAGAAGGATGGAGGAGGAGTAGTAGGCTGATGTGCCCGAACTGAGTGGCACAGCGACCAGCCAGTCGATTCTTCAGGGATCCCTTGTTTGCTCTTGGAGGCGGGCTGCAGCAGGCACACACGTACCAATAGGTGCTGTTATGATCCGCCCCCTCCAGACAGTGTGACGCGAGCACCCAGCACAGCGCGCCATTCTGTGGCTTGCATTCAGGGAGACAAGTCGTTCTGCAGTACTGTCTGCCAGCCAGAAACCGATCTCGATTAACCAAAAGCTCTTTTAAGAGCTGATTGAAGTATTTAGATCTTTAAAAAAAAAAACCGGAGCACAAAGGAGGTGGTTTGAGTTCATGGGGCACTGGGGGAGGAGAGGTGTATGTAAAACCGCGAGGGTCCCTCCAAGCAAATCGGCAGGACGAAGTAAAGAAAACAAATGTCTGGGGGAAGAAAAATGGAAATGTAGAAAGGAGGGCGGGGAATATAACTAAACAAGGTGAAAGCCAGAGAGGAGTGTGTGTTTGTGAGACTGTGAGGGTCTCTTGAGTCGGGACTCAGTCGGGAAGGAATGAAATTGTCAGGAGAAAATTTAAAGCAAACCTAGAAAAAAAAGAGAGTAGCAGCTAGCAAAGCAGACAGATCTCTAAGCTAATCAAAGACTGCTGAACTGCTCTAGTCTTTGTGTCCGTTTTCTAGCTAATAAAAAACAGTGCAGTCTACTTGAGGGGGAAGGGGCACTAACTGCAGACTCGTGCTGAAGCACTGCAGACACAGAATGAAGAAACTAGCTCTCTAAATAAATAAATAAATATACTATTACTACCAACCAGCAAAATAAAGTGTCCCAAAAAGGAATAATTCTGTACTGTCCGTTGGATGTGTAATTAAGAGACCGTATTATTGAGTAACAACTACTACTACTACTATTAGCAAATAAACACTAAACAGAGAGAAAGGGGACTCAGTGGGGGCCCATTCTCAGAGATTGCAGGCTACCTGCAGCAAATTCCAGTAAAGTTTGCTAGCAAAGCAATCTCTTTTTGTTTTTTATGTAGCTAGTAGTGGCCACAGACTTTGAATTTAAAACCACACAGGACAGCTAAACGCTAAAGCTTATATATCTTATTTTTACTAAAAAGTTGCATCCTGCCTGTGTGTTACTACTACCTTTTTACCTACTCCTCAGCTAACTGAAGCTTAGCTATAAAGTTTAGCTGACTAATCCATCAAATATTAAAACAGCTCTCTAGCTAGGTGCTAGCTATACAACTTTAACTTGCTGAAGTGAAGACAGTCTGTGTCATCTTGATTTGTAATCAGTACTAGTCTGTACTGTCTGTGAAGGGATCGAAGTCTACAGCTGTACACTACGTGGCCATATACAATATATTTTTAATATAGCTAGTTTTTTTTACACACTACTGTGTGGACTAACTAAAATCTAAAAGAGATCAGTCAGTTGATTACAATAATTAAAGTCTATTAAAGCTTTAGTTACAAGAATCTATTAAAGCTTTAGTTACAAGCTACTCTGAGGACCAAGTAACTAAATGTAAATTCAGGGATCAGTTATAAAAAATATTAAAAGTTTTTTTTTTTTTTTTTTTTTACCAGTTACCTGTGGACTGGACTATCTACAAAATCTAGACAGCAGGGATCTACTGTTAAATAAGGCCTTTTTACAGTCTAGTTCTATGAGCAAGCTACTCTGTGGTCAGACTACTACCTATCTAAATACAGGGTCAGAATCTGATCTGAGTTATTGTTACAGTAAAGCCTATTTAAGTTAAAAGCTGTGTCTTAAACTACTTACTCTGGATTACAACATTATTACATAATCTATCTAGTAAGTACAGCAGGGTCCGTCTGTGTAATCTGTTGTACATTGTACATTATTGCTAAATAAAGTTTTTTTCAGAATCTACTCTCTGGACGTCACATTCAGTAACTAATCTAAAAAGGTTTTGATAAGGTCCAAACAGCTTTTTTAAAAGCTACTGCTTGGAAATGGACCGCCTCCATTCCAAAAGTGACAATTAAAGCTGCCTGAAGCAACAAATAGCTGGGCAACTGTCTGTGATCAAAAAAAATCAGACAACACAGTTTTTCTTGTTGTGTTTATTTTATTTTCAAGTACAGAGACAAACAGCACATACAGGCAGTTTTTCTTGTTGTATAGCATTTATTAATATTGACAGCTGAATCAATTCAGACAAGTTGAAGTTCAGCATCAATAACACATTAATAAACATTCTCTGAGTGCATAGCTTGATAGCATAGCATACCTAAGAACAGTCTAGTTTGGACAGTTTGTTACTCTGTCTTAGTCTGTGCAAGCCACTTAGTGCCACCAGTCTGCACAACTTCTTGCCGACATACCCACGAGCAGACAGACACCATGAGTCTTTTTAAATTTGGATTTAAGAGAAAGTGTATTGCTAAAACTGTGGGAGCTGAGGATTCCCCAGCAGCAAGTACTAGCAGTTGTACCACCACCACAAGCGCTTCACCAACACCTACCGTAATGCCACCACCTCCTTGCCCAGACAGTCAAACTTTTGTGGTGACCACTGATGTTTCTCAAGTGCTGCTGGCACATGAAAACCAGTGTTAAGGCCCTGAAAGTTAGAAAATTTCAGGAATCCTGGAAAAGGGCAGTGAAGTGGCTTACGATGACACCATAAATGTGCCATGTTCTGTACATGGTGTCAGAGTTATGATAAAAGCCAAAGCAAAAATAATTTCAGAACTGGATGCAGTACTTTTAGAGTACACATTATCTCAGCACATGAAGTGTCCATAGCACACAAAAATGCTGAGATGGCATATATTGCAAATAAAACAAAAGTTGGAGAAAGACCAATAGAGAAATCCATATTATTCATGGAACAAAAAGAAATGGATCAAATTTGTAAATTGGTCTGTACTGCATATTACATTGCTAGGACCGAAAGGCCTTTCAGGGATTTTCCTGGGTTGATAGATTTACAAAAAAGAAATCATGGGGATGATGCTATGAGTCACAGTTACAGTAGTGACGAGCAATGCCGTGTCTTCATTCACTATATTGCCCAAGATATTCAAAGCACTACTGCTAGTCTACTACAAGACAATGACTTTTCTTTTCTTGTTGATTCCTGCACAGATAAAAGTGTGACTGAGGAGGAGGACATTTATGTACGTGTTTTTGAAAATGGCCTACCTGTAACAAGATTTCTTGCACTGAAACCAGTCAGTGTTCCTAATTCAGAAAGCATTTTAAATACTGTGATTAATGCTTTAGAGGGTGAAGGTGGTTTAAGGGATGGTGGTTGGAAACATAAGCTGATAAGTGCGACATCTGATGGTGCTGCTGTAATGTTGGGGAGCACTTCAGGTGTCCTTAGTTGAATAAAACAAGATTTCCAGTGCCCACACCTCATTGACATACACTGCTGTGCACATCATTTAGAGCTTGTTGTAAAGGATTCGTTCAGAGACTGTCCCTTTTACAAGTCATTAGAACAACTGCCGCTGAATATTTACTCATTTTACCACAGGTCACCAAAAAGTTGGAAAGGCCTACAGGAAACGGGATCCCTTTTAAATATTAATGTGGTCAAACCAGTTAACACTAGTGGCACTAGGTGGCTTGCACACAGAGAACGGGCCATTTCTGCCCTTGAAAGGAACTGGGCTGCATTAGTGCCTCACCTCAAACATGTGTCACTGACAAACAAGCAGGATCATGGCCAAAAAGCACTAAGAATACTTAAAGTGCTTAAGACTTTAAAATGTGTTATATACATGAATTTTCTGAAAGAGTTTTTTGGTTACTTATCTGCTCTTAGTCTGTGCTTTCGGCAAGAGGATGCCACTGTTGAAAAAGTTCACAGCAGAGTAGAAAGCACAATTCAAAAACTAAATGGTCTCTCGAATCAAGAAACTCTTCACCGCATAACACTTACATCTGTAAATGAGACCCTAACTCAGTACAACAGTGTTGACTTAACCAGTGAAACTAGCAGGCACAGATCAGGTTCTCCTTCAGACATTGTAGAAGCCACAATTTCAGAGATAAAAAAAATTCTTCAGAAAACGTCACAGCACACTGAATCTCGCTTTCAGTTCTTCATGACCAATAAAGTGCTACTAGCTGCAAGAGCTTTAAATTTTCAGTCCTGGCCAACATCCACAGAGGCACTTGAAACATATGGAGATCAAGCAATTCAGACAATTGTTGATCACTATAAAGTGGTCCTAGAGTCTTGTAGGGTTGATGTTACTTTGGTACTGCTGGAGTGGCTAGACTTAAAAAAGCATGTACTCCACTTGCTGTCTGTCGAAAATTATAAGTCTCTGAAATTGTGGCAGAAAGTGATTCTTGCGGATGTGCAGGATCAACAATTTCAAAATGTGCTGGCCGTTGTCAGAATCATTCTCCTGATTCCTGTGCACACTGCTGCTGCAGAACAAGGCTTCTATCTGATGGGAAGAATAAAAAATGACTGGAGGGTTGGATTACGCCCCGACACCCTACACAACCTAATGTCTATATCTCTGAATGGACACCAGCTTAGTGACTATAACCCTCAAGGTGCCATATCACTGTGGTGGAAAAATGGCAAAAGAAGGCCCACTACCAAAGCTTATGGCTCCCGAACACTGTCACTGCATGCTGCTTCTGCCAGCCTTAGTGGTGGTGATGAAAACGCAAGTGCTTGGTCCAGTGAAGATGAAGTCTAAAATTATGTAAACTAAGGGACGGTATGTAAATAGTTTGTTGGGCATGTACATTTTCTTCTTACATGCCCAAGTGGGCATGTACTTTTTTTCATGAATTTCATACCCTGCCAAGAACAATTTCCTCTTTTCGCAATAAGTCACTGTACCAGAAGGTGGCATTAACAATTAACAGCTTTATTTTGGGGAGGGGGAGAAGGGTAGAAAATTAGCATAACAAACTTAACTGTAACAATACTTTACCCCAAATCTGGAGGATTTGGTGACTACCATCAAACAGGATCTCCGTAGATGGGAATCACTTCCGTTATCCTTATGGGGGTGAATAAACATTGTTAAAATGAATATCCTTTCCAGAATCTTTTATCCTTTGAATATGTTGAATATTTGGCTTCCTCATTCCTTTTATCATCACACACACTCAACTATTTCAAACTTTATCTGGGCAAGCAAACACCCTAGGTGCTCCTTTCACAAGCTAAGTCTTCCTAAAGAACGAGGTGGTCTGCGTCTAACCAATTTTCTCTTGTATTACTGGGCCAGTCACATGTCGAGATCAGGTAGGTGGCTAGCCACGCTAGATGATGACTATGTCCCTATCTGGCTTCAGATTGAAGATCAGCTCCTACGCTTGTATAACCTAGATGCTTTAACAATCTTCTTTTCTGCATGGAAAGCTCTCCCACCCTTGTTGCATCACTTGGTAATCGGCACTTCATTGAAGATCTTCTTCCAGTGTTGCTCATTTTTCAAGATATCTCCACCCCAAGATGTTGCTCAACCACTCATCCTTAACCCCAATATTAAAACTGGGGGAGTATGCCTCACCCCAGGCTGGTTATCTCAGCTACAGGATGCCACAGTAACTGATTTATACTCACAGGATTCCCTCCTTTCTTCCACTGATATTCTCCTGAAATACAACATGCCTTGTACACACGTCTTTAAAATCTTTCAATTGAGACATCTAGTGGGCCGTCTCTTTGGTACTACCCCTCAGCTACCCAAACTAGATACTATACTAACTTAGATGTGGAACTTGTCTTCTAAACCTCATTGCATTTTCCTGTTATATGCTAGTCTCCTAGCTATTAAACACCCAGACCTCTCCCAGGCTCCAAGGTGTGGACCTCCCTGTTACCAGAATTGACCATTAACTGGTCACAAATATGGAAAGACCTACATCTTTACATTACCCAGGATAGAGTTCGACTTACCCCAATATCATATATTAAATGACATGTGCTACACCCCAGTTAAATTATCTAAAATAGGGCACCTCCCTACTCCTAATTGTTCTAGGTGTAGCAAATTAGAAGGGAATACTACATGGGCTGGATATTCAAACTGCGCCATTCAAAGGCGCAAGTCCTTGCGCTGCGCAAAATAGATGCGCTGGGGTGTGTCCCGGGTGATATTCAAAGGAGTTGCGCTATTGAGCAACTCCTTTGAATATCGCTCCCCAGCCACAGCCACTGTGCATGGCGCAGTGGAACTTGCGCAAGTGCAAGTTGACAGAGTGGAGCAGTCAACTTGCGGTGGCGCAAGTACCAGTGCGCCATGCGCAAATCCACGATATTCAAAAGGTGACATGCAAATGGGGCTATAATACATGCAAGGCGCAGGGGGGCCATTTGCATGTCATTATAGCCCCATTTGCATGCCATTAGCATCTAGGTGCGCCGATCCCCGAGGACTTGCGCCTGGCCCCCTGCCAGGCAGCAGCCGTCGGGGACCGATGCCCCCTGCAGCCCGATTGTGGGCATAGTGTCCCTCCCCCCCACCAGCCCGATCGCGGGCATCAATGTGGCTCCCTTCATATTCCCTGGTGGTCCAGTGGACCAAAATGCCCGATCGCGCAGGCGGTATGTTTAAAACACCGCTCATATCGGCGGTCCAGAGGATGAAGCTGATCGCTGGCGGTATCTTAAAATGTCAGGCTCTGGTGGGTTGATCTCACTTTGCTCACCAGTTTGCCTCACCACCGCGCTTCTTTCGCAGTCGGCGGTGGTAGTGAGGACCGGCCGCCCGAGCCAGCTCGGGCTGCACGGCTATTGGTGAGCATAAGAGCCACGGGCGGCAGCCATATCAGTATATGACAGTCCAGTTTTGTGAATGAATCATCTTACAAATCTGGATCTGTCATGTACGGTATGGCTGCACGCCTATTGGCTCTTGCTCTGCACCAATGGGCATGCAGCCATACCGGCTGTCAGTCGGGGGCGGCAGGCGGTGATGCTGCCGCCCTGGCTGACACCGGGGAGCGGGTGGTGGCTCGTGGGTGGTAAATACAGCCACCAGGCTATGTCGGGGAAGCTTGAAGATACCGCCCGCGATCGGGCAACTTTGGTCCACTGGACCACCAGGAATATGAACGGGAGGGGGTTTAAATAATACCGCCGCGATCGGGCAATTCAGTCCACTGACCACCAGGGAATATGAACGGGAGGGAGGGGTTAAAGATACCGCCCACATCGGGCACGCGTCCACTGACCACCAGGGATATGTAGGGAGGGGGTGCTATATTGATGCCCGATCGGGCTGGTGGGGATACTATGCCTGCAATCGGACTGGGGCATAGGGATGAGTTAGCCAGCTACAGGTGGTGCTGCTGTGTTGCGCTTGCAATACAGCAGCTCACCTGTGGGTGGCCCGGGCTCGCCTATTTTTTTTGGGGGCTCAATGTCCTGCAGGCGCAGGTTGGGGGTTGCGCTTGACATCCCTGCACAGCCCGGCTGAATATCGGGCTGTGCAGTTTATGCATGGTTCCTCCCCCTCCAGTTGAGCATGCATTCATTTGCATTGCGCTGTTGCTCAGCATGTTTTCTGTGGCGCAACTGCCTCCTGCTGAATATCGCAGAATGGAGCAAGTTTGGACTTGCGCAGGCGCAACCCTATTGAGCATGGCGCAACCCTTTTGAATATCTGGCCCCATATCTTCTGGCAATGTGAGAAAGTGGCTTCCTTATGGCATCTTATCCAAACTAGATTGGATCCCTTGTTGGGCCTTGAGGGGTATTTATAAGGATATAGGGGTTAAGGAATGCAGATTCCATATGGCTTTAATCTCCATGGTGGTCAAAAAGCTAGTGCTCAAGCACTGGTTAGATCAGTTGCTTATATCATATAATGAATGGTTAAATGAGATCTCAGCTTGTCTTAGGATTGAACGTCTGATCGCAAGTTCATGCAACAAGCTCCACCTCTTTGACAAAAAATGGGGCTAGTTATATGTTTTGTATTTGCATTCATTTTGTGTGTTTATACCAACTCACCATTTGGCTTCCTACTGTACCTTACCATCCTACTTATTACCTGTAGTGGCACACTCCTGGGGTGGGGGGAAGGGGGTAGGTTAGGTAGATACATTTTGAGTTATCCGAAGACTATTAACTGTATGTGATACTGTTATTGGTTTTGTTATGATAAAATCAATAAAGAGCTTGAATTCAAAAAAAAAAAAAAACCTTACCCCAAACAACCCCTGCCTCCCACCTATGGGTGCACTCGGTTTCACAAATGACAGCTGCCCAGAAGTCCCTTGGGTGGGTACCACACTGCCGATGCGAAGACACCGGGAATCTTTCGTTGGGGCCCACATAATTTTCAAACAGATGCAAAACCACTTTTTTGTCTGCGCGCAGCTTAAATCTTGGCACAGGACTGCACCCCTTTATTTTATCTCTGACTTGAAAGCTAGCTGGATAACTATTTCCCAAAAGACGCAGCCTGGGGTACTTACAGTTCTGTAGATCAAAAGGGGGTGTCAGAAACTTTTTTTAAATACTGTGCTGGTATCAGGAGTTGTTGGTGCAACACACAGCCACTGGCTGAAGCAATGATGAAAGACTATCTTTACCTGCCAGGCTTTTCTTATCTTCACCTCTGGAGGCCTTTGTATACAGTGTTCACCTTGCAGCCCAACTTCTCTCCCCCACCTGGGGGAACACACTCGAAAATTACCTTCTGTTTAGCTGTGGAGTTTAGGTAGCAACCTTTACAGTATCTGAAATCTAGTAGTAAATTTCGCTAACTCTTACTGCACTGCAGATCAGTTAACCCCTTTTGGACAGACCTCAGAAATCTCACAACTCAAACTGCGGGGTTTTCCTTCCCCAGCCGCTGATTCAAATTTAAGCAACAATCTTTCTCTCTCTCTCTCTCTCACTGCAGTGACCCTCATCGGCCACAGGCTCAGATTTCACTGGCTGTCTCTCTGGAGCAAAATTCACTCACTGCAGCAACATTCATCAGCCACAGGTCCACTCTCATCCAGTGAATCTTCTTAATATTTCCCTGGGGCTAATTAGCTCTATGCACAGTGCAGCTTGTCTTGTACTGTGGCCAGCTATGCTAGGAAGTAAACACACAGGCCTGCAGGGCTAATGAGCTCCCAGCATTGTAGAATTGGGGGAGGGGCCTAAGACAAGTAGCACACACAATATCCTTCTCTGAGGTGCTGCCTGTCAGTGGCATGAGTGAGGCGAGGGTACTTTGCACCATGCAGTTTATTGAATGGTTGAAAGAATGGTGTGGAGCACAGGGGTTTGGCTTCATTGGGGACTGGGGTTCCACCTGGAGGGACACCAGCCTATACTGGCAGGATGGTCTGCATCTGTCCAGGAAGGGAACAAGTCTTTTGAGCAGTCGGTTTAAATGCTTCATTGGCAAGCTTTTAAACTAGTCAAGGGGGGAGGCACTGATAAGCTGCAGGAAAATCCCAGCCCTCTCCCTACAAAACAGGGTACTAAATGAGAAAAAGACGGAGGTAGACAGGTCAGTGGGGGATGCTGCAAAAGAAGGTAAAGCCATCAAAAAATGGAGAGCAATGAGTACCAATGCCCGTAGTTTGAGTAACAAGCTTCCTGAATTAGTGGCCTTGATGGAGGAGGAACATCTGGATATCGTGGCAGTCACAGAAACATGGTACACACAAAACCATGACTGGGATATAAACATACCAGGATACACTATCTACAGGAGGGACAGGGAGGGTAAAAGAGGAGGAGGAGTAGCTCTTTATAAGGGAAGGAACAAAGCAACAGAACAAAGTGGAAAACAGGGAGGGAGAAGCACTGTGGGTAAATTGGAGACCGCCAATGACACCCAGTCTGCACAGGGTTATACAGACCTCTTCAGGGGAGGAAATGGACAAGGAAATGATAGAAAGAGTACTTAGAATGGCAGAAAAGGGAGATATTGCTGATCTGAATATGCCAGATGTTAACTGGAGTGCAGTTGCAGTAGCCACTTCAAAGAGTGGGGTTATTCTAGATGCCCTACAAGGGGCATGCCTTAGACAACTAGTATTGGAGCCCACTCTAGAGGGAGCAATCTTAGACCTGGTTCTCTCAAATGGAGATGAAGAGAGGATCACAGATGTAGAAGTGGGTAGCCATCTGGGAACTAGCGACCATCGAACAGTATGGTTCACAATAAACACAGCAATAGAGTCAAGCCACACAAAGGCAAAAGTACTGGACTTTAGGAGGGATGACTTTGCCAAAATGGGTGAGTGCCTAAGGAATGCACTAGCAAATGGGCAGGAAGGAGGGGTGGAAGAACAATGGGGAATAATAAAAACTGCCATCACAGAGGTAACAAGCCTTTGTGTGAAGCAAATAAACAAAACAAAACGATGTAAGAAACCACTATGGTTCTCAAAGGAAGTGGCAGTGATGGTTCAAGAGAAAAAGAAAGCATTCAGGAAGTACAAGGAATCACAGAAGGAGCAGGACAGGAACTGTATCAGTTAAAGCAAAAGGAAGCTGGGAAGGCAGTCAGAACAGCAAAGGCCCAAACCGAGGAAAGATAGCCAACTCAGTTAAGAAGGGGATAAAACCTTTATAGGTACATCAGGAGCCGAAGGAAGACCAAGGGAGGGGCTAGTGAGGCTTAATAAAGAGGAGGGAGGGTGGGCAGAGGGTGACTGTGAAAAGGCAGAGATACTAAACAAATATTTTTGCTCAGTATTTACAAAGGAAGTGAGGGAGGTACTTAAAACAAACAGTAGAAACACTGGATACAGAAGTTGATACCAGCCCATTTACAGAAGAAAGGGTTCTGAAAGAACTCTTAAAACTGAAGGTGGACAAAGCAATGGGGCCTGATGGGATTCATCCCAAAATTCTAAAAGAACTAAGGGTAGAACTAGTGACACCACTAACTACCCTCTTTAACAAATCATGGGAGGATGGGGTGGTACCTGAGGACTGGAGAAGGGCAGATGTGATTCCCCTTCACAAAAGTGGGAGCAAGGCAGAAGCAGAAAACTACAGACCTGTTAGTGTAACCTCAGTGGTAGGGAAAATGATGGAATCACTTCTGAAAGAAAGAATTGTTGAGTATCTAGAGGCCAGAGGGGCTCAGGACCCAAGGCAGCATGGATTCACAGCGGGAAGGTCATGCCAGACAAATCTGATTTCTTTGACTGGGTGACCAAAGTAGTAGATCAGGGAGGGGCTGTGGACATGGCCTACCTAGACTTTAGCAAGGCATTTGACACAGTCCCACACAAAAGATTAATATACAAGTTAGCCAGCCTGGGAGTGGGTCCCAAGATGACAGCCTGGGAAAAGAATTGGCTGGAGAATAGGACACAGAGAGTAATAGTAAATGGAGTCCACTCTGAAGAAAGGGGGGTTACTAGTCTGATACCGCAGGGTTCAGTATTAGGACTGGTCCTCTTCAATGTCTTTATAAGCGACATTGCAGAGGAACTGGAAGGAAAAGTATGTCTCTTTGTAGATGACACAAAGATCAGCAATAGAGTTGATGCACAAGGTGGGGTGGAAAGGATGAGAAGGGACTTGGCAAGGTTAGAGGAATGGTCAAATGTATGGCAGCTTAGATTCAATGCTAAGAAGTGCAAGGTAATGCACCTGGGAAACAAAACCCAGGGGAAGAGTACACAATGGGGTGAGATACTAACAACAACAAAATGGAAAGGGACCTGGGGTAGTCATATCAGATGACCTAAAGGTGGGCAAGCAAAGTGGAGAGGGCAGCAAGGAGGGTTGGGGATACTGGGATGCATAGGGAGAGGCATCACCAGTGAAAACAGGAAGTTATCATCCTCTGTACAGACAGTTGGTGAGACCCCATCTGGAGTACTCTGTGCAGTTCTGGAGACCCATTTCCGGGCGAGGATATAGACAGGAAGGAGGCTGTCCAGAGGAGGGCAACTAAAATGGTGCAGGGTCTGCACCGGAAGACATATGAAGAGAGACTTAAGGAGCTGAATATGTATAGCCTTGAGGAAAGGAGGGAGAGGGGGGACATGATGGAAACTTTCAAGTATCTCAAGGGAATCAACAAAGTCCAAGAGGGTAGCCTCTTTCAAAAAAAGAGGTGTGCAAGAACAAGGGGGCACAATTTGAAGATAGAAGGGGGGCAGCTCAGAGGTAATTTGAGGAAGTATATTTTCACAGAGAGGGTTGTGGATGCATGGAACGGCCTTCTTGAGGTTGTGGAGTCAAAAACAGTGGTGGAATTCAAGCATGCATGGGACAGTCATAAGGCAATTCTAGGGGGTTGGAGTAGGAAGAAGTAGGCTGCTGGTTAACTAGGATCTGCAGCTTATCCAGTAGGTAGGGAAATGGGCAGACTGGGTGGGCCAAGCGGTCCTTATCTGCCGTCAAAATTTATGTTTCTGTGTTTCTTCTTGATCCTTGCTGGGCTCTCACCTCCAGCCAAAGATCTCTTTCACCAGGCAAACAGTCCTGTGTCCTTCCTTCTGGATCCTAGCTGGGCTCACACCACCAGCCAAAGCCCTCTTCTCACAGACAAACAGCCCCTTTATTAGCTTTGTAGCAGCCTCTTCTCATTGGCTGCAACACTTTTCCAACTGGGCAAATTACTGTTCAGTAACCTCCTTCAACACCCTATTGGTCCTTTGAAATGGTGCCTAAAATTAGCCCTCCTTTTACTCCCAAAAACTCCTCTGACAGTCCCATAAATCCTTCTTTAGATTCTGGCCACCGGATTGACTGTAACAAGGGTGAAAGGTGACCGTCATGGCTGCTAAATTCTCAATTCAAGAAAGTCCTAGATTATACATATATATTTTAGCCACACCAAATAGTTTTAACATTTATTCTTCCCACCAATATTTAGCAATCTCTCACCCTTACAGAGTTTTACATTTTTATTCACTCTCCCAACGGTCACAGCTGCCCAAAAACTATCCCCAGGCAGCTGTCAGGATGACTCATTGATGGTTTTTTTTTTTTTTTGCAATTGTTTAACCAGGAGAGAGACATTAAGCAGAAAGCGTGTTTACAGGTGCGACCTGGGAGCACAGGGAAGATAAGTGACTTGCTAAGGGTCACACACTATGCAAATGGGGGCTGTGGAATTCAAACCCAGGTCTCCAGATTTGCAGCCCAGAGCTTTAAACCACTGTGCTATTCTGCTTCCCTATATATAAGTATAAATATTCATGAGCTCTCATTCATATTTATAAGGGGCCCCAACAGCACAAAAAGGCATGCTTAAACTAAGCACTTTTGGCACTTCTCTGTTGCCTCCTCCGTGTTTCTGAACCCCCTGATTTGCCAACTCCAGGAGTCAGGAACACAATGGGAGCTGGGGGATAGCAGCAGCAGCAGCTGCAAGAAAACCATTGCATGCTACCGCACATGCACGGACTGCTGGCTTGCACATTCATGCAGTGGCAGCACAGCGGTTCCACATTTTGGCTCCTCCAGCCCCACTTTACAGCAGGAAATACGCAGGGGCCAAATGGATACATTGGGGATACAACAGGACATCGAGCCTAGGCAGCAGTGATGAGCCAGATGGGGCTACAGGGAAACCAGAAGCCACACTGGTAAGCCCTACAGAGTTGGGGGGCTTACAACAGGCATTGTTGTTTATAATTACTGGTGCAGGGGAGCGAATGCCTAAGGTACTGGAGCACTTCTGTTGCACACACAATCTCTTCCTCTCCAGTACATGCATTCTTTTCTTTATTGGTTTCTTTTTTTTTTTTTTATTTTATTTAAACTATGGTCTTGCAGTGAGTGAGGGAGACTAGTCAGCCTCGGGAGTCAACCACGATCTGTTCCTGATCACAGTGTCTGACTCCCAAAGCTTCCCATGAAGGGCACAAATAGCAGGATCAACCAGACAGATTTTTAAACATGTAGATATTGGAAAGGTTTTCGATTTGTGGAACTCTTCAGCCCATCCACACAGGGAACAAGAGCCATTGAGGTAGTTCATGACTGATGGGACAGCTTTTCTAAACATCGTAATAACTGGTTCTATCTAAACTGAGGTTGACTCCTTGCATTAAAGGGGGTCACTAGTAATTTATAACCTGATAAATCTCATGGCTGTGATGAATTGCCTCCTAAACTTTTGGCGCTTGCAGCTTCAGAAGTAGCTTATCCTGTCAGTATTTTATTTAAATTGTCTTTTCAATTTGGGCAGTTTCCAAAATTATGGAAAGAAATCCTATGTTATTCCAGTACATAAATCAGGTTCCTATTCCGATTTCTGTAGCTATTGTCCTGTTTTAATTCTTTTGGCCCTGTCCAAGGTGCAAGAGAAAACAGTTTATCAACAACTTAAAGATTACATTGAGATGTATAATTTAATTTCCACAAACCAGCATGGATTTGTGTGTGTGTGGGGGGGGGGCACAGTACTGAGACTGCCTTGGTTGGGTTCATGGACACAGTCCTAAGGGCTACTGAGTCTGGTTGTCTTACAGAGGCTGTATTCATAGACCCAACCATGGCATTTGTTTGGGGAGGACCATCTTGGAAAAAGAGGTGGTGGCTGCCTTATCTATCTTCAGACTAACGAGTGGCCACAAATTGACAATTGACAACCCCGCTAGTGAATATGAGTGCTTGGCAGTAGAAATCCAGCTGAAGAGTTGACATAAATCACTCCATATTCTGTCAGTTTACTGTATATCCCCCTGATAAACAACAAAAGGGATTAGAGATGTTTGCTAAGTGCTTCAACCAAACCTGCTGTAAAGGGGAAGCTATAGTTATGGGGGACTTTAATATCAGTTGGGCAGCTAAATCCAGTGTTGCCTTAAAGGACATGGTTTCCAGCCTATTCTCAGCCCAGATGGTGAAAAACTGCCCTAGGGTTAATTATAAAACAGGGACAAAAGCCCTACTTGATTGGACTTTAGTAATCAAGATTGTGGCCCTGTCTGATACAATCAGTGTCCACTTGCCTATACTATGTGAATGGTTTGCTAGAAAATCTAAGATCCCTCCTAAAACCATATTCTACAGATTTCTACCAAAAGAGTCAACTGATTCCTTCAAATCTTATTTGGCCCAATTAGATTGGAGCTTCTTTGATGCCATCCTGGACATCAGCTTGGCTCTTGATTAACTTAATTACCCAATTTACTATGGCTTGTGATAAATTTGCACCCCTTAAAAAAGTGCAAAATCAAAGGAATTACATCTGAATGGATCACCTCTGTGTTACTTGCCCAGCTACGGGTCAGTGATAATTTCTGGTCTTGTGAAAAGGATACTGGCTTGCCCCGCAGTGATGCGAGGAAGCCCACAACAAATGCAGCATATAAGTAAGGAAAGCGAAAGCAGAATTCTACAAAGAACAGCAGGTAAAAAACTGGAGCAATGGGAAGAAAGTTTGGGACTGCATAAAAGACCTCAGCAGATCAAATCAACACCGATGATGCTCAACTCTGATGGGAGGAACACTGTGGTTCCCTCTGAAATAGCTGATATCTTTAATGAGGCCTTCACGGACCTGACCTCATTCCTCTCTACTGACCAGGCACCTGTAGACAACAATGATGAACACACTGGGCAATGTAATCAACCCCGCCCTGTAATGGATCTCCCCCAAGTTTTGCTTTAAGCATGTCATTGTAAAGGAAATTAGCAATTATGCTGAAAAGGTCTTTGGGATAAACAAGAATGGGTGGGTATATGGGTAGATATGAAGCTACTGGCCCTTGCTGTTGACGTACTAAGAAGTCCCTTGGCTAAAATCTATATGTCCTTAAGACTTTCTCAATTCTCTGAAACTTGGAAAGCTGCTATTGTTATGCCAGTTCACAAAAGTGGGGATCGCACCAATGTGGCCAGCTATGGGCCAGTGTCTCTTCTCTTCCCTCTGTCCAAGGCTTTGGAAAAAATAGCTTCCTACCAAAACGAGTACAGCCTTTTCTGAAAACAACAACACAGCTTTAGCAAACTGCATAGCACCGGACCCACTCTTGTTGAGTATACCAACCATCTACATGTGGTGCTTGACAAAGGGAACATGGTAGGTGCTATCTACATACAGCTGACAAAAGCATTTGACCTCATAAACCATCAACTGCTGCTGGACAAGCCCTCTGCTCTGGGCCTGTCAACTGAAACCCTCACCTGGTTTCGGTGCTACCTTACCGGGAAGACACAGAGAATAAGGGTTGAAGGGATGCTCTAGAATGCTAAAAGTGTTACAGTTGGGGCCCCGCAGGGGTCAATACTTCGCCCTCTTCTCTTCGATCTTTTTATTAACAGACTTCCTGATGCCTGCCCGTTATCCAAAATGCTATTATATGCATTGCAGGCATTGCTGTAATCTTTGATAATAGCTCTCAGATGGGGGAACTCTCAAGTGATCTCCAAAGTAGCTTCAAGTCTCTTGAGGACTGGTTTGCAAGCAACAAACTTGTCCTTAATTACAGAAAAACAAAGACAATGCTGTTTGCAGGGCAACATCACAAGAAAAAGGTCTCCCCACTGGTTATCTTTAATGCACATGGTGCTGCCTCAGAACAAGTCGAAACCTTTAAGTATCTAGGTGTCACCATGGATGATACCCTCGTTTGCCTCTCATGTTGACAATATTGCTAATCTGACCAACCAAAAACTTCAGTTAATCAAGTATTTATTTATAAAACACACAATTCTACATGTTCAAAGTGCTTGTACAATATAAGACATAAAAACTTAAATACAAACAGAATCATAATTAAAAACATACAGTTATTTAAAACTGATATCAATAAATCTAAAAATAGAAAAGAGAAGACCAACTAAATAAGTCTTAAGAGCGGTCTTAAAGCTCTCAAATGCCAGGCACTCTCTCGCCCAATGAGGTAGAGGGTTTCACAGGGTAGGGGCCACAAAAGCAAAAGAACGGGCCCCCGAGGTCTTCAGTCGAACCCTGGGAACCTCTAGCAATCCCTCATTGGAGGAGTGGAGGGGATGGTAGGGATAAAGGAGACCTTGCAAGTACTGTGGTCCCTGACCATGTAGGGCATTATAGGTCAGTAAGCAAACCTTGAAGGTGATCCGTCACTGTACTGGCAGCCAGTGCAGGCCGCGGAGCACAGGCGTGATGTGGTAAGATCTTGATAAGCCAGTCAACACAGCTGCAAGCGGTGGATATTAACCCCCAGAAGCCCTAGGTAGAGGGCACTGCAGTAGTCAAGGCGGGAGGTTACAAAGGCATGGACCAGAGTTGGAAGATCGTCAGATGGGACCAGATGTTTTATCCTGGCGATATTCCTCAGATGGTAAAAAGAGGTCTTGATAACAGCCGACATCCGATGTCTCCCAGTTTATGGTGTTGCCTGTGAGTCTGTCCTTAATAGAATAAGAATGGTCCTCAGTAAAGCCTGGTGCTTTGTTAGTGAGGTTGTTTGATTAACTCTTACCTGTCTCTGTACTTTTTCACTGGCTGACTTCCACTTCAGGATGGGCAAGATATCAGACTTGTCTGTTTGCTAAAAAAGCCCAGTTGGATCTCACCCTGGTAGCAATCAGTGACCTTCTCCGCCCAGTCAAAAATAATTATTCCACTAGGAGTATGTCCAGACAAGTCATTGAAGAAGTGTCTTTATGTAACACAAGTCACGGTAAGTGCTCGTTTGCTGCCAGGACTGTTTGCTGGATGAAAGAACTCCAAGAATCCATGGTGGGTCTCCCTAAAATTTTACAGTTTAAGACCTCCCTAAAAAGGAGTTCACAATGAAATCTACCTGATGTTTCACATGACTAAATACCCCTTGTTTTATATGATTATCTATTTTTTGCCAGCAGCCTGACTTCTCCGCTGCTACATCCTTGACTGTAACTCCTAAATGAAAATGGCCTGAGGCTTATCTTAAATGTCCCGTTACCCTTCAGTATTGTTTTAAAGTTACTTGATTCCCTTTTGAACCTTATTGTCAGGTTTATCTGATACCAATACCGTTGTCTGTTTGCTCTGTTGTCTGCTCCTGACCAGACTCTGCTTTAGCTGGTATTGTTTCTGTCTTTTTAAAATATGTGGAACCTTTGGAAAAGAGCACTTGTGCTCAAAGGTGTTATGCGAATCTCTAATAGATTTGGCTTGGTTGACCACTCATTTTTGCTGAACTGTCTAAAGAGTGTGGGGTTGGTTAATTCTGCTGTGACTTGGTTTAGTGATTACCTTTCTGAAAGACCACAGTGCGTAAAATTTTGGTGGTGTACGCTCATCTTACAGTAGTGTTCAGTATTTATTTAGCTTTTATTGACCAGGTAAGCACACTAGACAAATATGTCTATTTTCTGGTACGACCCAACAGATTACAAAGAATATGCAGACAAATGTAAAGTTTTAACAGTGAGGAGGCAGCAGTACAATAAAAAGGTAACAACAGATAAGAGCATAACAGAAATTAAAACTGAAGTTATAGCTTTATTCAAACATAGATCCAGGCAGAAACCAGAACTGAACAATAAAGTGCACCATTTGTAAGGGGGAGGACTCCAGAAATCAAGTACAGTTGCAGGCAGCGTTAAATTTCATATGGTCCCATAAGGACCTTCTAAAACTGTGGTGAGAAGTGGTCCAGTGGGCATGTACTGGGAGAGAGGTCCATGGCCTAGATGCACAGACAGCAATGTATGTGTGTTAGGAACAAGGAACACAGACGAGTCATTGAACCTAAGTAGGTATGTTGGATTGACAGGTTTAAGTAGTTCTGGAGTCCCTCAGAGCTCTATACTGGGCCCCTTGCTTTTTTGCCTTTTTATTGACCCTGTTTCTCATGTTACTCATAACTGTGACTTATTCTTGTATGTGGATGATGCAGTGTTGCTAGCCCACAACTTATCTGTACACAAAATTAATTCTATCTTAACTCACAAATTCACTAAAGTACAAGACGTGCTTTGCCTGAATAAGCTTGTTTTGAACAGAACAAAAACAAAAACTATGCTATTTGTCTGTATTCCCAAATTGAAAAAATGTTCCCAAGATTTCAAAATTTATTCCATTGATGGGTGTTTACTTGAGTATGTTGACTCATTTAAGTATCTTGGAGTTGCATTAGATCCGTGCTTACATTTTAACTTACATCTGGGCAAAACGTCTGCTAAGATTCACTCAAAAATTGGTACATTTGATCAAATGCATAATTTCCTAACTAAAAAAATTTGCCTGGCCACAATACAGCAAAACCTCTTTACCAGTCATGAATTATGCTTCCATTGTTATTGATTCTGCACCAGCTAGTACTGTGTCCAAAAAAATTACTGTTACAAAAAAATTGGTAAATTTGCTGTCCTGGTGCCGCACCACACAGCCATCATTTTCAAATTTTGGAAAATCTCTGCTGGTTATCAGTTCACAATATTTATAAACTACTTTTATTTCAGTTTGTTTTTAAGGTTATCAATTCTGGTGTTCCTGTTTCCTTGAGCAAACTCTCAGTCACACACTCTCCTACTTACTGTATGTATCACTGTCTTCAAATGAACTCCAGTTGGTCAACTCATTTGTGCGTACTACAGCTGGAAAACAAACCTTTGTGCACTGTGCAGCCTCTCTGTTGAATTCTTTGCCAACACAACTCATGTAACTCTCATCCATCAGACTTCTCTCCTCAGCCAAAAATCTTAATGTGTGCATTTATGCAGATTGTATTAAGTGTTGTATTTATTGTAACTGCTCTTTGCATTTTATATTGTATGTATTGTTTATAATTATCATGATCTCGGGTCAAACCTAAAAAAGGAATGTATATTCTAATGTTACCTACCTGATATGCAAATAAAAATCGAATCTTATAAAATGGGTAAAGACAGTCGGTCAATTTGAATGGCCGAGAGACCATGCCAGGCATGTGCTTTTTTTTTCTCTCCAGTGTAGCACATGTAAACCCTCATCCCTGCCTTTCTAGCAGAACGACAGGTGGCATGCTGTTGAAGCTGACAGCAGTACCTAGTGGGGACTGGGTTCAGGGAGGATGAGGTTACTCAGCACAGTGGACCTAGGTTTGGCTACTCTGCACAGGGGCACCCAAGTAAATCCAAATACAGGAAGCAATAACTGTAATGTCCAGAACCAGGAACGGGATTCTCCAGTGTGATTTTTATTCACGTCCAAGCTGAACAAACAAAGCATAGACGGACCCCCATGGGGCTACATTCCTGGTAATGCAGATTAGAGACTACAGAACAATTTATCACTATTTCCAGCCCTCCGGCTCTAAACCCACCAGGCACACAGCCCGGACTTGCACGCAGCTTTGGGCACAGCCCGACTTGTACACTACTTGCTTTCACTGGGTCTGCTCCCCGGCCGCTACTTGATCCGCGGGTCCATTTTGAGGAATAAACCAATTATCCTGTTGTGGCTCCTCAAACCACACTAGAGCCTTCACCTAGAGAGAATTTTCCTTACAATCCCACGCCTGGTACTTTCTCATCATTGGCCAAGTGCCTGAGGTAAAGTAGAAATCCACAGAAGAAACTGCAGAGGTGGACCTGGTCACTAAAGATGGGGCCATCCACCTCAGCCCCAAAAGCCCATACCGCCATTTCTCTGGAAACTGAACAATTCCTTTACTGAAAACTTTCAAATGTAGATTCTGGAGACATCTGTCACATCTCTCTACATATCATTTGCATCCCAACAAGTTCTGGACTTGAACCTACTTTTAATTTGCTTAACCCATTACTGTAGGCTTCCACTATTTTAGTAGTTCAATCCCCACATTGTCAAACAAATCCCAGAGTGAAAAACATAGGCCCTTTTAGCAAGAGCAGACACTCACCCTCACGTTGCAGGTGCCCCACAGGCGGCTTACAAATCTTCTTGTTCTCCCAATAAACTCTGGAACACATAGGCAGCTTCTCCTTTACAAGCAGTACTAGGGGGTCGCCCCAGGAATCTGCAGGGAACCCTTTCCTGTCCCCCGAAGGGAGGGGGCACTGAGACCCGAAAACAGCAGTCTCCACCACTTCAATTATCTTCTGTGTCTCTCTTTAAGGGCGAGACACCCACCCTTTTACTTAAAAGTAGCCCTCTGTCAGGGCTGAGGCTCCTAGAGCCTTACTGAGCTGCTGAGCTGCTTTCTCAGCAAGCTCCCAACACCAACTCCACCTTGAACCGACTGTTTAAACCTCCCAATGTTCTATTCCAACTCCCTTGCTGCAGATTCCAATGTGGCTCATGCAGCTGCGATAGTTCTGTTGGTGATGTCATCCCTCAGTCTCAGCTGAGACTGAGAACAGAGTGAGACAGTGTGAAACCCATTTAACTGGAGTTTCACAAACTGTCTTCCCTGCCTACCACTAGGCCTTACTGGGATTCTAGTAACCCCGGGTAACAAGGGGGTTACACACAGAAAAAAAAAAAAGGAACCAGTACTAGTGGCCTATTTACTAACTGGAATCAATCGACCACTGAATCATTTAAAAATCCAAAATGTGACGGCCATTTTTTTCTCAACAAGTGTCACCCCCTTTACTTTGTTCCTCTCCAAAAACACAAAAAAGCAGCATCTTTCTGAAACACATGACAGACATAATTGTCACAAACCCACTCCTGGGGTTAGGCCCCCTGCTCCCACAAGTGCGATTCATGAACAGGGGACAAACAGGGACACCCTCCTGTTTGTTTTTGGTCCGAGCAAACTACCAGTCTTGAGTCCTGGGGTCAATTATGAACCCTTTTTAGCTAGCACACCCAGGTAACAGGTCCAAATATCACACTCGCTTCAGGGAAATCAGCGCAATACTTGACTCAGCGGGCATACAACCAACCTGATTCACAACCCCCTGCTGACTCAGTTGAGACTTGGGTATTTTTCCTACATTGCTGGATCTTTACACAGATCCTTGCTAGCGTTGATGCATAAGGTGACACAATAAGAATTTAACAGCTGTGTTTAGAATATTAAGACTGTTCCACCATTCACACACAAAATGAGCATGTCTCCAGCAGCGTTGTAACGAAAAACAAAGTTTACTAAAATTAAAAATAATAAAGTATAACATGGAACATGTATACATTAAGGGTACAGTCAGAAAATAAAGGAACTGTTATAACCAAATTGCTTTGCACTGAATAACTAATCCTACCCTAGTTCCAACTGGTAAATAAGTGGGATGAAATTACCTATTTTGGCAGAAGTGCCTCTCTTTGAGTCCAGGAACAAAAGTGTCTCTTCCAAAGTCAGAATAAGATTGTCAGTTCTTTCAGCCAGGCTTCACCATTATCAGAGTGACAATACTGTCCCACCCTCCTTGTGATATCACAGCACATGAGATCACTCTTAGCCCTGTAATTAAATTGTACCGTGACCAATGTATAATCAAATGTTTCAGCTTACTGCCTGTTTTGAAATCTGCAAAGACAGCAATATTTTAAATATAACAAGACTATCTCTTCTTTATCAAAGCATTGTTTGTGACAACATTCCCTTTTGATCTCTCAGCAAAACATCATAAAAGAATTTCTCATAGCTTGGTGAATTTTCACAGGTATCTATCAGAAACTGCTTCCCTCCTGATATGCCGTAAAAGGCAATATTTGATGACAAGCTGTCTGGGTTCAAAGCAGTGGTTACTTTATGACTTTGGTTTTATTATAGTCCCAGAAAGTCAGCTTTACAAGCTAGCTGTGACAGCAAGCAAGGCCAGAACATTTTTATTTTCTTTTAAAAATCCAGTGTCCCATGAGGCTCTGCTGCTTGGCCTGTTTCCTAAGCAGGACTGCCATACAAAACATAGATTTATAACAAAATTATATACACATAATAACAAGAAGATGGCTTTTGCCACACTAATCATATTTACTAACAGTATTAAAAAAACCTATATCCTTCTCTGCCAACCAGCAGTCCTCACTTGACTCCCTGGTGCTGTCTTGCTCTCCATTACGACCCGCAGAGAGCGAGACCACTGACGCTTTTGCAAGAAATTGTGACAGGGTTGAAAAAGGCCCTGTCCCATTTCTTACGCAGAAAGTCTTAAATGCAAGGATCCATTCTGTCCTCTCCTTTTCTGTCTCCTGTCTGCGCAGCTAAATGTTCTCATAAGACCTAGGAACTGATCACTGTGATGGTCTTGCAGTTTTCCGTCTCTCATTATCTCTCTGCCTTCATTTGCTGTTTCTGTCTTTTCTTCCCCCTTGCATATCTGTGGTTATAAAACTACTGTATATCTGAATATTTGTGTAAAACTGTGATACTGGGATCCATTGGTGTATAAATATATATAGTTATATTGTTGAAATGATTGCAAAAAGCTATTTGGAACTCGAGGGGTTAAACTTGCCATGCAGCACAAACATTTGCAGAGCTGTCAGTAGGAGGCCAGCTTTGGACACTGTTCTGTTTGTTGCACCTCAAAGGAAACTGACATGAACATTTTGAGAAAAACAGAATGACTTATAAAAAGAGCAGCAATGCTTGTGCTAGAGAGGGGGGAGAGAGAGAGAGTGTGCAAGAGACTGAGATTCGGAATTGGAAAGAAACTCTTTGATAAAGGACTTTGTTTTCTCTGTACTGCCTTTGTAAATAGTTTTACTGAGCAATTTTTATTTTTATGTTTTCTTGCGTGCATGTGCAAAAAACATATTGTGACAGCTTACTGGAGTAGCAGGTTATGGAGGTGTGGCACTGCTGTGGCCAATGCCGCCACTGCTTTTTGGGGCTTGTCTCTGTGGCACCAATGAATGACTCGCTGTCTGTGACAGTAGCTCAGAAGCATGCCATCAACTTGAAAGGAATTTGCCGCTGCAATGAGTGAGAGCCCCCTCATTGCAGTGCATGCTTTGCCTGGTGTAACATTTCAGTAAACATGGTGGCAGCTGTCGCTGTCCGCCTCTCACAGTCCCGCGAATGCCAACATGGGGGTGCCCAATCCCCCTGTTGGCATGCCCCCTTCCCAGTTCATTTGCTGACGGGGAGCCCAATCCCCATCGGCATGATGCCCTTCTAGTTTAATTTGTCTGTGGAGGGGGTGCCCAATCCACCTTGGCATCATGCCCCCCCAATGCAGATCTGTTTTCCTTGCTGATGGGGTGCCCAATCCCCATCGACTGCAGTCCCCCCAAAACACCCAGGTGGCACACTGGGAGCCCACCCCAGCATGCCAGATGTACCTGGAAAAAGAAACCTTGCCATTAAGTTTTTTTTTTTTAACCTGTAAGCAAGAAAACGGTCCCTCGCTGTCTGTTGCAGCTCCTCAACCTGCACCCGCCTTCTGCACACCCCACCTTCCCGCATCCCCCCCATCCCATACTTGCCTCTGGAGGTCTGGCACCGCAATCTTCGGTGGAACACGTCTGCACTATTCAAAGCTGATCACGAACCGAAGTAAGCTGTATAATGGCATAAATGGGGGGTTCAACTTAGGTGGATATCTCGGCCATTTCTGCGACTTTTGGCACCAAATTTTCAACATGGGGTTCTTGGGACCCCACCTCATGAACTCAGTCACTGTCATGTTATTTGGTTCTGAAAGGTGATTTTGTGGTCACTGCGCAGAATCACCTTCCGGGACTGATTAATGAAATGACAGTGTCACTGTTCATGAGGTGGGCTCCCAAAATGCCTGTGTTGCAATTTTGGTGAAAAAATTCCAAAAAATGACTCTGTTATGAGTGTGCATTGTGCAGTTCCCACGCACGCTTGTGACTTTGAGAATTTTTTTTTATATTTTCACTCCAGATTTTCAACATTGCCATTTTCCATGCCTCCTTATGAACAGTACAGCTGACATTTTTCACATCCTGCCCAAAATATGTTTTTGTACATCTGGTGCACAATGGCATATTCGCTGAGCGGAATCAATGTTCGGGACAGATTAAGAAAATCACAGTGCCACTGTTCATGAGTGGAGGTCCCAAAATGCCGATATTGAAAATCTGGTGTGAAAATTCCCCAAAATAATTGTATTACGGGTGTGCATTGCACTGTTTCTGTACATGCTCGTGACTTCACCAGTTTTTTTATAGTTTCACTCCAGATTTTCAACATTACCATTTTTTTACACCACCTCATGAACAGCATAGCTGTCATTTTTCCATCCTGTTCAAAATGTGTTTTCGCACCTCTGGCGCAGTTGCTGTGCAAAATCGCCTTTCAGCTAACGAACTGATAGTGTCACTGCTTATGCAGTTGGGCCACAAAAAGCCCATGTTGAAAACTTGGGTTGAAAATACCAAGAAATGCCCAGGGTGTTAAGGTTTCTGACCATAACACCCTGCCCTGTAGGGACTGACAGGTGTCAGGGGTATGACTTGGGATTGTCGACAGTAATGCTCATGCCATTCCACACACACTCATCCTGCAGCCATTGACAGGCATCGAGGTGTGTCTTGGACTCTTCAGCCCCAAAGTTCACCCCATTCTCCTATACTGCACCCATTTCAGTGTATTTCCTTATGGAATGGGGTGAGTGTAAAGCCCGAACACCCGTAGGAACACCTTGACACTTGTCGATGTCTGCAGGGTAGTGTGAGGTGAAATGATGTGAGCGTTATGGGCGATGACCCAAAGGCACACCCCAAATGCCTGTCCATCTCTGCCGGGCTGGGGTGGGGTTGGTGTCGGTTCAATACTTCACTGCCATTCCTATTCTGCATCTGTCTAACTCCTGCACTTCCACTGCTAATGCCAGCAAGCAAACATTCGGCATTGAGAAATGCTTGTTTATTTTTCTGTTCTTGCTGATAATAAAAAGTTACCTGTGAATTTTACAACTGCTCCTGGTCTTTCTATGCTTCCTGACCTATGCCTCAATGACAGATGGTGTCCGAAGTGGGATTTACACTGTGCATACTCTAAGCCAGAATTTTTGCGCATGGGTACTAGATCTGGTACCAGAAAATCATAGAAAAAGGGTATGAACTCTGCAGCAGCAAGTTCAGGAGTGATTACCAGATGAATGGTAGTCAAACTAGCAGAGAGCAAAGTCCAAGCTGAGACTGTACAGCCAGCACCAGTCATGGAAAAAGAAAAACAGGCAGTGACAGAACCTGAAAGCCTGATTGCCTTTTTCAAATGATGGGCTGTACAACAAAAAGAGATGGAGGAACCCTGAAGAGATGAGATGCAGCAGAGAGAGAAAGATATTCAATGTTTAGATGCACAGAGAAAAGAAAAAATGCAGCAACTGGAGAAGCAAAGAAAAAAGGAGATGCACGACAGGAGCAGCGATGGCTGGATGACTTGAAAGCTATCAGAGCTGGAGGATCTGGTACAGGTACAGGTCCAGTAGAGTAACAAGACACAAACAACTTAAATGACATTAAACTTATAAAGTTGTGTTCCTTGGTTGATGTAGAAGCATACAGTGAAGCTCACCAGGATGAAGTGCAGTGTCACAGATTTACTGCATGAAAAAAGGGATTGACTCCCATTGAAATTGCATTGTTTGCTGCAGTAACTCTACTGCAGAATTCTGCAGTGCTGTGCTTCATCCTGGTGGGCTTCACTGTACCTGACAACTTTTGAAAGTGTTGCCATAGCCTGCCAGTGGCCAGCGTAGCAGTGGGCGATCAGGCTGGTACCTTACCTGACAGGTAAAGCCCAACTTGCCTACAACAGTGTGGACACTACTCAGTCAGAAAATGATGACCTGGTGAAAAGAGAAATCCTGAAAAGTTATGACATCGCAGGAGAGACCTACAGACAAAGATTCCGGTCCCTGAAGTACCACTCAGTCAACAATCCTGGAGAAGCCTTCATCCATCTCATAGAATGTCAATGCTGATTTTCTGTCAAGATATGGATCAGGAATTGAGAATTCCAAAGGTGTAAAAAAAAACAATGTGTGAGTTTAAGCTTTGCTGTTTGCTATACTGCATATGCGCCGAACTGTAAAGGTTATAAGCTAATGTTAGAAGTGAATTAATAAAAAGTTTGGAAACCTGTTTTCATAGAACAGGTTCCCTTTTAAAGAGGGAGGTATGTGACATGGCTGAATAAGGCCCTGTCCCATTTGTTACACAGAGGTAAATGCAAGTATATGTTCTGTCCTCTCCTTTTCTGTCTCTCTTGTCTGTCTGGTTGCACAACCAAACGTTCTTGTGAGGCCTAGGAGCTGATCATGCTGACGGTCTTGCAATTTTCCGCCTCTCACCTTTCTGCCTCACTTGCTGTTTCTGTCTTTTCTTCCCCCCCTTGCTTATCTGTGGTTATAAAAAAATATGTGAATATTTGTATAAAACTGTAAATGATATTGGGATGCCTTGGTGTGAAAATGTATATACTGTAGTTATATTGTTGAAATGATTGGAAAAAGCTATTTGGAACTCAAAGGGTTAAACTTGCCATGTAGCACAATTTTTTTTTTTTTTTGCAGAGCTGTCAGCAGGGGGCCACACGTGGACACTGTTCTATTTGTTGCACCTCAAAGGAAACTGCCAAGAACATTTTGAGAAAACCAGGATGTCTCTTCAGTCAATCAAAATCTTTATATGTCCGGGGCGAACATCATTGAGCAATGCTCATTTGCAAGATGTACCTGGGTGGAACATAGTAAATATAACAATATGAAGTAGTGCATCTGAATACAGTCAGAACAAGAAGGTCAAATATTGAAAACAGGTCAACAAGAAACAATAGAACATACAAGCCTGTAACAGTTCGAGGCAATAGTACAAAATAAAGGAGCATGTACATATATTCAACCTGGGCAAAATAATAGAGAAGATAAGAGAGAAAAAAGAAAAAAAGGGAGCGTGATTAAAGTAATATAGTATGCTGAAAAAAAAACTTTGGCAGCAGGAAGTCAGAATAGAGGGCAGTGAGGGGAAGAAGAGATAAGTAGAGGTACGAGGGAGAAACAGGTGGGGTAGGAGAGGGGTGTGTGCGAGAGGTAGTGGTGGAGAACCATTTGGAATATTAGAGTCGCAGGAAAAGGGGCGAAGAGATAGTCTCAACCAGAGGGTACTAGCAATTCCTACCCAGTAGATGGGAGACATGTACTGAAAATAAGATGGGGAAAACAAATGAGGGAGAGGTGGGAATGGAGATGGTGGAACAGCTAGGGCTTAAAAGGGCGGGGGACAGTACTAAGAGTTTTTGAGTTTTGTATACTGTTCCGGGTGGGATGAGGTACCATGGCAGATACTGATGTAGATCTTGGGAGGGAAAAAAAGTTGCATACATCTATAATTGAGTGGGAATATAGGCCTGGATATTCAAAAGGGTTGCGCCATGCGCAACTCCAAAAATGCGCCATTCTGTGATATTCAGAAGGGGTCAGTTGCGCCACCGAAAACATGCTGAGCAACAGCGCAATGGAAATGAAGGCATGCGTTAACCGAAGGTGGGTCGATGCACAAAAGCGCTAATGCGATATCCGAACACTTGCGCAATGTGCAAGAGTGGCTCAGCCGGAAGTTGCGCGAGGACGGAATTGAGCCAAAATAAAAGGCTCAAGGAAGCGCGCAAGAACCTAGCAGGCCGCAAACCGCGGAGACAGACAGAGAGAGAGAGACAGAAGCTGGAAGGGCAGAGAGGGACAGTGGGTCCAGGAGGACAGAGAGGCTAGTGGGGGTGCCCGTGCAGTGGAAGCAGCAGCGGGGTAACACAGGAACAGCAGCCGGGGGCGAAGCCAGGAGATGGACAGTGCCAGCTTCCAATGGAAGCTGTAATGAGGGGTGAGACACCATGCTGCAGGGATGTGGCCGCGGAGGGCCCGTCGTGATATGCCCCGACAGGCAGTATCGTGCCCGCATCAGCTTGAGCTGTACACAGGCGTCGAGATTGTGGGCGGTACCGCCTGAACAGGGCAATACTGAGGCGGCTCTGCGAGCTGTGCAGTGATATGATGCAGGCACCCTCGACGGAGTCATGCTCTGTCCGTGGAGACCAAGGTGACAGCCTGCATGTGCCTGCTCGCCACGGGCACCTTCCAGAGGCCGACAGGGGACACCACAGGCATCACACAGTCAGCCACGTCACGCATCCTCACCCAATTCCTCAGCGCACTGCTGCCTCATGCTGCGGAGTACATCCATTTCCCCAGCACCGTGGCAGAGCGTACAGCAAACATGCAGGAGTTCCACAGGGTAGCACGCATGCCTGGCGTGCTAGGGGCCATAGACTGCACCCATGTGGCCATTCGCACGCTACCTGGCCCCGACGGCCAGGCTTATCGGAACCGAAAGGGCTTTTCCAGTGTCAACTGCCAGGTGGTGTGTGATGCCACTGGGCACATTATCAATGTCTGTGCCACACACCCTGGCGGAGCACATGATGCCTTCATATGGCACCAGTCTGCACTGTGCCATCGATTCGAGAGTGGAAACATCCCCACGGGTCATGTAGTGGGTGAGTACACATGTATGGAATGCAAACTCTGGGCAAGGGTGGGAATGACACAGGTGCCATGGTAGTGGCACACAAGGATATGGGCAATATGGACCTGACGTGACACTGATCTCCACTATCTCCACACAGGTGACTGCAGATACCCACTCCGTCCCTGTCTGCTCACACCGTACCGGCGCCCCACGACCCCAGCGCAGCTATGTTTCAATGAGGCACATGCCGCAACACGTAACATCATAGGCGGGTGTTTGGGATGCTCAAGGCGCCCGATGCCTGGACACCGCCTGGAGACCTCTCAGCAGTACAGCCCCCAAAAGGCCTGTGGGATATTCCTGGCCTGTTGCATCCTGCACAACATGGCCAAAGACCATGGGATAGCCGTACAGGTCCAAGAGGGGACTGAGCGATGGGGACGCCAGTGGCGCCGGTGATGGGTGATGAGCATCCCCCAGGATGGAGGGACCCCGACTGACCCGCAGGCCCAGCTGCACCGGGACACCATTGCAGAAGAGCACTATGCCCAGCAGTAAGTCAAGGGACATGTGCAGGCAACACTGTCCATGCGCAAACCACAGGCACACAGGGAACACACCGTGCATGAAGGTCAGGAGTTGACGGTTCCAGGCATACTAACACACCATCAGAGGGTGAGCACTCATGGACACACACACACCAGGCAGCGTACATGGGCAGCAGCACAGCACTGCGGAAATGACATTGCCAACACACAGCACCACCGACCACCCCCACCACCTGGACTGTCCACGGACATGTGTCAGGACCTGGGCACCCTTGCACCTTGGTGTACAGTGCAATGCAGGCATCATCATGCACACGCACCTGTGGACAGCAGTTGGGAGAGTGTGCAGGTGGTCCACGTGTCAGCGTGGTGAGCAGAGCACCCAGCAGTGCACTGCCCACCATGACACAAATTGCACACAGGGCAGCACCAGACAGGGCCTGCACTGGGAGACAGCTCAGTCAGGTAGCACTGTCCCACGGCCACCACGGATGCGTGGGCGGCCCCGCCGTGTCCCAGCAGCACTGGCAGGCTGAGCAGGGGCCACATCAGGTGGCGCTGGTGCACCACCAGGGGTCCCACTGCGTGAACGCGACCTTGCCCGCACGGGGTCTGCATCCTGCCAAACAAGCGTGCACCAGGGGTGCCGGGATGCCCACAGCAGAACCCGGCGTTGACAGGCCTGGTGTCATACGGCGCCGGGAGCAGGGTGGAGGCGCACTATGTGGGGTGTGTGGTACAGGGGCACCTGACAGTGTGGCCAATGTGTCCGCCACAGAGACCACTGCCTGGGTCAGCCTGTCAATGGCAGCGGTCACATCCATCCGCAGAAGGACCAGCTCGGCTCGGTCCCGAGCACACTCCCTGCTATGCCGCTCCACGGACACAGTGCCTCCACGGACCTTGCAACCCTCCCCTGCAGCTGTACCGAGTCCTGCAGCAGGCGGGTGTGCGCATCCAGTGGGTACTCTGCCCCAATGGCCTCGTGACCCCCAGGGTGTGGATGGTCCTGGTACACAGCACCCCTTGAGGGTGGGCGCTGTTCGCCAGGACCAGATATGGGCGGATCAATGAGCGGTGGACATGTGCCACTGATTGACACTGTACCCCCAGACCTGGTGTGCGACTGCTGCTGCCGCCCCTCCAACTGCTGAGCCCCCAGGTCCACCTGTTCCACCTCCCTGCTGACAACAGTGCCAGACACCTGCACAGCCACCGGTGCTGACAGGCACAGCCTGGGACTGTGCCAGCATGCTGGTACACAGGTTTGAACCAGGAAGGCCCAGGGGCACGTGCTGGCCTGCCATGTGTCCGTCATGGGACACACACCTATCACTGCCCATTGCAGGCCTGCTATCATTAATGGTGCAGGTGCGTGCCACTGCCATAGGCACAGCATGCTGGCATACCTGCATGCCAGACTGCTGTGACACAGGCTGTGCACCCCCTGCACCCGTATCACTGACACCAGAGTTGTAGCGCGTGCATGCTGCTGCAGTGCCTGCAGGCTGGTGGTGGAGGTGGATGGTCCCTCCTCCACGTCCAGCAGGTCTGCCTCACTGTCTGGACCCACCACCACCACCGTTTCCTGCAGACAAACAGGATCTGTAACAGAAAGAGAGTACATGTGAGTGCATGTGAACAACAGCCCCCCCCCCAACAACACCACCCTGTCATACCGTGCAGTGATGGGCTTCCACCTGTCTGGAATCCTCCGCCTGGTACACCCGCAATGGCACTCGGCTGCATGGCCACGACCAGTGTCTCCTCTGTAGGGGTCAGCTGCAACACCACTGGTGGGCCCCCACCAGTGCCAGCACGTGCTGCCCTGAAGGCTGCCACCTTCTCCTTCAGCCTCCTGCGGTCAGTCCCCATCTTCTTCCTGCATTCCTGCCGAGGCGCTGGTGGCTTCCATGCAGGTTGACGCCGAGCTACCCCTCCCATGCAGCTGCATGTCCTGAGGTGCCTCCATCCACTCAATAGTGGCTCATCCTCCAGGTAGGCCTGGAAGAAGGCCTCTGTCTCTGCTGCTTGGTGAAGTTCGGCCTCCTCCATCGCCCGTCCACACCCTCAGCTTGGCTCTGGTCAGTCATGGTGATCTGTATGGGTGGAAGTGGACACCTGTCACTGTGCAGTCGACAGCAGTTCCCCATGAGCATAGCTGCCGGCCGGGGGGGGCGGAAGCCCCCCACGTTTCCACTCTGCATGGCAGATACTGATAGAAAGGGTGCCCTTTGTCCCTTTCTAGGTGCCCTTTTCATGCTCAGCCCCCTCAGCCTTTATCATCCTCTGACACCCCTGCCCATGAGCATTGTCCTGAGCATCACACAGCATGTAACTCACCTCTCACCTGCAGTAACCAAATCTGGCCAGCACAACCCACTGTCGCAGTTTTATAGCGCAACACATGCAAATGAGGTGTGGCTCAACTTTAATGACATGCTAATCGCGCCCTGCGCTTTGAATAGCTGATCGACTGATTGCATATGCCGGCTGAATATCGCATATTTGCGCTGCGCTTAATATGGAAAGTCGGCTGAGCCAATAAGCGCGGAGTTTGTGGCCTGCGTGCCCACACTGCATTCCGCATGCCCAGACAGCTTACGCATCGTCTATCGGCGCAGACCTGCTGAGTCGATGGCGATTCAGACCATGCCACCATTGTGCCAGTGGCGCTACAGCACTGGGCACTATATGGCGCTATGGCACTACTGCTGCGGATAGTCCACTGTGCACTGGTGCGTGGCTCGGCAGTCGTGCAGGATGCCCTGCTCGTCGGTGGCACTCGCGTAGCCTGCGTCATTGCCGTGACCTTGTGTATGCCCTGTGACCCCTAGGCGCTGTTAGGTATGCCATGGGTGCGTCCCTATTGCGTTGTCGGTGACAGCGCCATGTACAGAATGACGGCTGTTGAACAGTGCGATTGGAGCCTGTGGTGGTCTATTGCGCAACAACTCCGCGTGAGTTCACGGCAGCGGAGCGCCATATTGCCTGCTGTAAAGTTGGTGCCATGGCTGGAGGAGACGTGTCCTGGAGCCAGCTGGAAGTGGCCAACCTGGTGGCCCTGGTGGAGCCCACTGTGAGGCACTGTGGTGAGTCCCCTCACCATGCCTGGAACCACGTGTGGCAGCAAGTGGCCACTGACCTGGTGGAGGTCACTGGCCAGGGCAGGTCTGCTGAGCAGTGCGGCACCGGTACAGTGACCTCCGCGGAGAGGCGGAACTTTAGCGTGGCTGCGGTCGGCGTGCCAGGCGGGCGTAGTCCCTAGGCCAGGTAGTGTACCATCTATGCACCTATATTCTCTGTAGGGTGTGTGTGTGCTTGGGTGGCTGTGCATAGGTGCCGCTCGGACACGGTTGGCTGTGTCAGTGTGTGCAGCTGTGCGATGGATGGTTATGGCTGTGTGGGCAGGCACTCTCACTGGGGCAGGGCACTCTGCTTTTGAGTCACACTGATGTTTGTCTCAACATATGTCTCCCACAGGCGGATTGGCGAGGACACAGGGCCAGGGGTGGCGTGGGCGTGCCAGGGCCCCGGTGCCGGGTGTTGTGCCCCAACAGAGCAGCAGCAGCAGCGTCAGACCCAGCTGCTGGAGAGTGTGAGTATCATTACTTCATGGATGCTATTGCATGCTGGGGGCAAGACCACCAGCCATGGGACACAACCAAAGGGAGGTCATAATTCCACTATACAAAACACTAGTGAGCCCCACACTGGAGTACAGTGTACAGTTCCAGAGACCATACCTACGTATGGACATGGATTGGTGGAGAGGTTCAGAGGAGGCGACACGGATGGTGCATGGATTGCATCACAAGTCCTATAGCAGACAGGTTGGCAGGAACTGAACATGTACTCCCTGGAGGAGGAGGGTGTGGGGATATGATGGGGACATACAAGTATCTTACAGGGGAACAGAGTGCAGGAAAACAGTATTTTAAGCGTAAGAGATGTTCCAGGACTAGAGGCATGGGATGAAGTTGGAGGGGCGATTCAGAGGAAACATGAGAAAGTATTTCTTCACAGAGCGGGTGGTGGACAAGTGGAACACCCTGCCAGAGGAAGTGGTGGGGCTGACTTGGTCACAGGATTTATGAATGCATGGGTTAGCCATAAAGGAATTCTGGAGGTCAGGGGTAAGGGGCAACAGGCGTATAGGACAACAGAGTGAACTTACAAGGTCAAATGGACAGACTGGGTGTCCCATAGGCCCTTATCTGCCGACACTGTCTATGTATCCATGTATGTAGGCATGACACAGGTGACCTGCATCACAGTGCAGTATCACGGCACGTCTGTGTATGCGTCACTGGTGGTCCAGGCATGCACTGGGCACATAGCTGTGTAACTGGCATTGCACCATGTTGCCACATCACTTACCAGCCTAGTTTGTACTGTGATTGACGTGGGCAGTGTGTGTGGGTGGTGGTATGCATAGCTGGTGCCGCCTGTTTGTGATGGCCATGTGCATGTTCACTGTGGGTGGGTGCATGCCATCACAGGTGCGGGACATTGGGCTATATGGCTTGCAGGTTGGATGGTGTTCAGGGTTGTGGTCAGTCACAGCCATTGACTGTGTCCCATTTTCCTAGGCCTCGAGATTCTAAGGAGGATGCAGCGGGATGTCATGCGCCTCACAGAGGTCAGCGTGGCGAACCACAGGATCCTGTGAGCGTCTGAGGCATGGGCGCCATCGAGGCAGACTGGAATGGGATGCCAGCAGGGGAGGACCAGGAGCCGGCTGGGCGTAGCCGCATGCCCTTCACTTCTCCCATCCCTACCACCCTGCCTTCCCTCTCAAGTTTTAATCCCTCCCTCTTGACACCCCTTCCTTGTACCCGTCCCCCTTGTAAATAGTTTTATTGTTCTTGTTGCACTATGTTTAATATACATTTCTATTTTGATATATGAATACTGTGTTGGTCTCTGATTTGCAGCTGGCTATGGGTGCTCAGTTGCAGGTGTGTACATGCCATCTGGGCTGGTATGGTCCTGGGTGTGTGTGTGTGCATGTGTGTGCATGGGGAAGTATCTCCAGCATGGCAGTGACTTTCGGTTGGTCTTGCCATCTGCTGCCACCCACTGCTGGGTGCACAGGGTGTGTCTGGCTTGTAGGCTTCTGTGTTGCATGGGGCTGAAGTGTGCTGGGGGGTCTGCATGGTTTCCTGCAGTGCCAGTCACTGCACATGGGTGGTGTCTTGGGGTCACAGTGCAGGGTGCGCTGTGCATATGAGGGCTGATGTGCACTGTGGTTGTCAGCCCCTGTGTGTCCT
Organism: Neoceratodus forsteri; assembly: GCA_016271365.2. Taxonomy (NCBI): domain Eukaryota; kingdom Metazoa; phylum Chordata; order Ceratodontiformes; family Ceratodontidae; genus Neoceratodus; species Neoceratodus forsteri. Next base: position 872,674,875 of record CM057456.1, read on the forward strand.
CTCTGCCTGCCAGTGGTTGTGCTGGGGTGTCAGGGCTCTGCTATGCTTTGTTGGCTTGTCCCCATGGGCACGTGGATCATCCGTCCCACCCCAGTGATGCTGTGGCTTGGGTGTGCGGTGTGGTGTGGGTTCTGCAGTGTGTTCCTGTGCCCATGTGTGGCATGGCTGGCGGTGTGCCCCAGCCTGCCTCCCTGGATGTGCAGTTCCATTGCTTTCGGGGGCTGTGCTTGCGCTATGGCAGCTCTGGAATGCTCAGCTGAGCTTCCATGGTTCGCATATGCGCAACATTTAATCCTTCTCCTTCCTGGTTGCGATGGCGCGGTATATGCGATATTCAGGCGTTGGTTGCTTGCGCAATTTGCTCTGCTCCATGTTTGAATATCGCACCTGTTGCGCATATTCGCAACTGGTTTGTGCTTGCTGCTGCTGTTGCGCCAGTTTTGAGCGCAGTTTGAATATCCAGGCCATAGTGTCTTGAAGGCAGACAAGGATGCTCAGTTTGAGTTTTTTTGCAGTTTGTTCCATAGAGAAGGCAGCACAAAGCTTATGGCCGCTCAGCCAAAGCATGATTTAGCCTTGGGTACCTTGAGTGAGATAAATGAGTAATTTCTTAATGCATAGTTACTTATTCTGCTTAGTGGAATGCAGCTGGAAATATAGTGTGACAGTGTTTTGATATAGCTCTGAAAGTCCAAAGTGCAGCATTTCTGTCTCACCTGAGCTTAAGGGAAGTCCATCCTACAGCCACGTACAGGGAGCAGTGATGCATGCCAAAGGGAAGTCCCGTTATGAACCTCAGAGCTCTGTGATAAAGTGTGTCCAATTTTGTCAAACAAGAGATAGGACACTGGCTGTATAGGAAGTCCACATAGTCTACCAAAGATAGAAACGTTGATTGGACCAACCGTAACTTAGCATCTCTAGTGAGAAATTGACTAATTCTAAAGAAAAGTCCCAGCCTCTGCCTTAGTCTTTTTAGTAGATCCTCATCGTGTTCAGTAAAGGAAAGTCTGTGGTCTAGCCACAGTCCCAGGTACTTGAATTTTGTGACGAATTCCAATTTTTCTCTAAATAAGGTGGTAATCTGGGGAACTGATGCAATAGTTACAGGATTAATTGAGTGGGTAAATGGCGAGAAGGACATCGCTTCATTTTTTTGGCATTGAGGAGGAGCTTTTTGTGAAGTAGTAGGCTCTGCAGTAGATTGAATTTGGATTGGAGGTCTTCACAGGTAGCTTCAGGCATTGGGCGGCTTAAGTAAAGGACAGTATCATCTGCAAACAGATTAATATTGGCCTTGTTTATACAATTGTCGATATTGTAAACGTATATCGCAAACAGTAAGGAACCTAGTATAGATCCCTAGGGTACACCTCGTTGGAGAGGTTTAAGAGGTGAGAGTTCGCCTTTGGCTTTGACTTGCTGAAGGCGTCCTGTTGGTCAGTGAACCATCGCAGTGATGGAGAGTCCATGCCTATAATTTGCAGGGAGAGAAGGAGCAGGCTTTGATCAACAGTATCAAAAGCCTTGCTTAAATCCCAGAGATACAGCACAGACATAGTTCCTGTTGTCTAACTCCCTCTGCCAATCATTAGTCACTCAGGCAAGGGCCGTGATAGCACTGTGATTAACTCTGAAGCCAGGCTGCATCGGGTTTGGTAGATTTATAGTTTCGAGATATTACCGCAGCTGTGCGTTCACGATTTTCTCCAGTAGTTTAGACAATACAGAAAGGAGGGAAATCGGCCTGTAGTTATTGCGATCACAGGGGTCCCCTGATTTAAAAAGAGGAATGACATGCTATCTTCCATATAGGTGTCAGAATACCCTGAGACAGAGATAGGTTAAATAGGTGAGTGATAGGCACGGCTAGTACATGATAGGCAATCTTTATAAAGTATGGATCTAAGGAGTCTGCACCAGTGCTTTTCCTGGTGTCCAGCTGCAACAGGAGATCCTCCACCTCTTTTAAGGAAGCAGGTTGGAATAAGAATGCTGAGGCTGAAGCGGGGGACTCAGGACAATGGGTGCCAACCTGAGTACATAGGGAGCATGCTGGGGAATTGTCAAATGCTAGGCCTGCGGTGACAAAATGATTGTTAAAGGAATCTAAAATCACCAACCTATCATCGATAGTTGAATTCCCAGAATTAATCTTAGTGGGGAAAAGGTTGCCAGGAGCGTGGCTGGACAGATCCTTAATAGTTTTCCAGAATTTGGCTGAGCTTTTGGCAGCAGAGTCAAATTCCGAGTAAAAGAAAGCAGCCTTTGATTCTCTGACCATTTTCGTGCAGATATTTCGTACTCTCCTAAACTGATTCCAATACATAGGGGTATTGAATCTATTAGCTTTTTTCCAAAGCTTATCCCTTTCTAGCAACTTAGTTTTGAGTTCAGGGGAGAACCATCTACAGTATTTCTTCCTTACATGGACTTTAGCCAGAGGAGCATATTTGTTGAGAGCCCCTGACAACATATCATGGAAGATGTTGTATGCAGAGATGGCCGTTTTTGCCAGGTAGAAATCCTGCCAATGCAGAGAATATTTAAGCTTGTCAAGGTAAGCAAATAAGTCAAAGTTCCATCTTGATCTCTTCACAGAGAACTTTGTTGTGGAAGGGGGTTTGTTGACAGCTCTTACTCAGCAATGAGGCAATGGTCGCTGATGTCAGAGAAAAAAGTACCAGCATGGGTGAAGCGATGAGATTTACTCACCATGATAACGTCCAGTAGGGTACTGTTGTTGTGGTTCCTTTTATTGGGGTGTGTCGGTTCAGCAATAAGTTGTTAACCCATGAACATCACAGAAGGATGCAAGTGGAGCTGAGGTGTTAGATAACCAGTCAAGGTTAATGTCCCCTAGGATGATTGTTTCCAGAGTGCCTTGTTCCAGCCTTGCACTTAGAGAGTCAGAAGCTGTAAACCTGCGGATGGGGGTCTATAGCATCCTATTACACAGAGCGCGCTGGTCTGCATAATTCCACCTTGAGCGACAAGCATTCAGATTCACTAGTGACAGAGGATGAGTCGATGCAGGTGGCCACGAACTTGTCCTTAACATAAATGGCCACCCCTCCACCTCTGGATTGCCTATTGGCTCTAAACAAGGCATATTTAGGGATGTTAACTTCCCTGTCTGAGGTGGCTGGTCTAAGCCAGGATTCAGAAACCACTAGAACATCAGGAGAGGTTTGGTTCACCCAGGCTTGGATCATAGTAAACTTTTTCAACAAACTGCATACATTAATGTGCAAAAAGCTCATGCCTTTGATCTTTGCTAGATCAGCTGGCGAGGCTATAGCTTCAAGAGGGCCGGGGTTGAGCTCTACATTGCCTGCACACAGTAAAAGGACAAGTAATAGTTTTCTAAGAGCAGCAATAGTTAGCTTGAGATTCCTAGTCTTTGCAAATCTATGAGCATTGTTAGATCTGAAGTGCAGAGCTTTGCCACTGTAGCTATACTGGCCTAGCACTGCGAAAACTAACACACTAACTGCAAAATGCATGAGTTCCCAGGCAAAGACTTGTACAAAAAGAAGCGATGCTTTTGCTAAAATAAGCACAATGCTTTTGCTAAAATAAGAGAGAGAGAGAGACTGATATTTGGAATTGGGGGGGGGGGGACTTTCATGGAAGACTTTGTTTTCTCTCTTTGTACTGCCTCTGTAAATAGTTCTACTGAACATTTTTTATTTTACTGTTATTGACAATAATAAAAGGTTACCTGTGAATTTTACAACTGCTCCTGGTCTTCCTGTGCTTCCTTACTTGTGCCTTGATGACAGAGACGCTATGTAATTTGCTGCCGGCAAGGCATTAAGGAAACCCCGGTCTTGCTGGCAACAACCTAGTGACCTGCCACAGTCACTCTTTTGGTGATCAGTTTAGCTCCCTCCTAGTCTTAATAGTAATATTTATTAAAAAAGGCCACACTATGCAGGTGCATATATCTAACAAGGGCAACATAGGAGGAGTGCTGGTGGGGTGGGCAGAGGGAGAGGAGTCTAGTCTGAATGAAAACGAATGGTGGGTGGGGGGGAAAAACTGCACAGAAAAGATAGCATACAAAGTAAGTAGTAAGTAAAATTTATTTTTTAAGCGCTTTTCAAAAACCAAAGCGCTGTACAAGTGAACAGACATTAAATTACAAACTATAACAATAACAATAACAATAGAATCACAGTAAAAATCACTCTCCATACTCTTTCAGGAATAAATAAGTTTTTAACTCTGACTTAAAACTCTCCACGGTCAGGCAGCTTCGTATCCAACGAGGTAGAGAATTCCACAGGGTGGGGGCAGCGTGAAAATACCGTGCCCAGATGTTTTAAATGAACCCTGGGGTCTCTAGCAATCCCTCGTCGGCGGATGGGTGAAACGAGAGGGACAGTAGGGAGTAAGGAGATCTTTGTAGTACTGCGGTCCCTGTTCATGTAGGGCTTTGTAGGCCAGTAACCCAACCTTGAAGGTGATCTGCCACTGAACTGGCAGCCAGTGCAGTCCGCACAGCACAGGCATAATATGACTGCTTCTGGATGTCCCAGTCAAGAGCCTGGCTGCTGCGTTCTGCACCAGCTGCAAGCAGCGGATATCAACCCCCGGTAGCCCTAGGTACAGGGCATTGCAGTAATCAAGGCGAGAGGTCACAAAGGCATGGACCAATGTAGGAAGGTCATCCGGAGGAACTAGATGTTTCACCCGGGCAATATTCCTAAGATGGTAAAAGAAAGATTTGACAACGGATGACACCTGCAATTTTAGGGTCAAACCGTCGTCAACAATAACGCCCAGATTACGCACCCAGTCTGAGGTTGGGAGTTGGGCATCATCGAACCATATGCCCGATGGAAGCCCAGCCCTGCAACCTGCCTCAAGGCGACCTGGGTCCACCGCCAACACCTCAGTCTTATCCGGGTTTAACCTCAGCCAGCTGGCACTCATCCAATCATTGATCTCGGATAGACAGCTGTTAAGCATAGAGACTGTATCTTCCTGTCCGGGATTAAAGGACAAATACAGCTGGGTATCATCTGCATAGCAGTGAAAACCCAAACTGTATCGCCTAATAATGTCTCCCAATGGCAGCATATAGATAGCGAACAACATGGGTGCTAAAATGGAGCCCT